>CAJQUN010000002.1:40091753-41304433 GCA_907163345.1 Haberlea rhodopensis | reverse complement strand
TTGATGGTGATGATCTTGACTGTGTAGTGTGATAATGAGTGTATGCATGTGCTCTTGGTTGTAGTTCCTGTTATAGCATATACCTCTTCTGGACAGGCTTACAGTTGTAGTACCAGTTGGGTTTAACCTCTCTAGCTGCTCGACCAGTGGGTTAAGTTCATTTCTGAACTTTTGCCTCGATTTAGCCTCTTTGATTGGTTCTACATAACCGATACCCCTGTGATGTGCCTGTTCCTTGATGAGTGTTGCTTTAACAGGTTCTTTAACCAGTTCATAAGGGTCATATACTGTGCTAGATCTTACAAAGTTCATGGTTGAACTTGCTTTTTGTTAGACACAGTTGAGGTTCGTTTCCAGATGAACTGCCGTCATTGCTATTATAGCCTATGCCGGTTAAATCACCAGCAAGCCTTATAGACTCAAGCATTTCATCCTTTCTAATAGTAGACGCATTCCAAGTGCTAACCAGTTTGCTAAGTTTCTGGTAAGCACACTTGGCTTCATCTCTTTCTTTCACTAGGAGACTGGATGTTTCTCTTAAGCAGTTCAACTCCCTCGATTGTTCACAATCAAGTTTGTTTTTATGCGTTTCAGTTGGGATTGAGTGCTCAGTCTTATAGCTTTCAAAGGATTCATATAACATACGATACTCATTGATCATGTCCTGTAATGCATTGGTAAGTTCACTATGTGTAAATTCAGATAGGTTAGACTCGTGTACCTCAATCTCATCATTTGCCATTAAGCAGTGGACTTCTTCATCTTCACTCTCGCTTGATGAGCTCGTTGATTCTTCTGACTCTGACTCAGAATCAGCCCATTTGCTCTTGCTTTCTTCAGCCATCAATACTTTTTGATCTCTGTCCCTCTGGATGATCTTCTGGTTTCCTTGGATTTTCTGTAATCCTTGGCTTCTCTTTGTGATCATCCTTCTTGGGTTTAGGACAGTCTGCAATGAAGTGCCCCGGTTTGAGGCAGTTGAAGCACACTCGCTCTTCTTCTTCTGACTTTCCTTGGAACTCTGCCTTCGAGGATATGATTGATAAGTTTCTGGTTCTTCTTCATAAATTTCCCAAACTTCTTCACGAACATTGCCATATCATCATTACACATCTTTTCTGGAGTCATCTCTGTAGAAGTAGACAGGGACTCCGATGCAGTGAGAGCTTTGGTTGGTTGACTGGTACTGGGTTCATCTTCCACCCGGATAACTAGTTCAAATTCATAAGCTTTTAAGTCAGCAAATAGATCATGTAGATCTATCTTGTTTATGTCCTTCGACTCTCTCATTGCAATTGTCTTGACATCACATTCTCTTGGGAGATCTCTCATCACCTTGAGAATGACTTCTCTGTTGGGTAACTCCTTACTCAGACTGCTAAGTTCATTGATTATACCAGTCACTCTCTCATCATATTCGTTGAGATTCTCTCCATTTGTCATCTTGATGTGCTCAAACTTCTGTAATGCCATAGTGAGCTTGTTCTCTTTTGTTTGATCATTTCCTTCGCAAAGTTGAGTAATCTTCTCCCAGATGTCTTTTGCTGTGGGACACATTTTGATCTTGTTGAATATATTTTTGTCCAAGGTTTTGAACAAAATGTCATTTGCAACATTGTCCAGATTGGCCTTCTTTCTTTCTTTATTGACCACTGAGATCTTTCCTTCTCTACCATCTGTGGTTCACCAGTTGTGATAGAGGCAGCTGTATTGATTTTCATAACCTTCATGGGTCCATTAGTAATCACGTACCACATATCATCATCTTGAGCACTTAGATGTGCTTGCATACGGATTCTCCAGTCATCATACTCATCCTTCTTGAACATAGGGATCTTGCTGAATGATACCATTTGAACTTTAATATATCTCAAGATTGAGAAAAACCCGCTCGGATACCACTGTTAGGATCGGAGGCGTGTTTAGAAGGGGGGGTTGAATAAACACTGCCCTCAAATTCTGATCTTCGACTGATTACTGCAAACTGTTAAGTGATGCAGTAGCTTCTCAATCAAATAAGCAAGTCAGCAGACACTAAGTGAAGTGCGGAATACGTCTGCTGCACTTGTGAGTTAACTAAAGTAAATAATAAAATGCAAGTATATCACACAGAGATTGTTTCTGGAAGTTCGAAGCACAACGCTTCTACGTCTCCCTTTTCCTTTGCAGGAAGGATACACTAGAAGACTTTGGTTTACACTTTACAGTATACAACCTCCTTAGGCTTTCACACAGCTTAGCTAAACTCCTAGCAACACAATGTATATGATTTGTTTACAATGTAAACTATCTAACACTCCTTTGAATGACTATTACACTTGTACGCTTTGAGTGTTCTTGAACGATCTTTGAGCACTACACCAGTTTTAACTTGATCTTTGATATACCAGTAGGTGTTCCTTGCTCTAGCTGAATCTTCAATGAATTATGACTGATAAATTTATCTGTTTGAATGTATAGAATATTCGATTGTCAGTGGATTAAACTCTCACTCTCTTCATTCATTCAGCATCTGTATTTATAGATTTCTTTTCCAACGGTAAACTTTCTTGGTAAGGAAGGTTTAGCGTAGAATCTAATCTGTTTTCTTCTTCTTTTTATCTTCCTTCCATTTTTGTTTCAGCAACGACTCTTACAATCTGACGAAATTGGTGGCGATGATTTCGTAGTGCTCGTCGCTCTGTTGTACTTATGTCAGACGGAATTGTATTTACTTTGTCTTATTTCTTCAATCCGCTGCTGGATTTATTTCTACTGGTCTTGTAACTTCAGTATCCATTCGTACTCTTTAACTCAGTAGGTGTTGGTAAGACTTGATGAAAAACTTCATGCAGTAGATGTCTTTATCGGGGAAGTCTTTATCCGGTGGATGTCTTTATCCGGTGGATTAATAATACAGTAGATGTCTATTCCAGTAGATTTTTTTATCCAGTGCTTATCTCAGTCGGTAGATGTCTTCACCCGGTAGATGTCTTTATCCAGTGCTTATCTCAGTCCGGTAGATGTCTTCACCCGGTGGGTGTCTTCATCCGGTAGAGTTCTTCACCCGGTGTGTGTCTTCACCCGGTGGGTGTCTTCATCCGGTAGAGTTCTTCACCCGGTAGATGTTTTTATCCAGTGCGTATCTCAGTCCGGTAGATGTCTTCACCCGGTAGATGTTCATCCAGTAGGTGTTTGACACTCGGTTGGTTTTTATCACCGGTAATTCTTCATCATCCGGTAGATGTTCATCCAGTGGGTGTTTGTAATCACCAAAACTTAGAAATCGTTTCCCAACACACAAATATTAAATTACTAAAAGCAGGAGAATGATATAGAATGTTGATGTTGAACCAGCACTCCGAGCCTGCATTTCTGAACTTGGACTGATAATACCATTAAAATTGATGATGTTAATTTCAAATGACATTTTTTATATAATATATGTGTCACTATCAAATACATTATTACCAACAAATATGGAAAGTTAATTAATTATTATCAACAAACAATCCCTTTTTATTTGTCAACAATCGTGAATGTTGTTCAATTTTCTTTATGTAGTAAGAACTATTTACACGTGAAATATTGGCACTCACAAACAACCACACCCATCAGTATGCTTCCTAGCGCATTCAGCAACTACCATATCTTTATTATTTTTCACATAGTTGTAATCAAAACCAACCTCCATCGAATATTAACTCAATTCACTTCGAAACTCTTCAACACCACTTCTAAACACTTGTCCCACCCTACTAATAAGTGATGACAATCCAGAACATAACAACAACTTCTCATTGCCTTTAATGTTGCATCTTTGATATTCGGAATCAAATCTTGAACCTGATAGTTAACTGCAGTTTTGTTCTGTCGATATATGTGCACCACCTGAGTCTATCGATGCGTGTAAATTACGTGCAGATATAGACCCTAGCGGTGCATGCATTCACAGACACCTCTAGGCACAATCGGTGAACTACCACCACCTTTACCTACAGACCTCAACATGAATCATTACAATCAACAACATGAACTGTCAACAAACAAAGATTGATCATCTTACACAACAAAAACATATTTCTAATATCAATCTCATTACTCAAACAACAATTAGGGTGCCCATCGATTAAGTACTTGAAACAAGATTCATCAGCATTGAATTAGCACCACTTAGCAGATGCACAACCTATTAAATCATTGCATCCGAAACTGGAATTAACATTCAAAACCATGTTTCCTCTCTAAATTTCAACAGAATCATGATTCAGGTATCCAGCAGAGTTACAACGATAAAAATCTCACGAAAATTGATCAGATTACAATTAATTGACTATATAAAAGATTGATCTATAAAATATGTAAATCAATAACCTACACGATCAAATCAGCTGCTCAATGAATTAGATGAAAGAATTTCGGAAAAAAAACGATCATCGTTGTGAGGTGGAGAAAAATCACGTTTAGATGCTGATAAAACATAAAACACTACTAAGGGTAAATTAGTCATGAAAATGAATCAATTAGGTTAGGGTTTGATAAAATGGCCTTATTTGAAATAAGTTTTCTTATTTAATTGAACGAATATTTTTTTTTAGATATTTAGTTGAAAGATGTTTTGGAAAGTGGTATATTTATGTAATTTTCTCTTTTTATTAAAATTAATTTAATTTGATTCAAAATTATAATAAATTATTTTATTAAAAGTTGGTGCATATATTTTAAATTCAACATTATTTTGCTGATCGGATTGAGTTGGCTATTAAATCGTTTTTACTATCTTTTATAAAATATCATAAAGGTATAATTAAGGAGTAAATATGTCACTTCCAAAAATTCTTTCATCATCTGAAATTGAGGAGCTGATACACCATTATTCGTTTATCGTTCGTACTGTGGATAAAAATGTTTTTTTGTGTCTCGCGGTAAATCAGTGTTTGAAAATCGATCCAAATCGGTCGATTTAACCGATTTAACTACACCATTAATTTGTTTATCGTTCGTACGTGGATAAAAATGTTTTTCTGGTGTCTCGTCGTAAAACTAGAGATCTCCGAGTAAAAAAATGCGATGGACCTAATCTATTCCTTAGACTGAAAACCCTCTTATTGACTTGTAGGTATCCAAAACATATACAATGTATTTTCCAACATTATTATTTAAACAAAATTACTACCAATTTATAAGATTTTTTCATATCAATATTTTTAATTAACTTCATTATTTTTTATGATTTTGTTAATTGAAGGAAAATATATCATATATGCTAAACTTGCATTTCAAATTTGACAATGAAACACTAATTAAAGAGTAAAGTTAGAGTTAATAACATTTTTATTACAAAATTTTGATAAATAATCTGTCGAAAGTATAATATTTTGAGATCAAAATAATAAATATTTATGTTTATGCTTTGATATTTTGTACTAAAATCTATAAATAGACGGTTGGGATACATTGGCTAGCTCCACTCAACAAAGATAGTGATTTTGTTCAATCCTTCTTTCCACCAACTCCCATTCTTTCATTCTGAATTTGGTCCTTTCCAATAATGGCGGATACCATTGTTCTTTACGCTTCGCCGGGAGCACCTGAATTCGATGTTAATACTCGCAAAATTCACCGCTAAACATGACCAAGAAGTCCATGTCACCGTCCTCAGCACTGCTTCCACCTCCATCGCCGCCTCAGTTGCCGCCCATCCCCTCAATCACCTACCACCGCCTCTCCGATGCCACTACTCCCCCTCCAAAGCATGTCACAATACCGTTGAACTCTTATTCGAAAATCCCAAGCCTCCACAACCCTATATTACTCGAAGCCCTTCAAGAAATATCAAAGAAATCAAGAATTAGAGCTTTTGTCATTGATTTCTTCTGTAATTCAGCGTTTGAGGTTTCTAAAAGCTTGAATATACCAACTTACTTCTATGTCAGCAGCGGCGGATTTGGCCTTTGCGGTTTCTTTACTTTCCTACTATTCATGAAACCGTTCCTGAAGACGTAGGACTATTTAATGATTTTCTTGAGATTCCTGGGTGTCCAAGAATCCACTCATCAGATTTTCCTAGTGGAATGTATTTTCGAGAAAGTAACATCTACAAACACTTTCTACACACTGCAATCAACATGGGAAGATCGGATGGAATCCTCGTGAACTCGTTTGATGCGCTCGAGCCTAATGCTAAAGACGCATTAATTAATGATTTGTGCACACCTACTAAAACTCCACCTGTTTACTTCATTGGCCCGTTAACTGCTGAAAAAACAGCAACAATAGTGTTCCAGAGCATGCATGCTTGATATGGCTGGATTTACAGCCAAGAAAAAGTGTCATCTATCTATGTTTCGGCAGAAAGGGTTTGTTTTCTGCGGAGCAGTTGAAAGAAATGGCGGTTGGTTTAGAAAACAGTGGCCATAGGTTTCTCTGGGCGGTGCGCAGTCCGCCGGGAAATCTTAGTTCAACGTCGGATGAGGGGCCAGACTTGGACGAGATTCTTCCGCAAGGCTTCTTTGAGAGAACTAAAGATAGAGGGTTTGTTTTGAAGTCATGGGCTCCGCAAAAGGAGATTCTGAGCCATGAATCCGTCGCCGGATTCGTGACACATTGCGGACGGAGCTCCGTACTTGAATCCGTGTCGTTCGGCGTCCCGATGATCTGTTGGCCTATGTACGCTGAGCAGAAGATGAACCGGGTCTTCATGGTCGAGGAAATGAAGGTGGCGCTGCAGCTGGAGATGGCGGATGGTGGGTTTGTAACTGCGGCAGAGCTTGAGAAGCAGGTGAAGGAGTTGATGGAGTCGGAGAAGGGCAATGAGATCAGGCGACGTGTGGTGGAGCTGGAAAAAGCCAGCGTAGCAGCGGCGGCGAAGGGCGGATCTTCGGTGGTGGATTTGGAGAATTTTATTAGGCGTGTAATAAAGAAAAACTAATTACCAGATTTTTGTGGATCGTAATAAAACTACAAATGGCAATTGTTTAAGCTTGAATGTTATGTGTGTGCTAATAAAAATATTATAAATTTTAATTATACTCGGCTTTAACTAAAGCGTGAACTTCATTATAACTTTTAATTTTATAATTCTTATTTTAGTCCCTCTAATTTAAACAATAATATCTTTCATATAGTGTATTTTTATGTCAAATTACAGGGGAGGTAGTTATAATTTTCTTATATATTTATGAACTATATGGGGTATTATTATAATATAACTATTTTTTAAGGGAGACAGATGTAATTTTTCAAACTAAAGTGAGAAATTTGTAAAACAGTTATTCTACAAGTGATTCATATGTAATTATCTCAAAATGATTTAACTTTGATTGTTAGGTAATAATACCATATAAACACTTAGAAAAGCTTTACTGAATTAATATGGTTATGGGCGCATGTGAGATATATTTCACCGTGAAAGAAATCATATACACTTTCTTCGTAAAGGTTGTGTCTGCTCAAATATGTCTACATGTGCGTACTTTATGGTGGTGAAACCATTGCATCGACATCTTCAACAAACAATTAGGGAAATTCCAAATAGGTGTTTGTTTACATAAATTTATTATAAAAAATTTGAAAAAAAAACTTATTATTAAAAAATACACTTATCAGAAAAATATATTCATATAAATCCAATATTTTAACTTTTGATTTAAAAATGTATTTTTTATTTACCAAATAACCTTCAATTGAAAACACCATAAACCTAATTTCAGATATTTCTTTTCTTTCTCGTCTTGTCACCTCACACCTTAAATTTTCTGCTAAAGTTTTCCAGTGATTCTCATAACATTATTTTCTTCATCATCTTGTCGCTTCATCTCGTAGCCTCATCCCTAAAACTTATATGTTAAAATGTTATGTACATGAAATATGTTTGAATCGAAGCATCTAAATTGTCCGTAGCATTTGGAATGTTTTTTAACCGAAGAAGATCTTAGACTACTCTGCACATATAATTTCTGGATCTACTCTGTATGTGAATTATAAATTTGAATACCGATGTTAAATTAAAGACAGCGAAAGTATGTTGGTATGTTTTTTTTTAAAAATAGACTCTCATGGTTTTAACTGATGCATATGGACGAAGAAGTAAGGTATGTGTTGGTGTCCATGCTTGTTTGCTCATTTCCAAAATTTACAGCATGACAATAAGATATTGCAACGAAGAAGATGACAATGAGAAAAACTAATTGGTGCACGAAAATTATAAAAAGTACCGGTGCATGAAAGTTTGAAGAAATAACTGGTGCACGAAAATATAACATTGGTGCACGAAAATCATAAAACTAACTTGTGCACGAAAATGATAAAAAGTAGATGGTGCACGAAAATTATAAATATTAACTGATGCACGAAAATATAAGCTTGGTGCACGAAAATATAACATTTATGCATGAAAATACAACACTAGTGCACAAACTTTGTGTTAATTAACGGATGCACAAAATTTACATAAAAACAACTGGTGCCGAAATTAAATGGTTCATGCATCAGTAACTTAATTGTATGGTTCGTGCATCACCCACTTGCGATTATGGTTCGTGCTTCACATACTTTTTCTATGTTTCGTGCATCAGTTATTGATTTTAATTTTCGGGCATCAATTACAGATTTTTAATTTTCGTGCATCATTTAATGATTTTAAATTTTCGTGTATCAGTTAATGGTTTCCAATTTTCGTGCATCACTTAATGATTTTCAATTTTCGTGCATCAATTACTGGTGCACGAATATAACATTGGTGCACGAAAATCATAAAAAGTAATTGATGCGTGAAAATGATAAAAGTAACTGGTGCATAAAAATTATAAAAAGTAAGTGGTGCACGAAAATATAATATTGGTGCATGAAAATACAACACTGGTTCACGAACTTTGTGTTAATTAACTGGTGGACAAAATTTGCAAAAAAAAAAAAAAAGTGCACGAAATACAATAACTGGTGCACGAAATTAAATGGTTCGTGCATCACCACTTGCGGTTATGGTTCGTGCACCAGTTACTTTTTCTATTTTTCGTGCATCAGTTACTGATTTTAGTTTTTGTAGTGCACGAAAATATAACACTGATGCATGAAAATACAATATTGGTGCACGAACTTTGTGTTAATTAACTGATGCACAAAATTTACAAAAAACAATTGGTACACGAAATACAATAACTGGTGCACAAAATTAAATGGTCTGTGCATCACTTACTTAAGTGTATGGTTCGTGCATCACCCACTTGCGATTATGGTTCGTGCATCACATACTTTTTCCATGTTTCGTGCATCAGTTACTGATTTTAATTTTCGTGCACTAGTTACTTTTTATAATTTTCGTGCACCAATTAATTTTTCTCTGGGTCATCTTCTTCGTTGCAATTTTCAGGCTGTAAATTCTGGAAATGAGCAAAGTAGTGCATACATCAATGAATCATAACTATAAAACAGCAAATGACAGCAAACAACACATTCATATATATATATATATATATACACACACACACACTCAAAAAACACATACCAGATTTAAAAAAAAATCTGGAATGAAGTGATGGAATGGAAAATCGAAGAGAGAAAAACCAACTGTAAAAAATCGTAACTGGCGAGAGAGATTTACGATGAGATTTGAATCGCATTCGTGAAAGGAAGAGCTCGAACAAAGTGCTGAAAAAAAGAGACTGAAAATTTCTAAGATTGTCGCCTTTTGTCATTTCAACATAAAATGGACTTAAATGATTGCAAGTTTTTTTTCCCGACATGGATAAATAAATTTTCAGGGCTGTAATCAGCATGTAAGAAACTTATGATATCGTGAGAACAATTTTTATTAATTTAACATGGAATATATATAAATAAACTTATCTCTTACGAAATTAAATTATTACATATGTTTACAATCTGAATCAATATAGCTACTGCAATGTTTTTTTTATTATTAAGGAGGTCTTTGCAGAGACGAGATTCGTACCGCTTTCGGTCCATTAACTGGCCCAGTCAGAGCTATTGTTTATGTCGAAGAAAAATATTATTAGATAGAGTATAAGGGGTACTCTAACCCAAAAAAATACAAACCAAACTAAAAAACAAAGCTAAGACAAGTACTTGGTTTCAAGAGCCAATCATTAAGTGAAAATGAGAAAGATTTTTTGTGTCCGGCTTTAATCCACCTCCAAGATTTAAGTTTAATGTCTTTTACCATACAACTAATGTCCGACATTTTTCCATCGAATATTCTTTTGTTCCTTTTATTCCAAAGGGACCACACCGAACTTGTGATATCCCCGAAATGATTATATGCTTTTGAGCATTAATTATGTTTATGTGGTAATTATGGTTTTAATTAATTAGTGTTGGAATTAATTAATGTGGTGAAATGCTTAGTCATGTGGTGGGCGTGACTTGGTAATGCATTTCAGGGTGCATGTGATGCATGTTGGGAATTTGGGTGTTGGCATGGTTTATTTGTGGTGGATAAAGATTAATGTTGGTGAAGCATGTTTTGTTTGAGATTATGGTGCATTTTTGTAAAATGCTTTTAAAATATCATGTTGAGATATTTTATTCATCATGCTAATTAATGGGGTACCATTTATATTAAAACCCATACCCATCATACCCCATTTCCCTCACTTAACCCACTCATCATTAAAAGAAAACCCATAACCCTCATTTCCCCAAACCCACCCAAATCGTTTCTTGCTTGGGGGAGAATGAGAAAATCTTGCAAAAACTTGGATTGTTGGATTTCTTAGTAGAATTGAAGCCTTGAAGGGTATGAACCTCTCCTTGTTTGGTTTATTATGTTTTGTGTGTGAAATGGGTTTGTATTAGGGATTTGAAATGGGTTTGTTTTTGGGAATATGTTGTATGTGATTGGGTTATGATTTTTGAGGTGTTTTATAATGGTTTTATGGAGTTATAATGATGTTGAGTTGTTGGGATGTTTTGGTTTGAGGTGTATGTGGTGGAGCTTTGGATTTGTGCTCAAAAATGGTGGAAATTGCGTACACAGGGTGTGGCGACCGATCGCTATAAATGGAGCGATCGATCGCCGAGAAGCCGTAGCAAAAACTGGTGCAAGCGATCGATCGCTATAAATGGAGCGATCGATCACCACGAGACAGTGAGGTCTGTCGATCGATCGCTATGTCAAAGCGAACGATCGGTAAGGCTCGGGATCGATCGCCTTGACATAGCGATCGATCGCCAGCAGTCAGATTTTGAAGAATTGAGTTTGTATTGGATTTTTTGGTTTTGGACTATTATTTGGCTTCTAATATTGGTTTGTGTGATTGTGTAGAACCATCCCAGGTGGCAACACAGCCAAGGAAGTAAAGTCCTACAAAATCCTACTTTTGGAAAGGTACGTAGAGAGACGTACGGGCACCAAACGGTACATGTATCTTATATACTCATTTGAATATGCATTGTGGATGCAAGTATATATCGAATTGTGTATTGTGGATGCAAATACATGTTGAACTATGCATTATGATTTCATATGTGTATGTTGATTGTTTGGTGCACATCCCATGAGTCATGATTATATTAGAGTGATGATTTTAATGCTTTGCCGCTGTCACTTAAAGTGATGATAGAATACTTGCCGCTGTCATATTGTAGCGAGGAAAGAATATTGGCATAAGCAGCTTGTCTATCCTGAGCAGCTTTTAATTTCAATCTGATCAGTTTCACTTTATCTTCCATTTCAGGTATCATGTCTGGTCCATTTAGTGAAGACTGATCCACATCATCCCAATACAATGGCGATCTACATCGTCGCCCATATAGTGCCTCAAACGGTGTCACTTGTATACTAGTTTAATAACTATTATTGTATGAAAATTCCACCAATGGCAACGACTCTTGCCAAGAGTTATCAAACTCTAATACACATGGTCGTAACATATCCTCAAGCGTCTGTATTGTATGCTCTGTCTGTCCATCTGTCTGAGGATGATACACTGTACTCAATCGTACATCCGTTCCTAGTGCTGACTGTAATCCTTCCCAAAAATTAGAAGCAAATCTCGATCTCTGTCCGATACAATGGAAGCTGGTATTCCATGTAGTCTCACTACAGTTTGAATATATAACTGAGCCATCTTCAAGTAGGTAAACATCATACTGTATGGTATGAAGTGAGCTACTTTTGTTAGTCTGTCAACAACTACCCAAATAGCATCAAGGCCAGAAGAAGTCCGTGACAAATGGGTAACAAAATCCATGGTAATTGCTCCCATTTCCATTGAGGAATCTTTAAACTCATCAATTCACCTCCTTGTCTTTGTCGTTCTGTTTTTACTTGTTGATAGATCAAACAACGTTTCACAGAGTTCAGTTCATCCTGTTTCATGCGTTTCCACCAGAATTGGGTACGCAAATCTTTGTAGATTTTCTTTCCTCCAGGATGTATACTATATTTACTACAATGAACACGTTGTATTATTTCTTGGCGTAGTCCTAACGAAGCAGGTACTACCCAACAGTTTTGATGTGTCAAACTTCCATCCCTTGTTATCACAAATTGAGATGTTTGTCCTTGACACATCCTTTCTTTCCAGCGTTGTACCTCATCATCAGTAGTTTGTGCCGTTCTAATTTTCTCAAAACTATATTCATGGGCATTTTTTTCAATCTAATTTTCTGAGAATAATTGTAGATCTTTTATACTTAATACCAAGAGAAAATAAATTATCTCCCTAATTTTATCATTTTAATTTCGACATTAATTTATATTTTTGATACACTTTTGAATATAAGTCAATAATATATTGAAAATAGTTCTATCACATTGACATAAAATAAAATTACACAAATATTAAATTACTAAAAACAATAGAATGATATAGAATGTTGATGTTGAACCCGAGCCTGCATTTATGAACTTGGACTGATAATACCATTAAAATTGATGATGTTAATTTCAAATGTCATTTTTTTATATAATATATGTGTCACTATCAAATACATTATTACCAACAAATATGGAAAGTCAATTAATTATTATCAACAAACAATCCGTTTTTATTTGTCAACAATTATGAATGTTGTTCAATTTTCTTTATGTAGTAAGAACCATTTACACGTGTAATATTGGCACTCACAAACCAACCACACCCATCAGTATGTTTCCTAGCACATTCAGCAACTACCATATCTTTATTATTTTTCACATAGTTGTAATCAAAACCAACCTCCATCGAATATTAACTCAATTCACTTCGAAACTCTTCAACACCACTTCTAAACACTTGACCCACCATACTAATAAGTGATGACCATCCAGAACATAACAACAACTTCTCATTGCCTTTAATGTTGCATCTTTGATATTCGGAATCAAATCTTGAACCTGATGGTAAACTGCAGTTTTGTTCTGTCGATATATGTGCACCACCTGAGTCTATCGATGCGTGTAAATTACGTGCATATATAGACCCTAGAGGTGCATGTATGTTGCGAACACCGTTTGACTGTCAATAAATTTATATCACATGTGATTGTGTCTAGCGGTACATGCATTTCACATGCACCTCTAGGCACAATCGGTGAACTACCACCACCTTCACCTACAGACCTCAACATGAATCATTACAATCAACAACATGAACTGTCAACAAACAAAGATTGATCATCTTACACAACAAAAAACATATTTCTAATATCAATCTCATTACTCAAACAACAATTAGGGTGCACATCGATTAAGTACTTGAAACAAGATTCATCAGCATTGAATTAGCACCACTTAGCAGATGCACAACCTATTAAATCATTGCATCCGAAACTGGAATTAACTTTGATTGTTAGGTAATAATACCATATAAACACTTAAAAAATCTACTGGAATTAACTTTGATTGTTAGGTAATAATACCATATAAACACTTAAAAAAGCTTTACTGAATTAATATGGTTATGGGCGCATGTGAGATATATTTCACCGTGAAAGAAATCATATTCACTTTCTTCGTAAAGGTTGTGTCTGCTCAAATATGTCTACATGTGCATACTTTATGTTGGTGAAATCACTGCATCCACATCTTCAAAAAACAATTAGGGGAATTTTAAATAGGTGTTGTTTACATAAATTTATTATAAATAAATCTAAAAAAAACTTATTATCAAAAAATACACTTATCAGAAAATTATATTCACATAAGTCCAATATTTTAAATATTGATTTGAAAAAGGTATTTTTTAGTTACCAAAATACCCTTCAATTGAAAACACCATAAACCTAATTTCAGATATTTCTTTTCTTCCTCATCTTGTCACCTCGCATCTTAAATTTTCTGCTAAAGTTTTCCAGCGATTCTCATATCATTATTTTCTTCATCAGCTTGTCGCTTCATCTCGTCGCCTCATCCCTAAAACTTATTTGCTACATGAAATATGTTTGAATCGAAACATCTAAATTGTCCGTAGCATTTGGAATCTTTTTGAATCGAAAAATATCTTGGACTACTCTGCACATATAATTTTCGGATCTACTCTGCACATTACATCGTGTGTGTATATTGTATGTGTATGTGAATTATAAATTTGAATACCGATGTTAAATATAGACAGCGAAAGTATGTTGGTATGTTTTTTTTTTAAAAATAGACTCTCATGGCTTTAACTGATGCATATGGACGAAGAAGTAAGGTATGTGTTGGTGTCCATGCTTGTTTGCTCATTTCCAAAATTTACAGTCTGGCAGTAAGATATTGCAACGAAGAAGATGACAATGAGAAAAACTTGGTGCACGAAAATTATAAAAAATTAATTGGTGCACGAAAATTATAAAAAGTAATGGTGCACGAAAGTTTTAAGAAATAACTGGTGCACGAAAATATAACATTGGTGCACGAAAATCATAAAACTAACTTGTGGACGAAAATGATAAAAAGTAGCTGGTGCATGAAAATTATAAAAATTAACTGATGCAAAAAATATAAGCTTGGTGCACGAAAATATAACATTTATGCATGAAAATACAACACTGGTGCACAAACTTTGTGTTAATTAACTGATGCACAAAATTTACATAAAAACAACTGGTGCACGAGATACAGTACTGGTGCCAAAATTAAATGGTTCATGCATCAGTAACTTAATTGTATGGTTCATGCATCACCCACTTGCGATTATGGTTCGTGCATCACATACTTTTTCTATGTTTCGTGCATCAGTTACTGATTTTAATTTTCGGGCATCAATTACAGATTTTTAATTTTCGTGCATCATTTAATGATTTTAAATTTTCGTGCATCAGTTACTGATTTCCAATTTTCGTTCATCACTTAATGATTTTCATTTTTCGTGCATCAATTACTGGTGCACGAATATAACATTGTGCACGAAAATCATAAAAAGTAATTGATGCACGAAAATGATAAAAAGTAATTGGTGCATGAAAATTATAAAAAGTAACTGGTGCACGAAAATATAACATTGGTGTCACGCCCCGAGACCCGGGTCGATAACACCGGCGTTGATTCTAAATACAATTCAAAATCAACAAGCCTCGTAATACAGAATTCTTCGAAAACCAGTCTATTATTCCAAAAATAAATAAATAACTCTTACAATATCAGCGGAAGCTTCATAAATTACTGGCAACGGCATCTTGAACAATATCATCTAATTTATCATCTCCAAAATTGGTTTTGATCTTCCTCTCGATTTTGATTCACTTATATCTGGGGAGTGGATGTAAGGGGTGAGCGTTTTGGTAAACACTCAGCAAGCAGGGGCCAATCGATATGATAATAATACTTTTTCATAATTTTCCAAAACATATTTCAAACGTAATCTTGATATGAATGCATCTTAACATGATTGCTCCATCGAGCCATAACATAACATATCATATCATTCATAATTTTCATATAAGTTAAGCACATTAAATTTCTAGTTTCCTCTTGGTACTGATATCAGTCTCTAGAATTATCCCTCCTAGAGAAGAGGTTATGCATCGGCTTACCCACGAATAAAGGGTCTGGACATTCCAGAAACAACGGTTAACCACCGTATAAGGTCATGTAAACGGTTATATCCCACTGCATCAGGGTCATAAAGGAATCCACTTCCAATCAGATTTCAAAGTTTAAAGTGCTTAAAAATTACTACTTGCATAATTTCAAAATAAATTCATATCGATTGAGATTTAAAAGCATACATACAATCATTTTTAGAAAACGAAACGAATACTACAAAAACACACTTACAGATATTGGAAACGATTCTTGCGTGTTTCAATGAATTTGGGTGGCAAAAACGTGATGAATTTCCTCTCATTTCCTTGCTGAAAATTTCACACCTTCTAGTGTGTGCTAGTGTATGTTTCGAAAATTGTGTAGGTTGTGAGGTAATTGGTTGACTCTCAATTCTTAATTAAATAGGTTGCAACTATTAAGGAAGATTCTAGATAATCAATCATATCATATCATATCTTCTTATTTTTGTAAACTAAATTTATAGATTGATTAGGTGATATTGGTGATTGAGGACTTGTAGCTTGCCTTTTATTATTCACCAAAGTTTATCTCTTAAATCTTTTAAAATTTTAAAAGATTATCTATCCTATTATTATAATCTAGCTAATATTCTATTATTATTTCCTAAATCTAAATAATAGACTCATTATTATCTTTATAATTTGAATTTCTAACAAATATTTGATATCTTAGAAAATCATCTATTGAGTATTTTGTATCTCAAATAAGTATCTCACAATCATTTTGTAATCTAGCTAATTATTTATCAAGATTTACAAGATTATTTACTTAAGTGATTTACTAGCTAAGATATTTGATAAAAAGATCACTTATTATTCTTATTATTTACTTAAGTGATTTACTAGCTAAGATATTTGATAAAAGATCACTTATTATTCTTTAGTAATATTTTCAATTATCTCCACACTTTTAATTGTTTTAAAAGCATAAAAGATTGAATATCTAAACCCAATATTATCTTATCTCATATACAAACTCTAATTATAAAAATACTAAGTTTTAGGATTAGCTAAAAGTCTACAAGATTAAATCGAATAGGATTTATCTCTTTTAAGTGTTTTATTGGCTAATAAATATAATGACATGATTCCTAATTATCCACAAATTATTTATTAGTATTTATTAACTCATGCTTTTCTATTAAGTATTTTGAATTTGAAAATGTCATCTATCTAATATTTTGTAAGTTAGATTATTATCTATCAAGTATTTTGCTATCTACAATATTTAGATAATGTGACTAATTGTTATCTTTAAATAATTCAATATTATCCTTTAATTTATAATATTATCTTGATATCAAGTAGTTGTTTTTTGACTAAATTTCGGGTAGCTGAGAAGACCAAAACACAGTGTAGTTGAGTTGACCAAAACTCTAGTTATTTGACTTGATTGGAAAAACCGGGGTTCTCACAATTGGTGCATGGAAATATAATAATGATGAATGAAAATACAACACTGGTACACGAACTTTGTGTTAATTAACTGATGAACAAAATTTGCAAAAAAAAAAAAAACAACTGGTGCACGAAATACAATAACTGGTGCACAAAATTAAATGGTTCGTGCATCACTTACTTAATTGAATGGTTCATGCATCACCCACTTGCGATTATGGTTCGTGCACCAGTTACTTTTTCTATGTTTCGTGTATCAGTTACTGATTTTAATTTTTGTAGTGCACGAAAATATAACACTGATGCATGAAAATACAATATTGGTGCACGAACTTTGTGTTAGTTAACTGATGCACAAAATTTGCAAAAAAACAATTGGTACACGAAATACAATAACTGGTGCACGAAATTAAATGGTCTGTGCATCACTTACTTAAGTGATGGTTCGTGCATCGCCCACTTGCGATTATGGTTCGTGCATCACATACTTTTTCCATGTTCCGTGCATCAGTTACTGATTTTAATTTTCGTGCACTAGTTACTTTTTATAATTTTCGAGCACCAATTAATTTTTCTCTAGGTCATCTTCTTCGTTGCAATTTTCAGGCTGTAAATTCTGGAAATGAGCAAAGTAGTGCATACATCAATGAATCATAACTATAAAACATCAAATGGCAGCAAACAATACACACATATATATACACACACACACACACTCAAAAAATAACACTCACACATACCAGATTTGAAAAAAAATATCTGAAATGAAGTTATGGAATGGAAAATCGAAGAGAGAAAAACCAACTGTAAAAAATCGTAACTGGCGAGAGAGATTTACCAAGAGATTTGAATCACATTCGTGAAAGGAAGAGCTCGAACGAAGTGCTGTAAGTAAGAGACTGAAAATTTCTAAGATTGTCGTCTTTTTTTATTAAGGGCACTTTTATCATTTCAACCTAAAGTGGATTTAAATGATTGCAAGTTTTTTTTCCCGGACTATCTATGATGAATAAATTTTCAGGGCTGTAATCAGCATGTAAGAAACTTATGATATCGTGAGAACAATTTTTATTAATTTAACAGAGAATATATATAAATAAACACATCTATTACGAAATTAAATTCTTCCATATGTTTACCATCTGAATCAAATGTAGCTACTGCAATGTTCTTTTTATTATTAAGGAGGTCTTTGAAGAGACGAGATCGTACCGCTTTCTGTCCATTGACTGGCCCAGTCAGAGATATTGTTTATGTCGAAGAAAAATATTATTAGATAGAGTATAAGGGGTACTCTAACCCACAAAAATACAAACTAAACTAAAAAACAAAGCTAAGACAAGTAATTGGTTCCAAGTACCAATCATTAAGTGAAAATGAGAAAGATTTTTTGTGTCAGGCTTTAATCCACCTCCAAGATTTAAGTTTAATGTCTTTTACCATACAACTAATGTCCGACATTTTTCCATCGAATATTCTTTTGTTCCTTTTATTCCAAAGGGACCACACCGAACAAACCCATAAGCTAGTTCATTCCTTCTTTGGGATCCCGGTGAGACGCATCGTCTCATGGCACACTCTAGATGGTTTAGAGGTTTGTCGATCCCCACTAAAACTAGATGCAACCAGTTGTATATTTATGCCCAAACTGAGTAAGAGAAACCACACTGACAGAACAAATGATTAATCTCCTCTTCTGCTATATTATAAAGCACGCAATTGGTGTTGGGAATTGACACTCCTTTTTTGTAAAGATTAGTCCGAGTAGCTATCTCGTTCTGAATGAGCTTCCATACGAAAATAATAGCTTTTGATGGGGTCACTGTTGGAGTTTGCCTAACAATGGATGGTTGCCTAACAAACCAAACCCACAATTGAAGTCTACAAGTTTGAAGTCAAATTTGGCCAAACAACCATGCCAAGTTTGATGGTTGAAGTCAATGTTCAAGCCTAATTCTGCCTAAGTTTATACCAAGAAGTTTCTTGGTTCATACCTTGATGTTTGGCTATAAATAGTCCAAGGTTTTTCTCATTTGTAATCACCACAATCACACAAAAAACCAAAGTAATGTAGCTTTGAGAGAGAGCAAAGTGTAGAGAGAGTTAGAGTTAGAGTTGAGCGGTTTGCTCTTTCTCCTAGAGTCGAGAGTTTGTACTCCTCTTGTAATCCCTTCATATTTGATATAACAAAGTGTGTGTGCTCCGTGGACGTAGGCAGGTTTTGCCTAACCACGTAATCTTTGTGCCTCCATTTGTGTGTAATATTTTGCGATTATCTCAGGCGGAGTACAATGCGGATCTCCAGAGATAAGGAAAAGAGTATTTTGCGGTTATCTCAGGCGGAGTGCGATGCAGATCTCCAGAGATAAGCAAAAGGGTATTTTGTAGTTATCTAATGCGGAGTACACCAACCGTATGTTGAAGAGCTTCAACATGAGTGATGCAAAGGCAGTGTGTATGCCATTGAGCAGTCACTTCAGGTTATCCAATGATCATTATCCTAGAATGGATGAATAGAGAAACTTCATGGCTCATGTTACAACCATTGGAAGTCTTTTGTATCACAAGGTCTGTACAAGGAGTATTGGTCATGCAGTGAGAGCTGATAGCAGATGCAGTTTTGGTTGTCAACAGACAAGCCGTTAGAGATTGTCACCATTGATAAGTTGCAGCTATGTACAACTTAGTTGGTCTTCAAGGTTGAAGACGGAGGTCAAACACACCAGTAATCAAGAAGTGAAGTCTTTTGTATGACAAGGTCTTTACAAGGCCGGGTATTGGTCATGCAGTGGGAGCTGATAATAGATGCAGTTTTGGCTGTCAACGGACAAGTCGTCAGAAGTTGTTACCATTGATAAGTTGCAGCTATGTACAGCTTTAGTTGGTCTTCAAGGTTGAAGACGGAGGTCGAGCACACCCGTGATCAAGATGTGAATGCAAGGCCAGGTGTTGGTCATGCAGTGAAAGCTGATAGCAGAGGCAGTTTTGGTTGTCAACAGACAAGTCGTCAGAGCTTGTCACCATTGATAAGTTGCAGCTATGTACAACATTAGTTGGTCTTCAAGGATGAAGATGAAGGTCAAGCACAACATTGGGCAAGGTATGAAGACGGATTGAAATCAGTCTTCAAGTTTGAAGTCTACAAGTTTGAAGTCAAATTTGGCCAAACAACCATGCCAAGTTTGAAGGTTGAAGTCAATGTTCAAGCCCAATTTTGCCTAAGTTTATACCAAGAAGTTTCTTGGTTCATACATTGATGTTTGGCTATAAATAGTCCAAAGTTTTTCTCATTTGTAATCACCACAATCACACAAAAAACCAAAGCAATGTAGCTTTGAGAGAGAGCAAAGTGTAGAGAGAGTTAGAGTTGAGTTGAGCAGGTTTGCCACTTCTCCGAGAGTCGAGAGTTTGTACTCCTCTTGTAATCCCTTCATATTTGATATAGTGAAGTGTGTGTGCTCCGTGGACGTAGGCAGGTTTTGCCGAACCATGTAAATATTTGTGTCTCCATTTGTGTGTGTATTGTTTTCTGTCCCTTAGAGCTCCTAGAATTTCCGCAAGAGCATGACCGCAGTCATTGTTTCCTAACAGTCACTTTGCACCAAAGGAAAGCTGGAGGGAGAGGATGGGGTAAAGAAGTTTAGAACTCTGCAGCAACCAGTAAAGAGTAAGCCAACTTGGAAGAGTAAGTACCATCGGGACTGGAGTATCAAGACCAGTGATCGGGCGTTTCTGCTAGAGGCTTAGTCTGTTAATAAGAAGGAGAAAATCATTGAACTTTGTTCGTTCCGAAGCTTGTGGTTCTCTTCTCCATGATAGATTCCAAAACCAGTTCCCTCTAATCCGTTTTCCCACTTCTGCTATTTGCATTCCTTGTTCAAAGATATTCCAAAAATTCTAGGGAACTTCGATTTTAAGCTCTCTTCTCGCCCAAGAATCTGTCCAGAAAACGAATTCATCCCCGATGCTTACTTCTCTAGCTAGTCCATTAATGAACCATTTTTCCTTATCGATTTTTTCAAAATTTAAGAAATCAGTCCACCATCCGGAGACTTTGCTAAGCCCTCTAACTGTCCTTCTATCAACACAGTCGCTCTCAAAGAAACCATACTTCGAACGCGAAATCTTCAGTTCCACTTTGCAAGCAATGCTCGGTTGAATATACCTACATTTTTCATCCCTGAGCCACCTTACACTTATCTTTACAAATGATGTCCAACCTGACCCAAGCGATCTTTCTTTGATCCCTCCCCCCACCCCAAAAAAATTTCCTTTGCAATTTTATCATCTCGTTCACGACTTTGGCTGGAGCTTTATAGAAAGATAGCCAATATACTGGGATGGCGGATAAGGTCGAGTTTAGGAGCGCAGTACGACCACTGATAGACAAATTTTTATTTTCCCAAGCATTGAGCCTACATTTGATCTCATTGATTAGAGGATTCCAGAATGAAGATTTTTTATGCGAAGATCCCATTGGAATACCAAGATATTTAAATGGAAAGCAAACAACTTTGCAACTTAGATAGGATGCTGCTTGGTCAAGCCATTGTTCCTCTACGTTGATCCATAGCAATTGACTTTTAGCAAAGTTTACTTTAAGACTCGAGATTAGCTCAAATTCCATAAGACAGCTTTCAGGATGACAAATTCTGCCAATTTGCCTCGCCTAAGAGATTGGTGTCATCCGCAAATTGTATGTGTAAAATTTCCACTCCGTCTTTCCCTACTTTTATTGGTTCAAACATTTCCATCTCAACTGTCTTCTTCATAAGTCCACTTAAACCTTCTGTTGCTAAGAGAAAGAGAAGTGGGGATAAGGGATCGCCTTGGCGAAGACCTTTGTGTAAGTGGAATTCGCCGGAGGGACTGCGATTGACGAGGACAGAGGCAGTCGCCGTTGATAAACACTCCAAAATCCAATGTCACCATTTGAGATCGAAATTTAAAGATTCCATCATGTCATCGAGAAATTCCCATATACCGAGTCGAAGGCTTTTTCAGAATCTACTTTCAAGAAAATACAGCTTTTTCTTTCTTTTTTTTTCTTTGATTCATCTATAGTTTCATTTAGGATTAGGATACTGTTGAGGATCTGTCTGTTTTCTACAAAAGCTGATTGATTTGATGAGATGATATTCTTCATGACGTTAGACAATTGGAGGCCAAAAGGGTTGCAATAATCTTATACAAACAGCCAATGAAAGAGATCGGACAAAATTCTTCAATTTTCGTTGGGTTGATTTTCTTTGGGATCAACGTGATAAATGAAGGATTTACTCCTCGAACCAACTTGCCGTTACCTAAGAATTCAGATACAAACCTCAGCAAATCGTTCTTTAGTAGAGGCCAACACTTTGGAGGAGTTGAAATTGAAACCATCTGCCCTGGGCTTTTTGAACCTCCACAACTCCACACTACATGTTTAACTTCCTCTTTGTTTGTTGTGGTATGGGGAGTGAGTTTTCAGCTACTGAAATCTTTGGAAAGTCAATGCCTGTAATCTTTGGTTTCTTCTATTTTGTGTGAAAATAAGCTCTCAAAATGCCTTCGAATGCCCCCTTTCAGATCGACTACAGATTGACTCCAATGATTATTGATATAGAGTCCCAAGATTTCGTTTTTCGAATAGCTTCTGTTAATCCAGTTGTGGAAGAACTTGGTATTTGCATCTTCTTCTTGAAGCCATATGATTCTAGATTTATGGAAGAAAAAACTAAGCTGACAATTTGGGTACCCACCATACAAAATAGGTGGGTTTGTGTTGATATTTTATCAACCCATTTAAAAGTGCGTCAAAATGGTTAACTCATTTGGGGTTGAGAAGGGTTGGGGCAGGTTGAATCCGTGGGCTAAGCTTTATAAGTTAGACATAGTTTTTAGGTCATTTTTTTAATTATAAGCACCCACATTCTTTAGGCGTCTGCCTAATTTATATCAATGATATTTTAAATTATATCTATGATATTGATTGTTAAACTATTTGGTCAAATGTTATAGATAATATATAAATAATTAATAATTTAAATTCATTAAAACATAATAAAAGTATTTAATTTTAACTTTTTTTTTTTTTATGTGCTGCCCGCCTAAATCGCAACTCACCTTCGATTGGGTCGGGTCGATACTTGTACCAGAAGTGTTGTACCAAGTGAATTTTCTGCCTATTAATGGAGGATCTCACAATTTTCTATTAATGGAGAACCCACAATTCTGCTTCTTTGATAAAAAGATCGAAATACGGCCTCTCTCCTATGCCAACCAATCTCGGACCCTCTTCTTTCAGCATTTGATCTTACATCATTGAAATCTCATACCAAGCACCATCTTTCCAAAGAGCCATTCCGGATCCTATGAAGGATAGAATCCCATAAGAGTCTTTTTTATTGTGTCGCAAGGTGCATAGACATTTATGATTCAATATCTGACTTTATCCGGACCTCAAAGACCTTCAACAGCTAAGTAACCTTCCTCTGACATGGGTGTTTCTGCAGTAAAAGTTCCAATTCTCCAAATGCTTAATATTCCCCCGGATCTTCCATCTGATTTTTTGAAGGACCAATCAAAGTCCTGTCCTCCCCATAAGGCAATGCAAGTTCATCTATCTACGACTTCCACTGTGGTCTCTTGAATACAAAGGAAATCAATTCTTCTTTTGTCACCAATTTTCTTATGTCTTCTTTTTTGCTCTAGCCCCCAGGCCCTTGATGTTAAAAGAAAGGGTCTTCATGGACAAACTATTCTGAGGCCTGCCTCTTTAGATGGTTGCTGTGAAGTGATGGAAATTTCCTTATCCCTTTTTTCCATTTTCAATCAGTTTGTGTAGAATTTCCTTATCGTTACCTTCTCCTGATATGCCCAAGGATTTTCCAATATTCCAAATTGCTTCAGCCTGCTTCTGATTATCTCTAGTTAGGCATAACATATTGCAGTTTCTGATGTTAGAGTCATCAATCGAATTACTAAAGGCTTGGTTACCTAAAGTAGAGCGATGTAGCTCACCCAGTGTTTCATTGATTTCCTTTAGAAAGTCCTGATCTGAATCTATATTGGATATGAAGTGATCCCATTTTTTTGTTTGGATCTCTTTTTGTTTTTTATTCTGCAATTTTCTTTTCTTCTTTCTGTGACACTATTTCCCTGATCCCTTTCTGATGAGCTACTGTTTTTTCCTTGGATTTATGGAATTAGGCCTGGAGATAATCTTCTCAGGGGAGTTAATATACCTCCCCAAGTTTTGATTTGGAACAGGAACATGGATTGTTCCCTCAATGTTAGGGGGAAGGGTTTTTTGAGTGAAATCACGAATGATTGAAGATCTGACTGGATTGGAAGACCACATTTTTGGAATAATTCAGGATTTATTCTTTGGAGATTAAATTAGTGTCTGATTCTCTCTCTCTTAGATCAAAAATGTTAGGCCCGCTTGTCTTACCTTTGTGGGTCTAGACATTTGCTCCTTTATGCAACTTTGCAGATTTCTTGGGATGCACTGTGGTCCAACCGTCAGAATTGAATGTGATCAGATTGGAATGTTTTGGATTCTTGGAGGTGTGTTTCTTGCTTTCAGTAATGAACAGCCGATTTTGGGGATCGGGAAATATTACCTCGTCCAATACCCTGTTGCCATTATGCATAGATTTTGCTTCTGAAATTAATTTGATTTCTTGGTCAAATGAATCTGGGACAAAACTTTGTTGTTCCGATGTTGGCCGTTGCTTATTGAATAGTTTCACCGATTCATCAGATTCCGACTCCGGCGCAAAAACTGATTCTGATGATGAGTCCACCGCAACCTTGACTGGTGATTTTGGGTGTTATGGTGACATTTCAGTATTGCAGTATCATGCAAGCCGTGTTTTTTTTACCCAAATATCCGAGATTTGTCCGACTAATCCTGAGAGAGAATTGACATTTTTCCTGGAACATCTTTCATGTAAATTGTATGCGGTCACAACACACTTGAATTATACTTTCGGGGCCAAATCAACAAAAACTCTTTGCCTTTAGGAACAAATTATATCTTCCAAGATATGCCAAGGGGTTCGAACCCACGATTATGTCGTTATCCTCCTAGTCTTTCACCAATGCGACATTCCCAAGGGGTACAAGCAACTTTTGTTTCTCATGAAGAAAGTGAAACAAAGTAATTATGAAGATGATGATGACAGGACCAACAAGTATCTCTCTGAATAGAGCTAAAAAAACTTGTTTTAAAATTTGTAATAAAATCGTAAGCATTTCATCCTATAAGAATAATGTCAATGACGGACATTGTGGTTCTACTTTATTTTTATTTTTTTATCGAAAAATGAAATAGGTTAAACTAGATTAGTCAAGTCCAAGGATACAACAGAAGATAAAGATAAGGGGCAACTATCCACACTAGCAGGAATAGGCCCATGCGAGACGGCTCTAGCAGCTAAAACATGTGCGAGAACATTCGCCGAACGAGGATTGAAATGAATAACAAAGCTATTAGTAAGATCACGAAAAATCCGAATAGAATCGATGATGGAAGATTTTGGGTGACATGTCGGAGGAGTGTTGATAGCTTTCACCACAAGTTGTGCATCAAATTCAATAATGTCAGCCTCCCAATTGTGTCCCTCCCCGAATAGCCAGAAGTTTAGCTACATGAGGTGAGAAAATGCCATATATACGTACAACGTGAATCATCAAAACAATACCCATAGAGTCTCTAATGACCACTCCAACACCTACAAATTTCTGGTGCAACGGAATAGAAGCGTCAACATTTACTTTGATAAGACCAGACGGTGGAGCACTCCAAACTTGTCTAAGTAAACTGGTTCGATGCCTAACATTGTGGTTCTATTTTTGTTTAAACCAAATTCATGATTGGAAATTCGATTTTTTTAGCTTCTTTGAATAATAATTTTATTATTTTTAATTAAAAAGTGAAACTTAAAATTATATAATTTTCTTCAAAAGATTAGTCAATGACATATAGATTCTATAAAAGTTTCCGATTTTTATTCCATTATAAAATGGTTTTGGTTCAAGTTCGAAATCACAAAAAAATATGTATCTTACGGTTTTGATTTAACGTGCGGAATTGTAATTGCAAAGCTACATAATTTTCGATTTAGATTTTACTGAGCATTTGGTCAAACCAAATTTACAAAATCGAATTAATTGATTTTTTTTTTAATAAATCGATCCGACTGAATTTTTTTACAAAAATCCAAATAACTGAACTGATTTTTTAAAAAATATATATATGAAAACTTAAAAATAAGATAATTTGATTTTTTTATTTAAAATAAAAGAATTAGATTAATTTATTTTATAAAAAAATAAAAATATTAAAAAAATAGAAATTTTTAAATATATTAAAATATTTTGGTTAAATCTGTTAACCGAGATTTAAAATAAAAATCAAAACCAAATCAAATTAACCAATTTCTAAAAAATAAAAAACCGAATTTCACAATTAGACGAACCGAATTTCCAAAATAATTCGATTTAACTTAAATTTTCCACTTCCCTTGCGACGTGAGACCGAAATTATTTGTCTTTTTTTTCAAGATTTATTTTTTTGGATTTAAATAATCACATTTTCGAATGGCTATCGCTTTCATATTTGCAACTTTACCAATGATGTTCTTTAATTCCACAGCTCGACCTTCCCATTATCCAGTTTGCCTAGACAAAAATCATTCGTAGAGTATAGTTAAAATTCCGCCTAACTATTTTACTTTTCCACCAACTTGTTTGTAAATCAATGGGGGACAAGAATCAAGTATCCTTCGCCAATTCCAGCTCCCAAATCGACGAAGAAAAACGCAAAAGGAAGCGCAAGAAATGCTTACTCTACCTCGTCCTATTGGGAACCATCAAAGCCGGAATCACACTATTATTCCTCCTAACCATCCTCAAATTCCGAACCCCCAAGTTCCGTATCCGCGCCGCTACCTTCGAGACCTTCGATTACTCCGCCGCCGCCGCTAATCCGTCGTTCAACGCGCGGATGCACGCCGATCTCACGCTTAAGAACACGAATTTCATCAAATACAAGTTTCCGAGCTCCGAAATCTCGTTCTACTACAACGGCGAGCGCGTCGGTTCGGCGTTCGTCTCCGATTCGCGAGTCCGGGCGCGATCCACTAAAAATTGGGACGTGACGGTGGATTTGTCGTCAGATGGATTGATCAACCGCGCGCAGCTGGGGAGTGATCTGAGATCGGGGGTTTTGACGCTGAACGGACGGTCGAGATTGAGTGGGAAAGTGGAGCTACTGAAGGTATTGAGGAAAAAGAAATCTACGGAGATGGATTGCATTATAGCCGTCGATTTGAGTCGGAGAATTGTCGGAGATTTGAAATGTAACTAAAATTCCAGTTTCTTTTTTATGTGTGTATTAGTTTACTTCTGTAATCCTTTATTAAGTAAATATTTGCATTACACCACCATAAACGTTTTGCCTTTTTTTCCCCCATTTAGTGTATATATATATATATATATATATATATATATATATATATATATATATATATATATATATATATAGTGTGTGTGTGTAAATTTAAATTGGTTCCATGGCATAGTTAGTCTTAAACTTTTAAGACTGATTTAGGAATCGAATATTGGCTTACATAAATGTTATTTTATCAAAAATGATCTTATTATTGAATATGTGGCTTTAGTCACCACTTTTGATAAAAAATAATTTTTTTGAAACTATATTTGATATTAAAAGTTTAGGATTAGTATTGATTAAAAATAATTTAAGTGGGATTATATTTATTATCCTAAAAGTTTGGGACTAATATTGAAAAATCTATTTTATGTAATTATTTTTGTAAATTATTATTATTATTATTATTATTATTATATATATATATATATATATATATATGTTTTAAAGTCCTTTTACTATTAAGATAAATTTATTTTTTTTAAAAAAAAGAGTATTAGCCCGAAGATAAAATGAGGGCCAATATGCCAAAAAAGTTTAGGGGGTGTATCTATCAAAATAGAATAATGTTGGGACAAACCCGTATGATTCTTGAAGTTTCAGGGGGTGCAATGCAAATAAACCATAATTCTTTCTTTACAAACAATTTGACAAAAAAGCATTATGGGAAAATTCTTGCCACCATGTTTAAGCTTTGTGATTCCCTCAACCTAGTGCCTGTCTAGATCAAGCTTTTAAATGCACCCAATAATTTCAAAACTTAGTTGAAACTCCACCTATTTTGGAAAAACTGTAACATCTAACTAAATTATGAATTTAAACTAAATAAAACCTTATAACCAGTGTTATGTCAAGACTATAAATTGAAGATCGTTGCTCTTTTATTGGATCTCATTGTCACTAGTGGACGCGATCAACAAATCAAGTTCTATGATTGATATCCCTAGCACCGGGGGCCCAGTATGTCTTTGGATCTGCTTTATTTGGGCCCGATCAGCTGGAGGCCTTGTTGTAGTCTGACATAGAAAGTTGTCGGGACGGAAGCCGGGCTGTGTACTATCCCTCGTCCTCCGAGCCGAGTTGACCATGTGCATTATCACCTCGGACCATCTGCCGTGGCCTTTCTCGCTCAACCAGAGCCCTATTACTCGCGTTCCACGGAGAGTCTTGAGTCCTCGGGGCGGCCCCCGAGCTGAGACCAAGGCGAACCTCAAGAGGCCGAGGTGGAGCTCATTTGGCCAAGATAGCTGAGCTGAGGCCGAGGTGATACGGAAACACTTATGGTGGTCCCGTGTATCGGGACTTGAGCTACAGGAGTCGGACACCTATTAAAGCGAAGACTATGCCCACTAACCAATCAGAAGGTGGTCAAGCACCTCGAGTACGAAAATCTTATCCCCGGATGCAGGCAGAATCGTAAAAGTGGGGAAAGTCGTACAAAGTAGGTAACAGTTGTATGTGGTCCCCCAATCTGTGGTTCTCCCGACATCAGACATTGTCTCCAAAACCCTAGGCAAGCCAAGACCACTGGCTCCCCCTTCCCCTATAAATATCAGGATTGCTAGCAAGAAGAAGGGATCTCTGGGGGGAAGCCGATTACTTTTCGTTTCGTTATTCTTTTCAGCACCAATTTGATCGCCGGAAGGGCTCTTGACCTGAAAGCTCTCCTCTGGCTCCCGTATAACATCTGGTTTTGCGGGATAGCTCATCCATTTTCCCCACATAAATTTATTGTTACAAAATCGAACCAAAAAATAAGGTAACAATTGTCGCCGTCTGTGGGAATTGTAGCGAAGGACGTTGATATAATGGTGAGAACAAGGAGAACCGACATGGAGGAAAACCGAGAACATCATGCCTCAACCAATGGAGAAGAACAACCACCATCCGCGGTCAACATGACAGTGGGGGCCTTAATATTGGAACAGCTCACCCGCTTAATTGCAGCCACAATGGAACAGACCATGAGAAGAAATGAAGGTCCGTCCGAGGATGTGCTTGGGGAAAGCTCCCAGCATGTGAAGGAGCCCGAGCAGGGAGCAACTTCTCGCCCTAAAATGGCTGCCGTCCCGAATCTAGAGGGTCAGATGGAGGAGCTGAAGGACAAGGTCCAGAGTATGAAGAAGGGAATGGGGGGTGCCTGTGTTCCGAGGAGGGGAACCCCTTTCTCCAGCGAGATAGTAAATGAGGAACTCCCAAGTAATTTCCGACCTCCTAATGCTGGGGAGTATGATGGGAGTACAGACCCGAAAGAACATCTGGGCAGGTTCAAAAATGCAATCATGCTACATTGTTACTCAGACCGTCTAAAGTGTAAAGTGTTTCTGACCACCCTGGTAAGGTCGGCCCAGAAGTGGTTCAACCAGCTGGAGGCAGGGTCCATTACTTCCTTCGTGGGATTTAGCTCCGCGTTCTTACACCAGTATGCCAGCAGCAAGCGATATAAGAGGACATCTCTGAGCCTATTCGAAATGAGGCAAGCCGAGGATGAGCCATTTTGGGAATATATCAAAAACTTTAACACCGTGATACTCGAAATACCGACCTGTCCGACGGAAATTCTGATCAGCACCTTCACCCAAGGCCTGCGAGGAGGAGACTTCTTCCGTTCCTTGGTAAAGAAACCTCATGTTACATATGATGATCTACTCACCCGAGCGGAAAAAGTATATTAACGTGGAAGAAGCCCAGAAACCGAGGAGGAAGGAAGTCCGGAAGACTGTGGAGAGACGACCCAGCTAGGTCGAGAAGCGGCCCGTGGAAGGGGTGCAACTCAGTCATTTTTTCCCAGTACACGCCGTTGAAAGTTTCCAAGGAGGAAGCCGTCCGCATATGTGAGGACAAACAAATCTTGCAAAAGCCAGCCCAAACCAGTACGGAGCCCAGAAGGGAAGTCTCGGAGAAATACTGTATCTTCCACCAAGCGACCGGGCACACTACTCAGGAATGCCATCGTTTGGATCAAGAGCTGGAGAAGGCGATACAGAGCAGTTCCCAGTTCAAGCAGTTGTTGTCCAGACCTAGTCCACCCGAGGGTAATCTCCCTCATGGAAGAGGTCGAGATCCATCATGGATGAGAGGGAGAGGGGGACGGACCAACTTGCGACCTCCGGTTCGGGGTAGAGGACGCGGTCGAGGGTCCCCGAGGAATCCAAATGACACCAACCAGCCCCGAGGTAATTCACCCACTTGGGGCATCATCAACATGATCTCGGGCGGCACGACTGATGGGGATTCTAACTGGGCCAGGAAGGCGACCAGCAGGAGAGAAACCCTGAGTGTAGGAGGGGTTTGCGGTGCCGAGGACGGGGTGGTGATCAGTTTTGGACCTCGGGACCTGGAAAATGTATGCGCACACCATAACGATGCCCTGGTCATAAGAGCAACTGGGTCTAATTACGAAGTCGGGAGGGTGTTCGTAGACTCGGGAAGTTCAGTAAATGTGTTGTTTGACGAAGCCTTCCGGCAGATGGACTTGGGGGGATATCATCTCGAGCCAATCAACACCCCCTATTTGGCTTCGGTGGGCACACCGTATACCCCCTCGGTCAGATTTCCCTGCCCCTTTCCTTGAGATCTGACGAGGATAGGAAGACGAGGTTGATCGCATTCACCGTTGTGGCGGCCTTCTCTTCTTACAATATCATTTTGGGGAGGCCAACTATGAACGAGTTCAGGGCTGTGGCATCTATCTTTCATCAAAAGATCAAGTTCCCTATAGGGAAAAGAGCGGGGGAAGTCAGTGGAGTCCAACCCTCATCTAAGAAGTGCTACGCTGAAACCGTAAAGATAGAGGTGAACAAGTCCAGAAGGGGTGGTGATGAAAGACGTGAAGATAGAGGAGTGCAAATGGTGCAGGAGGTGCAGGCGATGCGGGACGGAGAGGAAGAAATCACATTAGATCCGAATCAACACGGGAAAACCACAAGAGTGGCCTCCGACCTGGACAACGACTTGAAGCATGATCTGGTGGAATGTCTGTCCATGTATGCCAGAATATTTGCCTGGTCTTCGGCAGAGTTAGCGGGAGTTCTGCCCACAATCGCCCAGTACAAGTTAAACGTTAATCCTGGGGTCAAGGTAACCAGGCAGAAGAAAAGGCATTTTGGACCAGATAAAGATAGAATTATCGAGCCGAAGTTCAGACTTTGCTAAAGGCTGGGCAGATACGGGAAGTACAGTTCCCCACCTGGCTGTCTAACGTGGTTCTAGTTCCAAAGTCGGCTGGAAAGTGGAGGATGTGCATTGAATTTCGTGATTTGAACAAAGCTTGTCCCAAGGACTCCTCTGCCGCGGATCGACCAGTTGGTAGATTCTACTTTCGGGTACGAGTTGTTGTGTTTCATGGACACGTACCAAGGATATCACCAAATCCCCTTGGCAAAAGAGGACCAAGATAAAGTCAGTTTTATAACTTCAGATGGAACGTTCTGTTATGTGGTCATGCCTTTTGGTCTCAAGAATGCTGGGGCCACATACCAGAGGTTGATGAACAAAGTATTCGAGAACCAGGCGGGAAGGAACATTGAGGTCTATGTGGATGATATTTTGGTAAAATCTAAGAGCAGATCAGACCTAGTGCCCGATTTGGAGGAAACTTTTGACACGCTGAGTAGGTTTGGTCTGAAACTAAATCCGGCTAAATGCGTATTCGGCGTCAAGAGCAGGAAATTTTTGGCTTTCATGGTGACAGAGCGGTGGATCGAGATCAACCCAGAGAAGGTCAGAGCAATCCAAGAGATGGCCTCACCTCGCAGTATAAAAGACGTGCAAAAATTGACAGGACGGATTGCGTCATTGGCTCGTTTCATCTCTAGGTCAGCGCATAGGAGTTACCCCTTTTTCCAAGTACTAAGAAAAGCCAAAAAATTATATTGGAACGACGAGTGCGAAAAAGCTTTCGCTGACTTGAAGAGGCACCTGGCCGAGCTACCCGTCCTGGTAAAACCCAAACTCGGTGAAAGATTGTGGGTCTACCTGTCTGCTACCGAGAGCGTCGTAAGCTCAGTACTGATAAAACAGGATGGTACAGACCAGAAGCCGGTGTACTATGTTAGCCATGCACTGCGAGGTGTGAAACTCAGATATCCAGAGGTTGAAAAGCTGGCATTAGCTTTGGTGATAACCGCAAGACGATAGACTCTACTTCTTGTCCCACCCCATCTCAGTGCTAACCAACAGCCCCATGGGGAGGATTATGACCCAGTATGACGTACCGGGAAGACTGGTAAAGTGGACAATCGAGCTCGGCGAATACGACGTAACTTACCAACCCAGGTCGTCCATTAAAGCTCAAGCTTTATCAGATTTCCACGCGGAGATGATCGAGGTTGAGACCGAAGGGCCATGGAAAGTATACGTGGACGGAGCAGCAAACAATGAAGGCATTGGAGTGGGGATTGTTCTAATATCCTGTGATGACCTGAGATTAGGGATGTTAATCCCGGAGTGTTAATAACCTCTAAAGTTGTTTTGCGTGGCGATTTGGAGTTTAATCGAGGTATCGGGCCTTCTGGGCTCATTTATTTGGGCAGTTGGGATCGTTGGATCCCGAGGTTGAGATCGTATTCTCATTTCGGTGAAAACCTGTGAGTTGGGTTTTTAGTGTGACTCAGAATCTCGGGTGCTGTGTGTGGGCACCGGTAGGGGGTTTTTGAGTTAGAGAGAGAGTTTTTGAAAACAGATGATTTTTAATGAATCATGATGTATTTGTGGAGATATTAGTATTTCGGGTTATTTTTGCTATAAATACCATTTGAACCCGAAATTTTAATTAGAAAATCATTTCAGCCCTTTCCCTCCTCTCTCTCCCGCAGCCGCGCCCCATTCCCGTTTTTCCCCCAGCCCCCGCCGCTTCAGACGCTTCGCCCGCCGCCGTCCGGCGCGTGCGACCCGCCGCCGGCTTCGTCTCGACGAGGCGCAGCTATCCCCTCCATCAATTCGAAGTTTCGTCGCGTGTGGAAGTCGGATTTCGCTGGAATGCGCCGATCCCCAATTTCTAGGGTTCTTCGATTTTCGTCCGATTTCTTCCGATTTTCGTTTGGGTAACCTTCCTAACCCCTTTTCCATGCTTGTGATGTGATTCCCTGCCTAATTATGATTTATTGGCTCGAATTTATTTCGAATTTCGTTGGCTTTGGTTCGAATTTTTGGATGTGTGGGTGAAGTGGGTTCGAAAATTGTGATCTTTGGCAGGGGTGTGGTGAATCTTGTTAGTGATTGATTATTACATGTTTTAGTTGTATAAGGATGATTATTGTGTTCGAATTTTAGGGGTTTGAATTCGAAAATTTGGGGCTTTGGCATGTGGGGCGATTATTCTTGTTGTTGATTGAGTAATTCATATTTTAGATGAATTATGGTGTTTAATTGGGTTCAATTTGTGTTGTGAAGATTCGAAAATTTGTGGGGTGTTCTTGAGCAATTTTCGATAATGGTTTATTGTCGTGTGTTGACAATATTTTTGAGGGTTATGGGTGTGCTTGAGCATGAGTTGCATGTTCGTAATTAATTGTGAATTAATTTATCGTGTTAGCACATCGTTCCTCGGAGCATGGAACTCGAGCAAGGTTTGGCTCGGACTTCGGAGATTTAAGGTACGTGTGACGTACGAGCATTACTATATGTGATAGCAATTGTGAAATGCATAATGTGTTGTATTGCATTAGATGGTTGTGGGTATGGCTATATATATATATATATATATATATGTGTCGATATGACTATGGAACGACCTAGTCTTGATATCGCTGCCACAAGTGTACGTAATACTAGAGTAGTATGACCTTATAAGAGGTATGGGGTACTGGGTTTATTTGACTATTGTAAGACATGTGAGATGTCTAAGTATAAATGAGAATTTGTAAAATAAAGGGTAGGGCATTTGAGATGCCTGAGAATGATCGTGGGATCATGTATTCATTGAAAGACATGTGAGATGTCTTCGTTAGGAGACATGTGAGATGTCTAAGTGAAATAGAGAATTTGTGAAATAAATGCTAGGCATTTGAGCTATCTGTGATTGGTAGCAAAGTCGAAAACCAGCATTAGATATCGAGATATCTATGTTTGCTTGTATATTGAACTTGGAATCATTGATTATTGATACTTGAGAATCAGGCATGCTATGAGTTAAATCAATGTGTTGATTTACTGATTTATGAGATTTGATGAGTTTGATGATTGTGAGAACAGGGACAGTACACGGAATCCCGGATGAGGATGTTGCCATCCAGGGAGTATCATTTAAATTCATTAATATTTACTTGTGTTGTAAATTTTGAATTTCATTATTGTGATTATGAGATTTTGTATATTGGTATGCTCACCCCATTGGGGGCTGTCTCTGTTGGGGCAGGGAACAGGTGCATCGATGGCTGTGGAGCTGAGCTCGAGCTGTTGATTGGATGTACTCACAGGATCGTGGTACCAGGGCTTGATGGAGCACGGTATCGTATAGAGTACTTGTATACACCCAAGATTTATATACACATTTATGATGCTCGCATGTGAGCACGAATATTTTTGTATATGTGTTGTATATAAAGGCATGAGCCTTTCTCTCTTTCATTATGTGTTGCATGCAATTGTGGTAGAATTGCTAATGATATGAGAGTCGTTAGTGTATTATGTGGGTATTGAGACCCATTTATGTTGTCATATGTGTGGTGTCTTCCCTGGCTGGGAATTTACTTTGTGTTCTATATTCTGTTGAGTATTGTGTATTCCCTGGCCGGGAATTATATTATGTGATGTGCTTGTGTTTTGGGATAGCTCAATTTATGGGGAGACTCTGCCCAAATTTTTATAAAAACCCACAATGCAAAAGGGCACCAAGGGGTAGTAAAGGGCGAACATGTGAGTCTAATTGTGGGTAGAGATGATCTTAATGTTGTATATTAAAGAAATTTTTGTAGTTGCCATTCAATGGTAAAGTATCATCTGAGCTTCCCGATTGGCTTTTGTTGGAAGCATGTGCCACACATAGTGGTTAATACACTAATTAAGGGTTAAGGGCTTGGGGTCCTTACATTAGTGGTATCAGAGCAGTGGTTAGCTATTTGGGGCTGTTAAGGGCCTATGAAGTTATTGATAGCACATATTTATGCATGATGGCATTAATGTTGTATGACACAACTAGTTGTTATGTGCTTTTATGATATGAAAAGTGGTGTTGCTAATCATTGTGATTGCAGGAATCGTGTAGCATGAGATGGGATGGCATTAATGGTGATGTCTGGCCCTTCATGTATTATGTGGAAAGGTGAGACGTACGGGCTTCGGACGGTAAAACGTGTTACAACCTTTGATTATGTATATCGTGGGTAGTGAACCCTTACATGTGATGGTATATGTGAAATGATAGTGATATATTGTGATAATGGAATCAACTGTTGTGCTTGATTATTGTGATAGAATTGATGAATGTTCCGGTAGCCTTTATCTCCGAGCGAGGGAGGTACTTGCCGCTGTCATGACTGAGCGAAGTAACATGCCGCTGTCATTGTCGAAGCGAGGGGTCCTAACATTCCGCTGTTGTATTGGGACCGGAACAGTCACAATTCTAGTGATTAAAGTGGAATATTGTGATTATTGTGGAATATTGTGGTTATAACTGAAAAGTGATATTGATCATTATATTGTGAACTGTGGTATTAACCTGGATGCAGGTACATGGAGCTAGTGGGAGTTCCGGTAGTTGTTATATTCGAGCGAGGGAGGTACTTGCCGCTGTCATATGAAGCGATGGTAATATGATATTTGCCGCTGTCATGTCTAAGCGAGGTAACATGCCGCTGTCATTGTCGAAGCGAGGGATATCATATGATGCCGCTATATGTCGAAGCGAGGGGTCCTAAAATTCCGCTGCTATAACAGGACCGGAACAACCACAGTATCTATATTGATTGGCGATGGTTCATTCCGCCATATGTATTGATAGCGATGGTTCATGCCGCTATATCGATTGGCGATGGTTCATTCCGCCATATGTATTGATAGCGATGGTTCATGCCGCTATATCGATTGGCGATGGTTCATTCCGCCATATGTATTGATAGCGATGGTTCATTCCGCTATGTTGATTGGCGATGGTTCTTGCCGCCGGATATATATTGATAGTGATGTCTCATTCCGCTATTCTATTGGCGATGATTTATGCCGCATGTATATTGATAGCGATGCCTCATTCCGCTATATTGATTGGCGATGGTTCATGCCGCCAGATATATTGATAGCGATGTCTCATTCCGCTACATCTAGGGCGATGGTTCATGCCGCCAGATGTCTATAGCGAAGTTTTATGCCGCTGACTCTATGACGAGGGATTATGTCCCTGATTCTATAGCGATGGATTGTGCCGCTATGTGCTCAGCACAGGATTTTGCCGCCTTCGAACGATGGGTGCTGACTACGCACTATTATCGAGCGACGGAGACAGGTATGCCGCTATGTTGATAGCGATGAGGTATGGCATATTACTGTTTATTTAGCACTATTGTGGATAGTATGTGTTGATTTGCTATATATGCCATGCATTTGATGATGAGATTATAGATGTCGTGTATTGACAGGTAACGTCGTATGTTTGACAATGTTAATTGAATGTCATGTGTTGACATATGCCGTCACGGGATGACGATGACATAGTGGATGTTCTATGTAGACGTGTAGCGTCGTTTTGATGATTAATACATTTATGTTATGTATTTAGTTGTATAGTTGAGTGCCGATGGTGAGCACATGGTAGAGTCTGGGTCACTAGTTGACGAGACCTTTCGTCGAGCAATGATACCCTTGGGTATGCTCGTTAATTTGGCTAGGGCCAAGTGATTGGTGGTAAGAGTAGTCATTGAGGAAACTACTCGCTTGTGTTGTGATGTAGGGTAGACATGGTTGCACCCACCCTGAGGGTGTGGGATAAGTCTTATCGGATTATGATTGCATCATAAGTGAACAAGGACACCGGGTTGTCCATTGTGCTTGGTATTTTAGAGATATGTTGGGCGATGACCCATTACTCTAACGGTTTGTACGGTATGGCATACCGAGATGGAACATATGGTTTGTTGGTGGACCTGATATGAACCTATGGAGACAGCACTTTGCTAGCCAGATATCGTAGTGATGATATAGTGTGCTTGTTGGGGCCATGATACTGCTCGTTGGAATCAGGTTTGGCAAATCGTAAAGTGATACGATGTGGATTATGGTGGACTTTAGTAGTCACCACGTCATTTGAGGTTGAGGTTGTGCATGCCTCACTGAAACGTGTATACGTTGATGTTAAATCTTGGTGAGACTTGTCTGGGACAGCTCATAATGTTGAAGTACCAACAAGAGAGTCATCAAGTCGTTGTTGACTTGATCTGGGGAATCCGTGTACTTGGGATGCAATGGGTGTTATTGTATCCAGTTTTTCCGAACGGTGGTTCGAGACTAGTGGATCTCGAGTTCGATAGCACTTCCCTTGTGGGGAAGGAGGTAGTATTATACCTATTTGGGAATCTTTGAAAGATTCGGTAAGTTGGTACGTGTGGTGTTGATTTTGGGAATCACGCCGTGTTATTGATCGTCGATTATCATTCTCCACTGCAATGGAATGACTCAGAATTGACAGTTGTGTTTGGGGCTTAGGGGTATGTTGGAGATACCCGAGCCAAGTGCATTGAGTATGCATGTGATGCTAGTTTTTGATTCCCTTTTTGTCAAGCATAGAGTTATGCTATTTTGGATGACTAAATCTCTGATGAGAGATATTGAACACCTTGAGATTGGGAATCTCCATGGCACGATAAATTATGAGAAACAATCGTGGAGTTAGTTGACTCCCTTGAAGAGGGATTATCTTGTGTAGGTGGAGGTGTTTCATTGCTGGTGTTTCCTTCGAGTCATGCGATAGCCTTCCCAAGTTTGGATTGTTAAATCCTAGGATTATCAAGGGATGGCAGGAATTCGGATTTATTGGGTGTCGCTGTCGACACAAGCGTTGAGGATGCAATGTGTTTATTGCATGTCCTTCCAGGACTTGAACTCTGTGGAGTCTCGATGGTTCATTTATGATCAGGATGTAATCCTTGGAATATCCGGAGGTGGACATCTTGTGAGATGTCTTTTGTGTGAACCTGTGGCCGTGAGTTGCCCAAATTGAGTTGCAATGATGCGACTGCTCCTTCGATGGAAAAGGTTTGGAAGTGGAGACCAGGTTTGGTATGTGTACATCGTGGTATACTAATGTTTCCCTCGTAACGATGTGTGTTAGACATCGTAAGTCATGATAAAGATATCATTGGATGATATCTACGATGGAATCGGGAGTGATTCGAATCCTTGCAGTTTCAGTCGACTAACTGCTTTTGGACTGTTAGCGTTGAGTTGTGCTGACGCTCTTTGACGTTATGATGGATTTGGAAGTCTATTCCACTCCAGAGTTCGACACGAAGTCAACGTTTTCACGGTTGAGGTGTCATTCATGATGCGTTCTTACTAGTGGTATTAGAACGAAGGATGACTGTCCGATCTACGGTCGTAAGTATTGGTTGTTTTGCAGTCATGATGGACTGACTTTTGGGATAAACCGCATCGAGGTATGTTTTGCCTCTTGGGTGATATGTTGGTTTTGGTATGTCGCTCTGTTTCAGAGTTTGTTGTGAGATAAGTATCCTCGCGGCTTTTAAGACGATTCTGATATGGTCAGGAATCGAGGATATGGCTTCATGTTGTTGTGTAGCCTAGGTGTTAAGTGATACACCGGTGCTAATTTCGAGGACGAAATTCTTTTAGTGGGGGATATTGTGATGACCTGAGATTAGGGATGTTAATCCCGGAGTGTTAATAACCTCTAAAGTTGTTTTGCGTGGCGATTTGGAGTTTAATCGAGGTATCGGGCCTTCTGGGCTCATTTATTTGGGCAGTTGGGATCGTTGGATCCCGAGGTTGAGATCGTATTCTCATTTCGGTGAAAACCTGTGAGTTGGGTTTTTAGTGTGACTCAGAATCTCGGGTGCTGTGTGTGGGCACCGGTAGGGGGTTTTTGAGTTAGAGAGAGAGTTTTTGAAAACAGATGATTTTTAATGAATCATGATGTATTTGTGGAGATATTAGTATTTCGGGTTATTTTTGCTATAAATACCATTTGAACCCGAAATTTTAATTAGAAAATCATTTCAGCCCTTTCCCTCCTCTCTCTCCCGCAGCCGCGCCCCATTCCCGTTTTTCCCCCAGCCCCCGCCGCTTCAGACGCTTCGCCCGCCGCCGTCCGGCCGCCGTTCGGCGCGTGCGACCCGCCGCCGGCTTCGTCTCGACGAGGCGCAGCTATCCCCTCCATCAATTCGAAGTTTCGTCGCGTGTGGAAGTTGGATTTCGCTGGAATGCGCCGATCCCCAATTTCTAGGGTTCTTCGATTTTCGTCCGATTTCTTCCGATTTTCGTTTGGGTAACCTTCCTAACCCCTTTTCCATGCTTGTGATGTGATTCCCTGCCTAATTATGATTTATTGGCTCGAATTTATTTCGAATTTCGTTGGCTTTGGTTCGAATTTTTGGATGTGTGGGTGAAGTGGGTTCGAAAATTGTGATCTTTGGCAGGGGTGTGGTGAATCTTGTTAGTGATTGATTATTACATGTTTTAGTTGTATAAGGATGATTATTGTGTTCGAATTTTAGGGGTTTGAATTCGAAAATTTGGGGCTTTGGCATGTGGGGCGATTATTCTTGTTGTTGATTGAGTAATTCATATTTTAGATGAATTATGGTGTTTAATTGGGTTCAATTTGTGTTGTGAAGATTCGAAAATTTGTGGGGTGTTCTTGAGCAATTTTCGATAATGGTTTATTGTCGTGTGTTGACAATATTTTTGAGGGTTATGGGTGTGCTTGAGCATGAGTTGCATGTTCGTAATTAATTGTGAATTAATTTATCGTGTTAGCACATCGTTCCTCGGAGCATGGAACTCGAGCAAGGTTTGGCTCGGACTTCGGAGATTTAAGGTACGTGTGACGTACGAGCATTACTATATGTGATAGCAATTGTGAAATGCATAATGTGTTGTATTGCATTAGATGGTTGTGGGTATGGCTATATATATATATATATATATGTGTCGATATGACTATGGAACGACCTAGTCTTGATATCGCTGCCACAAGTGTACGTAATACTAGAGTAGTATGACCTTATAAGAGGTATGGGGTACTGGGTTTATTTGACTATTGTAAGACATGTGAGATGTCTAAGTATAAATGAGAATTTGTAAAATAAAGGGTAGGGCATTTGAGATGCCTGAGAATGATCGTGGGATCATGTATTCATTGAAAGACATGTGAGATGTCTTCGTTAGGAGACATGTGAGATGTCTAAGTGAAATAGAGAATTTGTGAAATAAATGCTAGGCATTTGAGCTATCTGTGATTGGTAGCAAAGTCGAAAACCAGCATTAGATATCGAGATATCTATGTTTGCTTGTATATTGAACTTGGAATCATTGATTATTGATACTTGAGAATCAGGCATGCTATGAGTTAAATCAATGTGTTGATTTACTGATTTATGAGATTTGATGAGTTTGATGATTGTGAGAACAGGGACAGTACACGGAATCCCGGATGAGGATGTTGCCATCCAGGGAGTATCATTTAAATTCATTAATATTTACTTGTGTTGTAAATTTTGAATTTCATTATTGTGATTATGAGATTTTGTATATTGGTATGCTCACCCCATTGGGGGCTGTCTCTGTTGGGGCAGGGAACAGGTGCATCGATGGCTGTGGAGCTGAGCTCGAGCTGTTGATTGGATGTACTCACAGGATCGTGGTACCAGGGCTTGATGGAGCACGGTATCGTATAGAGTACTTGTATACACCCAAGATTTATATACACATTTATGATGCTCGCATGTGAGCACGAATATTTTTGTATATGTGTTGTATATAAAGGCATGAGCCTTTCTCTCTTTCATTATGTGTTGCATGCAATTGTGGTAGAATTGCTAATGATATGAGAGTCGTTAGTGTATTATGTGGGTATTGAGACCCATTTATGTTGTCATATGTGTGGTGTCTTCCCTGGCTGGGAATTTACTTTGTGTTCTATATTCTGTTGAGTATTGTGTATTCCCTGGCCGGGAATTATATTATGTGATGTGCTTGTGTTTTGGGATAGCTCAATTTATGGGGAGACTCTGCCCAAATTTTTATAAAAACCCACAATGCAAAAGGGCACCAAGGGGTAGTAAAGGGCGAACATGTGAGTCTAATTGTGGGTAGAGATGATCTTAATGTTGTATATTAAAGAAATTTTTGTAGTTGCCATTCAATGGTAAAGTATCATCTGAGCTTCCCGATTGGCTTTTGTTGGAAGCATGTGCCACACATAGTGGTTAATACACTAATTAAGGGTTAAGGGCTTGGGGTCCTTACATTAGTGGTATCAGAGCAGTGGTTAGCTATTTGGGGCTGTTAAGGGCCTATGAAGTTATTGATAGCACATATTTATGCATGATGGCATTAATGTTGTATGACACAACTAGTTGTTATGTGCTTTTATGATATGAAAAGTGGTGTTGCTAATCATTGTGATTGCAGGAATCGTGTAGCATGAGATGGGATGGCATTAATGGTGATGTCTGGCCCTTCATGTATTATGTGGAAAGGTGAGACGTACGGGCTTCGGACGGTAAAACGTGTTACACCTTTGATTATGTATATCGTGGGTAGTGAACCCTTACATGTGATGGTATATGTGAAATGATAGTGATATATTGTGATAATGGAATCAACTGTTGTGCTTGATTATTGTGATAGAATTGATGAATGTTCCGGTAGCCTTTATCTCCGAGCGAGGGAGGTACTTGCCGCTGTCATGACTGAGCGAAGTAACATGCCGCTGTCATTGTCGAAGCGAGGGGTCCTAACATTCCGCTGTTGTATTGGGACCGGAACAGTCACAATTCTAGTGATTAAAGTGGAATATTGTGATTATTGTGGAATATTGTGGTTATAACTGAAAAGTGATATTGATCATTATATTGTGAACTGTGGTATTAACCTGGATGCAGGTACATGGAGCTAGTGGGAGTTCCGGTAGTTGTTATATTCGAGCGAGGGAGGTACTTGCCGCTGTCATATGAAGCGATGGTAATATGATATTTGCCGCTGTCATGTCTAAGCGAGGTAACATGCCGCTGTCATTGTCGAAGCGAGGGATATCATATGATGCCGCTATATGTCGAAGCGAGGGGTCCTAAAATTCCGCTGCTATAACAGGACCGGAACAACCACAGTATCTATATTGATTGGCGATGGTTCATTCCGCCATATGTATTGATAGCGATGGTTCATGCCGCTATATCGATTGGCGATGGTTCATTCCGCCATATGTATTGATAGCGATGGTTCATGCCGCTATATCGATTGGCGATGGTTCATTCCGCCATATGTATTGATAGCGATGGTTCATTCCGCTATGTTGATTGGCGATGGTTCTTGCCGCCGGATATATATTGATAGTGATGTCTCATTCCGCTATTCTATTGGCGATGATTTATGCCGCATGTATATTGATAGCGATGCCTCATTCCGCTATATTGATTGGCGATGGTTCATGCCGCCAGATATATTGATAGCGATGTCTCATTCCGCTACATCTAGGGCGATGGTTCATGCCGCCAGATGTCTATAGCGAAGTTTTATGCCGCTGACTCTATGACGAGGGATTATGTCCCTGATTCTATAGCGATGGATTGTGCCGCTATGTGCTCAGCACAGGATTTTGCCGCCTTCGAACGATGGGTGCTGACTACGCACTATTATCGAGCGACGGAGACAGGTATGCCGCTATGTTGATAGCGATGAGGTATGGCATATTACTGTTTATTTAGCACTATTGTGGATAGTATGTGTTGATTTGCTATATATGCCATGCATTTGATGATGAGATTATAGATGTCGTGTATTGACAGGTAACGTCGTATGTTTGACAATGTTAATTGAATGTCATGTGTTGACATATGCCGTCACGGGATGACGATGACATAGTGGATGTTCTATGTAGACGTGTAGCGTCGTTTTGATGATTAATACATTTATGTTATGTATTTAGTTGTATAGTTGAGTGCCGATGGTGAGCACATGGTAGAGTCTGGGTCACTAGTTGACGAGACCTTTCGTCGAGCAATGATACCCTTGGGTATGCTCGTTAATTTGGCTAGGGCCAAGTGATTGGTGGTAAGAGTAGTCATTGAGGAAACTACTCGCTTGTGTTGTGATGTAGGGTAGACATGGTTGCACCCACCCTGAGGGTGTGGGATAAGTCTTATCGGATTATGATTGCATCATAAGTGAACAAGGACACCGGGTTGTCCATTGTGCTTGGTATTTTAGAGATATGTTGGGCGATGACCCATTACTCTAACGGTTTGTACGGTATGGCATACCGAGATGGAACATATGGTTTGTTGGTGGACCTGATATGAACCTATGGAGACAGCACTTTGCTAGCCAGATATCGTAGTGATGATATAGTGTGCTTGTTGGGGCCATGATACTGCTCGTTGGAATCAGGTTTGGCAAATCGTAAAGTGATACGATGTGGATTATGGTGGACTTTAGTAGTCACCACGTCATTTGAGGTTGAGGTTGTGCATGCCTCACTGAAACGTGTATACGTTGATGTTAAATCTTGGTGAGACTTGTCTGGGACAGCTCATAATGTTGAAGTACCAACAAGAGAGTCATCAAGTCGTTGTTGACTTGATCTGGGGAATCCGTGTACTTGGGATGCAATGGGTGTTATTGTATCCAGTTTTTCCGAACGGTGGTTCGAGACTAGTGGATCTCGAGTTCGATAGCACTTCCCTTGTGGGGAAGGAGGTAGTATTATACCTATTTGGGAATCTTTGAAAGATTCGGTAAGTTGGTACGTGTGGTGTTGATTTTGGGAATCACGCCGTGTTATTGATCGTCGATTATCATTCTCCACTGCAATGGAATGACTCAGAATTGACAGTTGTGTTTGGGGCTTAGGGGTATGTTGGAGATACCCGAGCCAAGTGCATTGAGTATGCATGTGATGCTAGTTTTTGATTATGAGATTTTGTATATTGGTATGCTCACCCCGTTGGGGGCTGTCTCTGTTGGGGCAGGTGAACAGGTGCATCGATGGCTGTGGAGCTGAGCTCGAGCTGTTGATTGGATGTACTCACAGGATCGTGGTACCAGGGCTTGATGGAGCACGGTATCGTATAGAGTACTTGTATACACCCAAGATTTATATACACATTTATGATGCTCGCATGTGAGCACGAATATTTTTGTATCTGGGTTGTATATAAAGGCATGAGCCTTTCTCTCTTTCATTATGTGTTGCATGCAATTGTGGTAGAATTGCTAATGATATGAGAGTCGTTAGTGTATTATGTTGGTATTGAGACCCATTTATGTTGTCATATGTGTGGTGTCTTCCCTGGCTGGGAATTTACTTTGTGTTCTATATTCTGTTGAGTATTGTGTATTCCCTGGCCGGGAATTATATTATGTGATGTGCTTGTGTTTTGGGATAGCTCAATTTATGGGGAGACTCTGCCCAAATTTTTATAAAAACCCACAATGCAAAAGGGCACCAAGGGGTAGTAAAGGGCGAACATGTGAGTCTAATTGTGGGTAGAGATGATCTTAATGTTGTATATTAAAGAAATTTTTGTAGTTGCCATTCAATGGTAAAGTATCATCTGAGCTTCCCGATTGGCTTTTATTGGAAGCATGTGCCACACATAGTGGTTAATACACTAATTAAGGGTTAAGGGCTTGGGGTCCTTACATATCCCCCACGGGGGGGGGGGGGGAATGAAGGTCATTGTCAGATTGGATTTTCGGGCCTCTAACAACGAAGCAGAATACGAGGTCGTGCTGATTAGGCTGAGGTTGGCCAAGGAGGTCGGTGCCAGCCGGGTGATCCTTCATTCGGACTCACAGGTGGCAACTCAGCAAGTGAAAGGAAATTACGAGGCCAAAGCGAGAAGATGATAGAATACTTGAAGGCTATCCAGGAGATGTCAGAAAGTTTCATGGAATGGAGCATAGTACAGATCCCTAGGGAGGAGAACCACGAAGCTAATGAGCTCTCCAAGTGGTCTACATCCCTAGTTCCTTTGTCACAGAGGGAGTTTATTTTTCAAACTGAGTTGGTTCCATCCATCCAGCCCAGGACAGATCCCCCGAGGTCTTAGGATGGATGGCCCCGATTTTGAACTACTTGAAAAAGTCCGAGCTACCCGATGATAAGAACCAAGCCCGGCGATTGCAGAGGCATGCTTTCCGATTTGTTTTGATAGAGGATGTGTTGTATAAGAGGTCGTTCGCAGGGCCTCTACTCCGATGTCTGAGCACGGAAGAAGCAGAATACGTCCTCTGGCTAGGAAGACTCTTCTTGCTGGATACTTCTGGCCAACCCTGAGAAACGATGGGATCAGGACCGTAGTTACTTGTGAAGGTTGTCAGAGGAACAGTAAGTTCCAGTTAAGGTCAACAATGCTCATGAAATCAGTAACATCGGCATGCCCTTTTGATCAATGGGGTTTGGATATTGTGGGACCTTTCCCGGCCCAAAGCAAAAGAAATTTCTGTTGGTGGCTGTGGATTATTTTTCGAAATGGGTCGAGGCCGAGCCCTTAGCAAGGATTGCAGAAGAAAATGTGCTGAACTTTCTATGGAAGAACATTGTTTGCCGTTTTGGGGTACCCAGAAAATTGATATCAAACAATGAAAGGCAGTTCCAGGGGCAGAGATTGATGGCTTGGTGCAAGGAAATGAAGATCGAGCAGGCATTTACATCAGTTGATTATCCGCAAAGTAATGGGCAGACAGAGGTCACCAACAGGTCGATTGTGCAAGCACTAAAGGCAAGGCTATATGGAGTTGGCAAGGATTGGGTGGACGAGTTACCAAGTGTGTTGTGGGCTTACAGAACTACAGCTCGCATCCCAACCGGGGAGACACCTTTCAGCATGGTCTATGGGTCGGAGGCTGTGCTCCCAGCTGAGGTCGGAAAATCTTCGGCTGGGGTCCAAGCATACGATGACAGCAATGAAGAGCGTCGAGCTATGGACTTGGATCTGATTTATGAGAAAAGGGAAAGAGCTGCGATTAGGATGGAGGCTTACCATAGTAAGATAGTCAAGACCTACAACAAACGGGTGATACCCCAGAATTTTGAAGTGGGGTACCTCGTCCTCAAGAAGGTTAACCCAGCATGAGAGGTGAGGAAGCTGGACCCCCGATGGGAAGGGCCATATAAGATAGTCCAAAGGCTGAGTTTCGGATCATATTACTTGGAGGAGGGAAAAGACCGACGCCTAAAAAGGCCTTGGAATGCATATCACCTCATAAAGTATTATTCCTAGGCGTTTACTATTACTGTTTCAATTCGATGTATGAACACTTTGACTTTTATCTAGTGAATTTTTCCTTTCCTACGATCCCTGTCATTAAAGCCCAAGTGTATGAGGCCTTGACACAAATAAAAAGTGCAGGTCAGCCATGTCGCTTAAGCCCAGGTGTATGAGGTCCGCCCTGATTGCTAAAGCCCAAGTGTATGAGGCCTTGGCACAAATAAAAAGTGCAGGTCAGTCCTGTCAATTAAGTCCATGTGTATGAGGCCCTAGCAAATATCAGCAGAGATCCGCCCTGATTGCTAAAGATCAGGTGTATGAGGCCCTGACAAATATCAGCACAAGTCTGCCCTCATCACTTAAGCCCAGGTGGATAAGGCCCTGGCACAAACTGTTGTGATCTGTCCAGGCACATTATTATCGTCATGGTCTTCCCGGGCACTGCTTTATTGCATAGCCCGCCCCAGAGTTCAGACCAGACGGGAATCATTCGCTCATTTATTATCACATGAGCTCATGTCGGGAGAGCGTTATCCGCTCGGTTTATTATCTTTGGAGTTCAGACATGTCAGCCTTGTTTTATATTTAATTCTATAGGTAGGATTATTTCAAGTTGTCATTACAGGTCAGTCCGGCTAAGATCACGGGTCAGCCTTATCACTAAAACACGAATGACGGACCCGGGCACGTAAAATAAATAGTGGTCAGATCGGACGCGAGCTTGGAATCATTTAAGTTTTAACCGATTCAATCACTTGACATTTAGCCATTTGAAGACAACCGATTCAATTATTCGCCACTTAACATTGTTCACTTGTTATTTCGAGGTATGACCGGTTCCTCAACCACCCCGGTAGCGTGTCGGGATTGTTCTAAGGACGTACAGGAGATCACACGGGGTAGACAATAAATAACATTCAAAATAACTTCCTTACAAAGGGGAACACGTCCCAAACATAATACAGGTACAAAAAAAATTAATACTCACAAAAAGGGGCGGGGGGGAAACAAGTCAGACTAGTCGGCGAAGTCAGGAGGAATGTTGGCAATAATCGCGTTAAGGTTCAAGAAGTCATCAGGGTCCTGGTCGTCAGGCGGGAAGCCTTGAGCCTTGAATTGACCTTTCGAATCCAAGGTCTAAAAACTTGAAAGGCTTGGAGGCCAGCATACGCGTGAATTCTTCTGACTTGATGAAGGCCTCCCGCCGGGTTGGCTCGCCCGCCACATAGGAGGCCAACTCAGCCTTGACCCTTCCCAGCTCGGCCACGGCGTCTGACAGGTCCTGCTCCTTTCCTGCCAGTGCACCCCGAAGCTGTTCGTTATCAGCCCGGAGTCGAGTCACCAAAGCCCGGTGAGATTCCAGTTCCGCAGCATCCGCCTCAGACTTGGCCATAGCAGTTTCAGCCTCTGATTTGGCTTCCCGTATAGCCTTCCTGGCATCTCAGGCTGACTGGCTGTAGCTTGCACCCCGGCGCATGCTCTCACACAACATCATCAGACCCTGAAAAAGCATTTCAATGTAAGTACCAAGGCAAATCCATGCAAAAAGTACTCACTGATAGGGCCCGAGATACCCCTTTCTCAGCCAAGGGTTTCCACCTCAGCTCTGGTAGAACTTGCTGATCGGCGGTGGAGGTCAAACACTCCACGATTTGAGCAGGGAGACCCGAAGGAGCAGAGTTGATCAGGCTGACCTCGCGAGTATAACCCACTGGCACACCGGGTGAACCCGGGTCGACGGGAGCAACGGATTGATGGCTCGGAGGGGAAACGGGTGCTGTATCAATCTCGTGAATGACAGGGGAAGTACCACTTCTTCCCGGGTCGAGATCCCCACTGCGCTCTTTCCCCTTTTCCTTTTGCGCAGACCGGCTTCCTCCCCACTCCTTTCCATACGGGGTGGGCTGGCCCCCAGGGAGGGCTGAGGGGGAATGATGACTGAGGTGAAAGGGGGCTGGCCCGAGGGGCCGGCCCCAGCCGCCCCCTTACTCGCCTTCTTTTGGGACACCATGGCTGATAGCAGCTGCTGAAGAGACATGTTATCTGCGAAGGAAAGAGCTCAGATCAGACATATAAAACATAAGATAAGTAAATCTAAAAATATAGGGAATAGGCCAGATAGGAAGAACGTACCACCAGGGACGTCTGGATAGGAGCTCAACCCAAAACGCCTGAGTACGTCCTCCCTGATCAGGGCAGCCGAATCGAAACGCCGAGCTCCAATGGTTGAAATAACCGTTTGGAAGAACACATCTTCTTTATATTTTCTGGGTAAGGATCGGGGGGTCGGTAATGAATCCCGACAGGCCATTGGACAGGCCCAACGCCGAGGTGGTTTAACAAAAAAGAAGGTATGTTCCATCCTTTGCGGGAGCTCGGGATGTTATTTAAGAATTTATAAAAAGTCCGGGCACCAAAGTAAAACACCCCGGGAGACTGGGTTTTCTTAACCTGGAAAAAGTGATGAAGAAGTGTAGGGGAGAAGGGGAGCTCAAGGGATCGAAAGAGGGCGGTGGCGGAGACTAGGCTCTGATAGGAGTTAGGAGTAAGTTGACTCAGAGACACGCAGTGAAAATGGGAAAACTCTTGGTAAGAAAGGGGGATGGGAAGCGGAGCCCGCTCTTAAGCTGCTCGACGAAGAAGGGAAAGTACCCAGGTGGGGGGAGATGTGGACGCTCGCCAGCCCTAGGAACCCGGACGTCGTGGTCCGACGGGATGAACCACGTACGGAGAAGGTGCTCGGCATCGGGGGAAACCCCAGAGTTGAGAATTTCGTACCAAGGAAGTCCAGCCTGGGCCAGACTCCTCGGGTCGATAACCTCGAAGGTAGGGAGAGATGGATCGAATATTCTACGAGGGGACTTGTCGGAGTGGTGCCACCTCGGGAATGTTTTCCCGGCGGCATCCGACCTCCGACCCGATGGGCTGGGAAGCTCAGACACCTCGGCGTCCTCGTTGTGGAATTTGACATTAAAAAGAAAGAGAAAAAGGCAGAGCTGACTTACAGGATTTGGGAGAGACGATCGGTCCGACCTAAAGCACAAATAAATGAAAGTGACAAGGGCACCTCTATTTATAGGGAATAAGGTAGGCGGGACAAAAAAGCCGGGCCCGGACCAACGGTGCGGATTAAGGGATCTGAACGGTCGGAACGCCAGATGAGGGCACATGGCCAGACAACTCATCCTAGGGTTTGGCGCAAGACAGCTATGACCCCGGGGCCATGACTTGTCCAATCAAAGGACCAGGGTGTCATGCGTGAATAAAGTTCGAATCACAAACCCATCAGTCGAGACAGCACTACTCTAGCTCGACTAGGGGGGATACTGATGATATCCCTGGCACTGGGGGCCCAGTATGTCTTTGGACCTGAACTTTATTTGGGGCCCGATCAGCTGGAGGCCAAGTTTGTAGTCTGACATAGAAAGTTGTCGGGACGGAAGCCGGGCTGTGTACTATCCCTCGTCCTCCGAGCCTAGTTGACCCTGTGCATTATCACCTCGGACCATCTGTCGTGGCCTTTCTCGCTCAAACCAGAGCCCTATTACTCGCGTTCCACGGAGAGTCGTGAGTCCTCGGGGCGGCCCCCGAGCTGAGACCAAGGCGAACCTCAGGAGGACGGGGTGGAGCTCATTTGGCCAAGATAGCTGAGCTGAGGCCGAGGTGATTGGGGACACACTTATGGTGGTCCCGTGTACCGGGACTGGAGCTACAGGAGTCGGACACCTATTAAAGCAAAGGCTATGCCCACTAACCAATCAGAAGGTGGTCAAGTACCACGAGTACGAAAATCGTATCCCCGGATGCAGGCAGAATCGTAAAAGTGGGGAAAGTCGTACAAAGTAGATAACAGTTGTATGTGGTCCTCCAGTCTGTGGTTCTCCCGACATCAGACATTGTCTCCAAAACCCTAGGCAAGCCAGGACCACTGGCTCGCCCTTCCCCTATAAATATCAGGATTGCTAGCAAGAAGAATGGATCTCCGGGGGGAAGCTGATTACTTTTCGTTTCGTTATTCTTTTTAGCACCAATTTGATCGCCGGAAGGGCTCTTGACTGGAAAGCTCTTCTCTGGCTCCCGTATAACATCTGATTTTGCTGGATAGCTCATCCATTTTCCCCACATAAATTTATTGTTACAAAATCGAACCAAAAAATAAGGTAACAATGATCATTTAAAATCTTTGCAACTATTTATTCTAATATCTAACAAAATTTAGAAATCCAATCTATCCAATAAACAAAGGTCAACGAAAATACTTGTATGTATATGGACACAGTGGATTGACCATTCTGTAATGATTGAGACAAATCCTTCATACGATTCAATGTAAGGCCCATGGCTCTAGCCATTTCCTCGAACTTCTCAACAATTTTTCTACATTCCTCTGTAGAAGAAACACGAAGAACTAATGTCTCATTTTCTTCTTCACTTTTCCAAATATTTGTAGCCCACATGTTGATGCGATGAACTCCTCCGATAACAGTCGCCATCATCTCTCATACTTTACTAGACAAAATATGCCTGAGAAACCCATGTGCGCCACTGTTGTTCGGAACACATCTTCAAAATTGACTTTCACCAACATTCATTCAAAGCGAGGTGAGTCATTGGTTTTGCCGTAAGTTCTAACCTCCTCGATCAAGCATCGAAAACTAAGAAATTATTTCAAGAAACAATTGGAAATAGAAATGAAATTCTTCACATGACATGAATAATTGATTATGCCATTAAGAACGTAATTAGACATCTTTACAAACTAGAAATACGAAAAACAAAGCTTGAAATCCGAAATGCAAATACTAAAAACTACGGAAAGTCTAGTTACAAAGCTGGAAATAAGCAAGCTATATTAAACTAAAAAGCTAGGAAATCTTTGTAGAGAGTATTTTGATTAAGTGAGTAGTGTCCTCTTTTCCCAACATTGCCGTGCCTTTTTCTTCACAATTCTGGCATTTTATCCCGTCATTTCCTACCATTTTTGCACGTTTGTTTGATCATGACTTGGTACTTGGTAGGTTGAATAAGTCAATTACACGTGTGTTTCTTTCTAGAATGCTTGACTTTTTGTCCATCAATTTCTAACTTCTTTCTAGCTTCTTCTACCCATTCTTGCAGATTTTATTTGTAGACTTGGCTACTTTTGTAAACGTGTCTTTTTTCTTGAAATGATTGCTTTTTAACTTCCCAACTTCTCTACATAATTTCAACACTTTTAAGGGACGTGTCGTCATTGAAGACTTGGTCAACCTTCTTGCATTATCTTTTCTAATCGGCTCACAGATTCATGCCACATAAACTTTGCATAAATATAATTTTAGGTGCAACAATAAATTTTTTTAAATAAAAAAAAACATACCAACAATTTTAGACCAAATATTAAACTTATACATAAATAAAACACAAACTGAGTCCATACAAATATTTTTCAATATTATGTATAGGGGGCAAAAGGGGGGTTTGAATCAACATTTGTCAAGAAAGATAGAAAGCGAACGCATCAGTACAATCAAAATACAAAAATTCTAAAAACTTTTTTTTTAGCAAAAAAGAGGATTATATTAAACTGAACTAGTAAAGTCTTTAAGTACATGAGGCTAACGGCAAAGTTCTGTAGTAGCTGGAAATGTCCCAAAAGAAACCGTCCGAGCAGCTAAAGCATGTGCTAACCCATTCGCAGTTCGACGACAATGTGAAATAACATAACCTTGATTATGCCCACAAACTTTTCGAATATACAATTATCGGGAAATCCAAATGGATAGGGACTGGATGAGTGAGAGTTCTAGCAACAGCCAGCGCGTCCGTCTCCACAATTCCATGTGCCCAGTTATGCTGGGAAGCAATATAAATACCCTCACGAACTGCCAATAACTTCGCCAATGGAGGTGAAAAAGTTCCTGAAATTCTGGAAGCATGCACAAGAAAAATTAGACCTTTATCATCCCGGGTGACCACCCCAATTCTAATTAACTTTTCGTGTGAAGGGATTGATGCGTCTACATTAATTTTATTCAAAACAGCAGGAGGAAGCAACTATGCCAAATCATTGTTGGATTTGAGCTTCACAACAATCTGAGATGGGATCGAAGATAGCAGCGCCGAATCAAAAAACTTAGCTCGGTGAACGACAGTCAATTCCGAGTCCTTTTGACCTTGGAACATAAATTTGTTTCGATCAACCCAAAGACTCCAAGACACGAGCAAAGTACTTTTCCAAGCCATATATGCCAACCCACGACCACAAATCCAATATGGTAGAACCGTGAAATCGATAGAGCAAAGACCAAATTGACGAAAGTTTCCAGACTTTATGAGCTCTATCACATTTCCAAATAAAATGAACCACAGATTCAGGAAACAAATTGCAACGAGGACATAGAATATCAATGTGTAGCCCACGCATAGTTACCCTTGTAGGTAAATAAATTTTCACATTGTTAGGAATATGCAAAAAATGAATCATATTTTGGGTAGCCGAAACATAGACTGATTAACAGTATATTCTCCATTGAAGTGTAATGTCATATCAACTTATCTGTCCCACAAAAAATCGGCTTGTATTCGGAGCAATTCATCATGATCCACTGCCTATAAAGTATGCTGAATCCTTTGCCAATCCCAATCACCATCAGCAGTTCGTAAGTCTTGCATCGTCAAGTCTGTTACACTTTGAGAAGGACAAGTAAATGGTTTGAAAGATAATGGCCAAAGTAACCAAGGATCATGAAACACTCTGACTTGAGAACCATCAACAATACGCCAATGCAATCCCTTACGAAGTAAGTCACTCCCCCATTAAATGCTGCGCCACATATAGGATGGATTGGCACCTGGCGAGGCATTTAGCAATGTACAAGAAGGAAAATACTTAGCCTCAAAAATCTAAGAAACTAGCTCATCAGGATATGTAAGAAGTCTCCAACCCTGTTTAGCTAGAAGTGCTTAATTAAATTGTTGAAGTTTCCTAATCCCCATGCCACCCGAAAGCTTGGATGAACACAGCGTCAAAACTTGTGTCCAGTGGATACCCTTCGACTTATTTGAATTGCCCCACCAGAATTTAGCCATCATGCTTTGAAGTGATTGGCATACCCCACTAGGAAGATTGAAATGGACATCGTATAAGTGGATATGGCCTGAGCTACTGCTTTTAACAACACCTGCAGCTGAAAAAAGATTTCTTTTCCAACCTTGGATTTTGTTACAAACCCGCTGTTGTAAGCCTTCAAAACACGTTATTACTCCTTGCAAAATAGTAAACACTTGCTCTTTATGATGGGGAAGCATGTTGGGACTAAAAGTGCTAGACGATTTTTGTAAGTTAATGTATTGCCCCAAAGCACTAGCATATTTAGCCAATATATTTCTGATGGATATACAATTAGAAATATCTGTATTGCCCAAAATAAGGTTGTCGTCCGCAAAATACAGATGAGTAATAGACGGAGCATTACGAGCACATTTAATGCATAGAAAAGTGCCTATGCGAACCTCATGACGAATAAGCTTTGATAGATCCTCGGTGCTGCCAATGAAAACATATATAGAATATATTGCATGACAAATCCTTAATTTAATTTTTTTTAGAACATTTTTCAGGGGTTAGAGCTCACCTTAGTCCATAGGCATGGACTTCGATTTTGGTGGTGCGCGATCGGATCCCAGCTCGCTAGTGACCTAAATTACGAGCCATGCTGGATTAAGGGGAAGAGTGGAGCTTTTGTATGTGATGAAGAAGGGCTGATATGAATCGTTCAATGCAAATTCTGATTGCTACAAAACAGTTGGGGAATATTGTTCGTATTAGATAATTATGTTTGATACTTCCAAAAGAGGTGATGATTTGCAAAGTATCAATGATGAGTAAAATTACCTCTCCTTGTGCTCTTTAATGGGCTAAATAACAAGATATAGATCCTGAATGACCTGTTAAGATATGAAATAAGTGTTAGAAGGGTGCCGGAAGATTTTTCCGGCGTGTCCCCTCCGACGCTCAAGTCAGGTGACGGGAATTATCTTTTTAAATCAGTAAGAGTATGTATTGTATCGTGCGTATAGGAAAAAATGCATACCTGAAATCTTGCTTTGGTTTGCTATTTATAGAGTTTACCTCAAGAGCGTGCATCTTGGAGCAGTAAGGCCACGATTCACACGATTCCCGGGATTTAGGGACATGTCTGCCAACTGATAAGGTCACTACTTATTTCCACTCCCTGAAATCTCGGGACGTGCTCGATTAATGTGGACTTGGTCAACATATTCTCAGAGATAAGATGCCTGAAACTCAGATGGAAGCTTTGAGAATGGGGTCTTCTGGTCTTGAAGTTATAACACTCCCGAAGATAAAATGGTGATCAGGTCGGGAGGTCGGCACAATAGTGTTTCCGAATTAATGTTGAATAATATGTATCTTGAACCAAGTAGGTCGGGAGGTCGGGAGGTTAGAACCAGCGTTGGATGATCTATATTTTAACCCAAGTAGCTCGGGAGGTCGGTCACGTAAATAAGATGAGGGTAGCATCATCCTATTGCTGAGTATCATAATCCCTCCTCCCAAGTCGAGTTGACACCAAAGGTCAGAAACTCGTATATTTGACCGAGCATTGAAGTTATAAGGGCGGGAAATAGAAAAATTTTGAATTTCAAATTGTAAACGGTAACATTCCATTTCCCGAGATTGATCCTGACCCTCTATAACGTTTTCATCCAACGGTCTCTCTTGCGCATACTTTTGCTATAAATACCCTGTCTTTTTCACTCATTTCATCCTTTGTTTTAGTTGCAGAAAGCTCGGACCCGACCTCTTTCTTCTTTTCGCTCGTTCGGTAAGACCTATTATTTATCTTGTTCACTTTCATCTTTAACTCCGAAAAATTTAAGAGATCTCTGTATAATCATTATGTCATCTGATAATGGTTCCACCTCTTCTACTTCGGGTGCTATATATAGGGAAATCGATCGTTATGAATCTTCTGAAGATTCATTTTCCCTCCCAAGTACTTCTTCCCGAAGTGAGGTCGGACACCTCCCTCTTACTGAGGACCCGACCTTAACCACAGTTCAGGTCGGGGAAACAGTAAATTCCCTTGAAATAGAAGATTCTCCTTGGTATGTCCATTATCGTTCTGGTCTAAACGAATCGGCTGAAAATACAATCCGTACCTTAAGCCATCTTTCTGATGATTATGATATCATCATTCCTTCTCCTGAGGATCGACCTCACGAGCCCCCCTCTGATTACTACACTTTTTATCTTGATCAGATTGAAGGGGGGCTTCGATTTCCCATCCCTGACTTTTTTTTACAACTTAGTAGATACTATCATCTGAACCTTAGTCAATTTGCCCCAAATGCCTTCCGCCTCCTCTGTTCTTTCGTAGTTCTGTTTCGAGCTTTAGGACTAAGGTTAGACTGCTTCTCCCTCAGTCACTTTATGATTCCTAAAAGGTCCAAGGAAGGACCTATTTACTTCTCTGCTCGCCCAGGGTGTAAATTTCTGAACGGGTATCCCTCTAGCAACAAATATTGGAAAAATTATTACTTTTTTATTAAACATCCTCGTCCCTTGTCAATGTTCTCCCGTTGGCGTGATCATCTCCCCCACTTACCTTCTCCACCTGATGGGTTTCGACGGAGCCCTTTATTTACCGAGGTGAGGTCGGTGATCGGGCCGAGGTGTTTCAATATCTCTCGCCTTTTATCTGAGGATCTCTTATGTCACTGTGGTCTGAGCTTGGCAGATATACCCTTGAAAGGAAACCTTGGTAGATAAAATAAAACTTATTTCTTCTTATTATATTGCCCTCCCCCTTGTTATGGCATTTAACACGAATGTATATACTTCTCCAGTTGACAGAGTCATGAATGCTTCTATTTTGAAAGCGGCTGCTAAGAAAAAAGAGAAAAACAGTTCAACTACCGTTCTCGAGCCTACTGTTCCTGTTGTCACTATTGCTGTGTCAGGGGAAATTGAAACTGCTGGGACTTCCTTGAAGCGTAAGAAAAAATCTGCCCTTCCAAAGGTGGTTACTGACTTAACTGTGGAAAAGGGGACTTCTGTTCCAGAAGTGGAACCTTTAAGGCAAGTCAAACCCCGTACTGAAGTTCCAAGGACTTCGGTCGAGAGATCAAGGGAAAGGGCTTTTGAGTCTTACCATGACGGGATGCGCTTGGTCGGTGAAGGTCCCAGTAGTGTAGCTATTTCCTTACTTCGTGACTTAGCCACCCAACCGGATGCTGATTTCATGGCAGACCTGTCTTGGTCTGACCTGGCCAAGAGGACTTGTAGCAGTGCTGCTGAGGTTTATGATACTTCCTCCCTCTACCCGTATATTTACTTATTTATATTTGCTACATTTTGAGTTGGGGTCTTTTATTTTTTATTTAGACCATCCTCCTACTGGGTGAATTCTCCTCCCGAGCCAACAACTTCCGTAGGCAATCCTTGAAGGATTCTAAGACTTTTGAAGCCAATAATGCTGATCTTCAACGTACCTTGAATGACCTTAAAGTTATTCATGAACAAGAAGTAACTAGGTTGAAAGAACAATCAGAAATGTTCAAGGCCCACCTTGAAGAATCTCAAAAGAATGCCAACCTTTACAACAAGGAGTTGGAGGGAACCCGTCGGGCTTTGGAAGCATCTCGGGAGGTCGCCGAAGTTGCCACTCAAGAGATGGAAGCTTTTAAGAAGAAATGGGAAGAAGCAGAGGCAAAAGCTTCCCAATCGAAGGCCAGTTTTCAAGAAGAATTCCTCAAATCCTCTGAATTTACAGATTTATGTGGTGAGAAAGCTTATGGATATCTGGAGATCGGATTCAAAGGGTGTATCTCTCAATTCAAAGAGGCGGGATATCCTCCCGAAGGAACTTCTTCAGATTTCCTGGATTTTGATCGTGCTCTCCAGAACCTTCCCCCTGATGTTTGAAATGTCATTATCTTGTAATGTTCACTGTGGGGATATACAGTGTTTAGATTTTCATATTTTCATTGTAATTATTTGATACAAGTAACTTCTGTTGAATTATGAACATGTTTTCCGCTTGTATCAAATTATAATGTTCAAATTATAAAAATGATTGGTCAACAAACACTATCTGATCATTAATCAAGATCCGCTAGATCCTTTTGTTTTAAGAGATCGATCCAGCTAATGATATTCATTCTTTTTATCATTGGAGATCGGACGAACTCGGAAAGTTCTGATCTCAAATATAGCTTTGTAAAGTTTTATTTGCAGTCCTTTTATCTTGGGAGGTCGGATGAGCTCGTAAAGCCCTGACCTTGGGTATAGCTTGTTAAGCTTTACCGAGACTCGTAAAGTCTTTTTCTCTTTGGAGATCAGATAAGCTCGTGAAGCTCGGCCCTAAAATATAGCTTGTAAAGCTTCACTGAGACTCGTAAAGTCTTTTTCTCTTTGGGGTCGGATGAGCTAGTGAAGCTCGGACCTAAAATATAGCTTGTAAAGCTTTATTGAGACTCGTAAAGTCTTTTTCACTTTGGAGGTCGGATGAGCTCGTGAAGCTTGGACCTAGGATATAACTTGTAAAGCTTTATTGAGACTCGTAGTCTTTTTCTCTTTGGAGGTCGGATGAACTCGTGAAGCTCGGACCTAGGATATAGCTTGTAAAGCTTTATTAAGACTCGTAAAGTCTTTCTTTTTGGATGTCGGATGAGCTCGTGAAGCTCGGACCTGGGATATAGCTTGTAAAGCTTTATTGAGACTCGTAAAGTCTTTTTCTCTTTGGAGGTCGGATGAACTCGTGAAGCTCGGACCTAGGATATAGCTTGTAAAGCTTTATTAAGACTCGTAAAGTCTTTCTTTTTGGATGTCGGATGAGCTCGTGAAGCTCGGACCTGGGATATAGCTTGTAAAGCTTTATTGAGACTCGTAAAGTCTTTTTCTCTTTGGAGGTCGGATGAGCTCGTGAAGCTCGGACCTGGGACATAGCTTGTAAAGCTTTATTGAGACTTGTAAAGTCTTTTTCTCTTTGGAGGTCGGATGAGCTCGTGAAGCTCGGACCTAGGATATAGCTTGTAAAGCTTTATTGAGACACGTAACTTTGAAGAAAATACTTCATTTTTCTTGTATTATCAAAATAAGAGCAGGAATTTATTACATCATAAAAAGAAAAGAACAAACAACACTAAGCATAGTATTTACGAAGGTGATAAGCATTCCATGGCCTCTTTAGCACTCTTCCCTCCATGTCTTCCAGATAATAAGCACCCGCACTCAATTTCTCAATCACCTTGTAAGGACCTTCCCATCTTGGATCTAATTTCCTGATTTCCACATCCTGCACTTTCTTTAAAACCAAGTCCCCCACTTGAAAACTCCTTTGGACGACCCGTCGATTATAAGCCCTGGTTACCCGACCCTTGTAAGCTTCCATTCGGAGAGCAGCTGCTTCCCTTGCTTCTTCTATAAGATCAAGGTCAATAGACCTTTTTTCAGTATTTGAGTCATCATAATGGATTATTCTGCATGACTGAGCTCCAATTTCTACTGGAAGGACCGCTTCGTTTCCGTATACCAAGCTGAAAGGAGTTTCGCCGGTTCCTGTCCTGGAAGTGGTTCTGTAAGACCATAAAACACTGGGGAGTTCTTCCACCCAATTTCCCCTAGCTCTTCCCAATCTTGTTTTGAGAGACTGCACCAAAGATCTGTTGGTAACTTCCACTTGGCCATTACTTTGAGGGTAAGCCACTGAAGTGAAGGCTTGTTGTATTTTCATCTCCTCGCACCATGCTTTCACCAATGAGCCTTGAAATTGCCTCCCATTGTCGGAGATTAACTTTCTTGGTACCCCAAACCTGCAAACAATATTTTGCCATAGAAAATCTAATATTTTCTGCTCTGTAATCTTAGCGACAGCTTCCGCCTCTACCCACTTACAGAAATAATCGACAGCTACAATTAGGAATTTCTTTTGGGCTATTGCTAAGGGGAAAGGACCAACGATGTCAATGCCCCATTGATCGAAAGGACATGCAGCTACAATTGCTTTCATCAGAGCAGCAGGTTGGAGTTGAAGCCGGGCATGTCGTTGACAACTATCACATGTTCTGACAAGAGTTGCAGCATCTTTTTGAATAGTTGGCCAGAAATAACCAGCCAGGACGACCTTCCGGGCTAGCGATAATGACCCGAGATGATTGCCACAACAACCCTCATGAATTTCTTTAAGTACGTAATCTGAGTCCTTTGGACCCAAGCATCTGAGTAGAGGTCGGGAGAAAGACCTCTTATATAAGATTCCTTCTAGGAGCAAGAAACGTAAACATCTTTGCTTTAACCTGTACGCCTTTTTAGGATCATTTGGAATGGTACCCTTTTGTAGGAAATTCAAAATATCAGCTCTCCAATCTTCTTCCTCTAACTCAGGAGATTGAGAAATGGAGAAAGGACTTAGCTCGACCTGTGATATGATTTCCCGATCTTTCCATCGGTATAATGAGCTTGCCATTTTAGCTAAGCTATCCGCCTTGTCATTTTCTGCTCTAGGAATTTGCTCAAAAATTGTTTCTACAAAGAAATCTTTAGCCTTCTCAATTGTCCGAGCGTATTCGACAAGTTTTTCATTTTTTATGTCGTAAACACCATTCATTTGTTGAGCCACCAACTGGGAGTCAGAGAAAATATGGATCCTAGTAGCTCCCACATTTCTAGCTGCTCGCATGCCTGCCAAAACAGCTTCATATTCTGCTTCATTATTTGAAGCTCGGAATTCCAACCTAACTGCTATTTTGATCTCGTCTCCTCGGGGAGATATTAAGATTACTCCCACCCCACTGCCTTCCTTAGAGGAGGATCCATCCACATAGATCTTCCAAACCTCTCCCTGCTCGGGCCTTGTGGTTTCAACAATAAAGTCAGCCAAAGCTTGAGCTTTAATGGCTACTCGAGGTTCATAACTTATGTCATACTCTCCTAGCTCAGTTGTCCATTTCACGAGTCGTCCTGATACTTCAGCTCGATTTATTATTCTTCCCAACGGGCTGTTAGTTAATACTGATATTGGATGTGAAAGGAAATATGGTCTTAATCGTCGAGCTGTCATTACCAATATTAGAGCTAACTTTTCAATCTCCATATATCGTATCTCTGGTCCCTTCAATGCATGAGATGTGTAATATGTGGGTTGTTGGATAGTATCTTCTTGCCTGATAAGCACCGAGCTTACAGCTTCCTCTGTTGCTGACAAATAAACAAATAAACGTTCTCCTATCTTCGGCTTGGTTAAGATCGGGAGCTCGGCCAAATATTTCTTGAGGTCTTCGAATGCAGCTCCGCATCTTTCATCCCATTCAAACTTTTTGGCCCTCCGAAGGACTTGAAAAAATGGCAAACTCCGATGAGCTGATCTCGATATAAAACGAGAAAGAGCCACAATTCGACCTGTCAATCTTTGTACTTCTTGTAGATTTTTAGGAGGTAACATGGATTGCACAGCTTGTACTTTTTCTGGATTAGCTTCAATTCCCCTTTGTGTTACGATATAACCCAGAAACTTCCCACTTTTCACCCCAAAGAGGCATTTTTGGGGATTTAGCTTCAAATTAAACGATCGTAACGTTGAGAATGTCTCTGTGAGATCTGGAATGAGGTCATCCCCCAACTTTGATTTTACTAAAATATCATCCACATAGACCTCTATGTTTCTTCCTATTTGTGCTGTAAATACCTTATCCATGAGTCTTTGATACGTAGCTCCCGCATTTTTCAATCCAAAAGGCATTACTACGTAGCAAAACGTTCCATCTGAGGTAATGAAACTTACTTTATCTTGATCCTCTCGGGCCAATGGGATCTGATGATATCCCTGGTAGGCATCCATGAAGCATAAGTATTGATGTCCCGCCGTAGAGTCTACCAATTGATCTATTCGTGGTAGAGGATAACAATCCTTAGGGCATGCCTTGTTAAGATCCCTAAAATCGACACACATTCTCCATTTTCCTGAACTCTTGGGCACCAGGACTACATTTGATAACCAAGTTGGGAATTGTACTTCACGGATATGTCCTGCTTGGAGTAATTCTTCTACCTCTTTTCTAATTAGCTTATCCTTCTATGTGCCGAAGTGCCTCTTCTTTTGCTTTACAGGTTTCGCACCAGTAAGGATGTTAAGGCGATGCTGCATAATCGTAGGATTTATACCCCCGACCTCCTGAGCTGACCAGGCGAATACATCCTCCTGAGCTTTTAGGAACGTAATTAACCTTAAGCGGATCTCCTCGCTTAGGCTTTTAGCGATCTTAACCATTTTTAGTGGAGAACTAAGCTCCACTAAATCTGGTTCTTCATCCGGGCTGTCGGGAATTAACATTTTCGGACTTTGCTCTGGGAGCTTTCCTCATGCTATTGTACTAACCTGGCATTTTGATCTCTTGCTCTCCTCTTTTACCTCACTCAAATAGCAATTTCGAGCAGTCTTTTGATCTCCTTGTAATACGCCTACCTCCATACCAGATGGAAATTTTAATTTCTGGTGATAGGTAGAAGAAATAGCTCGAAAATCCTTCATGGCAGGTCGGCCAATTATACCATTATATGAAGAGGGAGCATCCACTATGGTGAAGTCAATCATTTTTGTAACTCTTCTGGAATCATTCCCCATTGACAAGGGGAGGGTTATTTGACCCATAGGCTTAATAGCGTGCCCTGTGAACCCGTAGAGAGGTGTCATGATTGGTTCAAAGCGGAAACCTTCTATTTGCATCTGATCCAAAGTTTCTTTGAACAACACATTGACTGAGCTTCCAGTATCAACAAATATCCGAGCTATGTCATAATTTGCGATGGTAACTGTGACTACCAAGGCGTCGGTGTGTGGTGCAACAACTCCTCTTAAATCACTGGGTCCAAAAGATATTACCGGGTCAGATTTGAGACTGACCTCCTGTACTATCTCGGAACAATCTAATCTCCTTCCATGCATTTTGCGGGCTCGACCGGAATCTCCATCTGTTGCTCCTCCCGAAATCATATGTATAATTCCTCGAGTTGGATTATTGTGCTCCTGCTCCCTTCTTCCTTTTTCACTTCTTTTTGGTGAAATTTCCCAACCTCGACGATGGGGTTGGTTATTTCGCCGAGCTTCTCGTTTATCATCTTCCCAGCCTTGATTTCTTCCTCTTCTGTTTGGAATGTAAGGTTCTGGCCTTGTGGTTAATATTGCTTTAATCTGGGGGGGTCCCCTTGAATGATCATCTCGACCTCTTCCTCCAACCTTTGACACTCATTGGTCAAATGTCCATACTCCCTATGAAATCTGCAATATTTTTCCGAGGGAGGTAAGCGAGGCCCTTTTTCTGCCTTCTTCGGTCTTTCTAGTCTCCTTTTTTCATCGCAATACTCCATAGCCTTTTCTAAACTCATTGTCAAAGGAGTGCGAGTTAAAAGCTGTCCTCTAACTCTGCCATGATCATCACTCCTTTCAAAGAGTCTCTTCTTTCCTGATTCCATCTTCTCTCTCCTCATCTCTGGCTTCATTTCCACCCTTCTTTGTTTCTGCGCATCCTCCAGGTTAACATATTTTTCGGCTCGGCTGAGGAGATCATCATAACTCCTAGGAGGTTTTTTGACCAATGATTTAAAAAACTCCCCCGCCTTCAATCCCTGAGTGAATGCATTGATGAGGACATCCGCTGTGGCAGTAGGTACCTCCAATGCTATACCATTAAATCTTTGCACAAATTCTCTCAGGGACTCTTGCTCCTGCTGCTTGGTAGTGAAAAGATTCAAAGAGGTCTTTTGATACCTCTTACTGCTAGCGAATTGGTTCAGGAAAACAGAGCTGAAGTCTTCAAAATTACGAAAGGTATTTGGCTTGAGAAAGTTAAACCATTGCTGAGCCGACCTTACGAGTGTTGTTAAAAAGACTCGGCATTTAACCCCATCCGAATACCGATGTAATAACGCAGCATTTTTCAAACCTCCCGAGATGTTCCTCGGGATCAGTGCTCCCATCATACTCTCCCACCATAGGCTGTCGGAAGTTCGGAGGAAGATCTTCTCTTAAGATCGGAGGGGAAAAAGGGCTTTCTCGTCGGGATGTAGATATTCTTTCTCCCCTTTGTTGTCCCAATCTTCGTATCTCCTCCCATACCATTTCCATTTGAATTGGTATCATAGGTTCAACCATCGGTTGATCAGCAGTTAACTGCTCTGGTTCCCCTTGCTGATTTCCCGAATTCATAGGAGGAGGTTGGCAGGGTAGATTATTACGACAGGGCGGTATTTGGTTTAATGTACTGAGCCAATTGCTCCAAAGTAAGATCTCCCACCCTCCTATTTACCGTAGGCATCTGATCTCCTGATTCTGGTACAGTATTTTCAAGATTCTCCGATAATTCCGGGGGATTTCTCCCCTCATATGCTCTCCTTCTCCCGCGTCCTCTTCTTCCTATTGCCATATCCACGCCTTAGCTCGAACGTTCCCACAGACGGCGCCAATTGATACTTCCAAAAGAGGTGATGATTTGCAAAGTATCAATGATGAGTAAAATTACCTCTCCTTGTGCTCTTTAATGGGCTAAATAACAAGATATAGATCCTGAATGACCTGTTAAGATATGAAATAAGTGTTAGAAGGGTGCCGGAAGATTTTTCCGGCGTGTCCCCTCCGACGCTCAAGTCAGGTGACGGGAATTATCTTTTTAAATCAGTAAGAGTATGTATTGTATCGTGCGTATAGGAAAAAATGCATACCTGAAATCTTGCTTTGGTTTGCTATTTATAGAGTTTACCTCAAGAGCGTGCATCTTGGAGCAGTAAGGCCACGATTCACACGATTCCCGGGATTTAGGGACATGTCTGCCAACTGATAAGGTCACTACTTATTTCCACTCCCTGAAATCTCGGGACGTGCTCGATTAATGTGGACTTGGTCAACATATTCTCAGAGATAAGATGCCTGAAACTCAGATGGAAGCTTTGAGAATGGGTCTTCTGGTCTTGAAGTTATAACACTCCCGAAGATAAAATGGTGATCAGGTCGGGAGGTCGGCACAATAGTGTTTCCGAATTAATGTTGAATAATATGTATCTTGAACCAAGTAGGTCGGGAGGTCGGGAGGTTAGAACCAGCGTTGGATGATCTATATTTTAACCCAAGTAGCTCGGGAGGTCGGTCACGTAAATAATATGAGGTAGCATCATCCTATTGCTGAGTATCAATGTTAATTGTAGTTTGATTTTGGCATATTTGGAAATTGTAATGGCTATTGTTTAGACGAGCATTCAAGCTCGGAAGCATATATGCATTAAAATGATAAATTTATGTACAAAAAGTCTCATTGAAATAAACAAACAAATAAATAAATAAACAAAAAATCAACTATACCACGAAAATTACAGTATGGATTCGATTTTGGCTATATGTTTATAAACCAATTCAATATGATTAGTCTAAATAATTTATATATTTTTTTATTTAAAATATATCATATTTTAATATTAAATTGTTATAAATAAATCACTATTTCTCGTATTGAAAATTAAATATTGAAATCAAATATGCAAAAAATTGAAAGTAATATGTATGCATGTGTATATATTTATATACACAACACAACGACTTTGTTAAAAGAATTCTAACAAAAAAATTAAACTCCCTATTTTATATTGTTTTTAAATTAATTTTGTTTTTTAAATCATTTTAAAATAAAAAACCTTCACGAGAATCAGGTATCCCCTTCGATGGTAGGATATTTAGTAACAAATCAAATTTAGGGGGGAAAATATGGACTATATTGTAGTAAGATAATCATATAGCTTAAGGAGCATGAAACATATATAATGAAGGGTCCATCATGATTACTCATGACTCATGAGTAATAGGATCTGGGTTTTTAATAAAATAATCAATTTTTTAAAAATATTTAACAATATAACCGAAATTTTTTTTTATTAGCAAACTAATTGAAGACGTCATGTCAGATTGCGATTTCAGGTGAAGTCGCCGACATGACGACATCTGTAAAAAAATATTTTTTTAATGTCGCCATGTAAGATGGCGACATCTTATAAAAAAAATAATTTTTTCACCGATGTCGGTATATATCGACATAAACCTTTTTTTTTTAAACGTTGTCGCCACTCTCAGATGGCAACATTTGAAAAAAAAAATATTTATTTGATGTCGTCATCTTAGATGGCGACAACAATCAGTTTCTTCGTCTACAAAACCGAACAAAATGTTGCTCATTCCGTAAACCAAAAATCTCTTCGGCATTCGTAAACAAATTCGGTTCAGAATTCGTAAACATTTTCTCTCCAGAATTCATAAACCATAATCTTCATTATTTCCTCCAGTCGTTTCCTCCGATCGGCACATTGCAGGTATGTTGTTATACAAATAATCAAATTTAACAACATTATATATAATGTACTAATTTATAAAATTTGTCTTTAGTTTTTAAGGTACGTCAATTAAAGTTTTGTTGTATTGAGGAGGCGATATATTACAAGATTCAGAATCTGTTAGATATGATCGTGGTCCATCGAAAGGCATGACAATATCTTGCACTATTAATTATTTGCAGTTATTGAACGACGTATATGATATTACTAGCTATAACCAGTTCATTCTGAAAATATATTGTAAATATATATTTAGTGATTTTTCTGGATGAAACAAACATTTTTTTCCGTTGACAGTCATGGGAATTGGATTCTGAACAAAATTATAGTTGTTTGGAGATGTATATACAAACAGAACGAAGAGCTTATGATTTTATTACAGAAAAGCCAACAAGTGGTAGTGATCCATTTTGTAGTGGATACAGAAAGACCAACTACCTCTAGGATTCAAGATGATGCTCCTATAGTTGCTGACAATATTGTTCCCGAGCCACTAGCATACAATTTTGTGGATTTTGGAGATGATATTCAGACTGAACCGGAGGAAATTTCATCTGAGGATGAGTCTGATGACGATGAGGTTGATATTGAAGAAGTGTCAGTTAATGTACCAGACACAACCACGACAAATACCCATGTCATTTATCCAACAATTCCATTCTTCTCAATTACACATCCCGAAGTATTTGGAGACTCAGTAGACATTCCAACATGTAGATGGTGGAGTTGTTACGACTACTCCAAATGGGATATCCATCTAGATATAGTCTTCAAAAATAAGGCTCATCTGCAGGCAGCTGTAAAGGATTACTCTGTACGTGTTGCAAAACGGGAGTACCGCGTTGTCAAGAGTACAAAAACATTGTGGAAAGTGGTGTGCAAACACAGTACAGAAGATATGCCTTGTAGATGGTACCTGCAGGCCTCGTTGAAGAAAAAAGTTGGATTATTCAAAATAAACAAATATGGAGGTTATCACACTTCCCTTTTGAGTGAATTGTCGATCGATAATGCAAATTTGGTCAAAAACATGATTGCTAGCTTGTTAGTGGGATTTGTTCGGCGTGATCCAGCTAACGAAATATATGTAATTCAAAAGGTGAAGTCATAGATGCATATGTTGCAAACCCAAAATTGACATTTCTATCCACGCTGCTGAATTGGGCTTGAGTAGACATGGGGGGATATGTCGTGAATGGAGATAGATCATATGATGGTGATAGATCATATGATGGTACATACACATGAATATAATAGTGCAGACATATCTGGCTCTGTCCACGTAGATGGACCTGCAATATCTGTCTGGATATGTGTAGATGAAGTGTCTGCGTGGAACTGACGTATATCAATAGACTGGACTTCATTGTATGCCGGGAAGTTTCTGTCTCGTCGTTCACGAGCCACTCGCACCACATTGTCGAACATACTCCTGTGTTGCCTCACCGATTCTGTCATAATAGGCACTCCATCAGCCAGATGTCGGTTATAGCTTGTAGTTAACTGCTCAATCTGCAAAGTCCAAAAGTCCATATAAAATTTATACATCTAAAGACAATTATAAAAACAAAATTTCACGTAATTAACGTACCACATGCTGCCATGCCGGGCCATCACCATGCTGATATCCTGTATGTACAAAATATTCTTGACGTCAAATGTATCTATGTGTGACTTGTTCATACCACTCACTGTATCCGCCAACAACGTAGTAACCACCATCAGTAAATCGTGGTCTGTCTACACGATCATTTGCCCTCTCCCATCAAAGTATGTATGCTCTATGCCGAGTGCTCCAGTCTTTGTTGACGTTTCCCCTTCGACCAACATTATGCAATGCCGCATCCCCCGATTGTGGATCTTCTGGGATGTCTTGTAGCATCCCAAATTGTCGAAGTACTCTATCAGACCGTTACATTTCAACTACGTCGAAGAAAATCAACGGACCCTTATATGTCCCTAACTCGGTGATTCCTCCAGTGTACTCATTAGGGTACTGTTGTCAATTAAACTACAAAACAACATTGTTTTACATACTATCAAAAGAGTGTATTTTTGTACAAACTAATTTATCAGCATGTTTACTCCCATTTTTTGTACTGTTTAAATGACATGATCACCTGTATATATTCAAATAAATGATTAAATGCATTAACACATAAAATCAATTATAAAACAATGCATATTCGTATTACCTTACACCATATGGAGCATAAGGTAACACATTGTCTGGGCCGATCATTATTTGCACAATATGAGATCTTTGGCTACCCAATTGCGGAGTCAAACTTGGGATTCGTAACCATGCCCAAATCTCATTTATTGTAGCGACATCAATAATACAAGTTAGATTGACAAGAAACATATTTTAATTATTAAAACAAACAAACATATTTTTTACCTGTAAGAGTTGCAATGCACAACCTATAACTTTTTTCCATCTCTCTGATGACGTGCACAACTCACGATACAAGTATGTCAACACAGCACTACCCCAACTATATGTACGGGCAGAGTCGATATCCTCCAACTTCTGTAATACAATAACCTAACAAAATTGTCTGATGAATCAGGGCACATAATTCCCCCTAACATCAATAACGCACAAACCCGTGTAAACTTAGCAACATCATCCGGCGTACTATGTATCTCCAAGGGATTTTGCAGCAAATGATTTTTCAAAACAACTAATCTCAACCTCGCACCTTTTAAATCTTTGATATCTGGTGTGAATCCTAAATATGTATGGCAATATTCTTGCCATTCGGGTAGAGTCCTATCATAATCTATCCCCGACACTACGATGACATCTACTGGCAAAACCCGTATTACTGCAATGTCTTGCAGTGTGATGGACGATTCTCCCTATCTAAGATGAAATGTGTGTGTTTCACGGCGTCATATCTCAACTAAAGCCGTGATCAGGTGCATGTCAAGTTCAATCTTACCACACCTATATATACCATAAAATCCAATCACGTGCAACAAATTAACAACACGTATATCTAGTGGACACATATCCCAAAACTAGCTATCTGGTTTCTCACACGAAGTATGCTATCCATATCACCTCCCCATACATCCTCAGATCGATGTGAAGACTGCAATGACAAGAGATGTGTGTCAATCAGGCCTGGTTGTCTCATTTGATCCATCCTGAAATATAATACAAAACATTATCAACATTAATCTCAACATTACAAAAACTACCCGCCGGCTGTCCACGACAGTAACCCTCCGAACGACGCCCACGCCGCCCACGTCGGCAGCCGCCGCTGCCGCCCGTCGTCCACGTACGCCTGCAGCCGGCCTCCCATGACGACCCCGAAGCACCAGCCACCTCAATCCGGAATCGACTCACGACCCCCTTCCTCCGGAGCAAACTTTTCACCGTCCACATCACCAAAATATACACCAACAAATAATATACTCCCAATATATATATCAAAATCATAATTTATCTAAAATCAACAAATAACAAAAATAAAAAACTTACCTTAGGTAAATTGGGGAGAAATCGTTCGATTTTCGCGAGCTTGCAGATGGAGAAATCTGAAATGTGTGAGTGAGCGGCGAACGTGCAAGAGAGGAAGCTAGGGTTTTAAATTTCATTGGTGTCACCATCTGAGATGGCGACACCAATAAAAAAAATATTTTTTCATTGGTGTCGCCATCAATGAAAAAATATTTTTTCATTTTCAGATTTAAAGGATGTCGTCATCTCAGATGGCGACATATATTTAAAAAATAATGTTGTCGCCATCTGACATGGCGAAATCAGAAAGATTTGATTTTTTTGCAAAGTCGTCATGTCAGATGGCGACTTCATTTGAAGTCGCCATCTGACATGACGTATTCGGTTAGTTTGTTAATAAAAAAAAGGGTTATATCGTTAAATACTTTAAAATGATCGATTAAATCATTAAAAAACCCATAGGATCTCATAAAACAGAGATTTTGATTGTAGCCATTTAGTAACAATGGTAATTATAATTTGTAGGTCTCGTGTGTGAGTTTACGTTCCCTTCTTTCCTAAATAGTTGTAATAATTGCTCTAAAAAACGAACTTTGATATTATTAAGTAGATAACACACACACACACACATATATATATATATATATATATATATATATATATATTATCAAATGTTATTTCAATTACAAACTTATGGTAGTATCTCAATATAAATATTTTTGAATAGTTTGTTATGTTAAATCCATAAAATAGTTTACAAATATCTATAAAATCCTGCAAAATTATAAGTTACAAACTCTACATGTGATAAAATTTATAATGTCCGAAATCGTGTAAGAAAATTTCATTCTTTGAAAAAATCTGCAAGAGCCTACAAAAACATTTTATAACTGTAGGATTTTTATAACCGTCAATAGATAATATATATATATATATATATATATATTATCAAATGTTATTTCAATTACAAACTTATGGTAGTATCTCGGTATAAATATTTTTGAATAGTTTGTTATGTTAAATCCATAAAATAGTTTACAAATATTTATAAAATCCTGCAAAATTATAAGTTACAAACTCTACATAATTTTGTGATAAAATTTATAATGTCCGAAATCGTGTAAGAAAATTTCATAAAATTCTTTGAAAAAATCCGCAAGAGCCTACAAAAACATTTTATAATTGTGTGGGATTTTTATAACCGTCAATAGAATTTTATTATCTACATTAAAGTTTATCACTTAAAAAATCATTGCAACGAATAAACCTAAAATTTATTAAAAATATAACCACTTAATCAGATTAATCAAATTATGAATAGTTAGTAAATAATAATCGGGATACCAAATTTTAGAGATGTCAAACGGAGCGGACGGCACGAGATACGGCACGAGCACGGCACGTCACGGCACGGCACGACACTGTAGCATGGGCCGTGCCGGGCCATAGGGTGCCGGCCCGTGGGTCGGTACGGCACGACACAAATAGTAAAAATATTTTTTTAAAAAAAAAAACTGGTAGTGATCGATCGCCACCTAACTGGCGATCGATCGCCCAGTTAGGTTATAGGTGGCGATCGATCGCCAGTTAGGCAGCGATCGATCGCTACACCAAAAAATAAAAAAAAAATAAAAAAAACTTGAAATGGGCCGTGCCGGCACGGCACGGCACGAAGCACGGCACGTAGGGGCTGTGCCTATGGGCCGTGCCGGGCCCGGCCCCTTGTGGAAATGGGCCGGCACGGCACTGCCCATTTTCGAAACGTGCCGGCACAGCACGGCACGAGCACGGCCCGTTTGACATCTCTGCCAAATTTTATCTAGTCGTATACCATTCTTCATCTTCTACAATTTTCTGTCGGCTTTACATGGGGACTAAAATATAAAAATATAACAAAAATAAAAAAAAAATTTGAAATTAACGTAAGAAAAAAAGTATTTATCAAATTATGGTAATTCGTTTCTTGAACAAACGATTCTACTTTTTTTTTTATTTTTTTATTTTTTTTAAAAAAATAAAGGTAAATTCGTTTCTTAAAGAAACGAATTTACCTTTTTCATTTTTTTAAATTTTAAATATAATATAATATATAATTATATTATATTATAATATTATATAATATATTATAGTATTATATAATATATTATTATTATTAATATATATATATATATATTATTAATATATTATTATTATTAATATATATATATATATATTATATATTATATATTATATATATTTATATATAAATATTATAATACTTGTGTTCGAGTCTTGCCGAGTTCTACAACGCATTCTGAATATGTGTACTCTGATGATGCATCGTTACCATCTCGTCGGGTAATGATCGTGGGCAGATCATACCCCACAGATTTATTATTATTATTAATTTTTTTTATTTTTATAATAATAATAATAATTGGATTAGAGATGTCAAACTGAGCAGACAGTAATCTGATTTTTGTAAAATGGATAATAATAATAATATTTAATGATAATAATTATTATTATTGTAAAACTAATAATAATAATTATTATTATTATACAAATAATTGTTATTATTATATAAAAATAAAAATAATTAATAAAAATAATAATTATTATAAATTTGATGTGATAATTGGCATAGATGGTAGATGTGATGATAATATTTTAGCCTGACATTGACATGAATGTAATTAGACATTGGTATGAAATGATACCGATTTTATGGAAATTTTTTTTTTAAGAAACCGGTACTTAAAGTAACGAATTCAATTGATTTTTTTTTAAAAAAAAAAATCCAAATTCTGAATTCGTTACTTTGAGTAACGAATTCAACTTTTTAATCAAAGTAACGATTTCAAAGTTTTAAAAGTTTTTAGATTATAATAATAATATAATATAATATAATATATATATTATATTATATATATTTAATTTAATATTATACATATGTTATAATATATTATATGTATAAGATACATATGTATTTACATATCTATACATATGTAATATAATAATAATAATAATAATAATAATAATAATTATTATTATTATCTGGGTCTTGTCGAGCAGGACAATTCATTCCAAATATTTGTATACGAACAGACCACAAATTTACACACATGATAATCCAATTTTTGGAAAAACGGATTATAATAAAAATATAATAATAATAATAATTATTATTATTATTATTGTTGTTATTATTATTCTAAGATTATTACTATAGTGATAACGAGGCGTCATTAGAGGGTGGCCTCGGCACGTGGAGCACTCTCTCTACGTGTGGATTATTATTATTATTATTATTTTTATCAGTGCTGAGCACGACAACCCATTACGAACATGTGTACTCTGAGCTAGTGTTTTCAAAATCGGGCTGGACATAAAATCGGTATCATTTCATACCAATGTCTAATTACATTCATGTCCCTGCCAGTCTAAAATATTATCATCACACCTTCTATCTATGCCAATTATCACATCATTTTTATAATAATTATTATTTTTATTTTTATATAATAATAATAATTATTTTAATTTATAATAATAATGATTATTAATTTTATAATAATAATTATTTTTATTATTAAATATTATTATTATTATCCATTTTACAAAAATCGGATTACCGTCCCCTCAGTTTGACATCTTTATACTATTATTATAAAAAAAATTAATAATAATAATAAATCTGTGGGGTATGATCTGCCCACGATCATGACTCGACGAGATGATAACGATGCATCATTAGGGTACATATATTCGGAATGCGTTGTACAACTCGACAAGACTCGAACACAATTATTATTTTGATAATAATATATATATATATATAAATATATATTATTATATATAATATATATATTGATAATAATAATATATATATTAATAATAATAATATATTGTATAATATTATAATATATTATATATATACAGATACGTGTATATATATATGTATATAGTATTTTATATAATATACTAATAATTATTATTATTATATTAGAGTATATATATATATAATTATATATTATATTATATTTAAAAAAATGAAAAAGGTAAATTCGTTTCTTTAAGAAACTAATTCACCTTTATTTTTTTTAAAAAAAATTAAAAAATAAAAAGAAAAAGTAGAAATCGTTTCTTCAAGAAACAATTTCCTATAATTTAATAAATGTTTTTTTTGTTACGTTAATTTCAAAATAAAAAATTGTTTTTGTTATATTTTAATATTTTAGTCTTTACATGGGAGTCTGAACTCTGAACACTATCCATAAATCTCGATATCCCTCCCACCTTCACTCATCTCCCCCAAATCCAAAATAAATCAAATTTCAAAATCTGAAAAATACAATCGAAGAGGGAAAATCAAGCAATGCCCGCTGTTTCTTTTTTCAAATTTTCAATTCTTTCGCCACTACCATCCTCAATTCCAAGATTAGTTTCCCATACCAGCCCTTCGATTTTAACACAATTTCCAAATACCCGTCATATTTTCTACTCATTTTCAGCATCGAGAAAGACCCTTTTTCGCACCAAGTCATCTGAAGATGGAGCAGAAGTTTCACGGGAAGAAGATGAGTGGATTCAGAAATTACCCGATAGGAAGAAACCCCTATACTCCCATAGTTTGCCTTGTGTTGAAGCATGGTTGAAAAGTCTTGGATTTTATCAGAGTAGAGATGATAGAGCTGTTTGGTTTGTGGAGAATCGTGATTGGCATGCACAGCTCAATCTTGATGTCACTGATTTGTACATTAGGTTAGGGATTTTGTTGTCCTCTTGAGAATTGAGATATAGATTTTTTTGGGTTTAATGAGTTCACTCCTTTAGGACATGTTATGTGCTCTCTGAAGAATCAAAGTTTAGAGTTTGTTGTTCATGAGTTTTTCACTTTTTCTTTTCTGGTTTGTTGGGATTTCTGTGATTGATTGGGTGATTTACTCTTTTTATTATTATTAGAATTATCTTTTTTGTTGATGATGATACAAGATGTATTAACTTGGATCATTCTTGAGTATTCTCTATTACTACCAGTTCAGTAGTTTTTTTAATTTTTTTTTTCAGTTTTTTGTTTGTTAGAATAAAAAACCCGGTACACGAAGTTGAAAGTTTGATTCATATTTTCTTCTCAACCTTGTTTAGATTGGTTATTCATTAGGACTCGATAATCCAGTAGGCAGTAGCTTAGTTGATCAAGGAATAAGCCTAAGTGTTGAACTTTTGCCCCGTAGCAGGATGACATGATTCGTACATGGAAGTGGAACCCTGATTTCTTGCAATATATATCATAATATACGAACAGTGACAAAGATTGAGTAGAAAAATACATTACTTTATAAATTACAATGGAAACTTCTTTATCTCCATGATAAATAAGAGCAACCCTAGGAAAAAAATAGCTTTCGCGGTCTTCGTGTCAACCTTCTTGGATGTTTTGCCTTTGCCCCTTTTCCCGTTACTTTTTTTTCCACTAGATTTGAGTCTCACTCATTTTTTCAAATCTAGCTCTTGGTATAACAACCACCACTTGATCCTATAATTTGATGAATACAAATTAATGTTTCACTATGTCTGCTAATCTTACTGGTGGGTACCCTGTTGGAAGTCGTGGGATAAGAAGACAAGATTTGCTCGATTGAATTAGTCGAGTATCATATAATTCATCCGTTCTTAACTTTACCTTCTGAAATTATTGGCTTGATGTTCATATATCGCGGTTTGTTCTTGCCTATGTCATTGGAGACATTATATGTTTCCTTAATAACTTTATCATGCTTATTCTGTAAGATGGAATTTTAGTTTATTTATTGATATTTCAACGTTAATGGAACTGCTATATGCAGGTATATGAAGAATGGACCTGGAAATCTCGAGAAAGATATCGAAAGAAAATTTAGCTATGCTCTGAGTAGAGAAGATATTGAGAATGCGGTACTTGGGGGGCCATGATTCTTGTAGTCTATTATTGTTTGCCCGACAATGTTTGCCAGATAATCAACCAGAAAAACGAATATTGTTCTATCAAATAGTAAGTGTAACGATGTTACTTGTGTAAGAGAACTAGTATCTTTTTTCTTGAGGTATAATCCCGAAAAGAGACCTCAAATCATGAAGCCTGAATATTGATATATCAATCACATCTATATATCAAATCACATCTGTTGTGCCAGAATACCCAAAATAACATACACACACAAGAACACGAATATTTACGTGGTTTGGCAATTTTCTACGTCCACGGGAGGCAAACACAATTTATTGAAAATTTTATACGAGAATTATGAACTCTTCAGGATCATACAGAAACAGAAACAACTGCTTAAAAGCTTGTTACTTGATTACTTTACAGAATGAGGGATAATTTTCAGAAGTGAGGGATGATGGGTTTATATAGGCGTGAATGAAACCTCGGTGGACAATTTCAAATGAGTTTGTGTTCATCCATTGTTGTATTCAATAGCCTCCATTTCAACAATGTAAAGCCATCGGCCATCGTCCAAGACTTTTCAACGCTTCTGGAAATAGCCATTATCAGCCACCTGCCAACAATCTCCACCTTGGTGATTTTCAATATGTGATGCCTCGTTCAGTATGCTCTTAGACGCTGGATACTCGAGAGATGTTGATCAAGTTCAAACAGTGTTGAAACTTGATCCCTGTCACCACCTTTGTTAACATGTCTGCAGGATTATCGGCTCACCATGCTAACCACATGAGAAATGTCATGTCTTGTGCACACCATTACATACATCTGAGCTTCGATAGCATTTGCATAAGGAATGCTATCAATTTGTCTCATATTGGCATTGATGTAGTAGGAGATATTGATGCAATCAGTTTGAAATGTGGAGCTAACAAGGTACTTACAGGTTTGGTATTCTCATCTATACCAAATCTCTCGAGTACGTTCTTCAGATACTGAGTCTGTGTCAGGCAGACTGTGCCCTTTGTTAGTCCTTAATCTCCATTCCAACAATCTTTTTGGCTTCCTCAAAGAAATTCTTTTGGGCTCAAAAAAGGTTATGCAAAAAGGACATAACATGATCATAATACCAAAGTGAGCAAGTCTACAAAAACAAAGTATAAAACCTAGAATTCAGATATAAAACCTAGAATTCAGACTAGAAGAAGACAATAATATATGAACACATCACTTTCCTTTCTCATAGTATGTAAATTGTAATTACCACTTTCCTTTCTCATTGTATGTAATTATATGTGCCAATCAAAGCTATAATCCTAGTATGTATACGTTCTAACATTGACGTCTAGCTATACACGAACTTCTGAACCTAATATTACATTTGGATTGAAGGATTTTATTTCTAAATTAGATTTGATTTGAAACCCATGGATTGAATGGACTTGTCTTAAGATTTGAAATTCAGATCTATCAAAGCCTAAGAGTTAAAGTTTACACTAGTCAGCTAGTCAGATGTATTGATTCTAGAGATTAAAAATTTCATAGACTCTTGTTGACTTTTTTTTATTGAATTTTGTGGAATATTATTGTAATATTTTAGACATTTGTAAACTTTTTCTTATAATTCTCTAGATTTTGTAACTTGTAGTTATTTTTTTTAAAATTTCTTTGACTAATTCCACTGAACATGAATAACATTTTCAACTTAAAAGATTTTTTACTCTATCAATGTAAATGAATTTTACTATTGATTTTTAAGAAAACAATTAATGAATCACTATTCAATTTATTTAAATCAAAATTTGAATTCTTCGAGTCAATTTAATATATATAAATGATTAATCAATAGTTTTTTTTAGAATTTGTAACAATACTTTTATCAATATTAGATAAATAGTATTAAAAATACTAAAGATATTTTACATATTTTCAATAGTTTTCATGAAATAAATATCTAACATTCGTTGTTGACAATGTTTTACGTCACTTCATATTTAAATACTATCTTTTGGTGTAAGTTCTAAGCTTCAGTAGTTAAGAAATCGTGGGAATTCTTAAGTTGGGAGTTTTTGAAGGTTATGCTGATAAAAAGTTAAATCTCTATCCTTTTGATAAGAGATATTCAGATTTGATCGAATGATACTTTGGTTTTTAGTGAATTATGACTATATTATTTTTTCAAATATTGAAAATATTGTTTGATTTTTCTTGATTTCATTAAAATGGGAAATTTCTGTGTTGTTTCAAAATACTATGTATTGACCAATCCAACAGAGCATAACATTGATGACTGTTTGTTGTCGCTCCCAATAAGTTTACTTTCCACTGTATAATTAAAGCTTGTCCAGATTTTGGGTTTAAAAAATATTCATGGGTTGCTGCTTAAACATGTGCACTTGTACATATTTATTTGAAGTTTGGATTGATTGATGAAGTAGTTGAAGTATTTGAGAGATTGCCTCAGAAAAAAAATTGTATTGTGTACGTGCATATTGGGTTGTTTGGTAAGGCCAATTTTAGGAGGATGGCCGGCTTTCATGTCAAGGCCAATAATTCGATATTATTAGCGTATTATGGACTCTGGAATTGACTGATGAGGTCTATAATGGAAAGGTGCAAAGAAAGTTTATCCAAACTTTTAGGATGAATAAAAGAGAATTTTTAATTATTTGTATAGTTACTCAAGGTTTGTATTTAGAGAATCCTATAAAGTTGTGTTTGGATTGAATGATTTGAAACGAATAGATTTTAAATTCCCCACTCAAATCCATTATTTATGTTCGGATTAGAAATTGAATAGATATTTTAAATTTCTCCTTCTTTTTCAATATATCTTCGTGTTTATGTTGGAAGGATTTGAAATGACAATATACTATATGTCTTTTCAAATGTATGAATTTTAAATGATTAGTTTTCAAATTCTTCACTCTAAATCAAATCATTCATCAAAATGCAAACTAAGAGTTATTGAAAATCTCTTAAAATACGGATACATATAGACTTTTATAGAGTTCTAAAAAGTAATGTTTGAATCTCATCTGACTTTTTAAATTTCTATGAAAGTCAATTTTAAATATTAATAGACTTTTATGTAGTATATAAAAATCTAGATTTAATACCATTAGATTTATATAGAGTATATACAAGTTTGAATTGAATAAGTCTTTACTTTTATACTTTAAGGTACCGTTTGGTTGAAGGATGTGGTAAGTAATGTAAGATTAAAAAGTATGAAATGATTGTAAAAATAATATGTGATAAGTTATATGATGTTTGGTTTGAGGATAAGATGGTTGATAAAATTTATTATTTGGTAAAAATGTCTAAACTACCCTCGGTATTATAATAATAATAATTTAAATATTATTTTATTATTATTATTATTATAATAATATTATAATATAATAATAATAGCAATTATTACTATTATATATTATTATAATACACATTAACATATAATAATAATCATTATAAATAGATATAATTAAATATATATATATAATATATATATATAATAATATAATAAAATAATAATAATGCGTAATAATCATATCATATTATGTAATTATAATAAAATAATAATAATATTATTATTATTATATTACAAAATAGTAATAATAAATAATAATAATAAATAATATAATATATATATATATATCGATTATGATACTCTATTACTCCTTATATATTATTAATCTCCTTCTTCTCTAAGTCTCTCTTATTCTTTTATCCCCTCTTCTTCTATCCTAATATATCTCCTCTACTATATCTCCGCCTCCTTCTTTTCTCTCTCTCCTCTATACTCTCTCTCCTCCTCCCCTCTCTTCCTCTTCTCTCTCTCCCCTCTTCTTCTTTTTCTTCTCCCCTCCTATCTCTCTCTACCTCTCTGTCTCCTAATCCTCCCTCCCTCTCCTTCCTCTATTTCTTCTCTTTTATTTTTCTTCTCCCCTCCTATCTATCCCTCTCTGTCTCCTCCTCTCCCCTCCTCCTCATCTCTATCTCTCTCTTCTCTTTCTTTGTCTCTCTCTCCAATTCCTATTTTCTTTCTCTCTCTTCTCCTCCTCCTCCCTCTCTCCTCCTCCCCTCATCTCCTCTCTCTCCTCCTTCCCTCCTCCCCTCCCCCTTTTTCTCCCCTATCTATCTCTGTCTACTAATCCTCCCCCTCCTCTCCCTCCTCTCTCTCTCTATCCTCTTAGTTTTCTTCTCTCTCGCTTATATTCTTTTTCTATCTCTATCTCTCCTCCTAGTAGTCTCTCCTAATATCCCTCCTACCCTCCCCCGTTTTCTACTCTCCTCCTCCTCCTCTCCTCTCCTCTCTCTCCCTATATCCTCTCCTTCTTTTTCTTCTCCCCTCCTCTCTCTCCAGTATAATAATAATAAACCATATAATCTTATATCTCTATATCTTTTTTTCTTTTTCTTTCTATCGCTTCCTCTTCTTATTTATATCTATAATAATAATATATAATTAAATAATATAAATACAATAAATAATAATAATGTCGTAGGCAATAAGTTGTACTTGTTGGCGGGAATTTCAAGTTTTGAAATAGTAAAAAATGTGGGAAAGGGGTAAATATGTCTTTTTATTATAAAGTGAGATTAGAATTTGATAAAATGGGTGGGATAAAATTGTTTTTGTACAACAAAGTAAACATGGGATGTGATAAGTAATGTAAAGTTTAATAATCCCATTGCTCAAAGTAAACGGAGCCTAAAAGAGTTATTAAAAGTCAAAATTGATTATCATTCTATTCACTTTTTACTGCATTTTTTAGATAGAGTTGCAAACTTTCATGCAATGTTTAGTGTATATTGTTTTATTGAGTGATAATCACCCATTTTTCACTTGTTAATCCAATCGGACGTTATTTTGTTGTGAGATGCTAAAATAACGTCTGATCTTCACTACAACTCAGCTTTTTTTTTTTTACGCTAAAATGGTGTGAAGTTACAATGTTGCATCAAAATTGGTGCAACATTGTAGCTTCACCCTATGTTGCTTTTTTATTTTTTTTTGTTTTGTTTTAAAATTTTACATTATTATTATTATTAGTTTTTTATTTTAAATTAATTATTTTATTAGTGTTTGTCTATATATTAATATTTATAGTTTATATTATGAAATTACATTTATTTGTTAAAAAAAAGTTGATAAAAACAAGAAAATAAAAATCAATATAACTATATTAAGAAAATATTGTAGAAAATATTTTAAACATAAATTTAATATAAATATATTAATAAAATTATAAATAGATAATTGATTGAATAGAATAATTATTGTAAATGAAATTAAAAGGAATATTGTAGGGAATATTCTTTTTAGAGTAAAGTTTAGAGTATATGGATTGGAGATGAAATTTATGTTTGATGTAAAAATTATACTATTTTGATGTAAAATTTACACTAAAATAATGTTACGGGTTGGAGATGTCGTTAGTTCTAAAAATTTAATGTTTAGTTGCTTATGATTAACTTAGACTATAAAGCCCATTAAGCGATAAGATAAATAAGAGATCGTCGAAGGCTCGTCTTTTTCCTTAAAATCTCCAAATTCCTTAGAAAAAAGCTCCAAAATTCCAAATTACATAAAGAAACTTGATCAAATTAAGCAAGAAACACATAAATTATTTAAAAAAACCAGTTAATTGCTGCTAAAATATGGAGTATGCATACGATTCGCCAACCCCATCGTACAGTAGGCCATCGTCCGGCGCATCAGCCGGTCATCCCATGTATGGTCAACCGGCGTCCCTTTATCCCAAGATCGGTGGCTCCTCCTCTCAATCTGTTGCCGGTTATGGAGGTTTACCGGCCCGGAACCCAACTCCTCCCGCTATCTGTATTATTTTTTCCCTGTTATTCGAGGATTTATGTTTAACTAGTTTGAACTTATTTTGATATTTGATTGTTTTTGTCCTGTGTTGGTATTTGATTTGCAGCTGGGATTGGGATTAGGGTTGCTATAAAACCTGAGTACAAGATTACGCCGCCGGTATTTATTTTCTTAATGGATATGATGTACTCAATACGGTGTATAATTTTGTTTAAAGTGTCCGTGAATTTGAATATTGATGTATGAGTTTGTAGCCTCCATTGTTGCCTCAACTCGGGGAGATTCCTCGAAGCAATTTCCACTTTGATTTCGAATTTGAGAGAAATGTTATAGCAGAAGCAGTGAAGGAAAACCCTAACTGGAGCAGACTTGGGCTGGAAACTTTTATGCATAAACCAACCGAAACAGCGTCTTCTCATGTAAGTTTTGCTCCATGAGTTTATTTCAGCAGATGAATGGTCAAAATGCACACTGGTATTATTTATGGTTTGTTTATATATAGTTAATGAAGTGTTCTGTTTTTTATCTTCTCTTTTTGCTTATTCCAATTTTGATGTCTTGCGAAGTTTGGATACAAAAGCACTTGACATATTGCTTGAGATTTTTAAGTGATTTTTTTAAAGAAAAACAAAAAATATTTTTATGTTTGGGGCGTTCCCTATACAGTTACGCGCTGCACCGGATCCCGTGTGTAGTGATAAGTGAGCAAGGGCTGCTAAGTCGTCGCCCAGAAGCGACGCGCCACATCGACGACTTGGTGTGGTGTCAAATGAGCAAGGGTTCTCTCACCTCGAGCAAGTGGGGGTAAAACAGTTAGCTCGAAACCAAGATCATAGGATTCGTTTAGCCTCTTGGAATGTAGGTTCCCTTACCGGTAGATTAGTGGAGTTAATAGAGACTATGAATAGAAGAAAAATTAGTATAGGAGACCAAATGGGTAGGTAGGAAGCCAGGACTATAGCTCCTTGGGGTTATAAACTTTGGTACATAGGTAAGGATAAGAATCATAATGGGATAGGTGTAATCATAGAAAACAAACTACTTGACTATGTAGTTGAAGTTAGGAGGAATAGAGATATGATAATATTAGTTAAGCTAGTTTTAGGTAGGGGTTCTTAACGGATCGGTCCTGTCCGGAACCGGCAGGTTCCGGATCCGATAATCCCGGAACCGGTCCGATCCGTTAAGGAACCGGATTGGATCCGGTTCCGGGGTTGGACCGATTCCAACCCGGAACCGGATTTTTCTTTTTCTTTTTTTTTAAAAAGTGAAAAAACGAAGGATTTATCGGGAAAAAAAGTTTTTTTTTTAAAAACGGATCCGGTTCAATCCGGAACCGGATCCGTTTGGTCTGGAACCGGTAAGATACCGGATCCGGAACGGTAGAACCGGTCCGGTATCAAACCGGTTCCGGACCGGTTCGGAACCGATTAGTCCGGTTCCGGTTCCGGACCGGACTACCCGGTCCGGTTTTGGGCCGGGTCCCGTTAAGCACCCCTGATTTTAGGCAATGATATTTTTAATATCATTAGTGCCTATGCACCCCAAATTGGTCTAGAGGAGGCTATTAAACGAAAATTTTGGGAAGATCTAGACGACGTTGTGCAAGGAATACCCCATAATGTGAAAATCTTCATCGGGGGAGATTTCAATGGGCACGTAGGTTCTGATCGGGATGGTTATGAGAGTGTTCATGGATGCTATGTCATTGGGGACAGGAGCGCAACAGGTAATTCACTTTTGGATTTTGCCATGTCATATGACTTAGTCCTAGCGAATACCTGGTTCACGAAGAGGTCATTTCATCTAGTTACTTCTAGAAGTGGGTCTATTGCAACCCAAATAGATTTCTTTTTGGCTAGAATGATAGATAGAGTTAAATGCTTGGACAGTAAGGTAATTCCAGGAGAAAATGTAGTTACCCAACACCGACTTTTAGTTTTAGATGTTAGGATTAAGAATAGGGCTACTAAAATTAAACATAAGTTAGAACCTAGAATTAAGTGGTGGCGGCTAAAAAAAGGTAACTTTGGAGCTTTTGTAGAGAAGGTAGTCGAGGAAGTTAATTGGACGCCAAGAGATGATCCTGATTCCACCTGGAACAAAATGGCTCGTGGCATTAAGATGGTAGCTAAAGAGCTCCTTGGTGAGTCAAGATGATATGCTCCACCATGTAAGGACGCATCATGGTGGAATAAAGACGTAAAGAAGGCTATCCGAATCAAGAGGGATGCTTACAGAGAGCTGAAGAAGGACAACAACGGGGCAACCTTCGAAATGTTTAAGCTTGCCAAAAACGAAGCAAAGACAGCGGTTCGAGATGCTAGAGCTAAAGTCTACAAAAAAGTGTACGATAAATTGGATACCAAGGAGGCAGAAAAAGATATCTACAGGATTGCCCGAGCGAGGGAGAGGAAGACAAAAGACTTATGTGCAGTGAAATGCATAAAAGATGAGAACTATAAAGGCTTGGTTAGAGATGAAGACATCAAAACAACATGACAGAATTATTTTAACAGCTTGTTCAACGGTGGCTTTAGCCAAGATTTATGTGATCTTAACATCCATTAACATGATGTAAACCATGAGTTTACTCGCAGAATTAGAGAATCTGAGGTTAAAGAAGCTTTGAACAAAATGAAAGCACGAAGAGCAGTTGGTCCTGATGGAATCCCTATTGAAGTATAGAGATATTTAGGACCGACGGATAAAGTGGCTAACAGATCTATTTAACAAGATTTGGAGGAGTAACAAAATTCCAAATGAATGGAGAAAGAGTACTCTCATCCCTATCTACAAGAACAAGAGTGACATTCAGAGTTGCACAAACTATCGTGGTATAAAACTCATGTGTCAAACAATGAATTTTTGGGAGAGGAGAATTGAATGTCGTTTAAGGAGGGAGGTTAAGATATCGGAGAACCAATTTGGCTTCATGCGAGGACGATCAACTCCTGAAGCTATCAATTTACTTGTCGAGCACTATCATGAGAGGAGTAAAGATCTGCATATGATTTTTATAGACTTGGAGAAGGCCTACGATAAAGTAACAAGGGAGATATTATGGTTGGCTTTGATGAAGAAAAAAGTTCACATCAAGTATGTCAATATAATCAAGGACATGTACGACGACGTAGCATCCAATGTGAGAACGTACAGTGGGGTGACAAGTGAGTTCCGATCACTATTGGATTGCATCAAGGGTCTGCTTTGAGTCATTTCCTGTCTGCCCTAGTTATGGATGAGATAACAAAAGACATACAGACTGAATTACCTTGTAACATACTTTTTGCTGACGGTGTTGTGTTAATCGACGAGACAATGGCAGGGATAAATGCCAAATTGGAGTTATGGAGAGAGACATTGGAATAAATGGGTTTTAGATTAAGTAGGTCTAAAACGGAATATATGTAGTGCAGATTTATGGTCAAGAGGTATCGATGAACAGCAAGTTTCGATACCTAGGTTCGGTTATCCAAAAGGATGGAGAGATTGACAGTGACGTTAACCACAATATTCAAACTGGCTGGTTGAAATGGAGAACGCCACCGGATTTCTATGCGATCGTAATATCCCGCTGAAATTAAAGGAAAGTTTTATAGAACCGCCGTTATACCTACAATGCTCTATGAGGCGGAATGCTGGGCACCCAAGAGGAATCACATCCAAAAGATGAGAGTGGCAGAAATACGTATTCTTCGTTGGATGTGCGGTATGATCATAGGAGAAAAATAAGGAACGAAGATATTCGAGCTGAAGTATGTGTAGCTTGTATAGAAGAGAAGATGTAAGAAATCCGCTTACGTTGGTTTGGTCATGTTCAACCTAGGCCCATGGATTTCGGCCAGTTCACCAGAGCGAGAGAACGACCGAAGAAAACATGGCTCGAAGTTATACGCAAAGACTTGGAGTGCAAGGGGATTACAGAATATATGTTAACCAATAGAAGCGTTTGGAGAAGACTGACGCATGTGTCCGACCCGACTTGATTATCTCTATTGTTCATGTAGTCTACCTCAATTTATTGGGATTAAAGGCTTAGTTGTTGAAATTGGATACACTGGTAAAAAGATTTTTTTTTCAATTTTCAAAGTGAAACTGATGAGGAAACCTGAAAAGCCACATGTTCCGACTCTTGAGTTTGCTTTTAATTATTATTGTTATAAAACAATAATCTGGCCTTTATCAGATCAGGGGTATGTGAAAAAGTATTAGGAGAGTGATACAAATGACGAGTATCTAGTTAATATAATGGAGAATATAGCATCAAGTATAGTAGAGAATTTGTTGTATTTTAAATGGGAAAAATTGTTGAGTTGCGAGAAATAATTGTGTCAATGCCCCCCAAACAAAGACTTCATTTTTCAAATCTCACAAATAATGCTGCATTATCTTTGGTAGAAAGATTTGGCATACTTTATACTTGAGTTGAATCTTTTTTTTTTATATATTTAAACTCAATGTATTGGGATCCTTGGATAGAACCACTTCCAGTTTCTTATTTCACTGTCAAATATATTAATCAATGCCAAAGTAGTAGTGATCAGTAGAACGTCAAGGCCTTTGGACTAGCTGTCGTGTATCTTGTTATCAGGCACTCCATTTTTCTTTTGTAAATGAGAGTTCCTTTGATGGTGAATAGTACTAGTGACGCACCTATCTTTTCATTTACTTTAGTACTAAATTGTCGTGCATAGACGGCACAGTTTGGTCGTGTATTATACAAAGCCTAACTTGTGCTTGAGGTGTTTAGCTTACTACTAGTTTTGGTTCAAATGGTAAAAATTTTAGTTTATTTTATTATGGATAATCACTGATCTAGTTGCTTTCTGGTGAATGGATATCTTACTGCGGCATAAAATTGGATTTCATACAGGGTCCATCTGCTGATCCCATAGTGAGCAAATACATAGCAGCGGGTCTTAGCAGAGAGGCTGTCCCAGTTGCAGTAGCAAATTATGGAGACAATCCCGACAAGGTAATGTATTATGTATTCTAAGAGTTCTTATCATGTTTCCCTCAAGACTTGTGGTTTGGATTCAAATTATACTCGCTACACGCATGTAAAAATGAAGATATATGAAAGGAATTAAGAAATAAAGAAGTTTTTGGCTGTGTTGGCAGTAATTCTTGAATAACGAATTAGCCACGTCTATGCTTGTAATTGATGCGATTGTTTTTCCTTAGGTTAAGGAATTCGCGAATGGATTCACTCTCTTGCGAGAGATGGGATTCTCATCAAACAGTGTTGTGGAAGCCTTGTTCATGTATGACAATGATACGGACAGGGCATTGGCTCATTTCCTTAATAATACATCTTGAAATAACTGTACTTGGAACATTATGAATTTGCAGTAAAATCAATTTCATCTTGTGGCATAATAAATTTGATTCTTGTATAATTGTATTTGTAAAGTTGTTTTGTGAAGATACTGTTGTATTGTTTATTGTATAGGGATTTTGGTGGGTGACGACTTTTTTAATTTCTACTTTCTTGTGTTCAATGTTTGGATACTATTTTGTTGTTGCTATCTATTAAGGCTTTTTGGACGGAATCCCATGTGGTTTGAAAAATAGTCAGTGTTTCTCATGTGGTTTGAAAATATGTTGTTTACTCCCGTGATTTGAAAATAGGTGTAAAACCCCTCAGTATGATTTAAGTTACACACGTTATGTCCCACGTGGTTTGAAAATAGATTCAAAATTGGCACACCAATTGTTGTTTGAAAATATACTTTGCAATTATATGTTAAAAGTTCAATTGTTCTTGAAGGGGTAAATTGCATCTAAATATGATAATATAAAAGGTAATCTATATACTTTGAATAATCATAGGGGTGATCTGCATCTTAAAAATAAAATAAGGGGGGTCAATTGCACCTAAAAATTAGAAAAGAAAAAAATAAATTTGACAGAATTGTCTTGTGGTAATTTATCCCATGTGGTTTCGATCAGATGCAATTTACTCTTTGTAGTTTGAAAATAGACATAACACCACTTGTGGTTTGTGGGTATATTGCAAACACATTTTCTAAGTGAGTATTTTATCATTACAAGCCAAAACAAGTATGAAAATTGTTGACGGGGCAATAAGCTAATTTTGCAAACTACAAGAGATAAATTATCTATTAACGATATTACATGGGGATAAATTATCACTAGTTCATTAAATAATTAAAATTTTGTTACCATGATAATAGATAGTAAAAGCCTACAAGGCGCAGAAGCTCAACCCTTGCACTTGGAGGCATGCCAAGTGTGGACATTCAATAAATGACAGTCTACCTGAAAAGGCTCGAGGCATATCGAAAGCACGTCTCAAATAAAGAGATTGTAATTTTTAAGCAAAATCCAATATAATGGTCAGTCATATTCACCTGTGCAATGGTGAATATTTTGGTTTTTTACTAAATAACTTGTATAGTTGTATATTATGTAATAATATGATATAATTTTCTTTCTAGGTTTAAATTCAAAAATATCTTCATTGTTCTCGGCTTATTGGCACACCTAGGCTTGTCCCTCGAGTTTCAGATTGTAGATACCAGAAATACGAGTCTTATTGTGCCCTAAATAACCTGCGACAAGATTTTAACTTTAAGTGGTGGGACAAAATTGCTTAGACCTGATACATATGTGCACTTTTTGTTGCACCTAAATACCCGATACCCTTCTCTGTTGAACATCAAAGTTGTATTTGATTGAAGAATTTGAATTTGAGAAAATAATATGAGCGAAGGATTTCAAATACCTCTATTTTGTACGAATTTGAAATCCATTTTAGTTGATAAATAAGTAAAACATCAAAGAAAGGATTTCAAAGTCATATATCAAGAATATCCAAATAAGTCCGATGCTTTTAAATCTAGAATTTGAAATCTTTTAATACAAACTTGATAGGAACCAAAACACAATCAACAGAATATGAACGTAAAGAAAGCAACAACAAGAATCGGTCGAGAAATGGAAATATATTGCTGGTAGCAAAAGAACATTACATAAACAAGAAAAGGATATGCTCAACCTACTTTTACTCCTGGAAGAAACCTTCCAGTCCCCTGCTAGTGCTCGCTATTACTCAGAAGAGGATTTCTCCTCCCTACCCAAGCACAAAATGCTTGCCTCACTCACTCTCAAACACCCGACTTCTGCCCCGATCTTCTCCTGCTGCTCTATTTACGATTATTGACTCAAAGTGGATTTTATTCTGATGTAGTTGACCCTTGTCATTTAATTGAGCGCAACAAATATCATGGCCCAAGTTTTCTCATACTCTAACCCACGTCTGAAATTCCCAAAACCCCAATCCAATAGGCTGTAACTTCCCCATTCCCAAACTTCTATCGTGAAAACCAACCCCTCCCCATGCCCGCCGTTCCGAGACAGACGCCATTGCCCCCGTCTTGGCCTCTACCCAGGGAACTTGAGCCTCATGCCACGCCATTCTTTTTGCTCCCATCATTTTTTGCTTCCGTCGGCTTCACCGTTGTGGCCCTGGTTTCACCGTTGTGGCCCTGATTTAAACGCTTATTGCATAATTATTAAAAGCCCGCAAGGCATGCGCTTTAACGCGCCTTAGCCCAAGGCTCAAGCCTTACGCCCTTGCACTCATTGTTTTGGAAAGGCGCGCCCCTTTGTTCTTTTCCTGCGCTTTTACTCATAACCAAGGCACGCGGCTTTGCTAAGGACTGAGAGTATAGGCGGCTTGTAGATCTGCTATTGATTAAGTTATAGTTAGACCATTATATTTATATTTGGGCTTATTAAAAATTGTCCAAACTAGAAAATGTTAGGTTTATCGGTTACATACATTGTCTTTTTGTTAGTCAAGCTAGAGGAAGAGAATGATGTTGAGCGCTATAATTTTGGTGATAATACAGATGATGAAGATGACACTAATCTTAAAATTAAGGATATGAGTGATAAATATGTTAATATTTTCATTTCGAAACTTTGGGTAGTTTAATATGTAAGAATGTTTCAATTTTTAATATTTGTTAGCATTATGATATTTAATATTTTTTTTAAAATTGTGTTGTTATTTGAGCTTACTTTATTATTTAACTTTGTTATTTTTAAGTTAGTTATTTATTACTATTAAACTTTATGGACATTTTTATATATATTAATAATATATAAGTTAGTGCGTTTTACTTTAGTAAAACACAAGCTTTGCATCACGCTATGCGCTAAGTAAAGCGCGCGCTTCGCGTCGCGCTATAGCTCCGGGACAATTCATTGCGTTATGCGCCTTTATAATAACTATGGCCTATTGATTGATCAGGTCCCTCCCATCACCCAGAAATTAGGCAATTTGTATACAAGCCATTTTAAGCCCAACCCAATGTTCTCAAGGCTGCAATAGATCCCTTCCTTGGCCATCCCTGTCTCACGGTCCAGCCTCACCTGTTCAATTTTCTTAAATATAATCAGCCCATGGGTCATCGTTTCCTTACCAATCTCATACGTAAACTTGCTTAAAATCTCATATCCTGCAACCTCCTCACCATCTGTTCCAGATCATCATCGAGCTTATATGGATGTGTGGTATTACGTCCATTGTATATTTGGATCAATTCTTCTTGTAGCCATTTCCAGTTCCTATATGAAAGTTTGCTTCCAATTTCTCGGATCCAATAAATCCTAGGCCCCTTCGTGCCTTCATCTCCTCCCGGAAAATTGTTGATTTCAGATTGCCCAAGTGTATAATCCCCATCAATTGAATCTGCCCCATCCAAGATAGGTAGAGTTGATCCTTTAACACCCATCTCCAGAGCCAAAACTTTTATTGCTTGGTTTAAGTAAGGTTGGAGCCTCTCTGCACAATTCAAAATAATTTTCTCAGCTAATTCTTTTGCATTTGGTCGAACATCCTCATCGTCCCCTTTTATAGCAGTCATAATAGGAACGAGTAAGGTTGAAGCCATTTCCTCACTTTCTTCTAAAATAAGAGTCGTTACTGCCACCATGGACTCTTAAGGGTCTGAGGTGTGAACCACCACAGCCATAAAAAAATGCTGAAACAATTCGAGAATCGTTATGATAACAGTCTAAATCCAACATGATAACACAGTACCTGACCTTTGCCATGGTTTCGAGAATAGTTACCCTCTTATAATAAGATCTGTTGGTCGTATCGGAGAAGTCCTCAAAAGCCAATACCATCGACCGAAAAACCTCCTTCATTTTGTCGTCATCATACGGAGCATTTGGTGCAGTAATCCTTATGATCTCACTGATGCAAGAAGCCACTCCTACTTTTACATCAATCTCAGAATGCTTCAAAAAATCCTCCGCTATCAAGGCCTCCATTAGTGGAGAAAGGACGATCAACATGGAATTGGTAGGTGATTGTTCCACCCTCGATAGAACTTCCTCCATTTGATCAAGAAGACCCAGAAGCTCGTCCACAGACATGGAAGTCTGAGAAAGAGCTTTCCCAATAGCTCTGATGCGTGCCTCCAGCTTGAAATCAAATCGTGTAGTAGTCATTGTGTTTAATCCTTAGCATCGAGCAGCAGGTCGGACCAATTGATATGAACCAAGACACAATCAACAGAATATGAACGTAAAGAAAGCAACAAGAAGAATCGATCGAGAAATGGAACTAATTGCTGGCATCAAAAGACAATTATAGAAACAAGAAAAGGAAATGCTCAACCTACTTTTACTCCCGGAAGAAACCTTCCAGGCCCAAGCTAATGCTCGCTATTACTCAGGAGAGGATTTCTCCTCCCTGCCCAAGCACAACATGCTTGCCTCACTCACTCTCAATCTAAAGTCTGGAATGCCTTCTTCCCTCTCCTTCCCACTTATTTATTCCCTATGCATAACTGTTTTCTCTCTCCCTCTCCCCCAAATCACGTTTTGCTTGTTTAGAGCTGATGGGCGTTCTCACATGGGCCTCCATCAATTTTTGGGTTGGGTTTACAATACTTTGGTCCATAACAAAATGTACTCTAATTTTCTAATTTGTCACTTTCTACTTGCCTTAACATTTTTTTTAAAAAGAAAGTGGATGCATATATAAATAAATCTACAATATATAGCTAAGATACATGGGAACTCTTGCCTCATTACAAGTTGAAAATGTGATCATTTGCACCAAATATAGCAGCACTAAATTGCCTTGTATTCAAATCTCCACCTTCCAGAACTGAACCAAACCTGTCAAGCCATTGAACCGGGCTAGGAATTTCAGTTTCTTCCACCCACTCTGAAGTCATATCCAAGTCATCCAGTTGAAGGGGATCTGCTTCTGAAGAATTTGATTTCAAATATTTTTCCAACTTCAGGTTATAATTTACATATACCAAGTCATTTTGTGTTTCCTTATCAATCTTGTTTCGTTTTTCAGAATGGATTTGCTGAAATGTGCTCCATTGCCTCTCAAATGTCGAAGTGCTGCAGACTTGGCTGAGTATTCGTATTGCCACTCGTTGCAACATGGAAGCCGCATCACCAAATTGCTCCCACCATATTCCTACATAATGAACTGAAGTTCATTTGAATTTGGAGGAGAAGTGAAACATAATCGACGCTGAAAATAGTATAAATATAGCGAATAGAACACGCAACACAGTACATGGCTAGCATGGTTTTGACATAAGGGACTACATCAACAGGACAATGCCTAAGTGCTAAAACTCAGATGTTTCTTAGTTTAGATACAATCATCAATCCTATATGCAGATGAAAATCTATCGGGATAAATATGGCAGGAAATCTTCCTCTAATTATTCAAAATAAATATTATCCGTCATAATTTTAGTAACAGCAAATCTGAATTGAGAACAAAATATTTAATTCTAATCAGCAGTTACCAGGTGAAACAGAGTCAATTGCCTCCTTAGCAAGGTTACAACCAAACATCCCACTTCTCCTTGAAAATAGAAGAATCTGGTTCGTTATATCGCGTCTTAGATCAGGAGTCGGAAGAAGTTTTTCAAGAACTCTGTAAAATTCTTCCTTGATAGATCCAAGAAACTTGATCTCTGGATTATACTGGACGCTCGGGTTTAAAAAAGCTGCAGCCGAATGCAGGGGGGAATGGAGATAGTTTTGCCACTTCTTATCGACTATGTCCAAAAGCGTCTTGCATTTGATATCGTCCATAATGTAATAGGTCCTTATAGAATCCTTAGCTCGGGTCATCAGCTCGTAAATGAAACCCACGGCAGGCTTTCCTCCCGACACTTCCCTCAAAACTTTCAAGAACGGCTCAGATACAGCAACGCTTTCTTCTACTGCTCTCCAAAACTCATTATCATCAATAATTCCAATGCAAGTCGTGGCTTGAGGCTTGTTTGAGTAAGTTGAATTTGCAGACAGTTCCGGGCTATTGAACATATGTTTCAATCTTGATTTCTGCTTCAACACAGACTGCAAGGATAGAAAGTTCGAAACAAACTTGGTAATGCCACTCTTGATGATTTCTTGTCCTCCAGTAAACTTTTTCATCAGATCAAGCATCAATGAATTGTTGTATATGAACTTGGAAACAGCCTGCGCTTGTAAAATACACCGACTGATCCAATCCACTTTACAAAACTCCTCCAAGATCCCATTCATGCAGTGTGAGGCACAAGGGGTCACAAAGATAGTTCCATAACTCTGTATTACGTGGTTTGCTAATCCAGGACAGTTCAAAGAATTATCCATAACTATCTGCACTACATTTTCCGGGCCCACATCTTGAATAATAGAGTCAAATAAATCTGCGAGGTACTTACTATTTTTATAATATGAAGATATATCAACCGACTTGTGGAAAAACGTTCTAGAGGGGGACGAAATTAAGAAATTAATCAGAGCTCTCGATTTGTTATCTGTCCATGTTTCTGCAATTATGGTACAACCTGTCATAGCCCACTCTCGTTCGCTATCTTTTGAATGTAAAGTCATTTCAGATTTGATCTTTTCTAACCATGTTGTTTTCAAGATTTCAGCAGACGGGGCTAGAAACCCATTCCCACACTTTCTTACAGCACCAATCATTTGCTGATAAGACGATGAACGAGCTACACTAAATTCCAATCTATTTTCAAAAAAGAAAATGGCAATACTTCTCTCCGCGTTTTCTTGGTCATTTCTTGAAGAAGAGCTCGTCGATGCAATGGATGGGAAGACTTTTCCCATCACAGGCGCTGCTTCAACTGTCACCATAGCCTTTCCAGCAGATATACTAACAGCCGCCGGAGATTTAACTTCTGGTATCTTTTGCCTTTTAACAATCGAAGTTTCTTTATCATCCTCTTTCAAGGATAGGATTTCCCTTACTCTATCACTTACATCATCTCTAACTTTCGTGCAGGGGTTTACACCTTTACTGGGAAGTCTAGACAAATGATGTTTTAACCTACTAATGCCACCATTAAGTGTTCTATCACAAAATTTGCATCTCACCTTGTTTCCTTCCAACCTGTCAGCATATTCCCAGCAAGCATCTTTTTCTCTAACCACTGCAAGAACATAAATAAAAAACTAGTTTCTCACAAATCCAGTCATAGAATTGGTAAATCAAATTCTTGATTATTGCATTGTATTACGCTCAAAGTGATTGGCACTATGACTAGTATTCTGAATAAATAAATGATCATATTACAAACAGTAGCAAACTTGATCAAAATTCAAGAACCTCCAATACCGTTATTATGCAACCAATTCTTGGGGGCATGATACTCAACTGGTCAATACAGCTATGATTTCAGCTATTAAAATCTCAAGTCCCTCTCAACAAATATGTCTGTATACTCCTATATTGCAAAAGTAGACAATTAAAACAGCAAGATCAAATTTTAGTGAAAATTTGTGATGGTGATATTTTATGGCTAAACGTCTGCTACTCTACAAAAAGTATAGCTAGTGGTAAATATGCAACTTAAATATTTTACACCTCGAGATAGTCCAAATGTCAAGTTTCAAACGATCCATCACCCAGGCAGCCACATAAAGAGCAGGAACATATTTTGCTTCTGAATAGGTATTGTGTAGATATAAACTTCAAGAATCGCAACCAATTTGCAGGACTATTTTGTATAATAATGACTAGGCTAAAATAACTGGTCAAGGCAAGACTTTAACTCTGTCTTTTGATGATGTTACCCATAGTGGTGCTAAACAAGAAAGCCCAAATCCAAAAGCATAATATTCTATGCGGGAGAGTACATTGCCCAAGCTTATTAGCCACTTCATAATTCCTTGTGGAGCCGACATGGGATCACTACATTGCCCAACCATGAGAACCCTACGCCCATGCGACCTACCCTGGACATCTTTCAGGCACATATTAGTATTCGGTGCATATACCGTAGACCAACACGTAATGAATCATGCTAGCTTCTCTGCTTTGTCAACTCTAAACGAGAGACCAATGTTTGGTTGGAAGACACACCAAAAGCCTAAACCTTTTAGGTGGGGGAGTCCTCAAACTTATTAGTCATTTCACAATTATTTACGGAGCTGATGTAAGATCACAAACTCTAAAAAATAAATATAAATATATGCTTAAAACAACCTCTTCCAGCAAAATACTAATTCTAAGTTATAGAAAGTTGCTTTGCAGAACTCAGAATTTGCAATCAAATGTGAATAATAAAACATGAAAATTCAGTAAAATAGAATATCCAACAACAATTCAATCAAATTCATGTATGACAGCAATTTCACAACTCACTTTTTACAGAAATGTCCAACTGATGATCACCTGAAACAGCGTTCAAAATGTTAAAAAATAACAATAAAATTAAAAGCAATCCAAAAGGAGAAAAAAATACTATTCTTAACAATAAATGATCATATCAGAGCATAATGAGAATCCCAATAATGATAAATTAAACCCTACCCCTCCCCATTTTCACAATTTCCAAACACCAACTTAAATAAACTAGATTTATAAAATAATAACAAAACATAAATTCAGCTATAATCATCAGCTTCGAAAAACAAAATCGAATCCCAGTTATTTGACTACACGGATAATAGCTAAAATCTATCAATCTGGAACATTTTCAAACGGCTAGAATTTGTTGTTCTGCAGTGAATCCATCGGCCAATTGTTCTTATGGAATTAAAAAATAATAATTTCAAATTTAAGTTAATTTTCCTTCCATTATAATTCATGCATTTGTCAGTAGTATAATATTTTGGAAGCAAAACAGCGAGAAATTGATGAATGGAAGAATAAAGCTTACTGGAGAGATGCTCGGAGGTTTTGCAGATCTGGAAACTCGCTTGAATTCTCGCGAGAATTTGACGATTTTTTATAGTTATCTTTTTTTTTTCCTTCTAAAACAACCGTTTATTTTATCTTCTCGTTCTCGTTTAAGCTTTAACCCCCCCTTCATTTTCCTTTTGACAGTCATATGCTTATTTCTGCAGCAGCGGAAATATCGCGGTTTAAGTCAGGGTGTTTATTGGGCCGGACCAACCAAAATCGGCCCGGTCGGTTCCAGTTCCGAATCGGAATCGATTGGTCGGTTTATAAATCGGAATTCGATCCGAGTTTTACCCGGATCAGATCGATTCTTGGGATTCGAAACCGCCAATCCGGCGGTTCCGGTTCCACCGGTTCCGATTCTGAAACCAGAACCGGTGTAAAAGAATAAAAATAATAATAAAATTTATGTTGGCCAACGGCTTTGTAGCCGTTGGCCACTGGACTGCCGTTGCCCAACGGCTAAAATAGCCGTTGGGCAACGGTTTCATACCAAAAAAATTTATTTTAAAAAAAAAAAAAAATCTTCTATATATACCTCATTTTTCCTCTCTAATTTTTCATATACAACTCTCTTACTCTTACAATCCTAATCTTTTATTCAATTATCTCATTTTTCCATATTTTCACTAATACGATGGCATCTTCTTCTACTGGTCGTGGTGGTTCCTCAAATCCACCTTTATTCCAAGAAAATTGTGATATTTTTGCCGAGTTTGATAATGCTTATTATGTTGAAGAAGCGAAACACGTTGCAGAACCGGCGGCCCCCCAAAATCCAGGCCCCCGGCGAGTCATCCGCGACTACTGCCGCTTCGAGTCGCACGAGTAACCGTCCCAAACGAAGCAAGGTATGAGATCATTTTGACGTCGAGACAAAACCAGGTACGAACGAATCTGTTGTTATTTGTAAAATATGTAAAACCACATATAATTATAAAACAGGTGGTTCCGCTGGCGGTACCGGAACTTTTAAGAAACATCTAGTTAAAAAACATAATTTTGATGATGTTACTTTACAACTATTAGGTAGAGAACCAACCCAACTTCAAATTAATCCTCAGTCTGGCACTAATTTTATCTTAACACCGGAAATGAAAAAGATTATTAGTTTGTTTTATTGTAAGATGTGAACTTCCCTTTTTGTTTTCTGAAAAATATGGTTTTATTGAATTTTCTTCTGGTATCCAACCATGTTTTAGACATATTTCTAGGCATACTTTGAAAAGAAATATTGTGGATGTGTTTCTTGATTACCGTAAGACTTAGTTGATCATCTTTCTTCTATTAACTGCAGATTAAATTTAACTACTGATATTTGTATGGGTCGGATCCGGTCCAAATCCGGTCGGATCCGGCCCATGAACACCCTAAGGTTTAAGTACCTAAAAGATATCTTCTAATAAAACCCTTAATCTAAAAAAAATTAAAATACATTGTAACATCCAACACATAACAACGTGTCGAACTCTATATGTATGTATATTGGTATATGGTAGGATCTAATCCATATAAGAATTTTTCGAATGACATTAAACAACACATATCCTAAAATGATGCCCGGTGCTTTGATTGGTGTCGGATATAACACTGTACATAATCGTTTTCTCCATCTAATTTTTAATCATAAATCATGATGTTTAACTTATAATATAATAATTATATCAACCTCTTTTTATATAAATTCACACCAACACACATACAAATATATTTTGGATACATTTCTTTGGACTCCGGTATTTTGGGTATCTTGAGATTTCGATTCATTGTACATTACATGCATTGCATTATATTGCACTGCATTACATCGTATATCACATTTTATAGATGCATTGTAATTACTTGATAGTTTCATATTGGGCTTTGGCTCACCTCCAGGGGGCAGTTGTTGTCTTTATGTGTGGACAATGACAGGTATTATAGGTAACCAGGATCCCAAAGAGGGAATACTCATTGAAGTCTTACCTGAGGTTGTTTCTTTTGTCTATTTCACACTCGTAGGATAGTTAAATCATACCAGGGTGTGTCCTGGATTGTATAATTATGTAATTTGAGTTTATTCAGTTCAGTCTTGAATATTTGTAAATATTCGGTGTTTACTTACTGCTGATGGTATTATGTACATATTTTGAGTATGAAATGTGTGCTGGATACTTATTATGCATGTTATGATATGATGTAAATATTTTTAGTACGGATTATGTGCTGGATGCTTATGATGCATGCTATGGTATTATGTATTTACTTTCTGTACTGGGAATATGATTATTGTGTTTCCATTTTTTTTTTTTTTGGGTATTTCCCTCGTGCGGAGAGGTTATGCCGAAATATTTAGAACCACTTGTTAGCAGAATTTTAAATAGTCTTCCGCTGTTTACAAATAAATAATCATTGTGTAATAATTAAACACTTGATTAGGGACGAGTCCTCACAGCAGGAGACAGTAGACTCACAATCCCAGCTTCCCCGTCTATGTATCCCTACAGAACAACCACACACACATGGACATATAAATGATGTTCACAAGCCAACATAAATATAATGCATAAATACTGTATAAACAAATTCCTTTGTTTCATGCATTGAAATACTCCTATTTTGGTTGTTCCAATACATACACCAAATCATAATATAATACAATAGTGTAACGAAACACATATGATATTGCTTTTCCGCTCAATATATCAGTGGAACCTCCTCACATCTTCATATTAGCAGTATATATCATATACTCAGCTCACGCGTTATAACAGTCCAATCTCATGCCTCAACAACATCGTGCCTCACAGGACCAATCACATGCTTTAACAGCATCGTGCATCACAGCACCAATCACATGCATCAACATCATTCACAACCATCTCGTATCTCAACAAGATATAGATAATCATCATCACATACATTTATCATAAATGCAATATCGATACTCGTACGTCAACACGTACCTGTTGTCGTTTCCAAAACTAGAAAAGTAGGAGTTATTTGTTAACCTCATCTTTGACTTGTTTCTTGTGATGGTGCTACATGAATATCAACATCAATATTATAATAGACCTCATCACAAAATTCCATGAAAATGTAACATTCTTCAATATTTTAGCTCCCGCGATCAATCGCCAAAACATGAAAAAAAAAATGAAGTAACGTTTCTGTCCATCAGCGATCGATCTCCAAGTCTTATGCGATCGATCGCCTAATACGCGATCGATCGGTTACGAACACGCAATCAATCGCCTCATCCTTTACAAAAGTTAATGCCCTGTCGCGATCGATTGCCTGTCATTACACGATCGATCGCCAGGGTTATAAACCGCCTTAACTTTTATCAGCTTCAGCGATCGATCGCCCCCTGATCAACAATCTATCGCGATGCTCTGAAATTTTCAAAATATGGTATTTTCAAGCTTATCTTCATGATTTAACTTCTATACATCAATTCATACTACCAAAACTTGATAAATTCATACAACATCATCATATGAACATGTTTCCTTAACTATACAACATATTTCTTTGAATTACATCCCATAGCAAATCAAACAAGTACAACTTATATTCAACACGGTTTCTTACAAATAAACTCATGTACAAGCTCACACATCCATGCACTCCTTACCAAATCAATAAGAACCTTAACAAGAATCTAATTCTTACTTGCTTTCCAAGCTCAAATACAAGAAAAAGTTGCAAGAGGAAACAAGGTTTTGTGAGAGCAAGTGGAGACAAATTTAGGTGCAAAGTGTGAACTACGTGTTTGCAAATCAGTTTTCTCCTTTATATCCTTAGTAATAATTCATGCCAAATTCATTCCACGTGTTTTATTATGCATCAAATCCATACCTTCCATGTAAAGTTACCATTACACTATATATAACTCACTTCATCTTAGGTCATGCATAATTGTCCAACTATATTTGAATCATTTTCTTACTATCAAACAATGCATGTACTACTAGATCTAGAAAAGCCGTGTTTCTTAATCATGAGAGTGTTGGGATATGCCCTAAGACATATCATTAGATGATTGTTTATGACATACAATGTAATATGATTTTATAAATGGCAATTCATTATTATATATTATTCTTTTAACTGTGCAATGTGAATTAATATATATGTTAATGTCCTTAGAATAATATTGTATTATTCTTAAAGATGTCCCTAGTCAAGTATTATCATGAAAGGGATAATGATAATACGTAGAGACTAGTATGTGTTGATCGATGAATTGTTCATTGATATGAGATATCAAATCAACATATGGGTACATGTTAGAGAACGATGTACTGGACAGACCCACCATGAGAATGCAACATGGATAGTTATATGATCGTCATATGCAATTCTTATAGTGATAATAATGTATGTAATCCTTACGACTTGTGATCATCAGAGATCCCAACATAAGGAGTTATGTATTTTGATATCGTCAAACGTTACCCGTAACAGGGTAAACTATAAAGGCGACTATTGGATACACTACGAATTATGTAGAGGGATGTTTACTGATCGAGATAGGATTTGTCCCTCCTATATAACAGGAGATGTGTTTGGCCCTTGATCAAGTGAGAACTAAAATGCATGGCCATGCTCGAATGAGTCGATATGAGATATCAAGCTTATTCGTTTATTCTAGTTCTACTTGGGGATCAAGAAATAAAGATTGGATATACGAGTATGACTATTCCATGACTCGTGTTCAATCTAAACACAAAGGACAAAGGGATTAAGCTACATGGTTAATATTATCACAAGTTCTAAAGGTTATGTCGAGTCATTGACATTCTTGTAATTTGGGTAGCATTGATGTGTTGCTAGATACCGCTCAATGCTTGCGACATAAAATGAGATTTTATGTCACTGCCAACATTACAAGATCCTATCGGGTCGCACAAAAGATTAAATCGAGAAGGGAAATTAAATTCATTGGATGAATTAATTAATTAAGAAGAGTCTTAATTAAGTGATTAAAAGGTTTTAATTAAATCATGGGTTTGGGCCCATAAGACTTTGAGAAAGTCTTGAACCTTAATTAAAAGCCTTATAATATAAATACATGGTTTTGATTAATTGTTAATCATACTTTTTCATATCATAGCTTGATATCAAAAACCTAGCCTCTCCTCCTCCAACTCTCGGCCGCCTCTTCCTTATCTTCTCTCGGCCGCCGCCGATTGTAAGGTAGTGTGATTGGCCGCCGTTGATCGGTTTTGAACCGTGGGTTGAGTTTTGGTTCAAGAATAAGTCTAGCAACTTGTTCTTGAACATCCCTTTCGATTTGATCGTGTGGATACCGTAGAGACGAAGGTGCAAACTTTCGTTTGTGACTCGTGGTGCTACAACGAGGATTCTGCTTCAAACACGCTACAAGGGTGAGACACTTGTAATTCCTTTATCCGATATGAATCCCTATGTATAGATCTGCTGGTTAGTAATCCATAATATTTTATTCCGCTGCGTTGTATGCTCTTGGATTACTTACAGTGGTATCAGAGCCAGGTTCAAGGCTCATATCGGATTTATGTGGTTAAATAGTTTAATCATATTAGAATTAATATTGCATGCTATTTAAAACTGTATGAACATATATGTTATGTTAATATTTAGTTTGTGAAAATCATCGTAGAATTGTATTTGATATAATTGGCGAATAATCATATTTATTGAGCAAGTTTTCGGCCATCACCATCACAAATGACACCACGGCTAGCCACATGAGGGCTAGGGTTTTCGAACCCTTGGCTCGAGATGGCTTAGTCGTTGTGGCTAATAATTGTGCATGGAAGTGTCGAAAATTGATTAGGGTTTAGAACCCATTGGACGTGACGGCTAGCTCATGACGGCTAGGGTTTCGAACCCTAGTAGCCGTGCATGGCTCAGCCATCGTCGCCTATTTTGCTAAAGTTTTGAGACGTGGATGAGTTTTGAACTCTTTGGCTCGATAATGGTTCACGCATGCATGGTTAGTAGCTTTACCACATGAGAGCAAGGTTTTTTGAACCCTTAGCTCGAGATGGTTGAGCCAACCCCGTGCATGGCCTGACCGTGACTCGTGGCTAACCAATTCCGGCGTTTCAATTAAGATGGCTCGATAAAGTTGCATGAAGGTGCGAGGCGGCTAGGGTTTGGAACCCTAGCGCCGCCGCCGCTTGAGCCATGGCTCGGCCATGGGCTAGGGTTTCGAACCCTAGGCCCATTAATGGTCAAGCCGTGTGCTTTGTGGTTCGAACCATGGTGGTTCGTGTCTTAGTCGCTTTAGTTCGTGGCATGTGATGTCCCGAGCGTACGATAATTTTTCAAAAATTATTTTACAGTTTTAATTAGAATTAAATTTAAAATGTTTAGAATTTAATTAATTAAATGTTAATGCATGCCTTATGTGTTGTTTGAGCATGGTGCGTGGTTATAGCACTTTGACCTATTAGATAGGATTTGTTGATGTTTGTAATATATAATACGACCTGCGTGTCGTGCCTTCTCTATTTCATTCTAAATGTAATCCCTCCCATATGTTCCCCTCGAATGTGAATCGAGGAATTCTATATCTTGTAAATAGTGTAGTTTATTTTATTGATGGTGATCAATGAAGATGGAGCATCGTGCCGGGATGAGGAGGCCATTCACAAATTGGAGCCAAAGGAAGGTGCTTGTGAAGTTACCTTAGGTTGACTCTTAGGATTTTCTCATTGGCTTGAGAGAATCGTTAGTAGGGGCTATAACCATGTCACGTTTAATTATGTATGTTGATGCATGATTTATCTTATGTTTTAGTTTGATAATAGTATTACACATATATGTAGATATGTATACAACTATATGTAGTGGACATATTTTAAATTATCAAACTAATCATGAGATCAATAAATCCCTCTAAAATATTAAGTTTTAGATGCCTTCCAAAATTAAAAGTACTCGTCAATAACTTCGATTGTACATGTGTGGGTTTGCCAAAGCAAAGCACCGTGGCAATCTTAGTAAGGCGCGAAAGGATAAAAGTGATATCCGTTATACTTTAAATTGGGTACGACTTAACTAGGTTATCTCAATAGGATTGGGAACTTAGAGGCATGGGTTGGATTACAATTCATTTGATGAATTGAACAAAGTGTTGTTCGTCCAACTATCCAAGAATTACATGTGATGTAATTGACAAAGTGTTGTCTACCTAAATAACCGAGTCTTGGGCGATTAGCCAAAGCTAACTCAAGATTAGGCGAAATATGGATCTTGGCCCACTAAAGGTTTCGAGGGTTGATATTTTTTAAACAAAATAGTGGGAGTATCATTTAATATAAGACCATGTTAAATGATTAAATCATAAACTTATTTTGCATATTTATATTGTAGATATCCATGGCAACTAACAACGTTACTAGCACTTTATCACTGCGATCGGTCCTTGAGAAGGACAAATTAAATGGGACGAATTTCCTAGACTTGCATAGGAACTTGAGGATAGTCCTCAAACAAGAAAAGAAACAATATGTCCTAGAGGAACCCTTACCCGCTGAGGAACCTCCCCTAACGGCTACAAGAGCTGAAAAAGATGCTTACAAGAAGCATCAAAGTGACGCACTTGATGTTGGGTGCCTTATGCTTGCCACCATGAACTCTGAGCTTCAGAAGCAACATGAGGAAATTGAGGCGTTCGATATGATCGAACACTTAAAGCAATTGTACCAACAGCAAGCAAGACAAGAGAGGTATGACGTCTCTAAGGCGTTATTCCAGTGCAGGATGGTAGAGGGAAGCCTAGTTGGAACTCATGTACTCAAGATGATTGGGTACATTGAGAATCTGGACAAGCTGGGTGTAATGCCCCGAAATTAATTGATGGTAACTTGAACATTAATTATGTTTATATGATGATTTATTATGATGTTTAAGCCATGTGTGGGAAATGAAGAAGTAACATGATTTAAGGATATTAATTTTAATTATGAGGATGATGTGGGTTTAATGAAGTTGATTTCAATTTGTAAATGCTTATCATGTTAATGTATTTTAAATACATCATGATGATATTGGAGTACAAGTTAAAAAGTAAGACATAACCCACCACTTTCATTTTCACCTCACTTTTACCCTCAAACTCCCAAAATCACTTTCCCCAAATTCCCTTTCCCCCATTTTCGAAACTAACCCTAAAGGTGGGAAGAAATTCTTGTAAAAGCTTCCTTCTTGCATTTCTTGGTAAGATTTAGTGCTTATGATGTTTATATAGCACTTATTGATGTTCTTGAAATGTTTGTTAAGTTTTGGAAGGGTTTTAAAAAGGGTTTGAAATGGGTTTGTTTGGGTTAGTGTGATTCTTGGTGGGATGATGGATTTTTAATGGTTTTATGATGTGTATTGAAGGTTTTGAGTGTTTTAATGTTTTTAAGTTGTTGGAATAAATGATGGTTGAGGTTGGTGAGGTTTTAAGGTGCAAAAATGGAGTTTTTCGATGTACAGAGGCTGGCGATCGATCGCCCGTTTTTGGCGATCGATCGCGAGCAGGCAGTAGGCTCCAGAAGCCTTTGGCGATCGATCGCCACTTTTGGGCGATCGATCGGTGAGCTTGGCGATCGATCGCGCCAAAAGTGGCGATCGATCGCCGAATGAATAATTTTGTTGATGCGGGCAGTGTGTTCTCGCGATCGATCGGGACGACTTGGCGATCGATCGCGAGACACACAAAAGTGTGTTTTTGGCATTTTTGTGGGAATTTTGAATATTGGACTATGATTAGCTTCTAATATTGAATTGTATGGTTGTGTCGAACCATCCCAAGGACCCACAACTTCGAGACGATAAAGTACTACGACTTCGCCACATTTTGATAAGGTACGTAAGAAACGTACGGGCATCAACGGTAACATATTCCTCAACTATGACTATACATTAAATTGTGTAAGTGTTTATGATGATGATTATGATGTTTAGGATGATTATTGATGATGATATTGTGATAAACGAAGATGATATGATGTTACGATAACAATTACGATACGGTGATGATGTTTGGAATGATGATCCTTATAAGATGATGAAGCATGTTTGACTATGCTACTTAGAGTGGTCGAATGTCCGGTGACTATTATGGGCAAGCGAGGAAGGTCTTGCCGCTCACATAACTGAGCGATGGGGTACATCCGCTATGTGTAGCGATGGGTATCATCCGCTGAGCGATGGGGTACATCCGCTAGGTGTAGCGATGGGTATCATCCGCTGAATAAGGGATACATCCGCTATCAAGGCGTAGCGATGGGTATCATAAGATGTGTTATGTCGAGCGAGGGGGCCAATTGTGCCGCTGTCATAATAGTACCCGGACAGTCCCATTTCTAATTAACATAGATTGTTGTGAGCATTTATACGAAGTACGATGTTATTCATTCATGTCTTGAACTAATGATCATATGCGTAATTATGACACAGGGACAACCAAGGAAGGATAGTACTATTAAACAGGAAGTATACGTTATCAAATATTTCCATGCATTAATTATATGCTATTATTTCATGATGTTAAGTAATGATGTATATGCTCACGATGGGCTGTTCCTGTAGGTACACTTTTGGATCGAGACCAAGGGGCGGGTTGAGATGGTGAGCTAAGGAGCATAAGAAGATAGATACAGGATTTTGTTAGCCTTAACATTCTTTTGGGGAATGTAATTAACTAAGTATTGAAGTTTCTTTTTGGGCCTGTAATTTACCTTGAGCTCACATAGCAACCAGTACTCTAAGATGTCTTTAATGCATGTTTATTTCTTGTTAAGCTATTCAAATGACGTTAAGGTAGGAAGACCCTACATTAGTGGTATCAGAGCAGTGGTTAGATAACCCGGGGATGAATGAAGGGTAGCCTTAGCAGTAGGTTGGCTAGGCGCTTGCTCTTGACATGCTATGTTATACATGAAGTATATGACTGTTATGATAACGTGTTATGGTTTCTGACGATGTACATATGAACTGCTTTTGGATTTTTGTTGTTAACCCTTGTGTTGCAGTATGGCAGCAAATATCGACATTGGTGATGCTGTAAGTGTGAACGCTAGTGCGGGGCGCACGAATCCCCTACCTCCGCCAGCCCTAGGCGAGGAGCCGTCCGAACAACAGCTATTACCGGGAGAATTGAGTCTGACTCAGTTTCTAGCATATCGGCCCCCGACATTCGAAGGGACTGAGACAGGGGAGCGAGCCGAAGAATGGCTAGAAAGGATAGAACAAATATTTGTGGCAGCCCCGTGTGCAAAGACAGCCTGGATAAGGCTGGCAGAGTTCCAGCTAGCCAAGAAAGCACTGATGTGGTGGAGGACCACCGTGATTGAACAAGAGGCACAAGGTCAAGAAGTAAACTGGAAACTGTTCAGAACAAGATTCCTAGCCCGTTACTTCTCAGCGGCTGCCCGTCAAGCTAAAGAAGATGAGTTTAATAAGTTGAAGCAAGGTACCATGCCGGTGTCAGATTATGCCCTCCACTACTGTTCTCTACTCAGATATGTGCCTCATATCGCTGCCGACACTCAAGCTAAAATGAGAAACTTTATGAAGGGCTTGAGGCCAGAACTCTACGATAGGGTGATTACATATGGCCCCACTTGCTTTGATGATGCACTTAACCGGGCGGAGTTGGCCGAACTAGGGGTTGGCGCATACCCTGATGCTGTACCACCTCCAGCACCCCCTCAGAGATCTGCTCCCGACAATCTAAGGCCAAGGGGTGATCGGTTCAAGCCTGGGGGGAACACTTCGGCGTCCAGATTCAGTGGAAGGAGGCCCGATAACCGATGGAAGGGAAACCGTAGGAATGACGCTCCATCAAGAGGAGGACAGTCTCGGGGAGGAGGCAGTGTTGGAGAGGTACAATGCTCTCTTTGTGGACAGCCCCATTTGACGAAGAATTGTGTCGGATGTTATGTTTGCGGATAGAGAGGCCACTTTGCTCGACAATGTCCCAACAGGGGAAGGCAGCAGAATTCTTCTGGGAGGTCGACAGACAGAGCAGCACCACACAGGCCCCCATATGTACCGAGGCAGTTTGGAAGTCAGCCTACGGGGCCACCTCAAGGACAAGTGTATGCATTGACAAGGGAGCAGGCTACAGCGGCTCCGGAGGAGGTCATAGCGGGTACGTGTCTTTTATTTACGCACCCTGCCTTTATATTGATCGACACAGGTGCGTCACACTCCTTTGTGTCGACGAGTTTTGTGGAAAGACACCACTTATGTACTGCTCCGTCGCCCACGCCTCTTGTAGTCTCGACACCCGCTGGAAGAAGTTTGATTGCTGATCAGATTGTCTATGATGGCCTCATTTATTTTGAGGATAACAAGTTAAGGTCGGATTTGATCGTTTTGGGAATGTCAGACTTCGACTGTATATTGGGTATTGACGTTCTAAATAGGTACCAAGCGGTTGTGAACTGCAGACAAAGGACTGTCCGATTTAGATCTGGTGAAGGAGTTCAGTGGACGTTCTATGGAGATGGTTCTCGTTCAAAAATTCCGTTAATATCCGCGGTCAAGATGACACAATTATTGGAACGAGGCCATACAGGATATCTCATTTATGCTATTGATATTTCTGGAAAGAAGGAAGAATTAAAGGTTGAAGATGTACCCGTAGTGGCGGAATTTCCTGATGTATTTCCTGAAGAGATTCCTGGATTCCCACCGGTGAGAGAGGTCGAATTTGGAATTGAATTACTACCGGGGACGTCAGCCATTTCCCGTGCCCCGTATAGGATGGCACCACCGGAGTTAAAGGAATTAAAAGTTCAGTTGCAAGAACTCCTTGATAAGGGCTACATACGCCCGAGCGTATCGCCCTGGGGTGCACCAGTGTTATTTGTTAAGAAGAAAGATGGCTCGATGCGTCTGTGCATCGATTACAGACAACTGAACAAAGCTACCGTGAAGAATAAGTACCCCCTCCCAAGGATCGATGATTTGTTTGACCAGTTACAGGGTACGAGGTTGTACAGTAAGATTGATCTGAGGTCGGGGTACCATCAGATTCGAGTAAGGGAAGATGACGTTCAAAAGACAGCCTTCAGGACTAGGTATGGGCACTATGAATTCCTAGTCATGCCTTTTGGGGTGACAAATGCCCCGGCTGTTTTCATGAGTTTGATGAACAAGGTGTTCCAGCCATTTTTGGACCAATTCGTCATAGTTTTCATTGACGATATACTCATCTACTCTCGGACTGAAGAAGAACATGTTGAGCACTTGAGGACAGTACTCCAGATCCTTAGGGATCATCAACTATATGCAAAGCTTAGCAAGTGCGAGTTTTGGCTGGACAGTGTGGTGTTCTTGGGTCATGTAATATCCAGCCGTGGGATATCTGTGGATCCCCGCAAGATTGAAGCTGTTTTGGAGTGGGCTGCACCCACTTCGGTGCCCGAGATAAGGAGTTTCCTCGGTTTAGCGGGCTATTACCGACGTTTTGTCGAAGGATTCTCTAAGATCGCTAAACCGTTGACCCAACTGACTCAGAAGGGAGTTCCGTTCTATTGGTCCGAAGCTTGTGAGGAGAGCTTCCAAGAGTTGAAGCGTCGCTTGACGACAGCGCCAGTGTTGGTAATCCCTTCCGAGGATAAGAAGTTTGCTTTGTACACGGATGCATCATTGCAAGGTCTGGGTTGTGTGTTGATGCAAGATAGGCATGTGGTGGCTTATGCTTCGAGGCAGCTGAAACCTCATGAGACGAGGTACCCAGTCCATGACCTGGAGCTGGCAGCCATCATTTTCGCCTTGAAGATTTGGCGTCATTATCTTTATGGTACGACGTTTACCATCTTTACAGACCATAAGAGTTTGAAATTCTTATTCACCCAAGCAGAACTGAATATGAGACAACGAAGATGGATGGACTTGCTCAAAGATTATGATTGTGAGATAGAGTACCATCCGGGTAAAGCGAATATGATAGCAGATGCCTTAAGCCGAAAGGTGAAGAACACCGCTGAGGATACTATGAGCTTGTCGGCCATGATGACTTCTTACTGCCATTTAGGCTATGATTTTGATGTGGACACGTCGCCGGTGCGAGTGTCAACCTTATTGGCTGAGCCGGATGTATTTGAGGCAGTCAGAAAAGCCCAGAGGTCGGATGATGAAGTTCAGAGATGGACATCAATAGTACTTCGAGGTCAGCCAACAAAGTTTAGAGTGGCCGAAGATGATTCTTTAAGATTGGGCAACCGATGGGTGGTCCCAAATGCGCCGGGATTACGTAAAGGAATTTTAGAACGGGCTCACAGTAGCCGGTTCAGTATCCACCCGGGAGGAAGAAAGATGTACAAGGACCTATGTGGTCAATTTTGGTGGAGACGCATGAAGCGTGAAGTAATTGCTTTTGTCAAGAGGTGTCTGATCTGCCAGCAAGTAAAAGCAGAAAGACAGAGGCCTGGTGGTGAGTTGAAGAGCTTAGAGGTACCTAAATGGAAGTGGGAACATATATCTATGGACTTCGTAACTCACTTGCCAAGGTCGGCCTCTGGATTTGATGCGATCTGGGTGATCGTGGATAGGCTGACGAAAGTAGCTCATTTCATTCCTTACAGTATGACTTTCACATATCTAAAGATGGCCCAACTCTATGTGCGGGATGTGGTAAGGTTGCATGGCATTCCGGTTTCGATAGTGTCTGACAGAGACCCGAGGTTCACTTCTCATTTCTGGGAGGGCCTCCAATCAGCTTTGGGCACCGAGGTGAGACTGAGTACAGCTTATCACCCTCAGACAGATGGTCAAACGGAGCGCACTATACAGACGCTCGAAGATATGTTGCGGGCATGTGTTTTGGAGTTTGATACTCCGTGGCAAGAGTCTATACCACTGGTAGAGTTCTCATACAATAACAGCTATCAGGCGAGCATTCAAATGGCCCCTTTTGAAGCTCTGTACGGACGACGATGTAGATCACCACTGTATTGGGAGGACTTGACTAGTAAGGCGGTTGGAGGGCCGGATATGATTAGAGATATGGAAGAGAAGATAAAGACGATACGCTTAAAGATGAAAGCGGCCCAAGATAGACAAGCGGCCTATGCCAATAAGCGGCGGCGACCGCTAGAATTCCAAGTCGGAGATAAAGTTTTCTTGAAAATTTCACCCTTCAGGGGTGTGGTTCGTTTTGGTATGCGGGGAAAATTATCTCCGAGATATGTGGGACCGTATGAGATATTGCAACGCATCGGTACTTTGGCCTACCGTTTGGCTCTACCACCGTCCTTATCCGGTATTCATGATGTTTTCCACGTTTCCATGTTGAGAAAGTATGAACCCGATCCGTCTCATGTATTGCAGCCTTCGGAGGTTCAGTTGAGTTCAGATGTATCCTATGTTGAACGACCGGTTAGAATCCTTGATCGTGAGGATATCAGGTTACGAAGTAAGATAATACCAATGGTCAAAGTTCAGTGGGATCGCCGGGGTGTCGAGGAGGCTACGTGGGAGACGGAACGGCATATGGTGCAGCACTACCCGGAACTATTTTCTGGTATGATTTATGTTTAGTTTCTTTTGGGTAAGTGCATGCGATTTCGAGGACGAAATCTTATAAGTAGGGGAGTAATGTAATGCCCCGAAATTAATTGATGGTAACTTGAACATTAATTATGTTTATATGATGATTTATTATGATGTTTAAGCCATGTGTGGGAAATGAAGAAGTAACATGATTTAAGGATATTAATTTTAATTATGAGGATGATGTGGGTTTAATGAAGTTGATTTCAATTTGTAAATGCTTATCATGTTAATGTATTTTAAATACATCATGATGATATTGGAGTACAAGTTAAAAAGTAAGACATAACCCACCACTTTCATTTTCACCTCACTTTTACCCTCAAACTCCCAAAATCACTTTCCCCAAATTCCCTTTCCCCCATTTTCGAAACTAGCCCTAAAGGTGGGAAGAAATTCTTGTAAAAGCTTCCTTCTTGCATTTCTTGGTAAGATTTAGTGCTTATGATGTTTATATAGCACTTATTGATGTTCTTGAAATGTTTGTTAAGTTTTGGAAGGGTTTTAAAAAGGGTTTGAAATGGGTTTGTTTGGGTTAGTGTGATTCTTGGTGGGATGATGGATTTTTAATGGTTTTATGATGTGTATTGAAGGTTTTGAGTGTTTTAATGTTTTTAAGTTGTTGGAATAAATGATGGTTGAGGTTGGTGAGGTTTTAAGGTGCAAAAATGGAGTTTTTCGATGTACAGAGGCTGGCGATCGATCGCCCGTTTTTGGCGATCGATCGCGAGCAGGCAGTAGGCTCCAGAAGCCTTTGGCGATCGATCGCCACTTTTGGGCGATCGATCGGTGAGCTTGGCGATCGATCGCGCCAAAAGTGGCGATCGATCGCCGAATGAATAATTTTGTTGATGCGGGCAGTGTGTTCTCGCGATCGATCGGGACGACTTGGCGATCGATCGCGAGACACACAAAAGTGTGTTTTTGGCATTTTTGTGGGAATTTTGAATATTGGACTATGATTAGCTTCTAATATTGAATTGTATGGTTGTGTAGAACCATCCCAAGGACCCACAACTTCGAGACGATAAAGTACTACGACTTCGCCACATTTTGATAAGGTACGTAAGAAACGTACGGGCATCAACGGTAACATATTCCTCAACTATGACTATACATTAAATTGTGTAAGTGTTTATGATGATGATTATGATGTTTAGGATGATTATTGATGATGATATTGTGATAAACGAAGATGATATGATGTTACGATAACAATTACGATACGGTGATGATGTTTGGAATGATGATCCTTATAAGATGATGAAGCATGTTTGACTATGCTACTTAGAGTGGTCGAATGTCCGGTGACTATTATGGGCAAGCGAGGAAGGTCTTGCCGCTCACATAACTGAGCGATGGGGTACATCCGCTATGTGTAGCGATGGGTATCATCCGCTGAGCGATGGGGTACATCCGCTAGGTGTAGCGATGGGTATCATCCGCTGAATAAGGGATACATCCGCTATCAAGGCGTAGCGATGGGTATCATAAGATGTGTTATGTCGAGCGAGGGGGCCAATTGTGCCGCTGTCATAATAGTACCCGGACAGTCCCATTTCTAATTAACATAGATTGTTGTGAGCATTTATACGAAGTACGATGTTATTCATTCATGTCTTGAACTAATGATCATATGCGTAATTATGACACAGGGACAACCAAGGAAGGATAGTACTATTAAACAGGAAGTATACGTTATCAAATATTTCCATGCATTAATTATATGCTATTATTTCATGATGTTAAGTAATGATGTATATGCTCACGATGGGCTGTTCCTGTAGGTACACTTTTGGATCGAGACCAAGGGGCGGGTTGAGATGGTGAGCTAAGGAGCATAAGAAGATAGATACAGGATTTTGTTAGCCTTAACATTCTTTTGGGGAATGTAATTAACTAAGTATTGAAGTTTCTTTTTGGGCCTGTAATTTACCTTGAGCTCACATAGCAACCAGTACTCTAAGATGTCTTTAATGCATGTTTATTTCTTGTTAAGCTATTCAAATGACGTTAAGGTAGGAAGACCCTACACTGGGTTTTCCATTGGACCAAGAGTTGGCCACCGATGTGATCTTGCAATCGTTGCCTGAGAGCTTCAGTCAATTTGTAGTAAATTACAATATGACTGACATGGAAAAGACTCTACCACAATTGCTTGGTATGTTGAGAACATATGAAGCAAATACAAAGAAGACTAAGGCCACAAATGTTCTTATTGTGAATAAGGGCAAAGGAAGGGCCAAAGCTAAAGGCAACAAGAAAGCAAAGAAGGTCTTTGTTAAATCTAAGCCAAAGTCTTATGCACTAAAGCCAAAAGGGGGGATAGCGAAGGAAGGGAACTGTTTCCATTGCGGTGAGACCGGCCATTGGAAAAGAAACTGCAAAGTATATCTGGAGGATCTAAAGAAAGGAAGTGTGACTTCCGCTTCAGGTATTTTTGTTATAGAAGTCAATTTATCTACTTCTTCATCATGGGTATTAGATACTGGATGTGGATCTCACATTTGTGTAAATGTGCAGGATCTAAAAAGGAGTAGGACGTTGGCGAAAGGTGAAGTTGATCTCCGAGTTGGAAATGGAGCAAGAGTTGCTGCATTAGCTATAGGAGATTATCATTTAGCTTTACCTTCTGGTTTATCATTGATTTTAAAAGACTGTTATTTTGTGCCATCTATTACTAAAAACATAATTTCTATTTCTTGTTTAGACAAGTATGGTTTTTCATTTATAATAAAGGACAACTGTTGTTCTATTTATTTAAATGATATGTTTTATGCTAGTGCACAAATGGTGAATGGTCTTTATGTATTAAATCTTGATATGCCTATCTATAACATAAATACTAAAAGGATTAAAAATAATGATTGTAATCCGACTTATCTCTGGCATTGTCGCTTGGGCCACATAAACGAGAACCGCATATCTAAACTTCATAAGGATGGAGTATTAGATTCATTTGATTTTGAATCATATGAAACATGCGAATCTTGTTTAATGGGCAAGATGACTAAAGCCCCTTTCAAGGGACATGTTGAAAGGGCAAATGTTTTATTGGGACTAATACATAGTGATGTATGTGGACCAATAAGTACACAAGCTAGAGGTGGTTTTCAATACTTCGTTACATTTACTGATGACCTCAGTAGATATGGGTATGTGTACCTAATGAAGCATAATCATGAAACCTTTGAAAAGTTCAAAGATTTCAAGAATGAAGTACAAAACCAACTTGGCAAGAGTATCAAAATCCTTCGATCAGATCGAGGAGGTGAATACTTAAGCCAAGAGTTTCATGACTATCTAAAGGAGTGTGGAATAGTCCCACAACTCACTCCTCCGTATACTCCACAATGGAATGGTGTCTCCGAGAGGAGAAATCAAACCTTGTTGGACATGGTTAGATCAATGCTGAGTCATGCAGATCTTCCGATATCATTTTGGGGACACGCTCTAGAAACAGCGATTTTCTTACTGAACCGTGTTCCATCTAAATCAGTGGAAAAGACACCATATGAGATATGGACTGTGAAGCGTCCTAGTATGTCTTTTATGAAGATTTGGGGTTGTGAGGCTTTCGTTAGACGTCACGCCACTAACAAACTTGGACCCAAATCTGATAAGTGTTTATTTGTGGGGTATCCTAAGGAAACGAAAGGATACTATTTCTATTATCCCACCGAGAACAAAGTAGTTGTTGCTCGGACTGGTGTATTTCTTGAAAGAGAATTTATTTCTAGAAAAACCAGTGGGAGAAAAATAGAACTTAGTGAAGTTCAACCACAAGAAAACACTGAACCTGAGATTGAGATGGAAACAGAGCAGGCTCCGCAAGCTGTTGTGGAAGAAGCACCTGCTCAAGAGACACAAGCCCAGCGTAGGTCTGTAAGAGAACACCGGGAGCCACAGAGATATGGATTTCTTGTGACTCAACAAGGTGACTTACTAATTATTGATGAGGATGAGCCGTCATCTTATCAACAAGCTATAATGGGCATTGATTCTGAGAAATGGCAAGAGGCCATGAAATCTGAGATGGAATCCATGTATGCAAACCAAGTATGGACTTTGGTTGATCCACCTGAAGGGGTACGACCCATAGGGTGCAAATGGATTTTCAAGAAAAAGACCGATATGGATGGTAACGTACAAACCTATAAAGGTCGGCTTGTTGCAAAAGGATTCAAACAAATTCATGGTATTGACTATGATGAAACCTTTTCACCAGTGGCCATGGTTAAATCCATAAGGATCTTACTTGCAATAGCTGCATTTCATGATTATGAAATCTGGCAGATGGATGTCAAAACAGCTTTCCTTAATGGAAATCTGCTCGAGGATGTGTACATGACACAACCCGAGGGTTTTGTCGATCCAAAGGATGCTTGAAAGATATGCAAGCTACAACGATCCATTTATGGATTGAAGCAAGCTTCTCGGAGTTGGAATCTTCGTTTTGACGATGCAATCAAAGAGTTTGGTTTTATCAAAAATGAAGATGAACCTTGTGTCTACAAGAAGGTCAGTGGGAGCGTAATCATTTTCCTAGTGTTGTATGTAGATGACATACTTCTTATTGGAAATGATATCCCTGCCTTGCAATCTGTAAAGATTTGGCTAGGGAACTGCTTTTCGATGAAAGATTTAGGAGAAGCCACCTATGTATTAGGAATCAAGATCTATAGAGATAGATCAAGAAGGCTTCTTGGTCTAAGTCAAAGTACATACATAGACAAGGTGCTTAAAAGGTTTAGCATGCAAGAATCCAAGAAAGGATTCGTGCCTATGACGCATGGCATTTATCTCTCGAAGGAACAGTGTCCTTCAACAGAAGATGAGAGACAACGCATGAGTAAGATTCCATACGCGTCAGCTATTGGATCTATCATGTATGCCATGATATGTACTCGTCCCGATGTATCGTATGCTTTGAGCATGACGAGCAGATATCAAGTTGATCCAGGTGAAGGTCACTGGATTGCTGTCAAGAACATCCTGAAGTACTTGAGAAGGACTAAGGATACATTCTTGATTTATGGAGGTGAGGAAGAGCTCAATGTAATGGGTTACACTGATGCAAGCTTCCAAACTGACAAAGATGATTTTCGATCGCAATCTGGATATGTGTATTGTCTAAATGGAGGTGCTGTGAGCTGGAAGAGTTCAAAGCAAGAAACAGTAGCCGATTCTACAACGGAAGCTGAGTATATTGCTGCCTCGGATGCAGCAAAGGAAGCTGTTTGGATGAGGAAGTTCATTTCTGAACTTGGAGTGGTGCCTAGCATTAAAGATCCGATAGAACTCTATTGTGACAACAATGGAGCGATCGCATTGGCTAAGGAACCAAGATCTCACCAAAGATCCAAGCACATACTTAGGCGTTTCCATTTCATTCGAGAAATCGTTGAAAGGGGAGATGTTAAAATATGCAAAGTACCAACAGATGATAATGTATCTGACCCATTGACGAAGCACTGTCACAGCAGAAGCATGATCGTCATACTAGATCTCTAGGCATTAGGTATATGTCTGAGTGGTCTTAGTGCAAGTGGGAGATTTGTTGGGATATGCCCTAAGACATATCATTAGATGATTGTTTATGACATACAATGTAATATGATTTTATAAATGGCAATTCATTATTATATATTATTCTTTTAACTGTGCAATGTGAATTAATATATATGTTAATGTCCTTAGAATAATATTGTATTATTCTTAAAGATGTCCCTAGCCAAGTATTATCATGAAAGGGATAATGATAATACGTAGAGACTAGTATGTGTTGATCGATGAATTGTTCATTGATATGAGATATCAAATCAACATATGGGTACATGTTAGAGAACGATGTACTGGACAGACCCACCATGAGAATGCAACATGGATAGTTATATGATCGTCATATGCAATTCTCATAGTGATAATAATGTATGTAATCCTTACGACTTGTGATCATCAGAGATCCCAACATAAGGAGTTATGTATTTTGATATCGTCAAACGTTACCCGTAACAGGGTAAACTATAAAGGCGACTATTGGATACACTAAGAATTATGTAGAGGGATGTTGACTGATCGAGATAGGATTTGTCCCTCCTATATAACAGGAGATGTGTTTGGCCCTTGATCAAGTGAGAACTAAAATGCATGGCCATGCTCGAATGAGTCGATATGAGATATCGAGCTTATTCGTTTATTCTAGTTCTACTTGGGGATCAAGAAATAAAGATTGGATATACGAGTATGACTATTCCATGACTCGTGTTCAATCTAAACACAAAGGACAAAGGGATTAAGCTACATGGTTAATATTATCACAAGTTCTAAAGGTTATGTCGAGTCATTGACATTCTTGTAATTTGGGTAGCATTGATGTGTTGCTAGATACCGCTCAATGCTTGCGACATAAAATGAGATTTTATGTCACTGCCAACATTACAAGATCCTATCGGGTCGCACAAAAGATTAAATCGAGAAGGGAAATTAAATTCATTGGATGAATTAATTAATTAAGAAGAGTCTTAATTAAGTGATTAAAAGGTTTTAATTAAATCATGGGTTTGGGCCCATAAGACTTTGAGAAAGTCTTGAACCTTAATTAAAAGCTTTATAATATAAATACATGGTTTTGATTAATTGTTAATCATACTTTTTCATATCATAGCTTGATATCAAAAACCTAGCCTCTCCTCCTCCAACTCTCGGCCGCCTCTTCCTTATCTTCTCTCGGCCGCCGCCGATTGTAAGGTAGTGTGATTGGCCGCCGTTGATCGGTTTTGAACCGTGGGTTGAGTTTTGGTTCAAGAATAAGTCTAGCAACTTGTTCTTGAACATCCCTTTCGATTTGATCGTGTGGATACCGTAGAGACGAAGGTGCAAACTTTCGTTTGTGACTCGTGGTGCTACAACGAGGATTCTGCTTCAAACACGCTACAAGGGTGAGACACTTGTAATTCCTTTATCCGATATGAATCCCTATGTATAGATCTGCTGGTTAGTAATCCATAATATTTTATTCCGCTGCGTTGTATGCTCTTGGATTACTTACAGAGAGTAGGGTTTCTACACCTTATGAGAATCCGAGACCTTACATAGGTATAGATAGATTTATATCTCATTTCTATGATATCGTCCTTAAGACAGTGTTCTGAGGCATCTACACAGCACGTGCAGTTCCCATTCCTCCCGCGCCATTAGAGCAGTAAAATATAAACTAACAACTCTCCTTTGCTTTCTGAGAAGACTTGTTAGCAATCATGTATTGCTTTGTCCCCTCAGTATCACCCAACCCTCCAATCATTTCCGCTCCCCAAAGCAAGAAATCATCCCTTTTCTTTATCACCATTAACACCAACCAGAGTGTCTGGATTCTTGTGTTTGGTGTTTCTGTGCTTTACTCGTACGTTTAGTAATGAATTTGATAATGGGTTATCTTTGAATTCTTTGGAAGTCTTGTTTTTGGATTGTAACTGCGGCTATATATGTGTGTTCGGGTGAGAGGATATTTCTTCTGATCGCTGACTTAAAAGGCACGTTTTGTTATTCAGTGTATTTTTGGGAGATCCAAGTGTAGGATTTGTAATATTTCAGTAATGACGTAAAGAGTTTGAATTGACTCCAATACAAGAAGATTTGTACACACGGCCTTTATTGTCATTTTCAATTTGAAAGTAAATTTTTGAAATAATGGATGGATATGCTTTTTTATGTTGGCGGAGAACTGACCAAAAAATCGCAATAACTTATAGTTTCAAATGAAGTAATAAGTGTGAGATTAAAGGCAAAACCAAACCGAAAGTGTAATTTGCTTTAACAATAATTATTTGTGTGTAATAATTATATTTTGAATGACTATTTTGACAGGTAAGATAATAGTTTTCTTAGCAAATATAGAAACAAAAAAATTGGGAAAAAAAATTATAACCATAATTATCGATCATCATAAGGATGAATGTTTGATCAATAAGTAAGTTTGGAAAAAAGTGAATTAAATGAGCTCATCGATCGAGCACTTTGGCTCGATCGATCGAGCTGGCCAGAAAATGGTACAGTAGGTCGATCGATCGAGCTCCTAGCTCGATCGATCGAGCATTGTTTCTGTTTGGTGAAATGGTGTGTCCATTCACGTTCGGGTGCGATTTTTGGCGATATAGTGCCTCCAAATGGTGTCCATTCGGACTTGTTTTTTGTTTACTATATATATAACATAACCCCACTTGTTTTAAAAATGGAATTTCGAAATTCACATCATTTTTTAATATCAAAATTTGAGTAATTTTGTGAGTCTTCATCATTGTTATGGTTGAGCGTTTTTAAACCTTTGTGGTTTAAAGGATTTGTGATTTGGAGTGCTTCTATCACAAATCATAGTCGTTGTATCATGGGAGACAAATTGTCAAAGTAAACGTTAGCACCGTAGCCGGGCAATATTGTCTTAAAGATAGAGATTATAAATCTCGCCTCGACAATTCTAATACAAAGTCATTTGTTGTTTTTTGCTTGCTTCTTTCCTAAGATACACACTCATAAATTTTGTACTACAATCTTAAGACAATAATCGGCACAATTGGCTTCTTCGAGTGCAACAGCGACTCCCGTTCATCATGGTGAAATGCCTGAAAAATTCAATGGGAACGATTTTCAAGCGGTGGCAACAAAAGATGCTCTTTCACTTGACCACACCGAGTTTGGCAAGGTTCTTAACCGAAGAGCCTCCCACGGTTGAAGAATGAGAGACTGACACCCAAAAGAGGGCGACACTGGATGCATGGAATCAAAACGACTTCCTATGCAAGAACTACATCCTAAATGGGTTAGACAATAAAGTGTATAACGTTGATTGTCTTGTGAAAACAACAAAGGAACTCTGGGCATCGCTGGAAAAGAAGTAAAAATCCGAGGATGCTGGCATGAAGAAATTCATAGTTGGACAGTTCCTAGATTTCAAGATGGTTGATACAAAGCCTGTGATGGCGCAAGTGCAAGATCGACAAGTGATCTTGCATGACATTCATGCAGAGGGAATGAGTCTAAGTGATTCATTCCAAGTCGCCGCTATGATTGAAAAATTGCCTCGTATGTGGAAGGACTTCAAGAACTATCTGAAACACAAACGAAAGGAGACGAGTCTTGAAGATCCTGTGGTTCGACTACGAATCGAGGAGGACAACAAAGTTTTTCTGAGAGGAAGACGGGTAGGTTTCAAATGAAACCACGGGCTAACCTAGCTGAACAAAGAACCGGATCAAAGAGTAAGTTTGACGGTACGACCTTCAACAATGGCAAGGCGAAAAAGTTCAAAGGAAAATGCTATAAATGTGGAAAGCCCAATCACATTACGAAATATTGTCACAATAAAGACGATCACGAGAAGGCTATGGATCAAGTAAATGTGACCGAAGAAGATCGTCTCTCAATTGATTTGGATCATCTAGCGCTTACCGCTTAAATTAGATTGTGTATCTTTGAAAGTTGTAAACTATAAGAATGGAGTGATTCTAAATAAATGTAATGAAGATATTTTTTGAAAGCAATAAAATTTATGTTATTACTTCCTGTGATGAATCGTATGGTTTGTGGCATGATTGTTAGGATCATTTAAACCATAGTTCGCAGCACTAATTGTAATGCTAAATTTATTGCTTATATGGGCACTAAGTTAACAAAATTGTCATTCATTTGTTAGAAGAATCATAACGTCTCTAGAGTTTACTCACAATGATGTTTGTGATGGAAAGATAATGCAAACTACAGATGTGAGAAAAGTAATTTGTTACTTTATCAATATTTGCACATGATATTATTGTGACTTTTTTGCTATGAAGCAAAAACGAGGCTAGTGAGGTGTTTAAACACTTCAAGAATAGATTGCAATAAAATTTAGCAAATGAGTTTTGTTGTGAGTATATTATACTTGTGTTGTCTAATAATTTGATGCTTAAGCTTGAATCTGCAAGACTATAAAATCTTAAATTCGAGTTTCTAAGCTTTGTAGGCTTAAAACACAAGCGATAAATCGAAGCCACAAATTTTGACTAGGCGTTGTAATATCTCTATGAGTGCCTGGTCCTAATCAGAGGTTTAATTAACACACGATTGTTATATTAACGTAAACAGCGGAAGATTTAGTTAAAAACTTTCAAAAAGTGACATTCAAAATTTTTCGCAGTTTGCTTCTAAAACATTTCCGAATAGTGAAAATATGTATTTCCAGTTTTACATCTAACATGATATTCATCGCATAAGCATTACATATAATTTCTCAGTAAAGTAATACTTAAAAATACAGATACTCAGGGCATACCCCAGTAATTTAAAACATAAGTAAAAATACTAAACAACTATTGGGACTCAAAACATAAACCATATACCTGAGCTCGCTCTCAAGGAGCTCTGGTATTTATCGATGCTTCGTCTCGAGCATCCACAGTACGTCCACCTGTACCACCTGTCATGCCCATACAACAAAGATATGACAGCCCCCCGCGAAGGGGGTCAGCACCCAGTACGAGAAACAGATAATATCACAGTGTATGACAAATAACATGCGATGCATGCCGTGCATGAAAGCAAATGCATATGAAGGGTATCAAATCTCGAATATCCATATCTCCAGAGTCCAAAGGAAGATCATCAATCAAATCATCATCATGCTCGAGCAGGATGTCGACACGCTCGTCGCTCCGATCTATCTCTCAGTCGAGCAATCGGCGGTCCATCATCCTCGTGTCTGGGCGATGTCGGCACGCTCGTCGCTACGGCATCACTCAGCTCACTCTCTCCACCGAGCCATCGGCGTGCCCATCATCCCCAGACACGCATCACAGATACCAAAGAAAAGATATAGGTACCAAGAAACGAATCGATAGGATCAACATGACATGCTCAATGTCCATGCGTGTCAATGCATCATGCAATATCATAATCTCATGTGATGCATCTCAAATCTCATGTCATCATATATCATGCAGTCAATGTACCATGTAATTCACATACTGCAGATCAACTTATCACATAGTCACATAAGGAGCAAGTAATGACAAGTAAATCATACCCGAGAACATCACATGTCTTTGCTAGACATTGTGATAAAACCCGTTTTCTACGTACCTCGGACCAATGCTATATCTACCGAGTACTCCTCGAATAAATCTCGAGATCTGTTAACCTGGTCATTTACACCTCAATTATATCATCAAAGTGTTCACTTATTTCCAATATCAGATTTATAATCCTAACATTGACCATTAGCAAATTTTCTTAATTTTCAGCTTGACCCATTTTCGTATAAAAATCATAATAAATTCATATGATGTCCAAAATACTTGAGGCCAGTGGGAAAATCACGAAACTTAAAGTACTAGAGTCATCTTCAAGTCCAGAAGCTAGTTCACTCATATTGAGGCACATGCAAAGCAAAGTATGCCAGTTTTTAAAAATACTCATATTCTGTTTTGACAGAGTGAGCGGTTCTAGGGAAGTGTATATCTTACACACGTAAACTCCAAATCATGTAAGGCCAGTTTCTCATGCAAGATAATGCAACATTCTACAATACATCTCTTATGAGCTTTAAGCTAAAAAGTTCATCTTGATGTACATTATTTGAAAAACGTACAAGCCTAAAAACTCGTATGAAATCCTTTTCCAGATTGAGCACCATGTGGTAAAAGTAGCATAACTCTTTCATATTAGCTCCACATTGAGTTAGGCCAATTCCAAATGCAAGATAACCTTGAATACTACAACACTTATTAGAGCCTAAAACTTCAAATTCGTAGCCATTTATTCCCATAAATACGAAGAACAAACTGCATGAAACTCGCATGCAGTGAATTTCCAGATTTGACACATGTTGGTAAATCGACCATAACTATTTCATCTTAAATCCAAATTAGCTGATTTTGGTGGCCAGTTACAGCTAACACAAAATACTACAACTTGTCATTATTTTCAAATTCGAAACATAACTATGCTAAAAACGCGAAATACCAGACTGTTCATCCACTGGTCTTAGATGACTACAATTGACAGCAACTTCTTCGTAAATGAACACCATGGTTCGACCCTCAATCCTACATGCAAGTTGATAAAACTCAAGGATGATGATATACCTTCATTTATCTTCAAGATTTGAAGCTTGATCATCCACAAAAACGAGCCATGATCGAAAATCCTACCCCAAAACTGCTGCTACTCGAAAATCTTGCATCTTCTTGCTCCAAATTTGAAAATTCTTGGTGCATCTTGTTCCTCAAGCTTAGTAGCATTCAAATATATCTTTGCATGTGACATGCACTTGCAAATTCAAGAGGATTTTGGTAGGAAAATGAGCTGCAATTTTCGAAATTGCTAGAAGAGAGAAGGAGGAGGATTGATGGGGATTGAAGAGAGAGAAATGCTAGTTAAAAAAATGAGAACTCCAAATCTGAAATTTAGAGTGATGGCTGAGAGTTTCAATGTGAAATGGAGAATATTTTAATATGTAATGTGTAGTGGAGTCCATGTGTCTTGCATGTCATGATCCAACTCAACTAGGTGCCCTTTGTATCTTGCACAATGCTTCAAAGTGTCCAACAAACCCCCAAAATCAATCCATCTAAAAAAACTTGAGTATGATCATTTATATGTATATAGCCATGTATTTTGATGTATTTTTAACTCAATCGAATACAAGGTGTCGTGATCCGAAACACCTTAAATCAAAGTCTATACTTTTAATTATCCGGGTTCGCTTAATCGTCGTTAATTCGGATTAATTAGTATCGGGGCCTTACAATCTCAAATTGGTTTATTTTGAATTTCTAAGCTAGTATGCTTATAACATGAATTTGCAAGATTTAAAATCTTAAATTCAAGTTTTCTAAGTTGGTGCGCTTAAATTGCAAATTGTGAACCGAGTTTGAGAATATTATCCAAGTTTCAACTTTTGTAAGCAAGTACGCTTAAATTTGAAATTTTCAAGAAATAAAAACTTGAATTTGGATTTGTAAGATGATAACGCTTAGAACTTGAAACACGAAAGTTTGAATGCCAGTGCACTTCATTACTACCCGAAGTTGTGGGGGTTGCAATTCTAGGATTCAATCACTTACCACATTTAGGCAAGGACGAAAACCTTGTGATTGAAGAAAAAGAGAGTTTCCTACAATATTTGAAATGTGGGGGGTACTTGGCTAAACTATAAATGAAGGCTAAAGTGGAATCATAACAAACGTCAAATGAGTGACATGAAGAGTTTGACAAATAATGTTGTCAAAAATGTCAACGAGTGTGACAAATGTGTACACACCTAAGAATGTATGCTTGTGTATTGATGACATGCTCATTGGGAAGCAATTTAGAAATCATCAAGTAATAAAGAAAAATGTTGACGAGACATTTTTGCATCAAGAACATTGGTTTGAATTAGAGTTTCTAAGACATTTGAAAAATCAAATCTCAATGATTAATTTGAGTTTCAAATTTTAATCTTTGCTCTTAAATTTCAAGTTTACAACAAATAAAATTTTGAACTTGTAATTTTTAAAAATCTATGCGCTTACATATGAATTGTGAATTAAAGTTGAGTATTTCCTCTGGTCTTGAATTTTGTAAGAAATAAGCGTTAACAACGCTTAAAATTCGATGATAAAAATATCCTAAAAGGATAAAATGATGTAAAAGAGGTAATGTGATTACCAAGACTGAAGATATACTATTATGGAAAATTCTCTATGCAAAACATATAAAGCTTCTTCGGTCTAGTGGTTTTATAAGTTGTTAGAGAAAAATCATGTGCATGCAACAAAAATATGTTGCAATATTGATATATGACAAAATGATCTCTAATGGCATAATTGTGAGTGATTATGTGAAACCGCGGATCCGCGTATGAAATGGTTAACCGAGAGATCATGTGATAGTTTATCGAGGGAATGATGTTAAAACCCTATAATCAAAATCTCATAGTGGATACCCAACCTTGTTGACTGGAGATCCCAAGATCTAGGTTCAAAAGGGACAACTAAATTATGAGATTGTATAAACACCTTGTAGATCATTCTCCAACCTATTCCTATGATAAGGGGTGTAGTCTGCAAAAGGCGTACGATGATAGACAAAAGGCCTTTAATGATTCCTAAGACATATAAGAATATGTTGGAGTATAGCGGTATACTCTTCAAGGATATTACCTACGTGAGTGCGAAGTGTGGCCGCTTCAAAAATGAAAAGCACTTATGAAACCAAGTGTGGTTCACGGCCGAAACGGGCACTGTTAGTTCCGAATTTTAAAGATGACAAAACAGAACAGACAGATCGAGCCTATGGCAAAACAGATCAGACCAATAAAGTGTATCTCAAAACAGACCAGATCGATGTAAACCAGACTGACCAGATCGACGCAGATCCAGATCGATCAACAAGATCAGACCAGACCAGCTTGATACAGATCAGATCAGAACAGACGAAGTTAGTAAGCTTCGTTCTTCAGTTTAACGGTTATTTATTGAAGCATTTAATGATGCATTTAATGATGAACAAGACCAAGGACTGAAGATTACCTTAAATGGTAAATAGACAAAGGAGAGTCTATCTGACAAGCGCCGAAAGAACAGACCAGAAGGGAAAGTACCTAAAGAAGAAGACTGCAGCTTGTTCAGATACTGACCAGAGTATAGAGTTGCACACATGCAACTTCAAAGGCTCAAAGAGAGGACGAGACACAAGAGATTCAAAAACGCATAAAGGATCAATCAATTTTATCAAGCATTCAGTTGAGTAGAACACTATCATCGGAAGATTTCAACTTGTCGATCTGCTCAATATTAGAAGCACTGCTTATCATTTTATTTGATCACTTAAGGATCATTTTGTGCTTAGATTAAACCACTCTTTCAATTATATTTTGTTCTAAGATAGAAGAGTGATTCCTTTGTAACTGTCAGACAGATTGTGTCTGAACAGATTTAGAGACTAGGAGTTTCAGTCTGGTACTGGGGTAAATCCAGCTGAATCCTTCCTTGATTGGAAGAAGGGGAGACGTAGAAGGATTTGCCTTCAAACTTCCAGAAACATATCTCGTCTACTTTGATTTCGCACTATCTTGCATTGCATAGCCATCAACCGTTCTTACAAGCTAAGAACTGACAGTTTCCGCACTTTCATTTCAGTGGTATGTTCTGCTTAAGTACTGGTTAAGAAACAGATTTCATTTACTAACCTGAGTGAAATCAATAAGAATTAATTTTTAGAGGAGTTCCCGAATTCGAGTACCCGAACCTGATTTTGGGTACCCGACATATTCGGGTTCGGGTATGCTTTTAGTATTCCCGATTACCCGAACCCGAATATCCCGATTCCCGAAACCCGTCCCGATTCCCACCCCTACTTCCTGGGTCTACAAGTCAAACAGCTCAGCAATGGAATCTTCATTAATCAAATCAAGTACACTAAGGAGCTACTTAAACGGTTTGGTATGGAGACTTGCTCAACTGTTTCAACTCCAATGAGTCCATCAATCAAGCTAGATAAAGACGAAGGGGGAACGACAGTTGAGGTAACAATGTATCGAGGTCTGATTGGATTGCTGTTATATCTTACAGCGAGCCGACCTGATATTATGCTTTCTGTTTGCATGTGTGCTAGATTTCAATCTGACCCAAAATAATCCCATTTCATTGCTGCTAAACACATTTTAAAATATTTAAAAAGGTCTTAGAATGTTGGTCTATGGTATCCCAAAGATTCTAACTTCAATTTGACTGGATATTCAGACGCTGACTATTCGCAAGAGCACCAGTGGAACTTGTCAATTCCTAGGTGAAAGATTGATCTCATGGTTTAGCAAGAAGCAAACATCAATTGCCACATACATAGCTGAGGCAGAATATCTCGCCGCTGGAAGCTGTTGCGCTCAATTGCTCTGGGTTCAACATCAGCGCAGAGACTATGGCATTCAAGCTGCTGAGTCACCAATCTTCTGCGACAACACAAGTGCAATTGCTATCACATATAATCCAGTCTTGTACTCTCGAACTAAACATATTGATATCAGACATCACTTTATTCAAGATCATGTTGGCAAAAAGGAGATTCGGATCGAGTACATCTCAACAGACCAGCAGGCTGCAGATATCTTCACTAAACCACTCCCCGAGGCTAAGTTTAATTATTTTCGTCAAATTATTGGTTTAATAGATTTATCTTAATATATTTTACGCTTGATTTACTTTTGTTTTTAAAGATTTAGTGTTAGCACAGATCGATAATACAATGGTCAGAAAGATATGGACGTGTCCTGACTTTCAGACCGATCTCTATCGATCTGATATTATCATGTGATTTGTTTCAAAATAGTATAAACCTTTAACATAGTAATATTTTACAGCCTGGACTGATCGAACTTTAACCGCCTTACTATTCTCTCATACGGCCCGTTAAATTTGAATTTTTAAAATACCAGTCATCGAGATACAGACACGTGTCTAATACTCTTTACTTATCAGGCTGTACATCTCACTCACCATTTTTACTTTAACTCTTTACCACCGTCTGCTTCTTACTTTCTCTAATCTCCTATTTATTCCATATTCAAATCATCATCTTTCTAATGACAACTATCACTCACAACTTTCTGTCTGTTGAGTTTGGAGCAATCTACAGGACCGAAGACCCAGATATGGTGTCCATGTTCAAATCCTTGGAAACTTCAAGATTGAGGAAATTTCTGGAATGTGGCACGGTGATATATGAATCGGAGATTAGAGAGCTCTTCTCCAACGTTGTTTCCCACAAGACATACATCTCTTCCTCCATCAAAGGCAAATCTATTGAAATCTCTCAGGCGACGCTTACAGAGACGTTTGGACTTCCTACATCCGGAATGTCAGATTTCGCTCACTTGTCCAGAACCACTATGGAAGAATTTCAGCGCCGAGTATCAGTCTTCAGACTTACCCTCAAGCCATCATTCAAAAAGAAGGAGATGTTTTTCCACTTTCAGGTGCTCTGTGACATCGTCGGAAAGGCGCTGCTAAGCAAAGCTGGGAGCTTTGATGCTGTGACGTCGGAGAAATTTGGAGCAATGTCAGCCATACATTTTGGCCAGAAGGTGAACTGGTCCTCCATCTTGTTTGGAGTTCTGCTAGAGACAATCACCTCAGCAAAATAGGCTGTCTGTTTTGCCGTTCCTCGAGCAAGCTGCTGGAGTCTTAGAATGTCGATGGTCATCAATCCTAAGGGACTGGCATTGCTACGATCAAAAAGTGATCTGCCAACTCCCAAGGATGTTCTGACTGTCAAAATGGAGGTTGGTGCAGAACAGGCAGCGGAGATGAAGACAACCAGGGCCAAGCGCAAGCTGGTAGTCCAGATTGACTCCGATGAAACTCAGTCTGGTTCTACCACTTCATCCCCCACCAAACCTCTACCGAAGAAGCCACGAACCCAAATTACCAAACCCCTATGTTGGAATCGAAAAGGGGGGGGGGGGTGAATGAGATTCCTTGGCTACTTTAGCTTTTAAAAACGAGTTTGCAAAATAAAAGAGTTCGCGTTTGCGGAAGGCTTAAGGCAATCGATAAATAAATAAATAAAGAGGTAGATAAATGCGTAATGAAATAAAGCGGTAAATGACACGAATATTTGTTATAGAAGTTCGGCGATGAATCGCCTACGTCTCCTCTTCCCGGTTAGATAACCCTCAACCGAGGTTCCACTAGAACAAATGATCTTGGCCTTGAGGGCTCCAAGTTAGCCACAATACAACTCTTCCCAAGTACACAAAGCTCTTCTAGAGCACAACACTCTTCACGAGTATTCTTGGTCTTAAGGGCTCCGAGGATAGCCGCACACAACTCTTCCCGAGTTACCAACACTCTTCACGAGTCTTCTTGGCCTTAAGGGCTCCAAGGATAGCCACAACACTTGCACCAACTATACTTGTTGATGACTTTACAATTTCCAACTTGCTTTGGTGTTGGAGGACCTTACAAATAAATCAACAACACCTTCACGGTATAACAATACGAAGAACACAAGACTCTATCAAAAGAAATGAATTACAAACTCCAATACAACAACAATGTATGGAGATTGCAATGTTATTTGAAATTTGAATTAGCAAAGCTTTGATGAAGTTTGTAGGCCTGTTTCTCATCTTCAAAATGCTCCAAAGCATCAATATTTATAGTGTAGGAGGCCCCCTAGGCTCCTACTAGCCGTTGCTACACAAAAGGCTGAATCACTCCTCGATCGCCTCAGCCATCGCCTCAGGCGATCACCATCGCCGCGCCCCAACGGTCAGCATAAATCACGCATCGCCTCAGGCGATGTCCCGATGTCTCAGGCGATCTAAACCAAAATCCAATGACATAGCCTCAGCTGCTCAAAATAATCCATCGCCTCAGGCGAAGTCCACATCGCCTCAAGCGTTCAACTTATCGCCTCAGGCGATCAGCCCATCGCCTCGGGCGAACTCCCCTGCGAGCGAGCCTCGGCGTCGCCTCTGTCGATGCGCGTGGCGATGCCTTCCTGGCAGCCATCGCCTGGGGCGATCCAGCCCAGGTTTTGCACATTTGATTTTATTCATTCAATCCAATTTTTAATCAATTAATCTGCACACTAAGTAGACACATTAGTATAACAAACACAAGTTTTGTTGATCATCAAAACTCAAAAATAATCCGGAGATAAATTAAAGCATTAAACACAACCATGCGTTTAAGGCTCAACAATCTCCCCCTTTTTGATGATCACAAAACTTGATAAACTTGAATATGTAATATGCATGAAATGTGAGTAAACATTACTCCCCCTTAACAGTTGCATAGTACATACAAGATTACCAAGTAAAGCATTAAACAAACAACTCTCCCCCTCAAACCATGCATACAAAAGCTCTCCCCCTCAAACTATGCATGTATTAAGCTTCCAGCCCAGGTTTTGCACACTTGATTTTCTCCATTCAATCCAATTTTAATCAATTAATATGCACACTAAGTAGACACATTAGTATAACAAACACAAGTTTTGTTGATCATCAAAACTCAAAAATAATCCGGAGATAAATTAAAGCATTAAACACAACCATGCGTTTAAGGCTCAACAATCTCCCCCTTTTTGATGATCACAAAACTTGGTAAACTTGAATATGTAATATGCATGAAATGTGAGTAAACATTACTCCTCCTTAACAATTGCATAGCACATACAAGATTACCAAGTAAAGCATTAAACAAACAACTCTCCCCCTCAAACCATGCATACAAAAGCTCCCCCCCTCAAACTATGCATGTATTAAGCTTCAAGTTTATCACAAAATTCTCCCCCTTTTTGTGATAATCAAAAAGCATAAAATTCAAATAAACATAAGTATATGTTGACACATAGCCATATTTTTAAAAATTTAGACATGTTCCTCACCAAGCATGTAATAGCCATAACAAGCATTAGATTAAATCATTTTGAGGAATACAAACATGCGTTTAAGGCAATCAATAATGAATTCTAAATTTTGCAAAGTGTGCATATGTTCTACCATGAGTTCATGCACTTATGCCTAATAAACATTATAATTCTCAATGCATCATTATTAATCACATAATTGCACATTACGACATTGCATATTCAAATTTGAATATCAACATACTTACTATAAAAGGATAAGCATACATCATGCATTAAAACAATTTATATGTGCATATGCTAAGGGGTAATGCATTTTACTACCAATGAATATTGAGCTTCATTATTTATTGGTCACAATTAATTTGTGCCAATGAAATTTTGAATTGCTCTTTTAAAATGTATAAAATAAATTTACCTTTTATGACAAGAGTGCGTTCTTGTCATTGGTCCTATGCCTCGTGCTTCCTCTATTGAGGTTAATGAGATAATATCCTCCTTTGAGTTGCTTGTGCCTTCATCCTCCATCCCATTGTTGTTCCTACAAAACAAATTTACAATTGGAGGATCTTTGGTACCCATTTGATTTTTGGGTCCTTGAGGGTTAGCTTTCATTGGCACCTTTGGAATCCATTTCCACCTTTTGTTAGGTTGGTATTGGATTCTAGCAAACCTACATTTATTCTTAGTGTGACCATTTTTACAACAATAGTTACAAGTAGGAGAATCATGCTTGGCTTTAGCCAACAAGCTTGAAAATATTTTAGATTTGCTTGAGTAGCCTAGCCCGACTTTATCAAAGCTACAACGTTGCAAGCCAAGTAATTCATTCATCTTTAGACTACTCTCACTAAATTTGCAAAAAGATATCTTTAAAGAATTTAATTCATTTTTCAATGAATTATTTTCTTCATCTTTCTTGGCAACCTGAAGTTTGAGTAATTTGTTACTCATCTTGGTTTTGCCAAGAACATCTATAAGCTCATGATAAGAATCTAGTAATTCATCAAAAAGATGGTACCTCGTCGTCGCTTTCATCTCCTTCATCTCCAAGAGCCATTAGACAAAGATTTGTGGCTTCTTCTTCATCGGAGTCACTATCACTCCATGTGGCTATTAGGGCATTCTTGTTGCCTTTGTCCTCATTCTTCTTCCTAGGGCATTTGTTAGCATAATGACCTTTATCTTGACAATTATAACAAGTTACCTCGTGTTTGGAGTCTTGTTTGGTAGCACTAGAGGTCTTTGGCTTGTTATGTTTGTTGAAGAACTTCTTGAACTTTCTAGTGAACAAGATCATCTCTTCTTCTTCACATCATCATCATCATCATCATCGGATTGATCTTTCCTCCCAACCAAGGCAATCCCCTTCCTCATGGATCTATCATCCTCTTTTATCCCCTTTCTTGTTGACACTTCAAGCTCATGGGTCACCAATGTGCCATGAAGTTCATCAAGGTCATAAGATGCACTTTCTCCTTTGTTGGACTCGATGATGGCGGTTCTCTTTGCATACCATTCCTTTGGCAAAGCTCTTAGTGCTCTTCTCCATATTTGCTTTGGAGGATACTTCTCTCCAAGTTGAGCAAGCTCGTTTATTATTTGGGTGAGTCTTCTAAACATTGAATCAACCTCTTCTCCGGACTCCATATCAAATGTCTCATATTTGAGTTGCAATAAATCAATCTTGGTCTCCTTCACTTGATTAGTGCCTTCATGACAAATTTGTAATTTGTCCCATATCTCCTTTGCTGTTGAGCACATCGAGATCCGATTGTACTCCTTCATATCTAAAGCACAATATAAAATATTAATAGCTTTAGCATTTTGAGATATTAAAATCATATCCGCTCTTGTGAAATCGTCCATTTCTTTTGGAACACTTATTCCCCCAACTTCCTTTAAAGGAATGTGTGGACCTTTCACAATAATCTTCCATAGGTCATAATCTACGGATTGGATGTATAGAGAAATTCTATTTTTCCAATAGCCGTAATTATAAGAGCGGAGGTCTATTTGTCGATTGACCTTGAGCAAACTCATTTGCTAGATTAGCCATAACAAAAATCAAATGGCTCTGATACCACTTGTTGGAATCGAAGAGGGGGGGGGGGGGGGGGAGGGGGGGTGAATGAGATTCCTTGGCTACTTTCGCTTTTTAAAATGAGTTTGCAAAATAAAAGAGTTTGCGCTTGCGCAAGGCTTAAGTCAATCGATAAATAAATAAATAAAGAAGTAAATAAATGCGTAATGAAATAAAGCGGTAAATGACACGAATATTTGTTAAAGAAGTTCGGCAATGAATCGCCTACGTCTCCTCTTTCCGGTTAGATAACCTCCAACCGAGGTTCCACTAGAACAAATGATCTTGGCCTTGAGGGCTCCAAGTTAGCCACAATACAACTCTTCCCGAGTACACAAAGCTCTTCCCGAGCACAACACTCTTCATGAGTCTTCTTGGCCTTAAGCGCTCCGAGGATAGCCACACACAACTCTTCCCGAGTTACCAACACTCTTCACGAGTCTTCTTGGTCTTAAGGGCTCCAAGGATAGCCACAACACTTGCACCAACTATACTTGTTGATGACTTTACAATTTCCAACTTGCTTTGGTGTTGGAGGACCTTACAAATAAATCAACAACACCTTCACGGTATAACAATACGAAGAACACAAGACTCTATCAAAAGAAATGAATTACAAACTCCAATACAACAACAATGTATGGAGATTGCAATGCTATTTAAAATTTGAATTAGCAAAGCTTTGATGAAGTTTGTAGGCTTGTTTCTTATCTTCAAAATGCTCCAAAGCATCAATATTTATAGTGTAGGAGGCCCCCTAGGCTCCTACTAGCCGTTGCTACACAAAAGGCTGAAATCACTCCTCGATCGCCTCAGCCATCGCCTGGGGCGATCCAGCCCAGGTTTTGCACAGTTGATTTTCTTCATTCAATCCACTTTTTAATCAATTAATCTGTACACTAAGTAGACACATTAGTATAACAAACACAAGTTTTGTTGATCATCAAAACTCAAAAATAATCCGGAGATAAATTAAAGCATTAAACACAACCATGCGTTTAAGGCTGAACACCCTGGCAACCTTAAACCCTAAATCCATAACTATCTTTCCTTCAGCCAAAGCAACCACTGTATCCCAAGCTCCACCCCCAAAAACCCCAAGCTCCACCTCAACCATCCAAAGCCCAACCATCCAAAGTTCCACCCACTATATCCAAGGTTGTGACCCGAGTTCCCACCAATATCCCTGCTGTCAAGGGTATCGTAATCAAAGAACTGGGTTACTACACCCAATCTGGAATTAAGCCCCCATTTGTTGCTGGGTAGGGCAAAGCCATTGTGACAGAGGCTGCACCTTCCAAGCCCAAATCAGATGCTCAAACAACCATTGATATTGCCATGGAAGACGTAGAAGACAAAGTACAGGAACTGACCGTCGTATTCGATGAATGGGTCGAATACAGAACGGCCAATCACTTCAGTCTGTTATTTGGAAAACTCAAGCGGCTGCACAAGATGGAACAAGAAGTCTTGAAAGGCACGAAAACTGCTGATGTTCACATTGCGGTGAATCGCAAGGAGCTGTTCCGGGAAAACTACAGACTGATGCTTGCCAATCTACTTATTCAAGCCAATAAGGCAAATTTTGATGTCACCAGTAGGGATGGCAACGGGGCGGGTTTGGGACGGGTTTGGCCAATCCCAGGACCCGCCCCGCCACACATAAAACCCGTACCCGCCCCGCCCCGCTTAGACCCGCGAACCCGGCGGGTTAGACCTGCCCCGCCCCGGTTCCATTTTTTTTTTTTTTAAACAATATTTAGCTAGAAATCAATTTTGAAACACAAAAGTTTAGTTTTGTGATTAAATTTTATGTTCTCTCTAATAAATATTTATAATAATCATTGTAAAACTATCTTTAAGCTACTAAATATTTATTAATTTGCTCTCATTTCCTTCAAAATGTCCAACTTCTTTCACATGAACACATGAATTTTGATATAAAATTAAATAATGTAACTTTATTGTTCAATCAAAGAAATAAAATGTATATTCAATAAATTAAAAATATATAGCGGGGCGGGTTCGCCCAATCCCAGGACCCGCCCCGCCCCGCTTCCAAACCCGGTTGAAGCGGGTCCAGACCCGCCCCGGTGGGTCGGGTTCAATGTGGGTCCGGGTCTGGACCCGTCTCATTGCCATCCCTAGTCACCAGCCCGACTGCCAAGGATGACGGTGCGGTCATAGCTCAGCTGAAGATGGACATTCTCACTCTCCATATGGCTGTTTGCATGCATCGCCAGAGGCTCAATATTTCAACTCCGCTTCTCAGTCCGGATCACCCAACAGCTAGCCAGACTGTGGCAGAGAAAAGTTCTGAGCCACCAATTATTGAGACAGCGAAGCAGCCAATGCCTAATGCTCCGTCTGCTGTAGAGGCCGAGGCAATGGACGTACTGCTGGAATCCCCTACCACTTCCATTCCTTTTGTGTCCTCAGTCTCAGAAATTCAGACACACTAGACATACCTAAGACATTTGTCTCGCCATACTTTGTCGATGCTGACCTAGTTGTGTCCAATATTGTTACAGCTCTACAGACTGAGGAGCCCTCTGAACCAATCACTTCTCCAATTCAGTACGATACAGATTTGGCATTTTTACATCAATTTTATTCGGAATCTAGTGGACTTAGTCCGATCCGACTTTCACCAATCTGTTGACTCCTCTGATGTGCCAACTGACAAAGGAAAAGAGCTGACTGTGTTACACTTGTAGAAATCCCAGACTCCGCTGATGATGCTCCATCAGTAGTCAAGTCCCTTCAAGAATTATCTGATAGCTTTCTCTTTCTCTCTCAACGAGTAAGAGAACTTCATCAAAGCCAGCGTATTACGTCTATGGATTTTGACTCTTTCCAAGACAAGATGATGGCAAGCATCAACGGTATTCAACGTGGTCTGAATGATCTGTTCTCTCAACAAGCTTCGTATAAGAACAGTCTGAGAAAAGAACAGATCGAGCTGGCTTCCGAAGTAAAACCTACCGTTGTCAAATCCCTCCTTGCTCAAGATAATCGTTTGGATACTATTTGCGCTCAGCTTACACAGATCGTAGATTTTCTTCAGGAGATTGCTGCTGACAAAAGGGGGGGGGGAAGAAGAAATAAGTGGAGCCAGCACAAATAGAAGACGACATAGATAACTGCCTATAATGAATGACATATGTAAATGTATTCATCAGACATGTTAATAAAAAAAAGTCCTCCAGTCGAAATTCTCAGTCTTATTCATTTATTTTGTATAGTTCATTTATTTTGAACAAAAGACTTAATCGATCTGAACAACAAATTTCAGTGTTCATTTATTTTGAACAAGAATACTTAATCGCTCTGAAAGAATATTCTACAAGAAAAAAGGACTTTATAAGAAGATTTTGAAGCTAGGTTTTATCATCATAAAAAAGGGGGCATTTGTTAGTTCCAGATTTTAAAGATGACAAAACAGACTAGACCGATCGAGCCTATGACAAAACAGATCAGACCAATAAAGTCTATCTCAAAACAAACCAGATCGATGTAAACCAGACTGACCAGATCGACGCGGATCCAGATCGATCAACAAGATCAGACCAGACCAGCTCGATACAGATCAGATCAGAACAGACGAAGTTAGTAAGCTTCGTTCTTCAATCCGAATAATTAACGGCTATTTATTGAAGCATTTAATGATGCATTTAATACTGAACAAGACCAAGGACTAAAGTTTACCTTAATTGGTAAATAGACAAAGGAGAGCCTATCTGACAAGCGCTGAAAGAACAGACCAGAAGGGAAAGTACCTAAAGAAGAAGACTGCAGCTTGTTCAGATACTGACCAGAGTATAGAGTTGCACACAAAATGAAATATTGTCGTTGGCAGAGACGATTATATATAGGTGCAACTACAAAAGCTCAAAGAGATGACGAGACACAAGAGATTCAAAACGCATAAAAGATCAATCAACTTTATCAAGGATTTAGTTGAGCAGAACGCTGTCATCGGAAGATTTCAACTTATCGATATGCTCAATATTAGAAGCACTGCTTATCGTTTTATTTGATCACTTAAGGATCATTTGTGCTTAGATTAAACCAATCTTTCAATTGTATTTTGTTCTAAGATAGAAGAGTGATTCCTTTGTAACTGTCAGACAGATTGTGTCTGAACAGATTGAGAGACTAGGAGTTTCAGTCTGGTAGTGAGGTAAATCCAGTTGAATCGGGGTTGTACGAAAAGTTGTATTACTCAAAGTCTTCTAGTGAATCCTTCCTTGATTGGAAGAAGGGGAGACGTAGAAGGATTTTCCTTCAAACTTCCAGAAACATATCTCATCTACTTTCATTTCGCACTATCTTGCATTGCATAGCCATCAACCGTTCTTACTAGCTAAGAACAGACCGTTTCCGCACTTTCATTTCAGTGGTCTGTTCTGCTTAAGTACTGGTTAAGAAACAGATTTCATTTACTAACCTGGGTGAAATCAATAAGAATTAATTTTTAGAGGAGTGTTCATTCACCCCCTCCCCCTTCTAAACACTCATGTCCGATCCTAACAGACACAACCGTAAGAAACCAATATGAAGGTTAGAATTGTTATGGTGTGGGTTCAATTGTCTAGGTTTACACCAATGACTAAATAGTTCAAGACTATAAGTTCACTTTTGTTACCTCGAATTTTGGTAGGGTGGCTTCCTTGGCTAACAATAGCTCCTCCCCTACTGGAGATGAGCGGTCCTGAAAGAAAAAGGTTAGAACGGGACCGGAGAGGATCTCCAGTGGGGCCCCTCCGACGATCAAGTTAAGATATCATATATAAGATGTAGGAAATAAAAACTTTTTTGCATGGAAATCACGGGAAGAAGTCTCTGTTTCAAACCTGATGCCCCACATATATATACTGGGAGGTGAGAGAAAAATTAACCTGTTATGGCCGGCGAGGACCTCGGGGGACCAATGCGAGTACTCCACTGGATGTCGATGTCTCATAAGGTGGGGACCACCGACAAATACTGTACCCCTTGTATGACGCACTACCTATGAGATCTCAATAGTACTAGAAAATATTCCCAGAACATTAGTCATTATCTGATTGGTCCCTTCGTGAGTGGTCCCCTGTTGGAGAATAAAATTCTGTTATAGGTAGCTCAGGTGAAGGACCACACTAGTGCCCAAAGTACCTCCAGACAACGTTGAAGGAGAGGCTAGGGCAACTACTTAAAGTCGGGATAACAACCCTGGCTGAGCTAGTTTAATCCAGCAAGGATGAAGACATCTGCCGAGCTGAGCACTATCGGGTGCGTTCCTCCCAAGGTACGAAGATACTTCCCGAGCTGAGCACTATCGGGTGAGTTCCACCGTGTACAAAGATAATTCCAGAGTTGAGCCATATCGGGTGCGTTCCACCATGGGTAAGAAGATAACTCCCGTGCTGAGCACTTGCGGGTGTGGAGTCATGCTATGCACGAGAGTAAGGGTCGAGACCGTACTGACCTCTTATCGGGATATCAACTATTAAGTCAAGTAAATCTGATTGAATACTACTACGGAAGATTCAAAGTTGTAAGTTATCTCTCCAGATGCCATAATAGTTCGTTAAAAGCGCTCAATTGCATACATGCATTAATTTAATTCATATGGGGTATTGTTGGAAAAAAGTGAATTAAATGAGCTCGATCGATCGGGTTGGCCAGAAAAATTTAATTAACTTTGGCACAATAGTTCGATCGATCGAGCCTTGTTTTTGTTTCGTGAAATGGTGCGTCCATTCATGTTTGGGTGTGATTTTTGGCGATATAATGCCTCCAAATTGTGTCCATCCGGACTTGTTTTTTGTTTACTATATATATAACATAACCCCACTTGTTTTAGAAATGGAATTTCAAAATTCACATCATATTTGAGTAATTTTGTGAGTCTTCATCATTGTTATGGTTGAGCTTTTTTAGACCTTTGTGGTTTAAATGATTTGTGATTTGGAGTGCTCTTATCACAAATCATTGTCGTTGTATCTTGGGAGACAAATTGTCAAAGTAAACCGTTAGCACCACAGCAGGCAATATTGTCTTAATAACAGAGATTATAAATCTCGCCTCGACAATTCTAATACAAAGTCATTTGTTGTTTTTTTGCTTGCTACTTTCCTAAGATACACACCCATAAATGTTGTACTACAGTAGGTAGAAGTAAATAAAAATATATCATGGTTGTTTTGCATAAGAAAACTATTTTTGCATGATTTTATAGCAAAGGGTTACCAAATGTTTGATTAAAAGCTTTTAAGTTGGATTAAGGATGATCGTAATTGTTTACCAAATCCTATAGTTTAGAGTTTCCATCACATTTGTCTTACTTCAAGATGTCAGCTTTATATTGCTTTCTTTTGACTGTTTGAGATGGTCACTTAGTCAAACTCTTAGGGGGGTGTATTCAATAATTACTTTTGATGACTTTTAATGACTTTTTTTTATTTAAAAGTCTACTGGTATTCACTCTAGACTTTTATAAACTCTGCACAAGTCTATTTGTACTCAAAATAGATTTTTGTAAAGTCTTTAGAAGTTATATGGTATTCAACATTGACTTTTTGAAAATCTATAAAAGTAATGTGGTATCTAAAATTTCAATTGATTTTCATTTACTTGTGGAATTATTTAGGTACAAATTTTAAAACATAATGTACAACTATTAAAAGTAGAAAAAAATCTTTTCCCCTACCAAGAGATTTATGTGGACTTATATCAAAGAGAGAGAAGATAAATTTCTCATTCACTCTTGTCATCTTCATCTTCAAGGGTTCTCAACTTTGGGATTTCTTGCCTCTTTGACAGCACACGGAAGCAATACAGTAAGCTTTCATGCGTTTGATAATTTTAGTAATTTATGATTTTGATGGAAAAGTTTATGGTAAGAGCTTCGAACCATATGAATCGAATACTTTCAAATCTGAAATAGCTCGAGCGGCTCGATGAATCCACAGGCAATTTATATATATTCGTGTATTTGATATCTGTGTTTCTCTTAAATTTTATGAACTTCCGCAGATTCTCTGTGATTTTTGCTATGTTGATTACTTAACTTGGATTGATCGAATCTGATCTATACATGCTTATCGATCGCGCTTTATTCTGTTGCGCGTCTTTTTGATTAATGAACTTATTTGATATTTCGTGTATGGATTTTGACATAAATCACTCAAAATATGAACTGAAACTGGATTGATCGATAATACAAACAAATTGCTCTTTTACGATGATTGATGATCATATCGGATGGATTTGGTTATACTGTCTTATTTTATTCAATTATTTTAACTGTTGTTACTTCTGTACGGTTTGCATCTGATCGTTTGTGTACTTTTTGAAACATTATCTGGAGAGTAACAACTTAATTAAAATCATTTAAATAGATATCTCAAGTGATTATAATTTAATTACTGCAAATTCATCTACACGGCCGCGACCCTCCCGCCTTTGGCCGAGATTTGGGGTCCGTCGCCACCGCGTTTGGCCGAGTTTGGGGTCCGCCGCGGAGGAAGTGGCGGCGCTTCCTGCATATTTTTTGCACCCTTTTACCGAATATTGTTAAATTTCTTGCACCCTTTTACCGAATCTAGTGTGCAAATATGTTCCCGAAGAAGAATGAAAGAGAAGGAAACAATTATGAAGATTGATAGTTCCCGAAATCCTCTTAAATTAAATAAACTTTTAATAAATAAATTGTAAATTTTATTTATTACCATTTTCTAGATAAATCGTTGTTAGGGTTCACCCTAAACATGAACATTATTGGTTAGACACTATTGAGGATTATGAAGATTTGAGAATTGTAGTGGGGAATGGAACTGCTGCAGGAAAATACTCAATTGGGCTAGGAGAAGACACTGATGCAAGAACATGTGAGACGAAAGAAAATAGGGGTACTAATTTATTAGATGATTACGTGTTTGATCATAATAGTGGTGAATTCATGCAAATCGATATGCAAGAAACTTCGTACCAGCCTCCCATTTTTGAGGACTCTGCTTCACTGTTACCCTCTCAGCCCATGAGTTCAGAGGTTCCGCTTGTGACAAGAAAAAGAACTAGGACCGAGTCTGAAGCAAAATCAAGCACATTCAAGAACAATGACCCAGATGTTATACATAAGCTCTCTAACACCCTTGAAAAGGTAGCTTCTAAGATAGACTCATTTGGTATTATGGATGATAGTTGTTGGGATGCTATCAAGGACGTCCCAAATTTGGATAATCGTACTCGGTACAAGGTGCTTGACTTGCTGACTACCAGATCAAAGAAGATAGATTTCTTAAAAATGACAATCGAAGAGCGTTCGGGATGGATAGACTATAATTGAACGAATGAGTATTGTTGGGGGATTGTTTTGAATTATTATTTTTAATTATTGAACTAGGAATGAGTTCTCAACTTTTGAATTATTTCTACTTATTTTTAGATTGTTTATTAAACACATTTTGTTTTGATTATATATGAGATGTTTTTTCATATTATTGTAGAGTTTTTTATTATAATTCTATGTTTAATTCAGGTGGTTTATTTAAATGTCAAATAACAATATGCATGAAGTAGATATACAAATGGAAGAAGATGAAATGGAAGATGAATTACACGAAACTGTTAGGTATTTGTTGATGGAGATTTTCGGAATCCTCTATGTGCTAAACGAGCATATAGCTAACATGTATCATGAGCATGTTCATCGTCCCTTAAATAGACGTCCGATATCTACAAGTGGACACGATTATATTAATAAAATATTAAAAGAGGATCCAACAAACTTTCAAGAAATTTATAAATGTATCCTGAAGTGTTTTTAAAATTGTCCAACATCCTTAGAGAAAAAACACCCTTACTAGATACAAGATACATTTGTATTGAAGAAATGCTTGCAATGTTTTTTACTCATTGTTGGTCAAAATACACGATATTGCTTGATTCGTAAAACCTTTGGCCGATCACAATATAATACTAGCCAAAATTTCAGCAAGGTGTTGAAAGCGTTAAATAGCATTGCAGTAGATATGATGATCAAACCTGGATCTACAGTGCCAGAAAGAGTAAGAGAGAGTACACGATTTTATCCATACTTTAAAGTAAGTTCACGAAATTTTTATTGTTTTTCAATTTTTATTATTATTGTATTATCATTATTATTATTATGTTTTTTTTTATTTTATTGTTATTGTAGGATTGCATTGGAGCTATTGATGGAACTCATATTCCATCAACGGTGTTTGGGCGAGATTCTAACAGTTATCGTAATCGTCATGGAATAATTTCTCAAAATATTTTAGCAGCTTGTAACTTTGATTTAGAATTTATATACGTGCTTAGTGGGTGGGAAGGATCTGCTCATGATTCATGCTGAAGGATGCTTTATCAAGAAATAATGGACTTAAGTTCCACAAGGTATGTTTTTAATCATATATATTGCTCAACTATTCATAGTTTTGTAATTTTCAATGATTATGTATGTTATGCATTGGTAATTTAATTATACAAGTTTTCCATGATAGGTAAATATTTTTTAGTGGATGACGGATATCCAAATCGACGTCAATTCTTGGCTCCTTTTCGAGGTGTGCGTTATCATCTTCAAGAATTCACTGGCCAAGGTCGTCATCCTGAGGATGCAAAAGAGTTGTTCAATCTCCGTCATGCTTCTTTGAGGAAAGTTATTGAGAGAATATTTGGTATATTTAAATCGCGGTACACAATATTCAAAACAGCTCCTCCATTTCCATATACAACACAAGCAGAGCTTGTTTTGGCTTGTGCCGGATTACACAAATTTCCCGCAAGGAGTGTCGTTCTGATGAATTTCCAGTTGAACCAGATAATGAAGCGACATCAACTTTATCCGAACAAGTTTATGAAGATGACGACTTTGATTTATTTATTGATACTCATGAACAACAACGAGCGAATGCTTATGCATGGAGGGATAGTATAGCCACACGAATGTGGAGTGATGTTGAACATATTATCGAGAATGTACCTTAGATAAATTTTTTCATGAAAAACTACTGAAACTGTATCAAATTCTCTCGTTATTTTGATTATGTTATTTATGCAACAATGATAAAAGTATTATTATCTTGCAATAAAAGTTTACAAATGGCTAAAAATCTTGCAATAAAGTTCTACGGTGTTATATAAAAAGTCCACAAGAGTCTATAAAATTCTACATAATTCTATGAAAAAAGTCTACAAGAGTCTATGAAAATCTTTTAACAACTCCGTGGGATTCTATAAAAGTCAATAAAAATCCATCAACTCCACAAAAGTTTATCATTTTAAAAAAATCATTAAAAGTCATTAAATCTCTAAAATGAATACACCCCCTTACTTTGGAGCTAATGACTTTATGTTATGGTTATTAAACAGACTGTTTAATTAAGCAATCTCTATCTCAATTATGTATAATTTCAGCATGTTGGAATTTATAAGGGAAAATTGTAATTTTGATTATATTTTTCGTTTCTTTATGATTTTGGTCACCTATGTTGTCAAAATTGATGTAGTAATATATTTCTAATTTTTTGTCAATTTTGCTAATTTATTTTGTAATTTTAGTCCTTTATCTCGCAGAGTGGTGACATTCGCACACATCGGTGCCCTGCGAGTCGTCAAGAGATAAACAAGAGATAAACATACGAGACCAACATTATAAAATTATACTAGTAATTATAAACTTCCATTGCTATACTATTATTTTAATATCATTACTACTATGCAACTAATATTATAAATACTATATTATTAGTACTAGCGTCCTTGTACAATATTTTTTTTTATTTAAATTATGGCATGATTAATTTTTCTTTCGAGTTTAATTTTTTTTGTAATGCTTTGTTTATATTATAAAATATTGTAATTAGTTTTGTTTATATTATAAAATAGGATAATTTATAGTAGTTATTGATAAATGCATTGTCGTCATGGATTGTCTCATGAAGTATGAAGTATGAAGTATGAAGTATGGTCCAATAGATTACCAGGCCTTGAAACATTTGGTGAGGGTTGTACATTAAACATGCAAGAGTTGACATTGTCAGCATTCTAAAGGGCATTACGATAATTAAACATTGGTGTCAGATTGACACACCAAATATCAGAATAAACCCCTTACACTATAGATAATACATAACAATACTATGCATGCACTATTTATTATTGACATAGCAAGATGTTATATACTCAGGAGTCCAGGATCGGGCCACCATGCATAAGGGTCGATTGAAGGGGCAAATGAAATTAATGTTGGAATAATCTTGTAGGACAGTTACATTACGATGCACACAGGGTTGTGTGGAGTTTGCTTGTGATTACTTGATGCAATCCAGAAATGCCATCAAATTGTTGGCAAACATCTCCACCTGAGGTTATCAAGATAAAATGTAATGCAGCAATCTTTCAACAAGGAAATTCAGCAGGATTTGGAATCATTGCAAGGGATCATCAAGGTAAATGTATAGCATGGAGTAATAAACATCAGAATGCCTCAACGACTCCTGAAATGGCGAAGGCATTAGCAAAAGTGTGAGGGAATTGAACTAGCACAACAACAAGGCTGGAATAGAATATTACTCGAAAGTGATTGCAAAAAATGTCGTTCTGGCCGTGAATTCCAAAACTGAGAATTTTTCATCCATTAGAAATATTCTCTTAGATATAACGCTGATGTTGATGGAATTCCAAGAAGCGAATGCACAAATGGTTCACAGAAGTGGAAATGTAGCAGCACATCTATTAGCTAACATGACAACATTTGATTTATCAGACTATCCAGATTTTATTCACGGTATTGTAATAGCTGAAAGTCGAGATTGATCAATAAAATATCGTTTTACTTCTAAAAAAAATCCAGGATCTCATGCTAAATCATTAAAAATATAGATAAATATGCGGAAGCATATCTGAGTCCATAATAGTTGATATTCATGTAAATCTGAGTACTATGATCTTCCAGACCTTCATGCTCGCACGCACTCTAACTGTTGACGGGATACATTACATGTCAATGTGACCTTGGGACCACGACCCGTATATATATTTTTTGTTCTCTATTTAAGCCATTCATATAAATAGAAAAGCACATTAGCATATACACATTAAAAGGTACGTACCATATTAAATGTTTCTATTCCAACTTTAACTGTATTCAGATTATTTTATTTTGGCTAAACTTCAAGATAGTATATAATACACAATCAATTATATATGTACGCCCACATGACAAATTATATTGCAACAATTAACCCCGAAAAATTTGAGAAAGGATTTTTTTTAGATCGATTCGAAAAACTTCACCATTTAAATTTGAATTCGATTGACGAGTGAATTTCTAGTTCTAGCTAGACATGACCACGGTCGTGAACCGCCGGTTGACGATTCAGAACCGCCGATTCGACGGTTCAAAAGAGCTCGACCCTTAACCTTACTCGTCGTAGACGGTTTCGGTTACGGTTTGTGAACCGCCGGTTACGGTTACGGTTCAACCCTTATATTTTTTAAATTTAAAAAATTAAAATTTAAAAAAATTATTTACATTTTTTAAAAATTACTCTAAAAGAATCATAAAAAATAACAAAGGAAATGTAAGGGGGATGAGAGAATTTGAACTTTTTAAGTTGACATTAACTCTCTATATTCATATGAATCATTTAGCAATTTATATGTTGAGTTCCACGTGTGGATATATCTAGTGGAAATTTTCTAGGTCGCATGTCATTAATCTTACAAAACTTACCCCATTGTTTCATCAAACTCGATGGGATCACAAATAAGATAATGTCATTTTAATTGATTTAATCTGAGTATCTAACGATACTAATTAGATAAGAAATTGATGTGAAACATATATAATTTTGATACTAATTACAAATGATATTGGTATGAAACATTTACAATTATGATACTAATTAAATATTAAATTCGTATGAAACCTATACAAATTTGGTACTAATTACAAAAGAGTTTGGTATGAAACATTTACAATTATGATACCAATTACATATGAAATTGGTATGAAACATACAACTTTGGTGTAATTACAAATGATATTGGTATGAAACATTTACAATTATGGTACTAATTACATATGAAATTGGTATGAAACCTATACAATTTTGATACTAATTGCAAAAGAGATTGGTATGAAATATTTACAGTTTTGGTACTAATTACATATGAAACTTATACAACTTTGGTACTAATTGCAAATGATATTGACATGAAACATTTACAATTATGATACTAATTACATATGAAATTGACGAGTATAACATTGAATTATTTGTTATTATCTAAAAAAAACACACAAAAGTTGTTATGTTAAAAAAATCAGTAATGAGATTTGTCACAATCAATTTACATAAGAAACAAATGTCAATAAAGTTATTTTACGATGATTTCATTGATTAATCATAAATATATTAAGTTAGAAATTATTATTTTATATAATATAAAGTTAGTCGATTATCAATCCAATACATTGTTCCCAAATCCGTCTAAGTAAATTATTAAAAGATTTTATTAATTAATCAAATATTACATTATCGAGTTTCTATTGTAAGTCATATTGTGATAAACTAAGATATACTTATTTAATTATTATATATATAATGTAAATCAAATAATGAACATAAAATGATTGTAGAATAATTATAAAAGGTATATAATATATTTATTTTGTAATAATTTGCTTCATTATTTAATTTTTTTATTTTGCAACCACTATTTATAGTTCTTATTAATTTATCCAATATTTTTTTTTATATTTTCTTTGTTATAGATATGTTTCTATTATGGTACTAATTACATATGAAATTGGTATGAAACATATATAACTTTGGTCTAATTACAAATGAAATTGTTATTGAAATTTATAATTATTCTACTAATTACATATGAAATTGGTATGGAACATATAGAACTTTGGTACTTATTACATATTAACTTGGTATGAAACCTTTACAATTTTGGTGCTAATTATACATGATATTGGTATGAAACATTTACAATTATGGTACTAATTACATATGAAATTTGTATGAAACCTATAAAACTTTGGTATTAATTACAAATGATATTGATATGAAACATTTACAATTATGGTACTAATTACATATGAAGTTGATATGAAACATATACAACTTTGGTGTAATTACAAATGAAATTGGTATTGAAACATTTACAATTATTGTACTAGTTACATATGAAATTAATATGAAATCTATACAACTTTGGTACTAATTACAAAATAAAATCGACGAATATAATATTGAATTATTTGTTATTCATATATAAGAAACAACACAAAAGTTCTTATTTTGTTAAAAAGGGTCAGTGATGAGATTTTTGATTATCGGTTAGAAGTTATCAATTTATATAATATAAAGTTAGTGAATTATCAATTCAATATGTTGTTTCCAAATCATTATAAGCAAATCAGTAAAAGATTTTATTAATTAATCAAATATTACAATATCGAGTTTCTATGGTAAGTAATATCGTGAGAAATTAAGATATATTTATTTAATATTTTATTTTGCAACAACTATTTCTTTAATCCTTATGAATTTATCCAACATTTTTTGTTATATTTACTTTGTTATAGTTTATTTCTATTTTACGATATTTATTTAAGAGCATAACATATTTTTCTAGATAATTCTTATTTATATTTGTCAATGTAAAATAGTTATCATTACATTACATATATAATATATATTGTATATTAGTATATATAATTATATTATCTAAAAAAAATAAACATGATAATAGCTTAGTGGTAAGAAGCTGTCTATTTATGTTGGAGGTCAAGAGTTCGAATATTCATCAACACACACTTTAATTTTAAAATAAAATAAAAATAAATATTAAAAAAAACCGTGGAACCGCCGGTTCGAAACGACGGTTCCACGGTTTCCATGCCCGTGAACCGTAATCGGCCGTACAGTAACGAGCCAGTTACAGTTCGGACCCATGAACCGGGTCAACGGTTAACCGGACCGTTGACCCGGTTACGGATCCGAGCCAGGTCACGATTCAATATAAACCGCGGTCATGCCTAGTTCTAGCTAGCTTCAAGGGATCTTCGAGTAATTCAAATTCGAGCTCCACAAATTCGATTTTTCCGAGTGTAAGTCGAGAGTTTATTAATTTTTTTAATAAAAAATTAATAAATGTACTAAATTTTTGTCCAGTATTTCCCTTTAAAACGCATTTCCAATCGCAGCAGGCCTTTTCTGTGCAATTTTTCTTTTTATTAGGCATAGGAGGATCCAATCTCTCTCTGAGGTATGATTTTCAGACAAGTTCATCTAATTTTTTTGTTAAAGTTGTGTACTTTTTGGTAAGAAAACGGATCCGTGATTTTTTAACAGGAAACGCTCATGGCTTCAAAGCGGATCTTGAAGGAGCTCAAGGATCTTCAGAAGGATCCTCCTACGTCTTGCAGCGCTGGTAGATTAATTGGAAAATTTATTCCGTTAAAGAAAAAGTTTCGATTCTGATGTGTTTATTAACTTGGTTTATAGGAAACAATATTGATGAGTTTTGTTACTTGAAAGCTACTTGGGAATTTGGATTATTTAATCTGTGATATTTGTAAACAAAATTTAGGAGAATTGTAAGCTTTTCCCTGGATGGGCTTGGATAATTAATTGTTTCACTTGTAAAAAATTGATATTTATGATCAGTGTGTTTTATTTATATATTTCTTGTTCAGTTTGGTTTGTGAGTGATTATGCTAAATGCTTGGATTTTTCATCCTCGAGGGTTGGTGTGAGGTGTCTTAATTTAGGAAACCTTGTGCCTACTGTTATGCAACATAATGACTTTGAATAGAGTTACAAAAACTAGTTTATTCTATGAGGCTCATGTTTTTTGATGATGGATTGATTCTTTGGAAGTTGGATAAGTTGTTTGTCCAATTGAGAAGAAGCTTTTCAGGGAAATGTATCTGAACCTGATGTATTGAGTAGATTTATGAACTTGGTTGTGGCTTTAACAAGCTCTGTGCTGGTTTACTCCCTGTTGGGATTCACATTTTGTATTTATGTTTCTTATGCGTGCTAATTAATGAGTCCGGTAAAGGTTTTGATGTGACCAGTTGCTTTCTTGAAATGACCAGTTAATATTGAGCTTTGTGAGTTTGTTCATAAGGGATTGATTGAGGCCTTTTCTTTTTAGCTATTTCTGTTGTGAGATTGGTAACATGGATTATAAACAATTCTTGAAGTTATAAATGTACAAAAATGATTTCTGAAAATCAGCTCTACATATTGCTGCATCTTTCTACATTTATGTTTCATGGATACCCAAGCCATTTCTTATTTTGGCCCAAGTTAAAAAGTGCCATAGGATTCTATAGATTCCTCAATTTCATATTCTGTTTTTAAATTTTTTACTCGTTCCTGAAGTTTGCAAACTACCTCTTGAGAATCATGAATGACTTGTATGCGGGAGAAAACATAAAAAATTACATTTTGTTATGCTAAATTTTTGCTTTCCACTTTGTATATATCTTAGGTCCCGTGGCTGAGGACATGTTTCACTGGCAAGCTACAATCATGGGTCCTACAGATAGTCCATATGCTGGTGGAGTTTTCCTAGTTACCATTCATTTTCCTCCCGACTACCCTTTCAAGCCTCCTAAGGTTTTGCATGCCTAATTGTCTTTCTACTTTTAGTCTCTCCATTCTCATTTTTGACGGCTAGTTTAGTTGCATTTTCGTATTACGGGTGGATTCAGGAATCCGAGAGAGGGATTGGATGAGGGGTGAGGTGGGGTGACGGAATGGATTTTGGGGGGGTAAAACTTGTGATACCAAAGAAGTTGCACAAAATTTCAAAAAAGAATTCATTCCCCTGTGAGCTACCCTACTAGATCTGCCCCTGTTCCATTGATTAGGCCATTAGATTTGCTCCTCTAATATGACATCATCTCTTTCAGAAAGACGTTCATTTCCTAAGTTTCGCTGGATGGCTTTTTGAATAAAGTTTCACTTCTTGTGTATTCATCTTGTCTTCACAGGTTGCTTTCAGGACAAAAGTTTTCCACCCAAATATAAACAGCAATGGAAGCATATGCCTCGACATATTGAAGGAGCAGTGGAGCCCTGCCCTTACTATTTCGAAGGTTCATTTTACTTGTATCTATAACATACTCTCCTGTTTATATCTGATCGATCAACTTTTGCCAAAAATAACATACGACCGAGTAAACCCTCACTTTTTTTAATGTAGTTGCAATGTATTTGTTGCCAATTTTAGGTGTTACTTTCTATCAGTTCTTTGTTGACGGACCCAAACCCCGATGATCCTTTGGTTCCTGAGATTGCTCATATGTACAAAATAGACCGGAGCAAGTATGAGACCAGTGCAAGGAGCTGGACTCAGAAATATGCTATGGGGTAACAACCATGTTTCGGCTTCTATAAAGGAAAGGCCTCGAGCAAGTACTTTAGTCTTCTAATTTATGTATGATTTAGTTAACTTAAATCATCTTGGAAGACCAAAATTTGAAGGAAATCCAAGAAGTTTTCGATACATTCTAATCGTTTGTGTTTAGTTGATCTTTGAAATGTCTCTTACTATTTCTATATTGTGCTTGCTATCTTATATGTTGCTTGCTGAGCCTTGGTTTAAACATTTTGTGGGCATGCTCAAAATGTAAATTAAAAATTCTGCATTCTGGTTGTGAGATTAAATTCAACTCCATGGTAAAATGTCTCATTTCATTTTTCATATTTGACGCTTGCCGTAGTAGTAAAAGCTATAGTCAATACTGAAAATGTGTAGTTTAAGCATTTGACACCGTCATGTTTTGATATTGTTTTACATAGACTGTCACATTGCCTAGTGGTAGATATTGTTTCTCGAACTGATCTAACAACCCCATCCTTGAAATTGCTCTAGGTGAGAATGGCATTATCTATACTAGTTTCAGTGTCATACATAGATTGATGCACAACACAATCGACCACACATGGATGTTTTGGACAATTGCTAGTGCCTATTCCTTGTTGAAGAATATATTATATCATTAAGAAAAGATAAAGAATTAGATGATGAAATTTTAAATAGTTTCAACAAGAATCTATTCATTTTTGGCAGAAAAATTTCTTGATCAAAAGATGGATTCAATCCCTGGCATTATGTTATCCTTAACTGGTTCCACACATCGTATATGTCATACATTACTAGAAACTAAACAGAAAGAAACAAAATCTAACTCCAAAAATCCTAATGCTAACTATTGCGATAACCCTTCAAACTCCCCCCGTAGTGGACTCCATTCCTTAGATTTCGTACAACATGCCAACTTGCAAGAAATTTTCATGGGGAATTCGAAGTGACGAAACTGCTGATACATAGTTAATAGTCCATTGCATCAGCCAACCATTGCTTTCTTTAGATTTGAGAATTGTTCTTCCCGTAACAAAAACAACCCCTTTCTCGAGTGCAGAATCTAGTTTCTTAGTTTCTTCTGCACTTTCTGATATCCCTTTCAGCTTCTCCACTATTAATCCAACAACATTTCCCGCTAAACTTTGTTTATCTTTATAGCCGAACTGAATCAAACATCGGTAAACTCCATCGAACCCCAGTTTCGCGACCACAAACCGCTCTTCTGGTAGCACAGTCTTAATCGGTAGAGTTCTAATGGTTACGATAATGGTGTTTTCCCGAAGAGAATTCGTGTTATGAATATAGTGTCTGATAATTGGTGGGATCCCATTTACAAGATCAGCACAGAATAAACATATACCCGTTGGATGATAAAGGTTGCTTTCGTATAAGATTTTGTGGAGTTCTTCAAAACCAAGCTTTCTTTCGGAGTCATATTTTGGGGTTTTTTAACTAATTAACCCAAAAAACAAATATATTTAATAAAATAACCTAAAAAAAAATTTCTTTATCAAAGTAACCGAAGTCGCCATCTCAGATGGCGACTTCAGCATAAATTTTTTTTATTTTATTGAAGTCGCCATCTGAGATGGCGACTTCAATATAAAATAATTTTTTTTTTAAAGTCGCCATCTGAGATGGCGACTTCAATATAATTTTTTTTTTATATGGAAGTCGCCATCTGAGATGGCGACTTCCATATATATACGCTTTCCATAAATATAATCATATTAATTATTGTAAATAATTTATAATATAAGGTTTTCATAAATATAATCATATTAAATATAGTAATTAATTTATAATATACGATTTTCATAAATATGGTTTCCATAAATATAATCATATTAATTATAGTAATTTCATATATGACAGCTTCCATCATCGTACAAAATATGCCTTCCAAATTACTCCAATTTTGACCAAAAAATTGAATTTTCGAAAATTCAAAATTTTGACTCATCAATTTTTTAAATATTCAATTATGAAAGAGAAAATCATTATCTATCACTCAGATTGTGTCAATCACGATTTTTTCCTAACCTAAATCTTCAAATTTAATTGTCACTCATTATCGGCTAATTTAAAAAATTAATGCCAATTAAAAAATAATTTCAAAATATTGTTAAATACTTTTTTTTACATTTTATGGCTTCTTATTCTTTTTTTCTTATTTTTTTTAAATGTGAATTTGGTTTTGTAAAAAAAAATTATAATATTATATTATATAGCCTAGAAAATCTTTTGAGCGACTCCATACACCAAATATATCTACTAATATATCTACCAAATTATATTAATTTATCTACTAATTTATTATATTAATTTATCTACTAATATATCTAGCACCAAATAAATATTCAAAAACAAATTATACATCAATTTCACCAAATAACAATAATATTATTGTTCTACAAAACAAATCATAATAATGTGTAAAGTAACAAAATAAAAATAAAGAAATTTAACTTTGTAAACTAATAAAATAAATAAGAAAGGGTCAAGTAATATTCAAACTTGTGCTGCTGGGTTAGGGGTGCAAAGCCCCCACCAGTAGAGCACATGACCGTACTTGACATAATTATTACTAACAAATATATAATAACCTATTTAACCGATATCGGTTTTGATTTTTAAAATATCGGTTAACCGACTTAACTTATTTAACTGGATGATCACCCCTAGATAATATTATTGTTACTAACAAATATATAATAACATATTTAAGCGATATCGGTTTTGGATTGCCAAAAATATTTTTCAAACAAAATATTTTTTTGAAAAAGATTATTATAATTTTTTTTTTTACAAAACCAAATTCACATTTAAAAAAAATAAGAAGAAAAGAATAAGAAGAAACGCACCCTAAGTGTGCGTTTCACCATAAAATGTAAAAAAAAAATTATTTAACAATATATTTGAAATTATTTTTTTAATTGGCATTAATTTTTTAAATTAGCCGATAATGAGTGACAATTAAATTTAAAGATTTAGGTTAGGAAAAAAATCGTGATTGACACAATCTGAATGATAGATAATGATTTTCTCTTTCATAATTGAATATTTAAAAATTGATGAGTCAAAATTTTGAATTTTCGAAAATTCAATTTTTTGGTCAAAATTTGAGTAATTTGAAAGGCATATTTTGTACGATGATGGAAGCTGTCATATATGAAATTACTATAATTAATATGATTATATTTATGGAAACCGTATTTATGAAAATCGTATATTATAAATTAATTACTATATTTAATATGATTATATTTATGGAAACCTTATATTATAAATTATTTACAATAATTAATATGATTATATTTATGGAAAGCGTATATATATGGAAGTCGCCATCTCAGATGACGACTTCTATATATAAAAAAAATTATATTGAAGTCGCCATCTCAGATGGCGACTTCAAAAAAATTATTTTATATTGAAGTCGCCATCTCAGATGGCGACTTCAATAAAATAAAAAAAATTTATGCTGAAGTCGCCATCTGAGATGGCGACTTCGGTTAATAAAGAAAATTTTTTTTAGGTTATTTTGTTAAATATTTTTTTTTTTTGGGTTAATTAGTTAAAAAACCCCATATTTTGCTTTCTTGCTTCTTCCACTGGTCCACGACAACATGATGATCATGAAGAAAGATGCGATTGCGAATGGAACCCATCCGCCTTGTGGATTTTGTTTACCATTGCTGATAAGAAGCAGCATTCGACGAAAAGAAATGGGACAAAAAAGGCTAAGATTAGAAGAAAATTAGTGTCCCAAATGACCAACATCACTAGTGTCACCAAGCATGTGGTTATAAGCATCACACATATGATTGCGACGCCTGTACATTAAAAAAAAACGATTTGTTAAAAAAGGAAAATCTTTAATCAGATGAATAAGAACATGAACAAAAGGTAGTAGGGGGAATGATTTGTTTTCCTTTTCTTTACCATATGCATTGCCTATTTCAACCCCTTGTTTGAATCCCACAACAAGAGCAATACAAAGAACCCCAATAATGAAATTGACTTCTGGAGAATAGACTTGACCCTCGTGCTTCGAGGACGTATGGAGCATGTTTACTCGAGGGAAGCATCCGAGAGCGAGAGATTGTTTGACAATAGAAAATGTTGCAGATATCATAGCCTGGCTAGCAACAACAGCAGATAAGGTGGCGATCACGAACATTGGCCAGTATACCGGAGTGGGAATGGAGCTATAATACGCGGTGCTTAACTTTTCGGGGTTCTTGTTCAAGTAAGCCGCTTCTCCAGCATAACACAACGCCAACGAGGGATAAACAAATGTAGAGAAAGCCAACTGCATCGAGAAATCGTTACCGTCTTAACTCGAAATGTAGCAAAAATATTATTAGTCCATAAGCACAAGAAAAGTTTCAAACCCAAAAGAATAATCTATTGGGTGGTAGAGCCTTTCAATCTTATAAGTTACTCCTCAATCACTTGTAGACTTATGTGGGATTATGATGAATTACACTGATCTGTGCCATCGTTTCTTCTGGTTTTCTTTCTAACCTGAATCGATCTTTTGTTGAAGTGGCCTAAATCGGCAAACATTGCTTCAGCTCCAGACGTGCACAGAAAGGCTGCACCGAGGAGCTCCCAGCCGGTTCGGCCTCGTTTTTGAAAGAACTTGAGCATGTAATAAGGGGAAATGCCCTTAAGGATTGTGGGGTGGTAGTTGATAATGTTGTAGAGTCCAATTGAAGCATTTGTAGTAAACCACAGAAACATTATTGGAGAGAAAGAGCAGCTAACTTTACTTGTACCAAATCTTTGGAAATAGAACAAAATTAAGAGAAGCAAGACCGCCATAAGAACAACATAATCTGACAAGGTAAAAAATGAATCGAATATTAGGATTTGAACCATTATCATGGTATTGCAAAATTTGAGTAAACACAATATATATGTTACTGGTTGTAATCTTCTGGAAAGTGTCTGAATTCCTGAAAGAGCCGAAAGAACTGCAGCAAAGGGGGAAACACATTCAAATTGGAAATTGGGAGAAGGAAACAATGACTTCAAATATATGTCATCTGTAGGGTTTCGAATTTTACACCTTTATTCTTGTTAGAAAGAAGTTTCTAAGAACTCTCGAGTTCATTGAATCTGGACTAGCAATAGATTTTATATTTTAACAGATACCAACACAATTATATTCAACTTCAGATCTTAAGTTTTTAGTTGAAAATTTTTTCCAACGTAGAAAAAAAGATCTTATTTCTGTCCATTTTGAGAAAAAAAAAACAAGAAGATTCAAAACAAAATTTACTTTACAATTTTCTTATATGCATACCACTAGTTGCTGGTGTAAGAGCTCCATCTCCAATAACCATGCAAGTGCCAAGAAGCACAAAAAATGTTGTAAGAAACTGAGCAGTGTAACTTTTCTCAATAAAAGCCTCGCTCTTATTCTTAATAACACTCCCTTGTTGATAGAACTTCAAATTTGAATCAGATGGGAGCCTTGTGTCTTGAATTGTGAGGTTGTTTCGGAACTTTATATGCCGACATAGGTACAATACAAGGAGAAAGTTCCACCTTCTCCATTATCATCGGCACGAAGGACGATGAATACATATTTGATCAATGGTATAATTGTCAATGTCCAGAAGATGATGCTAAATATTCCAAGAAAATCCTCTCTTGTGGGATTGGCAAGTTGCGAAGAGGGAAGCACATAAAGTGGAGAGGTGCCTAGGTCTCCATAAACGATTCCAAGTGTTTGATAAGCCATTAGCAATGTTTTTTTCGCATCATATTCCTAAAACCAAAAGACAAATCTTGTTATAATTGGCCATTTCATTGTGTCTACACGGGCGCACACAAAATAAACAACAGATTCAAGAAGAATGAAGACTTATATATACAAATCAAATACAAAAAATTAAACTAAGTACATTTAACTACCTTCTTGGGGATGGAATTTGATGTCTTAAATTGAGGGTCCTCCTCGTCTTCCTCCATTTTCATTAAGATTATGTGTTTATAGTTACAAATAGAATCTGATAGAGAAAAAAATTTGGAGAAAGAATGAGGGTAGGACTTAAATTACTGCTGCATGCACATTTGAGAGGCCAAAAACCATTAAAAAATGCATGGAGAGGGTAGAAAAAATAAGAGTTTTTGAAGGGATATAAATAGAATTAATTAGAGGATGTTAGATAAGTGGAGGATATATATATATATATATATATATATATATATATATATATATATATATACTTTTGACTCATTCGATGATGATTACGTTGGCATTATTGGGATTGCAAATCTTTCGCTTGATGAATTAGAGTTAAGTCATATTTACTCTTTAGATTGAATTAAATAACTTGACATTTGACAATATTCATTGTATAACTTTTTTATGTTTATGTTGTATTTTATGTTATTTAATTAGTGAATGATGTGTCTATAACTTTACATCATTTTCAATTTTATCGTTCGAATGTTTGTTAATGAATTTTATTCTTGAATTTAGTACATTATAATATAGTGTATATGTAGAATATAAATAAAAACTAAAAAGTTAATATTGTATCCTAGACGTCTTATCATGTAAGTTTAGAAAATACATGTCGTTGTATTAATATCGAGTCATACTCATGCCATGTATTCTTAACCGTGCAGCATGGTAGACTAGCAATCTAGTTTGTGACCATTTGTGTGTAGATGATAAAATAAATTTATTTATCCTATATTTTAATAAATTCAATAGTATAGATAATGATATAAGAATCATTTGGTAATAATATTAAGAATTTGAGAAAGTAACAATACTGAATATTGTAAGTAAACAAATAAGATTGGACCTACATGCATGGGATGCAAACATGCTTTTGATTGGCTTTCTTTTATCTAAATATTATTAAAAAAAATTTCAAAAATACTGTAACTTAAAAAATATTTACAAAAATATAATAAACCGTCTCTTGGAATGACGGTTAAGTGAACTCGCCACTTGAGTGGCGAGTTCAACATTTTTTTGTAAAAAGAAGTGTTGTAAAGTTGTTTTAATGAATTTTTTTTTCAATATTTGAATAATTTAAAAATAAAAAAATGATTGTGATACATCTTTATATGCTGACGATGTCGAATCACCGTATGGAATAAGAGTTATAAATTGCTAGTAACTGTTCAAAATTATATTAAAATTTAAAATCGGCATTTAAGTTTATTATTTATTACGTAATATAAATATAAATATAAATATATATATATATATTTATTTATTATGTAGTAAATACTAAATTTAACTACATTTTTAAATGGACTGAGTTTTGTGTCACATGCTCACATACTTAATGAAACAGCATTTGTAAAGTCATACTATAAGAGTTCCATTTATCAGGTACTTATGCTGATGTATAGGGGTGTGCATCGGGTCGGGTTTTTGGGTTTGGGTACCCGAAATTTTCGGGTAGTAAAAACACTACCCGAACCCGACTTCTTTTTTAAGAAACCCGACTGCTCGGGTACCCAACTTTGTCGGGTAGTTTCGGGTACCCGACAGTCGAGTAACCGAAAATTTGATTTCAAAAAATCGATTCCACGCCTTAATCGTGCTTCTGATGATCTGAAGAGAATGGGTGACTTATTGAGAGTCTCAGTACTATTGCCATAACAAGCCACAACACCGTGAACCAACATTCTTGAACCCATCGAAATTACCCAAAAATTCTAAATTCGGACAAAAAATCTACCAAAAATTCGGACAAATTCGTAGATTGCATAATGAAAATTCAAGTAGCAAGAATTTATAAAAAGCCACCAAAAATTCTTGCATAAAAGGATAAAGACACCAATATCTAGAAATGAGCACCAATAAGCAAAGCACCAATATTGTCCAATATCAAAGAAAACAACATCACACACTATTAGATTTGTAGTTTACAGCCTCTAGAAATGAGCACCAATAAGCAAAGCACCAATATTGTAGTGCAACACCGCCACTTCCAATCACCGTAAAAGGGCCAATATGTGAAGGATGTGATAACCCAACCAACATCTGTTAATTATATTCAAAGTAGCAGCATAAAGTTTAAGAATGGGGGATGTGGGAAAATTTAAGGAGTAGAAACTTACATGCACAAATTGGACTTTTTCCTATAATCATATATCTATTATAGTTGAACCAATCCCCAATTTTTTTAAATCTACAAGAAAAATATAACCAAAGTCATTAGAGAAAAGAGGTCAAAGTCGTATACAAATAAAATAATATGATCAAACAAACAAAAGTAATGAAATAAAATATATTTATCCATCACTTCAACTTCGGCCAAATATTCTTCCACATTTATTGGTTTTGAATCCAACTGAAGCCAATCCTGAGCACATATCAATGCTTGAACAATTCTAGGAGATAATGAACTTCTAAAAGCATCCAATACACGACCACATGCACTAAATGATGCTTCAGAGGCAATAGTAGAAACCGGAACAACTAATATATCACGGGCCATCTTAGAAAGAACAGGAAATCTGAGACAATTGATTTTCCACCATTTGAGGATATCAAAATTTTCCCCATCATCTTCTGGATCCTCACCTAAATATTTCTCCAACTCTGACTTCACATGTTCACGAATTGGACTTTCCAGAGTTCCATAACTTACTTTATAATCATGAAACAACTCTTGCATCCCATTCCTTACTTTTTCTTTCATCATCACTCTTTTTTAGATATCATCATATAGTGTATCAAAAGAAGAATCAATGAACTCCAATTTATGGCGTGGATCAAGAATCACAGCATAGTATAAAATCATGTTCATTTTGCCAATTGACCCCCAATATTTGCCAAATTTATCCTTCATCCTTCTCGACATCTCACTCAACTCAAAATCATCACTGTATAACCATTGTTTCAACAACATATCAACAACACTTATCTCATGAAATATTATGTTAGATGTAACATATAAAGAACCAGAAATCGACAAAGTAAGCTTGTAAAAATGCCCAAGAAATTTCAACAATAAATCAGTCATTTCCCAATCATAATCTGTTGGAATTCCATCATACGATGGCTTTGTAAGATCATTTACATAAGCAAAATCTACATCAGCATAAGAATCAAAAGCTCTCTTGAGACATCTTGCTGACTCCAACATCGAGTATGTCGAATTCCATCTGGTAGGTACGCCAAGACTTATCAATTTATTTGTCTCTATATTTTCAATGTCAACACACTCACCAAGCCTTTTATATCTAGCCGGGGAATTTCGAATATATCTCACTGCTCCTCTAATGCGAGATGGCTGAATGTTCATACTTTCCCTTTAAACCATCATGCACAATCAGATTAACAATATGTTCAATGTATCTCATGTGTACATACCCAATTATCTAACTTTTTTTGTAAGTATGTAATTGCACCATAATTGGAAGATGCATTATCAACAAAACTCGGACAAAATTGTAAGTTTCATTCATCATCAATGAAGTTTCATTCATTCATCATGATGTGGGTACTCATTTACCCACATCATCACTCTTATGTCCAGAACTCGGACAAAATTGTAAGTTTCATTCATCATCAATGAAATGAGCAGTAAGGCACATATAAGTCATTCTCTGTATCGATGTCCATGTATCAGTGGTAATGCAAATTCTCTGAGAGTGCTTTTGGATAAATGACTTCAACTTTTATCTTTCATTAACATACATCTTATAAATATCATTGGTTATTGTCCTTCGAGATGTAATTGAAAACATTGGACAATTCACAGGTTCACAAATTCATTAACATACATCTTATAACTGATCTGGTACACTCTCCATTTAACACAATAAATTTATGCAACTGTAAAATTTGTGTACGTATTCATAATTTGTCAATGAATACTCAAAACACATTTTTATCACAATTCACAAATTACAATTCAAAGATTTCACAAATTCACAAAATTCTCAATATACTTTTCATCACATCCACGATTCAAAATACACTTTACAGATTCACAAATTCACAAAATTCTCAATATAACTTTCATCACAATATTTAGAATAATAAACACCAAATCTGTCAATATTCACAATCATAAACACCATCCGTAGTCCTTACCTAGTTACCTTAAGATGAGTCCAGTACGCGAGACAATGGTGGCCTAGTGGGCTGTGTTGGCGCCTGGCGGGCGATAAGGCGAAGCCGCGAACAGCTTGAAGGGGCAGACACTGAGCCGCGGGCGGGCTAACTGCTGAGGGCGTGAGTGCGTCTGTGACTGTGCGTGAGTAGGGATGGGTGCGAGAGGCTGAGATTTTGGGTGAAGTACTGAAGCGAGAAGCCGAGATGGCGAGAAGTGAGAGTGAAGAGTGAGATTTTGGGGTAAATTATTTTACTGGATTGGGTTTTGATTTTTTCGGATATTTAATGGGATTTGAAATTTAAAACCTACACAAGACAAGATGTATAATCGGGTTCGGGTATCCGAACAAAATTTTGGGTTCTGAGAACAAAACCCAACACCAACCCGAAATTAAATGTCGGATTTCGGGTTATCCGAAACCGATTTTTTTTTTGAAAAACACGACCCGATCGGATTGGGTCGGGTCGGGTACCCGATACCCGAAATAATTTGCCCACCCCTACTGATGTATTTGAGAATTACTTTGCGCGGCCATATTGGGATAAAAGAGACTTTCAACTATTCCATGATAACACTCTACGAGTTTTCTAAATAATGTTTTAAAAAAAGAAAATTATCAATTTACCGTAAAAAAAACTTATAAATATTGTTTTATATAATATTGTTCTTTGCGGTTTGTTGCCTAGCACGAGTTTGAGCCCAATCCATCTCATTTGGTATCCGAGAACTTATATTCCTTTCAGGACAGGGCACAACTCGTAGAGTGTTATCATGGAATAGCTGAAAGTCTATTTCATCCCAATATGGCTCGGCCAAGTAATTCTCAAATACACCAGCATAAGTATACTGATAAATGAAACTCTTATAGTATGACTTTACAAATGCTGTTGCATTAAGTCTATATGTGTTGCACACAGTCTGCGCATTGTGAGGAAGGGACACTAAATTCAGTATATATATATAGTGTGTGTGTGTTTTAATTTTTAATGCAATTTTTTAACAGTTACTAGCAATTTTATATCTCATACTCCATATGGTGATTCGATGTCATCAGTATATAGAGATGTATCACATTTCATTGTTTTATTTTTAAATTATTCAAATATTTAAAAAAATAATCAAACTTCAAAACAACTGAGATGGTTTACTATATTTCCGTAAACACTTTTCAGGTTACAGTAATTTTGAAATTGTTTTTATTTTTTATAATATTTAGATAAAAAAAAAAACCGCTTTTGGTTATCAATTATCACGCATGTGTTTTTTTTTTTTACACACACTATTTTGAAGGAGATGATGTGGAGAGGAGTGGGAAATCTCGAACCTCCACTCACTCACATTAGTATGATACCAGGTGAAACAAAATCATTTGGCATCATGCATGTGTTTTTAGTCTAGTTAGTTTTGGAATTTTATTTTTGAATGTTTCTTATCTAGTTACTAGATAAAATGATATAGGAAACCCTGCATTTGGTAGGAGTGATTAGTTGTAATTGCTAAATGTTAAACGATTTTATCCATTGTTTGGTAGGTTGTTTTAGTAAACCATCATAATCATATAAATACATGATATTGTGGGACTAATGCTCGATAAATAAATCCACTAACTCTCATGGGTTTAACAATCGAGACATGATAATGTGTGCAAATATAAAAAATACCCTTTATTTCATTTTGTATTATTTTTATTGTATATTCTAAATTAATTTTGTAATATCTATTATAATGTTTACAATTTATTTATACATATTGTTTAATTCATTTTAATATTTTGTTAATAATTATACATTTAGTTTGTTTTAATTTAATTAAATAAATTGAAATAATTAATTTTATTTATTTTTTATGCTTCGGTTTGCTTGTTTGGGAAGAGTTTGGTATATCATAAACTTGTGGTCACACTTTATTTATACAATAATAAAGATATTGTTTTGTTTCGGTTTTAAAAGATATAATAATTTAGATAATTTATTGTTTATTAAATTGATAATAGGTATCTACTAAATTATGAAGCATTTACAAAACACCCAAATCGAATTATCGATAATCTGAAATTAATTAGTTTTTAAATACACTAAACCAAATTATTTATATCATACCATTCTTTATATAATAAAAAAGAGGAACAAGTTTCATCATAATTTAGGAACAAGTTTCATCATAATTTGTAAATTAGTCTGTTATTAATAAAAATATTGGGCGACTTGCTGATGTTTCGATTCAATGATGTTCAATGGATCCAAATACATTTTATTTGCTTATTCAGTTGGAAGTAGATTTTAATAATTTACTTATATAAGATATTGTAATGTTTTATTTAAATAAATTATAATTAATTTTAAAAAAAATTGATTTGTTAATAAAATTATAAATAAATATTCGATAGAATAAAAGAATTATAGTAAATAAAATAAAATAATTTGGGATATTTTAAAGAATAGTGGAAACTCATTTACGTGTATTTTGATCATTTTCATACCTACTTTACATCTATACAATGGACTAATCGGAAAAAAAAATGGAGCTGAATATGATAATAATAATTTGTTGTTAAATTCTTGAAATGGTTTAAATGATTTAAATCCAACGTACCAGGTACCGACAGAGGGAAAGATGGCGATGAATGCCATGTGACTGTTGGGATTTGACGATGCACGTGGAAGCCCTGTCGTGGTCTGCATCATTAAATATGAGACCGTATGTTTTCCAAAAAGGTCATGCTTGCACAGTTAACGAAGGAAATAAAATTAAGGCACGTGTTTTCATATGTACGGAATGACATGCACGATGCCACGCGCCCAACCTCTATCTCACACGTCGTCAACCCTACCCCTAGCAATGGTTGCTTCATAAGTACTCCCTCAGTTAGCTAGAAATTTACAATCGCAATCCAGTGTAATCTCATTTCAGTTGTTCTCTTCGTGAAAATGGTGAAGCTGGCGTCAGCTCGGGAAATCAGAACGTACGGCCCTAGACGGGCCGGCAACAGATCGGAATACATAAACGCGGGCCTGTACGTGTTTGCGACGATTGTACTTGCGTGTGGACTAGCGAGCCTATTGGCAAGCGACCGTAGACCCGGGCTAGTATTGGCGATGATAGGCTTTGTCATAATTATATTGGTGAACGTGCATGATCTTGTCGCACATCTCGCCGGAATCGATTATAGATTGCCGTTGATGGACTCCGATTTGCAGTTGGCGCTTGTGGAATTTGCTGTGCCGTTGATTTTTGCTGTTGGCGCTATTCTTTTTTTCTTGGCCGCTCTTTTTCTCTTCATCCAGGTATGTCCTTATTACCTGCGTGTGTTTTTACTTGATCAGTTAAATCTCGGGTAAAATTCCTCCAATTTATTTCTCTGATTCACGTATTATGTTATCTGGTTTCATGGTTTTGATTCAGTCTTTCCATTTCTGAATTTGTTATTTTTAATGTTCAATTGTATGATAATAAACATGGTTTTGATTCCCATGATACTACTTTGATATTATGTAGGATTCATGTATGATGTAACCATTAATTAATATGCTTGATCCTACTTGAATTTTCTGTGGGAATTATATAATTGTTGGTGACACAAGATCATGGTTTTCACGATTCGTTTTATCTGGTGACTGATTAGCCTAACTTAATAAAGCTAGATGGGTTTGTGGAACTTGGAAACTGTATGCATGCAGCATGTAGATACCACCATATTATTGACATTTAAAGAGGTAAATTAGTACATTGGCCCAAAAGATGTCCCGGACCTGCTGTTCTTTCATGCATCGGGGTTTGCATCTTTTTAAAGAGGTAAATTAGTAATTTTGGGTAAGATTGATATTACTCTGAAGCTTTCGAAGAAACTGAAGAGAGAATTAGACTGAAATGTATGTTGTATTTGAACTGAATGAATTGAGTAACATAACTGATAAAGCTAACTTGCAAACTAACTAAACAACTTTTAACTTATAACTGTCAATGCCACTGTAAAAGGCAGTGCTATAGCCATATAACTAACATACCCCGGATGAATTTCACCTAGTATGCACTATTCATCAATAATTCTGATTAAATATCTCATGCAGATTTATGAACCACAGAATATGATATACTTTACTTGTGTGGCATACACTTCATCAGAATATTTGGTACTGAGTTAGGTGGCAACTCAAATGACTTTTTAAATGCACGGAATGGGTAATCTGTGCACCTAGGAGCAGTTTGAGTTTGAGGTGCAACCATTGAGGACAACACATTTTAAAGCCTTGAGGCACATATTCGCTGTATCGGATTGTGGATTAATGTGTGATATATATATTTATCTTCTTATTGTTTGCCAATTCGTTATTTACGTTAATAGGTTTTTTGTTTGATACATCCGGATTTTATAATGTTGTGAAGAGTGTCTAAACTCGCGCCTCGTCTTGCATGTCACATGATCAGATCCATCTCTTTATGTTCAGAGGGATTCTAGAAGTCTTATCTTTTTGAATATTTTCTTTCGATACAAATGTCTTTTTTATACACGTTCAAGTTCAAATTATTCTGAACTAGAGGGCAACAAAGTGCCTTGGCCTCATGTATTCTGCTTCCCACTGCTTCTGAGTAGGGAGCTACCCTTTCTTTTTTTGGGTTTTGGCAAAATATGAGGGGTATGAGTCCGAAGGCTCGCAAGAAGTCTTGGAAAAATAAGAATGAATCTACTGTTTCTCGCTTGACTTTATCGGTAAAGCATTTCTTGCTAGATCGGATTGAGATTTTGTACATGTTTGACAGGCAGTGGAACGACATGCTTTAAACATGCTTATTGCTGGTTCAGTTCTATGGCTGCTTGGATCAATCCATAACTCGTGTCAAATCTATGAGAGGGCGGATGGGACCGTTCAAATCTTGCAGGGGAGTGTTCATATTCCGTTCCTGATGGCAAGTTTGTTGTTCTTAGTCGGTGGTATTATCAACAGCCGTGAGCAGATTGGATATTATCACCATCGCTTGGATCTTCTGGTAGTTTATTCACATAGTTAAAAGCAACTGAATTTACTTACGATATTCTATTCATTTATGCCAAGCCGCTCTCTTTGGATATCCCCTCCCTGAAAATTGAAATTATCATTTATAATATTTCCAAAATTTCAAGTTTCAGGCCTTTATCTGTCGATTTTAATTTACATCGACCATAGAACACTATATAATACTTCCTGCGACAATGAAAGTCACGGTTGCCCTGTGTCGTAAGTCTCAGTTATATTTGTCACTGCTGAAAAATTGAATGTTCAGTGATGTGCACGAGTTTCTTGATAAATGTTTACATTTTCACACAACTCTTGATCCTGCCCCGTCTATGGACCATATCGTGATTTATTAATCGACTCCTGAAATCAGATAAATGTTTGCAGGGTGAAACATGGATCTGGTTATGTATATCAGGAAGCATATTGCTTATTCTCGGGGGCGTGGCGAATGTGTTGAGAGTTTTCGAGATATTACATGGTAGTGAAGCGAGACTAGAGAAACTGCGCGGTGGTGCACATGAGCGATTGGCTCGTTTAAGAGAGGGGCAAGCGCCGCTCATAAGAGAAGAACATCGGGGCCCGTCAGCTAGGGATGAGGGGCATTCGAGACAAGGGCAGGCGCCACAAGCTAGAGAAGAACAACGGAGGCAGCAAAGGCCGGCTGACACGGAGGAGGGGCGATCCGGGCAGGCTTCGAAGCCGTACAAGGATGTTCATGTTGGTTAGGCGCTAACCTTTTCTTCTATTGTTGGATAAGTGAAAGCAATATCTCGAGTGGAAGCAATAATATAGGAAGATCTCAGGGAAATTTGTGATTTTGTCTGTTTCGGATGTAATATGATCTCATAAATAACGACCGTTTCTAACCGTGCTTCGCGTTGCTTTGGTACAAACAAATTTGAACTTTTAATATTTTAAAATGTCATCTTTAATTGAATGTTATTCCAAACATTTATTTTGAATTTTGAGATATCAAATCAACTTGCGAGCCAGAGGCGCTTACGGTGTCGATGTTGCCGATTTTTTATATTGCATAGGTTCCGTTTCGTGGCCTACTAACTCCGCAAAAGCGTTAAATATATTGAAACAAAAAGCATTAAAGAAACACATTGACTAAAGAATTCCACGAGTAAAGATTGAGTGGGTACGAGGTGCAATTGACAAGACAAGTTTAATAAGAAGGGAAGGAGCATTTTCTAAGCCAAAATGATGTAAAATACAGGCTGCTGCTTGCGGTATATATATTTCATTTCCGTTGGACTTGTAAATCTCTCATCTTCAAGGAGAGGAAATTCCCATATTTAGAAGATTTGAGCAAAAATGTACACACTTATCTTCATCATTTCCACTGGCTGTGAAGTAAAAAAGTGATGTATTTGTTCTTGGAGTTGAAGCAAAATAAAATCAAGTTCTCCGTCTTCTAAGCGTATAAACAAAATAAGAACAAACGTTGCACCCAATTCAACGGGAGTGGAGTGTAGCAAGAGTGGAGTGTAGCAAGATGCAAATATCCTAGTACCGTCATCGTGAAATTGAGAAGAAACTAAACAGGTGTCCATTCTCCAGTGACCTGTGCATCCGGTACAATATTTGAGCATAACCAAAATCTACTGATTGTGGTGTAACTTAGCTATCCACCGTCCCCTGCAATGTTCATCCCCGTAAGAATGTCATCTGAATTAGTACTTTTAACACGCTGTGATACCTGTTCATTTGTATTCAGCGTCATCAGTACCTCATTGGTTTCAGTTATCACCTGAAGAAGTTCGAGCGGAGTAGCAGCTGGATCCAGTTCAAGGCAATCTTTGGGGGCATTTTGAGCTTCTTGGCCAGAAAGCAAATGGTTTGGGACCTGATGAGAAAATCGGAACATCTCTTCCTTGGGTATTCTCTTGATCAATTCAGGGTCCAAATTTGGAGAAAATACTGTTTTGAAACTGGCCACCTTCACAAGAGGAGCAACAGAGACACCTGTATCCTCGCTATAGTCATCTAATACTGTCACCATATCATACTTGTGTATAACTTCATCAGGTGTCTGCTCGTTCCAGTCAGATGACCAGTTTTTGTAGAGTGCCCAAACATCACCCTTTCTGGGGAGTATTAGAATGCCCCCACGCAGCCCTTTTGAACAACTAACCTTATGAGAAAAAGCATTGATGAATTTACAAGCTTCATATTTCCCAACCCTAAATTCCCCACATGTTTTATAGAAACCTGAGCCTACCCAATCTAGAGTACTAAATTCACTGTTGGATTTTGAGTTAAGCCAGCTGATCCTCAACTTAAATGGCTCTCTAGAGATTACCTTGTTGATTAGAGCATAGAAACGGGGCATGCCATCGTCATTGTCATATGCAGCCCAAACCTCGTTATCTCCGAAAGAACTTTCTGTTCTATCCAGGTCAAAATCATGAAAATCGGGATCTGGTACATTTATGGATGCCACAGCAGGATCCTCCTTCATGGCATTACCAGAAGCACAGGTAACCTGATGTTTTTCTGCTTGCTCCACTACCCTGGCAGCAGCCGATTCACCTCGACTTATCTCTTTCTTGCTTGCTTTCATCTTGTCTTTCTCTATAGGCACAGGCTTACATATTGTCTCTGGACGCCATTCATTTAGCTGCTTTTGAATCTCCTTTGCGGCCTTGACCATCAGCATGTTTCGGGTTTCCATGTATGTCAACTCTCTAGTGATGTTTGGCTTATGGTATGTTCCAGAAAAACCATAAACCCTTGATGCAGCACCCGCAGAAGTTCCAAATCCACCATGTCCCTGGGCTGTATTATTGTTCATTCCACATCTACTGACGTCTTCATCTAATTTTCTCTTTTTAATATTTGCCTCCCACCCAGAGGAGGCATGTGATTCAGTGTATGCTCTCTTCAACTTATCTTGTGCCAGTTGAACAACATTGGCAGCTTTTGCTGCAATTGAAGGATCTGTGCTACCTACAGTAGCTGTTCCAGAGGGTGGATCCTGATGGTGGTTAACATACCTACAAGAATTTGTACCTGACTGGCCTGTTCCTGACTTTTGAGCAGCTGGACAATTTTTTCCAGGATCATAAGCACTTCGACTGGGCTCGTGATTGCCATGACTTGGATGACGCTGCCGATGAAACTGATTGTTTGATTTGGAATTACTGTATGGCGAAGCAGTCTCTGTAGCCTTGAAGGCCTTCTTACAATTGGGACAAAGAAGAGTACTGTTGAGATATATCTTTACATACTCATAATGCATCTTGCATAGATCACAGATCGTCCAAAAAGTATCAGTTCTTTGATGGGATGGAGTAGGAGTGGGAGCAGGTTTTGATTTAGGAGTCACCTTCACATTATTATTTTGGGTCACCGGAACTGATGTCGTCCTGCTTGCAAAATTGTAATACCCATTCGCCCTGGGTGCTGCTGATGGACCACCATTATGCATTGTAACCTTCTGTGGAAACCCTTTGGAGCCTCTCCTTTGATTGTAAGCCAACCTCTTTGCCTTATCTGATAACAAAGTCCATGCTTCAGAAACTAGTTTAAATGCACCTTCGGCACCAGCAGATTTATTTTTATCAGGGTGCAGCATGAGGGCAAACTTCCGGTACAGTTTTCTTATTGTTTCATCATCAGCTGAGGGGCTTACACCAAGTACTCCGTACCAATCTACTTCCCCACTTATCTTATTCTCCGCAGATACGTACACATTCAGTGTCGTCAACAATTGGGATATGCCATCCAACCCTGCATAAAGAGATTGAGCTTTCAAGGCAAATTTTCTCGCACCTCCAAAATCCTTTTTCTCTAATTTACCCTCAGCAATTAATTTGGCCCTGAGGGCTTCATCTTTATTGCACTCCATCCTTAAAAATGATATGCCTCTAAATTTTCAACTGATTATCGACGCAGGTACTCTTAAGTCGCAACAAGAACTGTGTCACAAGCTGAATATAAGTTACAGACAGAAACTTTTTGTGCTGAATAACAGGGATTGTTTGGCAACAAAGGTCCTTGAAGATGATAATCGCCAAGTACCTGAACCATGGCACAGGATAAAATGTGTTACATATATAAATCCCAGAACCGAACTATTCTGATAAAAAATGCTATATTCACGGAACAGTCTGAGTTCATAGATAACATCACGCAAGTCATTTTTTGAAGACTATCACGATTTACTACGGGTGAAGAATCACAGTAAACCTAGCAACCCCATTATGACACATTATTGGCAAATAACTGGCTCATGACTTCAACTTCAAAAGTAATATCCTCAAAGGTTTGGAATCACACGTGAGATCAATCATTGAGATCAGAACCAAAATGGAAGAAGCAACAAAACTCGGCATCAACTATGTCTAGCAGCAGCGGTGCAGCCAGACAGATTGATATGCCGACGACATTTACACTAAAATTTAAACCATCGCGGCATTATTGAATACTCTATCTTTGCCACAATTGGAAAATGTCAAGAACTAAAGGTGCTTAAACACGACATGCTTTAGAACAACTCAATACATACACTGAAGCAGCGCAATGCTCGACTATTACCTATGATGGACAGATATCGATATTGGATTTGACAATTTTCAGAATTTATGATATTATCAAAATGATACGCTACTTTATATAGAAATAAAAATAAATAATAATACACATGCACAAAGGCATATGTATATTAATAAAAAAAATATCATGAACACATCAATAATTAAAATTAAACAATTTTGGCAATACGTTAAAACCTGAGTTTATTTTATAATCAATCTAATAATCCAAATAATAATGCACAGCATATTATAAAAAGTGCAATTTCTTTTTATCACTAACCCCAAATTATATTTTTTTGATTTTTTTAAAAAATTTAATTACATACAAATCTATTCTTCTTAAATATTGCAAAAATGATCCCAACTGTATCCTTTTAAAATCGCAAGATAATTCTTTGCTGTATCAGACTGTAACGAGTGCAAAATCAAAGGAAATTTGTTGTATCAGACTGTAACGAGTGCAAAATCAAAGGAAATGAGATCTTGGAAGAGATCGTGGATAATTATCTTTGTCATGTTTAAATCATTTATTTGAATTAGGATGGGTTTTAATTTGATTAGGATTGGTTTTGATTTATCTTAGGATTTTTGGTTTTTGGTTTATTTTAGGAGTTTATCTAGCATGATAGGATTTATTTAGACTTACCTAGTAGGTATTTTTATTCTGGAAAACTAGGAGTCTTGCTTGTATATAGGAACCATTATTATTGAAAATAATGAGTTTAGTTTTTCCCTAAATTGTTACAAGTTCAGTCTCGGACTCCTCTGCCTTCAATTCTCTATCCTTCTACACAAATACAACATACAGTCACCATAGGGAAACCTAATAAAAACACGAGCAAACCACCCGAAATCACTGATATTCACGACCGACCCATAACCATAACCAGATCCTAACGCACATCACAAAATGATATCAGAGCCAAGGATTATGGCAGATCTGCAAGCAATTCAACGCCAATTATCGGAATTCATGGCTCTAGACAAGGGCCGGCAAGGAGATGCTCCGATCTTGACTATGTGGCCCTACAAGTTTCCACTCTACAATCTGATTCCAAAACAGAAGATTGTAGATTCCAAAACAGAAGACAACGGCAAGCCTGAATCTTTGGATGCCCACGCACGTGAATCCCGCACCAACAGCAATCACAGGGAATTCAATCCACCCACAACCAGGAACTTGCGTCTCGATTTTCCTAGGTTCGATGGGCATTCGGACCCCTGGGATGGTTGACCCACTGTGAACACTTCTTTCGTCACCAACATACACCATCCAAGGAGTTCGTCGACTTGGCTTCCCTTCACTTGGACGGTAACACTCAACTCTGGTTTCTCAAACTGGAGGCCGATATGCCAAAAATATCACATGGGAGGAAGTTAAGCATCACTGTCATCTGCATTTTGGCCCCACCACTGAGTTGCAATCGTCTTGGGGAATTAGCAAACTAAGACAAACAGGGACAATGGATGAGTACCGCTTTGAACAATTATCTACAGGGACAATGGATGAGTATCGCTTTGAACAATTATCTGTGCGGGCCAGTCCCTTGACCCACAAACAAAAGGTGCAATTATTTCTAAGTGGATTGCAAGATCCCATCGTCATGGGAGTCACAATTCATCAATCAGAGACACTCACCGGTGTTGAGCCTTGCCCGTCTATATGAAGGGTTGCACATGCCCCGGCAAGTAGATACTTCTCGCTGCCCACAATCCAATATCTAGCCCCATCAACCCTTCACCAAACCCCGAGCAAGCCGGGCATCGAATATAGGCAACGGCATGGACTGTGTTTTTATTTGCGATGAAGAATACAATCACCGACATCAGTGTAAAAAATTATTTTGGGATGGATGGAATTGGGGATCGACTGGAACTGAATTCGACAATCCTAAAGAAGATGAGGTCGAGCGTTCGTGTTTGCGGACAAACACGGTTCTCACAGGGTAGTGATGTAACTAGCACAATATAAAAGGAAATGAGACTTGGAGAAGATCGTGGATAATTATCTTTGTTATGTTTAAATCATCTGAATTAGGCTTGGTTTTATTTTGATTAGGATTGGTTTTAGTTTATCTTAGAAGTTTTGGTTTGTGGTTTATCTTAGGAGTTTATTTAAGATGATAGGATTTTATTTAGACTTATCTAGTATGTATTTTTATTCTGGAAAACTAGGAGTCTTGTTTGTATATATATGACCCATTATTATTGAAAATAACATATTAAGTTTTCCCTAAATTGCTACAAGTCCAGTCCCGGACTCCTCTGCCTTCAATACTCTATCCTTCTACACGTATACAACACACAGTCAACATAGGGAAACCCAAGAAAAGCACGAACAAACCACCCGAAATCACTTATATTCACGAACGACCCATAGCCAGATCCTACGCACGTAACACAGACATGGTCAGGATACTCCTTTGGCCTTAACCGATACCATATCCAATTTAGTTTTAATTTTATTTTTTGCAACTTTATCCATACCTATACATATTCAGGTAGCATCCGACGACAAAATACAGTCATTTTCTAAGTATCCATGCATCATATATCATGCAACCTAAAACCCAAATGTTTAAACCACAAAATCAAGAAGCCCGTTTAACTTGATGAGCAAACAACTCAAAACTGCAGTTGAACTACTTGAGTTCTGGTGTTAGTTTTCTAATTAATTTCCAAAAAATAATGTTCATTCCAACCAAAAGGAGATATTTTTTAAAAAAAAATAGGTGTTTGATATGTTCACATTCTATGAAAGATAGAAGAGATAAACCTTCATATATCCCGTGATTCTTAAGCCTAAAAGAAAACAAATCAAACAAAAATCCAAACATAATTACGAAATCCTAAAAAAATTATTACTCCCTGAAGCAGTTAAGCTCAAGCATACACTTCTAGTTTGAACAAATAACATAAAAGAAGAAACTTAAATGGCGATAAGAATGGGAAATATGCATTTACACCAAGAAATTACTCAGTGCTCAGGATCATGATAGGATTTCTTCATAATTTTCTTCCATATCAACAGCCTAATAATACTCCGCATCCACCACCCAAAAATTGTAGCATAAAAAGGCTTAAGAATAATGGCCAACTCAACAACACCTAATTATAATAAAGGCACTGCCTTCCAGCGGTACCAATGTGTCAGGAAGGAGAAAATGGGGAATGAAGAAACACTAGGAAAATGACAAACAGGGAAGTAATAATTACCGCGCAGCATGGATCAGATATATCTGATCCCTCTGCCATTTTTTCTATCCGATTCACTTAGTCGGATTATAATCTGCTAAAAGGGGACATCTGCACAATCATACACAGATATCCACTTCTTTATGGATCGCCGACTGCAGTTATTCAATCTGATTAATTTTTAGTTTACAATTTCAAAATTCATGAGAATTATGCTAAAAATATAAAGTTCAAAACTAAATCCGGTCTTTAGCCATTGGGTGTGAATAATTCTCATATCGCTAGTTTCAAAACTCTTAAAGGTTAAAGAAACTCCGAGAATACATGAAAATATAATATAAATTTCACCCAAACTGATCATGTAAATGTCATAAATTCCTTTACAGACACTAAAACGCATAAGATCGGATATTGGAATTTGATATCTGTAATTCCGTATCTAATCCAGTAATATTGCATATATGGAAAATTCTGATCCGCTATTAGTGGATATCTGATTTAATGTACTTTCGGGTCGGATACTAATCAAAACACATTATTTCTGGAATTCGGTACACCCCTACTACCGAGTTACTTAAAGTTAGTGACAGCATTACGAATTGAGTCATTGATATTTTGCATTCTATATAAACTACATATCTAAATTTATAAGGAAACAAATCAAATTAACTCCAAACATGATCTGGAGAATCCTAATTAAATCTAACTAAACTAAAATGGTACCTCTTTCAATGATATCATCTTTTCAATGATAGTGATCTATAAGTTTCTTTCAAATACATTATTGAAGCTAAATTCTAAATTATTCATTTTAACGAGATACTAGTAAGACATAATTTCTGAAAGGCAATTAACATGACGCAATCATGAGTCAATGAACTGTGACATTTGAGGTGTTTCCCGCACTTGGAGACAACTTGTACTGAGGATTAGCCTGTTTTTTTCTTTTTTTCCCTAGTAAATTCGTGTTCAAACTTACCATCTAATCTGAAATACAATGAGAAACAACAGTGACAATGAAATAGCTAAAAGAGAGCTTGAATCCCATCAAATTACACAAAGTCGCATCACAAAACATGAGTAAGTCCTTCGGCAAAAACCCTTACCAAAACATAAACTTAAATGATAAATAACAGCTCAAGCAAACTCTGAGAGGACAGAACCACAAAAACAGTTAATACTCAAAAATCCCAAATTAACCCTTAAATCAACGAAAAGTAGCACTCCAGATGGATCTGATGTAAACAAACAAAAGATCGTCAAGCTGCCTAATTCACATTCAGTACACTGCCGAAAAACCATATATCCAAAACCTAAAAGTCAATTTCAACGTAAACTAAACACATGAAAAATAAAGGGAATGTAGATATTACTCGCAAAATTCAGAATTTGAATGAGCTGGAATAGTGATGTTTAATTTTCCTACTTTCCCACAAAATTGAACCGGGAGAAAACCCTTGTCTACAATGGAGAAAGCTAAAATCCCCAAAATATATATGCGATCGAAACAATAGATGAGGGAGATGGTTTCAAATTAATAGTAGACACAAACTTTTAGGTTCCATCTAACTACAGTTGGAGTTAAACATGGTTAAATCAACATATTTAGCTTAACTATGGTTACATTTTAACTCATGGGCATTTTCTTAACCCCGGGTACTTTTTAACCCTGGTCAACTTCTTTTATTTATAATTTCTCTATAAAATTTTAGGTCATTTCTATGCTACCTCATAGAGTATTGTCTTATAGGGGTAAATCTGTAATAGTTTTTTTACCAAATATTTGGGCATGTGTTGGATCATCTTGGACCATAAATTTACCAATTGAACACTACGGACTACCTCAAGGGGTAGCTTAGAAAAATTCAAATTTTTGATACTTTAGTTCATTGTTCATGATTATTCTTTCAAAGCTAATTAAATCATTTTAACAGCTATATTATTTGAATACAAAATTGATAACATCTCTTGATTCAAATGCTATCATTCAAACAAAAAATTTAATAAGACAATCATCTTGAGATTTTTAACATTATATTAAAAATTCATAATTGGGAAGTTGAGTCAATTTCATTTTAGTGGTTCGTAGCATGCATATTATTAATAAGATAGGTTATTTCGTTGTGTCCATATCGTTGTGTCTGTGTCCGACAAGCATATAATTAAAATATTCATAAATTGATATAATCTCTAATCACATTTTTTCATATAAATGTATAAACTATTAATACAATCCATTTTCTTGCAATGGTGATATAGCATACTTGTGTTTAAAGGCCACAACCGGGTTTATTATATTTAACATTACCCTCAATGATAGGTTCAATGGAACTTTGGATTCATTACATGGTCACTTTGTGGTGAAAAAGCAAAGATTATTTGAAGACAAACCATTTATTGATCATATTTCAAGTCCCATGTATTTTTGTAATGGATCCTTCTTTTACATATGATGGTTCAACTGTGCTACACAAACTAGTTGCAAGACGGTTTATTTTATAATGCCCCTAAAATTATTACCTTAGAGGCATCACAACCATTAAAATGACATATTCCAATTGAAATATATTAAAAATATCATTAAAATGGCATATTCCAATTGAAATATATCACTTCACTGGTTGATGCAGGCTCAGGGCAGAACACCTAGGGTATCAAATAATCCTTGCGAGACCATTTTCACTAAATGTCTTCACAGGATGACTGAGAATCCAGAGTATAAACATGTGAGGGAAATGTCAACAAGTGTTTATTAAACTAAAATTAAATTAGACCACATTTGAATCAACCAAGAACACATTTACGAGTTAAAGAACTACACAAACACCAGATTTTCTAAATTACAAGACAAATTGCAAGAAACAAATCATAACCCTCGGCTCATCAGCGAATGTTTTAATCAGAAATGCGAATTCGTGGACAAATTCGTCAACTCTCTCGGGTGTCCTCTAGCCCCGGTTCAGAATCTAACTGGGATACCTCAGGTTTTGGTTGGCAAGCTCGTTTCCTCTGGTTCCACTTCAAGATGTTGAGGGATTTCCTCTGGGTCGGGTTTATCATGGTGAAACTTGACGACGATGCACGTTATGTTGTCAGAACTACCTCGAGTGAAAGCAGTTTCCGTCAACTTCCGAGCCCCTGCTTCGGGGTCATCTTCTGTTTGTGCTATCGAGACAGCATCCTGAAAACAAGCATAATTAAACTATACAACTGTTGCAAAGCAAATAAACTATGACTAAATTTGGTTTAATTACCGGCATTTTAAAATATATTTTCTAGTAATCCCTCATTAGAAAATATGGTATTATGCTTGATTTTGTAAAAGTGATACCGTTATAAAGTACCAGAAAATAGGTTGGTAAAGTTTACAGTTTTTTTCTTATAAATGATGTATTTAGTTAGAATATAATTAAGAGTAACAAAAGTAATATTAAAAATAATGATTATATTAGGAGATGTTAGATTAGAATTTAAAAAAAAAACAGTTTTTGGGAAACAACATGGAAATGAGATGTAGTTTTTTTTTTATATATATAAAATGTTCTCCAAAAATAAAAACAAAAACCTGAAGATTCGAATATATGATAAATTAATAACATCTTTATTTCTTAAAACAATTACCTCATTAGGTACAACGTCCCAAAGACCGTCACTAGCAAGCACGAGTAATTCAAGATCTTGATCAACTTCTTGTTCCTGCAAGTTCACATGACAACATATGCCCATTGAACTTAGTACATTATAAAGGTAATTTGCCTAAAGTAATATCAGACTCGACATGTGTTTTCAAAGGTAAAAACATTTGACTTCTTACTACAGCGAGATCAGGGTAATCATGCAAGGCCAACTGAGTTCATCAGTATGGAGAAACCAAAATATTCAATGATTATGATTTGAAGGAGTACCTGAACTTCAGGCTCAGCCACTACAAATTGCTTGAGCATGCGATCGCCGAAAGCACGAGACATGGCCAAGACACCTCCAACCCTCCAAGTGCCTGAAACAATGGCAAAAATTGAAGCTGATAGCTACTTTTGAGATCCTTACATATAATTTCAAAATGCAACAGGCCACCATCTTTGTTGTTTTTGCTAGTGAATAATCTATCTTCCTGATCACCTGTAAGTTTTTCAATCATGACGACCAGTCTCTCAAACAGGGGGAAAAACCAAAGGAAACATAACAACACCTATGGGACAAAGATCAATCACTCCGCAAATTATGCTGCATATGTGCCTAGTTCATCAAGAGAGAATAACTCTGATCATTGAATGATTCTCATTTGTCAATTGTGAATCGTATAGAAGTGTTAATGACGAAATATTCTTGACAATACACACCACCTCTTGGTGTCTCGGGAATGATACAATTTATTGGAGGCAGATTTGTGCTATATATGCAAAGAAATTGAATAAGCTTTATCAGTTGATTTATAAGAAAGGTAGTACCTGCCCACATCACGATACCTCCAGCACTTTCAATTCTTTTCCTCTCATCACTTCTATTTGGTTTATGATCTTCCGATAGTGGAATTGCTGTCAGGTATGCCAACGGGGATGTTTGTCAAAAGATATTTTAGCCTCGATAAGTTTCCAAAGTATAGCAAAAACAGCTGTAACCTTACCATATCTCAAAAAGGATGTAGATCAATAAAATATACATGAATGGTGTAGCTCAATTTTTTTCAAATGTTGGCTCAATAGTTCACTGAGATGCTGATTCCTTAATTTATTTATTAAGTCGGCCAATTCTTACAAGTATGTACATGTCCTAACAAAATCTTCCACCAATTATGATATAGCGATGGTTGCAGCCATTAAATAGTGATTCCAACTTAAAATTGTGTTTGGACACAGAATATTGTCTTCGAAGAATCTGGAAAAGTTCAAACACTTCTAAAATGAACCAGACCAGGTGCAGAATTGTGAGGTAAAACAGAATCATTTTAACCCTAAAACGTAAATATCATAGGAAAGGGCAAACTTCCAAAATAACAACAGAAAAGGGAACTAGTGTTGTGTGACAAAAAAAATTGAATTAAAGTTTCACAACAATTTGTTTAATAGCAGTCGTTACGTGATAAGTAATAACCAGGGCAAAAATCACAGATCAATTGGCAGCCCATTTCTTGCTGTGGGAGACAGCCCGATTCGTCACAATATCTAAAACAACTTTACAAGAAAAATAAATGTGGATTACCTTTTCCAGCTTTGGATATTATAGTTCGAGAATCTCCAACATTAGCGACATAGAGATGATTGCCAACAAGAACTGCCGTAGAAGCTGTTGAGCCATCATCCCGGAAAGTGTCTTTTTCAGACTCCAGAAACTCTCTGTCAGTTTGCTGATATGCCTCACCTGTGATTTTATCCAAGTTAGTTAAATGTTCCATAAAAGACATCAACAACATAGAACCATCCAACCACTAGTACAATCACTTCTACAGGTTTTAAGGTTTTTACCCATGAGAACAAGAAGTGTTGTTAAATATAAGACAGCAGCACCAGATATGGTGAGTGAGGTAACCGGCAGGATCAGACAAAGGAATGGTCAGGGTATATCCTTTTTATCCTGGGACCCAGACAAATTAATACCTCCAAAATCCTTCTGAGAGAAACTCAAGAATTTGGTCGTTAAATAACTACAGATCTGTCACAGATGTAAAACTAGAAGGCACTAAAAGCAAGTACTAAGTATCGTGCTCCGGAGGGAAAAAATCAATATTCATTTACCATTACCGCATTCTTACAGTAGGAATACCTTATTGCTCACTTAGGTATAAATAGATGTAAAATAATATAACTTCATTCACTTTCAGAGGTGAATATTTGAACCCACTGAATTGCATGATACAAGGCACAACATGTAGACAAGGAAGAAAGCGTTTGTGGGAACTTAACTAGCAGGCAGCACAGATAACGGCAAATGTATAAGATCCCATACAATTGCAGGTTGAGGAAGCTTTTTCAGAGATTAGCCCAATAATTCGGGTACAGATTTAAAGTGCTCGAAGCACAAAAACTAATGTTTAAGTTGATACAAGTATGTTCCCTGGTCATCAAATATCAATATTTTGAAGATAAAAAGCAGCGAGGAATAGTGTTTATCAACTCACTTAAAGCCAATTTTGCATTTCTAATAAATTCTGAATGTTTCATGATATTCTCAAACAGGTAGTCCTTCAAAAATTCAGCAGCACGAGAGCCACCATGACCTGTAACAACAAATTATCCCCATTAGAAGAGTAATGTGCCTTCTCACTCCTATTGATATTAAGGGCATAAATTAATGAAGATTGATATCCAAAACAAGATTTTAGCTCAGATTTTGGATTGTTTGATTTTATGAGCCATATTCAAGATGGGGGAAATAAAGGGGAGAGCTTACCATCAAATATCCCAAAGAGGTAGACTGACTGCCCATCAATTTTGGAAGTCTTGATATCGTAAAAATCCTCCATGCTAGCCCTTTTCCCTCTAAGACTGGAATAACCACAACTTAATCTTCCATCTTCACTGCCAATCAGGAAATAAAAAAGTGAATCCAATTTCAATGAATAACATTTGCATCAGGAACATAGTTCGACAACATAATGAAAGTAGAAACACTCTCTCAGCTGATAAAACCTAGCTTTTTCACATAATTCAACTATGCAATAGCATGGCGTATAAAGATAGTAACAAATGTAGAGTACTTCAAAGAACATATGTTGCACTAAAGTTAGGAACAATGGAATAGGACGAAGAACAAGTAGACTTCTTTTTCCATTCCTTTAAGAGGTGATAAAACGCATGACAAAATGGACATATGTTTGTCATGGAAATGATAAAGATGAATATGAAGTAAGAATCTGAAAAAGATGCACGATATAAAATGGGTATTACAAAGACATCAGAAAAATAAAATATATCCATAGCAGCTTTTCATTTTCTTGTGTGAAGAATAGGAGAGAAAATCGTATGCTTCATTGGGTGTGGCAACATTTCGGTAAAGCATGGAAGTAGACGTGATAGAAGATTTGAGCACCAACCATATGGCCCACAAACTTGAATCCTAAATCTGGAACTATACAATAAGTACTATTGCAAGACATGCTAAACAAAGCAATCCTCTATTTCAGTTTGTGGCATATGCTCACTGGGGACTTGCTATTTTCAAATCTCGGTATCAGATGCACTAAAGAAGCTTCGCTCTCTTCCTTCCAATATTATCTAAACGATTGGCTACCTTTTTAAGGTTCATAAATTCAAACCATCATAAGTACTCTCAATGAAGCCTGTGGACATATAAATGAGCATGAGCGTAAGAAACAGTCCAAAATTGGTTTTTTTTTTACGTAAAAAAAACATAATACAGTAGTATTATTAACACAAGTTCTTTCAGTCACTTCAGAAAGCGAATGAAAGTGTAAAAGATGTTTATGGCCATATGAAGATACTTCCAATAAATGACTTAAAAGGACATTTTTTATAGAGACAAAAAAGGAACAAATCATTATTGAATTAAGTTTAAAGCTAAAAATAAAACGGGTCTTGTCTCAAAAGGTATTCGCTTGAAAATCAATCACAAATGTATTAAAGTTTTCGCGTAAATAAGTTGCAAACAATGATGTAGAGAGAGGTTTTATAGTAACTGAATATATTCTACAGTATTTACTTAAACAGAATCGATGAACGACAACAAAAACTAATGGCAAGTGGCATCTTCCATATCGCAATCAAAATAGACTACTGCAAATAAGAATTTTATACCTAACAAGGTCTGACTGAACACCAAATGTCCACATAAGTACAGAAATTAACAAAATTATTTGATTCAATCACCTTTTCCACCCTCCACTAGCATAGCCACCATCATCATCCTTCTCGGGTAAGACATCAATGATAGGTCTTTTTGCAGTCGACCCAGAATCCACCATCATCTTTCTCGTTCCCACAAACTTTCTATCCCACAGATAATTTAAGCGGCAAGTAGCATTAGGACCTCTGGAAATATACCAAAACTTCCCCACCTCAATGGATCTCTCAAGTCCAGCCCAAAGATTTACAGACCTCAAAAAACTGTTGCATAACATCTAAAACTGATGCTTTGGTCTCAGATTTTGAATCTAATGAATCCTAAACCACATAGAAGGGGAGGAAATCAGCATCATCAATTCTTTAGTACGTTTTCATGCAAGATGACAGATAAAGAACACAATAATGGCCAAGTAGAACAACAATTACTTATTCTATGCAAAGATTCTCCTTTCTCATAATAAGTTCCACAAATACAAGCACCACCTTCCTTTCATATCACCACTATTAAGAAAACCTTATTTCCCTTTGCTTCTTAATTACATCAATAGAAAAGTTTGCATCTTCAGCTAACAAAGCAGTTGATGAATCAAATCCAACTTAATCCAATGATCACATTTCATTGACCACAACTTTTATTTTCTCGATTGCCTTCACAAAAAGGAGCCCGAATCAAATTAGAGCCCTCCATTTCAAAACACATGTACAACAGATTAATTTTTTTTTTAAATATATAAAACCAATACAAAAATAAAACGAAAATCCACAATCATCAGGGAAAGAGATGAATCCATACACTCAGAGTAGCTGAGTCATTCAGACTCGAAAGCAAGCTTCAAGATGCAGATCCACTGCCGTTTTCGAATTCAAAACTTCATGACCAGATTAAAATAAATCCGTACTACTTTACGAACAATCACGGATCAATTGTCATCAAAAGTGAATCGGAATCCAAAAGAAGATCCGAAACCGATTCAATCGAATCAAATCACCTCTAAAAAAGCTACCACAGTCAGCAATTAATCACATTTAATATATTAAAAACGTTAGTTTTCGAAAAATGAAAACCCTAGAGAGAATAATTGTGGAGTAGATTGAATTGGCAATGCATCTTTGGGGGTGGGGTGGAGAGAGAGTGGGAATCTCATTATCTCAGTGTGCGTCACCGAAGAGAGAGATGTCGACGTGGCATCTTAAGACGGGGTCGTGTGTCTCTCATTCAATCACCGACAATAATAACAATTATTGTCCTTAAATATACCATTTTCTCTTCTTTTTTGTGTTTTTAAGAAAAGCTGCGTGTGTTGGTTAGGATATTATATGTTATTTATATGGGATAATGTCTCGTAGGTATTGGAGTGACCCAAATTTAATTTAAAAAATAAGAATCATTCTTCAATTAACTTTGGACCAATCATTCTCTACGTGAGATAATAATACCTTATGGGGTAAGATAGAAAAATATGTTGGGCGGGGTTGATGGAATCAACCAATAAAAAACACCATAAGGAGGAGGGTACTTCTTTTGTTCTTTTATTTATAGTTGGATTTTCAGGACATAAATTTATTTTGGCAAAAATATGTCGGTCATTTTATAATGATAGAGACATAAGATAAATATATTACATTTAATGTATGTATTACAAAATTTACTTTTAAATTTCTATTATTGTTTAATTATATTACTAAATACTAGAAAAGATAATATCAAGATCAAATGTGAATCAAATTATCTCATATTTGTGAAGAAGAAGGGGAACTCAAGTCCCTAATTACAGAGCATGAAAGAAAATTCACAATTCAATATATATAGAAAACGTACGATTGGAAAATAACTATGACTACTAAAAATATCTAAAAAATATTACAGTTATATGCCAAATGTATGACACAACAATATTTCTAACAGCCCCTCAAAATGAACAAGGGTAAGACTGCTATCTTGGACAGCAAATCTCGAATTACATGGCACCACTCCAAAACCGCCGCAATAATAGGGACACATCCAATGCATTCAAAGTTGTAATCAACTCATCCATCTTTTAGATCCACGATGGCCTCTATTCCAATCATTCGTGAAACACCAGAGCTTTGGCACCGTCTGCCACAGCAAGTCCAATAGTGCTGAGGCCAAAAATAGCAACAACGGATATCCATTACTTCGCTTTTTCCCGTAGCTTTTTAGCAGAAACAGATGCTACCATTGCGTTTGGAATGGTCAAAATAGTAAGGAACCAGTCCTGGATTGTTTAAAAATGGGCAAAAAATCTATCGAACAGAGCAATTTTGGTTCGGACCGGTCCGATTTGTAAACAGTACCGGTTGTGAATAGTGCCAGCTACAGTACCACGAAAAATAACACTACGATACGTAAATAGTACCATCTACAGTGACATAAATACTACCTATCTTCTTCACTCGTTTCTGCAACTTTTCATTGATTTACGATTTTTGCAACCACCTTTGATCGAGATTTCCTGTTTCTTCCGATATCAAAAAACTACAACGGCTGGTGTTTCGGACCTCCGACGACGAGACGAATGTAGTGGTATGATCAGAATTCAATTTCAGACACTTTTAAATTCAAACATTTTCATGAACACGTGGCTCTGATACCAATTGTTGTGCCAGAACACCCGAAAATAAAGTGTAAACTTCATACACACCCAACGAACACCAAATTTACGTGGTACGGCAATTGCCTACGTCCACGGGATCAAACACATAATTTATTGATATATTCACGAAAATTACAGAAATATTCATGGATTCACTCAAAGCTCACATATCATATTTTCTGAAGCTAAACGGATGAGGGATGAGATGTGAGAATGAACTTGAGCTGTATTTATAGATGCCAAAAACTTTCTCGGAAGCCATTATCATTTTGAATTTGCCTTCTTCAATATTTGACTGTTGGCCTCCATTGCAACATGAACAAACATGTGCTTTATTGAAAATTAGCCACCATCTATCGTCCTTCTATAAAGAGTCAATTTCCAATATTTACTACCAATGGTTGTGCTGTGCTTCTTGGATTGGATCCTCACCGTGGGGCTACTGAGGATCTCATGCTGGTTTTGTGGATGTTTAGCCACTGGCTCCTTCTGGGTTGCTCTTTCGTCGCCATGGTTCCGGTAGTTTCGCTTTTCCCCTCTTATCCGGTATTGGTGTTGCTCACTTTCCTGTTGCGGAGGTTGTGGCTTTGATAGCTTCGGTAGTTTGGTTAGACCTCCAGCTTACTTGTTCCGTTCGCCGGTGGTTGCGTGCAAACCCCGCCGCTCGGCATGATGCCTCTATGTTGGTATGTACGGGGTTGGAGAGCGCCCGTGCATATTTTTGCTGGCGACCGGCTACTAGAATATGCTCTTCCCTTTTGGTGTTCCTATACAGTTATCTACTTAATCATTATATAATTAATACGTGGGTTGGTAGATCTAATTTTGTCAGGTTTTGCCATAGGGCGATCGCCTTTTGCTCTCACTCTTCGGCTCTAGTTTGGCAGATTTTTTGTTCGGCCCTTGGTTCCTATTTTGCTTCGGTTGTTTTCTTATTTTGAAGATATTAGATTGCATGTTTGGTGGTGAGTAAGTGGTTTTGCTTCATTGCGGGATCATTGCTTGCCCGTGACTACTTAGGTGTTTTGTTTCGTGCTTCATTCAGTAGTGATAATTGGTCGTTGGATTTCAGCTTGGGATTGGGTTTTGCGAGCTTGCCCGTATGTCTGCATGCATCAGTTGCAGTTCATGTTGATATTTTAAATCTCTAAATTTTTTATTTTTTTCCCAGAAGTTGCAGTTCATGTTGATTGTTGGGATATAGTCATAAATTTGGTCAGCGAATGATTTTTGCAGGTTGTAATCTGGATTGTCATTCCCAAAATGAGTGGTGCGAAATCTTTCAACACAAAGAATTTGCTTAAGTATTCGGTATTCTTACAATATATACCAAGGATTCTCCGTGTTTATCCTTTGTATAAAGAAGTCACTAGAACTTCTGGCATCCGCACTGAAACATCGTGGGCTGGGGCCGCCTTCAATCTTTTTTCTTTACATGCTTGCCAAGTCATGTAAGCTTTTTAAGAGTTTAATTCCTATTTTCACTCATTTGCTTCCAACATTTATTTTTTAGGCAAAGGGGGAGAGGGTTTGGGGTCTCGAACATGAGACTTCTAATTGTGGGAGCTCCTGATACCAATTAAGCTCAAAGCTCTTGGCCATGTCCTTCCAACATAAACAGATAAAATGTTGCAACTCGTCAAACTATGTGCTTGATTTTTATTTTTATCCCCTTGTAGGTGCTTGGAGCCTTTTGGTATTTGTTCTTGATAGAACGAGAAACTACTTGTTGGCGGAAAGGCTGTGGTAAAGATGCCGCATTTCATTGTATGGTCAATCACACAGGATTCAGCACTCTGCTGAATGATTCATGCCCTATTCAAAATCCCAATATGACTGCTTTTTGTTGGGTTTACGTACCCCTTCGTCAGATCCAAACGCAGCAGAAAAACAAACAGTAAACAGATCTGACCCGGGGACGGACGATCGCGCCTGATTCATATATCACATGCATAAATCGAAATAAATACACGAAAAGAGATTACCATATACAACGAAAGCAATCTGTATGCTGTGATCCCTCGAGTCCAACCAACCTGACCAGATCTCCAAGCCAACACCAGTGCTAATGTGATGTCAGCATTTTTATGAGATAGAGTGTATTGTTTATAGTTGATATTGAGTCACTAATGGGCTAGATACAAATGACTAGCAACGTACAAGAACTTGTCAGCCATAGTTAGCGTGCAGTACTTTCCTTTCACTCATATGTCCCGATTGAATCTAGGGCATTGGTTGGGCGAGGCCCCTTATGATTTCAATAACTATATATTTGTTTCATGTTATATGATTCATTGTGTGCGTATATCAAAAACTCATTTTTCACAAGCACTACCCACTCTGGCCAGAGATTCCTTGAATCATATACAGAAAAACACATAGGACGTCCTAGTTCATCAAGACCAGTGGTGAATCCCCAACGACAAACATAGGCCTCTGACAGCATCACTGAATACCCAAAATAACAACTTTATGACCCGCAAGTGATCAGTCATTAAATCAAAGTACACAGCTATCTGTCAAGACCTCAACGGCGCCTTGGGTCATGAGGGGTAATGGTGCACAACTATGACTATGAATTCTATACTCGACAAATGGTAATCTTATAGAATTTCGAGTAGGGTCGTTCAGTGAACTCATTCCAAATGAACACTTATTCATGTGTGCTGAATTCTCAAAGTCAACGCCGATGGAACACGGCGCACTACACTACACATCATGAATACCAGTCTCTAACGAGCATATATCGATATCCCATTCTCGAAGGCTCATCGACCAGGAACATTTAGAAATCGCAGTCGAGAATGTATTTCATGGTCACCATCATATGCGTAGCCACATTCTATGGACTATAGCAATCTCAAGGACTTCATCAATGCATCAAGATGCATGGGTAAACAGATGAAGAAGTGTCATATATATTAATATTCAAACAAAGATTTGTCATAATAAGATTAAAGTACAATCAATCAACTATTGACTTACTTAATCACATATGACAACAATAACTTTCACTTTCCCAAAGCCAACTACTCATGTGTCTCAAGACCATCTTCCCAAGATGTTTGACAGGCACCAATCGTTGTAAAGCCTTTGTCAGTGGATTCACTATATTTTTCTGTTGAAGCAATTCTCTTGATAATAATGTTGCTTCTATCATCTCTCTCATTAGATGGTATTTTTTCTCAATATATGTTTGGATACTGATGAGATCTTGGCTATTCATAACAGCTCAACTTTTGTCACAACACATAGGGATTATGTCAACCGTACTAGAAATTACACCCAACTCTTGGATGAAGTTTCATTTTCAAACTGCATCTTTGCTGCATCGTATGCTGCAATGTATTCAGCTTCAGTGGTGGAATCTGATGTGGTGCCTTGCTTGGAACATTTCCAAGAGACATCACCATCATGGAGCTTAAATACAAATCCGAACATCGATTTGGAATCATCTACATCCGACTTAAAATTACCATCAGCTTAGCTTTTAACTTTTATTTATGTCCCCCTTCGTCAGATCCAAACGTAGCGGAAAAAAAAACAGTAAACAGATCTGACCCGGGGACGGACGATCGCGTCTGATTCATATATCAACATGCATAAATCGAAATAAATGCACGAAAATATATTACCATATACAGCGAAATCAATTTGTATGCTGTGATCCCTTGAGTCCAACCAACCTGACCAGATCTCCAAGCCAACGCCAGTGCTAGTGTGATGTCAGCGTTTTTATGAGATATAGTGTATTGTAAGGACTTCACTTTAACCCTAGAGAATCACATATTTATAGTTGATATTGAGTCACTAATGGGTTAGGATTCTTAGAGCCCAACAGGCCAACCATTGGTCCATTGGCTTGTAGGACATTTTATGCTAACACTTTTGACTTTGGAATATTCTCAATGCCCTTCAATCTGGTGTTGTTGAATCTAAAGATTTTCCTCAGAAATTCTTCTATTGTTTCTGGTGGGGATTGCAGAATTTAAGGTATCTTCATCCTATCTTAATGGTATATCTATGTTCTGTCCGTCGAGTTTCTAATTCAGTACATGATGCTAAGCTCTTGTCTGTCGTTTCAGTTCCCTTGGCCAAAACCTTAAAACAAACTCCTTTGTTTGGGAAATTTGTTTTGCAGTGTTTATTTCCATATCCGGCTTGGTGGTGTTCTCGGTTCTGATTGGAAATATGCAGGTGATTAGTAGTTTCACTACTTACAGCTTTGAGCCAATTAATTTATTTTTGTGTTTGGTAACAAAGACACACATGAAGGCCTTCCCTGAAATTGCTTAGAATAATATAGGCCAAATGTGACGATGTATTAAGATGACGTCTTAGGGATGCCTTTTTTGGTATGAGTTCCTAATGATCTGTAGTGTTGGTGAAACAGACATATCTGCAGTCCACAACTTTAAGATTAGAGGAGATGAGGGTTAAAAGACGAGAGGCGGATCAATGGATGTCTCACCGGTTGCTCCCTGAAAGTTTGAGGGAGAGAATCAGGAGGTACGAGCAATACACATGGCAGGAAACTAGAGGTGTTGAAGAAGAAAATCTGGTTCACAATCTTCCAAGGACCTAAGAAGAGATATCAAAAGGCATCTCTGTTTGGATTTATTGGAAAGAGGAAGTCCTTGACCACGCCAATATATTGTTGCTTTAAAGTTTGAGTTGATACTTGTCCTTCGATTGTGTCAAATGCCATATTGAACAGAAAATTAGACCTGGGTACGTTAATTTATAACTTCCGAATTCCGAATTCCGGTAGGAGACTTGGTAAAACGATTTACTTCAGACTCTTTCGCGTGCTATCTCTTGTGCAATTATGGCACATTGATTCTTCTATTTGGCGAATAACAATGTCAATTGTCATTCAGGTGCCAATGTTTGAGAAAATGGAAGATCGACTCCCAGATGCAATGTGTGACCGTCTCAAACCAGTTCTGTACACTGAGGACAGCTACATAGTACGAGAAGGTGATCCGGTGGGTGAAATGCTGTTTATCATGCGTGGAAAATTAATGACCACAACAACAAATGGAGGAAGGACTGGATTTTTAAACTCGGATTACCTAAAATCTGGTGATTTTTGTGGGGACGAGCTTCTTACTTGGGCACTGGATCCGAAATCATCTAACCTCCCTATCTCCACTAGAGCTGTCCAAGCTCTATCAGAAGTTGAGGCATTTGCCTTGAAGGCTGATGATTTGAAGTTTGTCGCATCCCAATTTCGACGACTACACAGTAAAGAGTTATGCCATACTTTTAGGTTTTACTCTCAGCATTGGAGGACTTGGGCAGCTTGCTTTATACAAGCAGCATGGTGACGTTATGGTCGGAAGAAGCTAGAAGAGTCTTTAAGCGAAGAAGAAAACCGATTGCAGGATGTATTAGCGAAAGGTGGTGGCAGTTCACCGAGCTTTGGGGCGACCATTTATGCCTCAAGATTCACTGTCAATGCACTTCGAGCATTGCGACGAAATGATACTAGAAAGACAAGAATGGCAGAAAGGATATCGCCTATGCTACTTCAGAAGCCTGCTGAGCCAGATTTTACAGCTGAAGACAAATGATTGTGTATTATAGCTTTTGTTTGTTATAAATATAGATAAATATAACTCAAGGCATGGGTTAATGGAGTGGGATGTTAAGACATCAGTCCCTTCTATGTATGTTGTATGTGAATCATTTATCTCCCATTTATACTTTAAATAAGACTCCATTGTTGTCTTTCTTGAATGAAAGGTAGACAGAAATAACAGATTGCATTTTTGCCAAAAATGTGTCGTATATTGGTTCTCACCAAATTTGTGTTATTTTTTTCATGTTTAAGAGTGATATGCTATTAAAATATTACGGATATTATTTTAAAGACCTGTGTCAGTCATTTGTCTACGCAAAACAATAGCTAAACAAGATTAAACAAAACCGTATATCATACTCTTCATGCACGCCCTATGTACAGAGAAAGACTGGTGCTGAAATGAAGTTTAAAGTACATAAAATCTTACTTGACTACTTCACATTGGAGGAGAGAATGAGAGGCTTCAATTCTGGTTTTGTCTTGGTGGATCGGCTATCTAAAATGGTATCCAGAGTAGAGACAGCCTTCAGAATATGCTTCCCTTTGTTCAACATCACGCAACTAGCCCTGCGGTGGTACAAGCAGTGAAAATATAATTTGATAAGTTTGATTGCTCTTTAATTGTCACTTAAGGCATTTTAGATATATATACTTGCACTCAAAGCATATGAGATGTAATGTAAAGGTTGACAGACATAGCAATGATTGCAGCTAGGGTGTCAACTGATCTGGCGAGCCGGGTTTCAAGCCCGATTTTAGCTCGCCTGAAAGTTTTACTATGGTTTTCTATTAGGTGAAGGTAAACATAAAATTAGTTTGTCCAAATAAAATCAAACTGGTTTTTGGTTAACGCGGTTTATTTTAAATGCTATTTATATTAAAATTTAAAATGATACAAATATTATGGCTTTGTATAAAGGTAAGAGCCTTAAACAATACTAAAAAATCATATATTGAAATCCAAAGACGTAATACTGCGTACCTCCTTCCATTGACTGCATCTATAATTTCAGCTCTAGTAGGCACCCCAGACTTAACAAGTGACTCCAAAACCTGCGTTGCCAAAATTACTGGTACATGGGCAGCACTGCATATAGATATAATTTCTTCCTGTATATCTGCGAGCTTTTCCCACCCACATTCCACTGCAAGATCGCCTCTGGCAATCATCACACCCAATGGGTTACGAGATTTCATCGCTTCCAACATTAGAAGTGGTAGTTTCTCGAATCCGCATCTTGTCTCAATCTTCAAGACGATCCCCAAGTTTGAAATTTGTCTCTTTGCAAGTTCTTGGCGCAACAAGATAATATCTTGAACATCTCGCACAAATGAAATTCCCACCATGTCAGCATGGGCAGCCACAAAATCCAGATCCATAAGATCCTTGGAAGTGAGGCCTTCATAACAAATATCACTATCTGGGATGTTGATGGATTTTTCTGAGCCAAGTTTGGTACCTTTCAGACCAGCATGAGTGATTGAAACCACCACTTCTGAAATGCTAGTTCCTTTGATAACACCCCATATCTTTCCGTCATCAAATGAAATGCGGTCTCCTGGTTCGACTGAATCGAATAGATAGCCAGATGGGCAAGTTATCTTATGGGTGCCAACGTCTGAATAAGTTAATCCCTCCCCTGAGTCTGAAGGATCTCGTGATATAGTCAGCAGGTCACCAACTCTCAATCTAACAAATTGCTCGACAGGGGGAACATCCACCACAAATCCAATGGAGGATTTTCGCCGCTTCTTCCTAGCAGACAATGCTGTTCCAGACTCAACGTATGCAGTCTTGCTGCACTCAGCCATGAACCCAACACCAGAAAAAATAGGACACTTGCTTACAATCCTGAGACTCCTACGCTTTCCTCGGGCATCAGTAAAACTCACAGAGTCGTCAATCTCCAACTTACTGAGAAACTCTTGGCCATCCACGTGGATAATAACATCCGGTGATACATGAGGTGGTGGTGGACCTGCTCCTTGTGGCGAAAGCCAAACTTGGGCTGGACGTAGGACATTACCAACAGCACTCCTTTTTGGAGAGATTTTAGCCACAGCTGGGCCAGCCTTCAGTTTTCCAGTTCTTAGCTTTGGTCCAGCTAAGTCCATGAGGATCCGACAAGGTTTCTCCAGAAGTTGAGAGCTTCTCTTCACCATGCTAATTATCTTACCCCATATTTCACAGTTTCCATGCGCACAATTGATACGAAAAGTGCTGGTTCCTGATTTGATGAGATCAGCTACAAGTGTATCAATTTCCACTACCTCTTGGCCTACTGTTACCATGATATGAGTCATTCTCGGGCCGTGAAGAGTTCCAAGCAGTAGGTCCCTATTAGAAGATGCCATCTTCATCACTCTAGTCCTTGAGAGGTTCTGGGTTTGATATCCCATGCCCATGTGAACGGGAAGCTCCTCACCAGAACCTTCCACGCTGAGCAGGGAATCTGATCTCGAGCAGACAAGCATTTGAATGCATGCAGAAAGGCTTGAAAGGACATATGGATTTATGTCCTCTAAATCCAAAAGTCCAATAGAAGAAAGCTCTCCTTTAGTCTGTTCTATATCTAAGCTTTTTAGAGCCAAAAAGTGTATCATGTTGGTAGCACTTGCTGCATAGTTTCTGCCAATAATAGGAAACCATGTTAGATCCTCGTGAAATTTGTGAAACTGGAAACTAGTGTATTTATTTTGTAAAATTGTAATATACAAGTTTCAAATCCCCATACCAGAAAATCCAAAAGCAACCAAAAACTGGGAAAGGGAGTATTTTTCTAATAATTTTTAGTGGAAATATCTGGCTCACGATTTCATGTTCTGAGGCTTTACTAGGACAAAACCAATATAAGTCTAGAAGAAAGTTCACGCCCAGAAAACTCATTATATTTCTGTCACAGAAACATAAAACGTACCGGTGGCACATTTTGAGTCTGGATGCATTCCACTGCTCCATAGCTTGAATATGCAACTGAACAGCTTTCAGCTTGTCAGGAAGACTGTCTTGGCTCACCTGTTTCATAACAGTTGATTGAAAATCGAACACTGGATGCACCTGGGAGACCTTTTGTGGTTTCTTGGTATTGCCATTATCCTCGGGACATATAGACACTGAGTCATCATTTCCTGGATTCTGAGAATTGCCATCATCTTCAGGACAGATATACAGTGGATCATCAGTCGATTGATGAGAGCGGTATCTCTCAGCATTGTCATGTGGCATGCCATAGGCAACAGTTCTTAGGGTGAGTTTCCCTCCTGGTCTTCCAAAGAGCAAATTGTTACTTCTATAATCTGTTAGTTTAGTGCTGGATTTGCAGGGAGGGAGTCGAGGGACTGTTAACTTTCCACGTGAATTGGGATGTGTGCAATCAGATATATCGGGCTGCATGGAAGAAGAAAACATTTTCCTCTCAGGCTGAGAAAGTACATTAAACTCCAATACCAAAGGCCCACATGGGCAAGAAGGGTTCAAGTCCAAAAAAATTATGAAATGAAGAGAACAATTATATTGCACCAACTTACGAAAAAATTAAAATTTTGGGGAGGTCATAGGAAAATAAGTGCATTTGTCTGATGCAAATAAGAAAACGATCAACAATCAACCATCACTTCACCATTGCAAATAAGTTAGGTTATTCACATTCAAGCAATTACATCAACAGCTATCTAATTCAAGAACAAACCAACATGTAAGGGAACAGGTGAAGTAACGAGTATAAATCAATAATGAAAGGCAAAAGTAAAATTAGGTATTGGCTAATAAGCTCTCACCGGATCTCGTTAACCATCATTGAAGTGTTGCATCATTAATCATCTTTGACAAGGATTAGTGAATAAGACGAACTTACTTTTAATTAAAAAGAAGAAAAAATAAACATTTAGCTAATACACGCTTTTGTTGACAGGCTATCTTCTAGCCCTCTTAGTGCTTGATCCCCACTTTACAAGATATACACCATTGACCATAGACTCATAGAGAACAAACAAGTTTTCCCTTAACCTGGTTACAAGTCCTTTGGACTCTTGAGCACTCAAATCTTCCCTCTCGTTCTCCTCCCCATCAGATTACACACGGCTATTCCCTCCCCTTCCCCTCCCCTCCCCTCCCCTTCGTCAAGTTTCCATCATAGGTAAACCAAAGAAAAACTCAAACAAACCACAAGAACTCACGAATTTACACGATCGTCCCATAACTCGATCTTGTACTCGTTACACTATCTTCTAGCCCTCTTAGTGCTTGATTCCCACTTTACAAGATATACACAATTGACCATAGACTCAGAGAGAGAAAAAATTTGGAAAAAGAACACTTAGAGCTAATTACACTTCCAAATCAATGGGGAAAAAAACAAGCAATCTCCTGCATCAGGGGATAGGGACACCAACCCTTTTTGTAAGTGATGACAGTTCAGTTATAGAGAAGACCACAATCACTCCAGCCATCAAGTCGGAGTTCCTGCAGACCAAAGGTGATTTAGCTTACTGCTTTAAATTGAAAATAAAAAATAAAAAATAAAGGTTATGCTTCGTAAATACCATTAACCAAGTTTATGGTGAATTGATAGAATCAAGGAACAAACCCTATTCGGCAGGTTTTAGGCTGGTCAAATTATTACACCAAGTTAACTAGGTTCTCGAAGAAAAAAGATCATCGGCGTCATTTCCTACATGAGCTACTTATTTCACATTCCAATCACACAAATAGCCTGGAATTGGTTCAAAAGCTAAAAATTTCCAAGCAATAGCTAAATTTGACCTTTCAATTGCCTACCACGTGCTTATACACAGACAATCAGACATGCACAAAAGTTTAATGTCTTGCAGCTAAAACAAGAGAACAACAACACAAAAAATAATTCCACAACGCATACGTTCACTGGATACATTCTTAAGAGCATCCAAATATATAAATACCTAACAACATGAAAATTGAATTATTTTTTGCACGAAGGCATAACATTGAACAAACAACGTAATAAAGTTAAATAAAATAAAAGGAAAAGAAAAGAAATCGAAACTTCGTCAATCCACGCACAAAAGCATACCGTCAGAAATGGAAGCTCCAGTCCAGAACAATCGAGCGAACTTCGAAATTTAATCAACCTTCAATTTTCACTCAATTAAAGTGTAAAATCAAACTGTATAAAAAATCTGCAAACAAAAAGGTCGAATTTCACGATATAATAATAGAAACTGTTTAAGGAAATCGAAAGAGGGGAGTGTGGAGAGCGCGTGCCTGATTCGGCTGCTTTATTGGAATCAAGAGCTGTGGCAGAATCTTCTTGAATGTGACATAGACGAAGTCGCGTTACTGACATGCGTTTTTGGAAAGAGAAACTATCGGAAGGCGTTAAACAAATGAGTGGAATGCTTTGGCTTTTTTAATAATATAATCTAAATTTAAAAAATATATGATAAAATAACCTAAAATATAAAAATTAAACAAACGGACCGAAAACAACAATTGAATTGCCGTCTTCAATAGAAGACGCCAATTCAGTTGACGTGTCCAACAATTGGACACGCCAACTTTATACATTTATCTTTTTTTTTAATAAAAAACAAACAAATTTAAAATTTAAAAATAAAATAAAAATATGCATTACCTTATCAGATAAATTGCAAAAATCACGTCCATATTTTTCAAATTTTACTTAAACATTTTTTTACTATCAGAATCAAAAAAGATAATTTGCAAGATTTAGAGTAATACATTGTTACGGCGATGATGCATTTGTTCGTTGGTGTGAAGTGGAACGATGATTTTACGTCCAAGCATGACCGTTTTTTAAAAAAAAATTCAACATTAAATTTATATAATTACCTCGTCATCTTATGTTGGCCGATGAGTTCAAGAAGGTGTCTCTTTCCAAATGATATATAAATGATGGCTTTGAATACTATTGAAATGGAGACCATTAAATTCAACAATGGAAGAACACGAATACAACACATGGTTTCACTTCAAACCAACGAAATGCAGCATCCTCATAACGATTCGTTACTCTAAATCTTGCAAATTTCTCTTTTTCGAATCTGATAGTAAAAAAAATGTTTAAGTAAAATTTGAAAAATATGGACGTGATTTTTGCAATTTATCTGATAAGGTAATGCATATTTTTATTTTATTTTCACGTCAATTTAGTTGGCGTGTCCAACATTAACTACTGGAGACGCCAACCCAATTGATGTTTTCGGTCAGTTTGTTAAATTTTTATATTTTATGTTATTTTGTCAAATATTTTTTTAATTTGGGTTATATTATTAAAAAACCAATGCTTTAGCTTCATTATTCTCGAGTTTAAAATCATCCTTCCAAATTTATTATCAAATATCTCCATATTATATTGTTAAATAAAAAATTCATATAGCAGCTATTTTTTATATTTAAAATTATATTTTTTCCTAAAAACATCCCATCTTCATATTATACTTATATTTAACGAGAACTATAACAAAATAAAATATCAAAAATAAAATCAACAAGGAAAAATTTACTTCAACATAATGATTATAATTTATATAAAATTATATTTCATATTAAAATTAACACATGAATCATGTGCCAAAAATTCATTGGTGTATATATATATATATATATATATATATATATATATATATATATATATATATATATATATATATATATATATATATACGGTCGGTGAATAACTGTATTTATGGAGATCATCATTTCCATGTCTCACCTATCACATCTTTCCAATTTTCCTCAATTTCATCCTTATCCTTCCAATTAAAGGATAAATTTCACTTTTTTATCATATATAAAATAAAATGGGGATGAATGATGATATTAAGGAATAAAAAATTTATTTGAACAATCTTAAATTGGGATATAAAGTAGGAACCCAAAATATAAATTTAACAATCATTACCCTATTTGCTATTCATGTATTTTTCAGTCATAATAAAATATTGAAATATTCATATAGATTATATTGGGATTGAATGATATCATTTCAATCAGGGATTTGAAAATTTAGACTTGAAATGCTTCAATAATTAAGAATTTAAAATATCTTGATATTGTTAAAAAATACATTAAACTTGAAGAATGTTGATTTGAAATACATGTAATAAAACATGAAACATAAATGTAATAGAAATATAATGTAATGATTTCTCAAAATTAAAAGTTCAGAGAGGTATCATAGTCATTTTAATAAGATAGAGAGTTAGAACAAAATTTTAAGTTGCAATAGAGAATTTGAATTAAATTTTTCTGATTTAGAGATCGATTCCATAATTAAGTTTGACTATAAGAATTTATTTTGAGTTTTCCCTTATATTAATCAGAAAAATCACAATTAAGTTATTTATTTTACAATTGACTGATAGAATTCAATTGGTTGTAAAAATGTTGAGAACTTGAGATTTACCATCTTTACATATAAAAAACATGTAAATTAACAGATATAACTATTAGATAATAGAGGAGATATGCACAACAACAGAAACCAAATAAAGAATCCACAATCACAATAAACTATATGAGCAAGAATCTTCGTTACATGTTCCGTATTCATTCTACACAAATTCAACAAACTAAATCACTATCGTGGCAACCTAATACATGAAAATCACCATTGCATATTGATCTGCAATTTTTTTGGAAAAAAGGCCAAATATAGAAACTATATTACACGCAAGCTGAGAAATCTCGAAGAGATGCCACCTCCCGCTTCACAAAAGAGGGCAAGGAAAAGGCAGCTTCATGAATCTGTAGAATCAGCATACACGAATTGTAAGCAAAACTATTCATGGGTTTTCTGCATATGTGCCTTGAATTTGGAGCTTTTGGCAACAAACCAATTTATACTCCTGCAATTTACCGTCTATTTACCGTCTGTGTTTTTAAAATAGACAGTTTACCCCATTGGTTTGTGAATAGATGTAAAATACTCCCTCCTTGTAAAGGGGTAGTTTGCTATGCTTCACGAACAACATGGAGATAAAATGCTTATTTTGAAAACCACAGAGGGTCATGGATATAAAGTGTCTATTTACAAACCATAGGGTAAAACGCATATTAGTGATACCACAAGAAGTAAACTGCCACGACTCCTGAATCAGTTTGTTTTCTATGTATACATGGATAACAAAGGGACAACAAGAGCTACATTTGTCAAAACATAAATATACAAAAGCTCGCAAGCTATCAATGGATTGAGTTGAGCTTGAAAAATATTCAAGCAAGGTAAAGATCAGCTCGAGTTAGATATTTTAAAAATAAAATATCATTTGGCTTCTAAGCTGCAACCAAAATGAAATAAAATGTTGCACAAAAAGGGAACTAGTGATGCACAATAAGAACAAAAGAGAAGATAACCTGTGTGTTATAAAACTTGAGTTCTCTTCTAAACTCGAAGGCACCCTCCAGCTTCTCGATAGGGTTAATCGGATGGATAAAATCAACGGGTGGCCCTTCCGTAGAGCATAAAAGAAACCCTATAACTCCACTGTGGAACCAGACACGAAGAATGTTAGGACATGAAAAATATTATACCAGTTAATCATTTGGATAAAGGGCACATTTTACCTTGGATATGTGGGAACACTACTCCACGCATAGTGAACAGAACCCTTAAATATTTCGCGACAAATAGAAATAATATCGTCAATCAGATGCGTATGGAGCCACATACTCTCCGCCATGCTACATAGTACACCGCCTGGCCTTAATGCTCGACCTATGGACTCGAAAAATGGTTTCTCCACCAGATCCTGAGCCGGACCTGTAAGAATATATCTCAAAGTGGGCCGATTATGATACAAAGGCAATGGCCCACGATTCACTCGAGACACAGAACTGATCATAACAATTGACAGAAATATATAATAGATTCACTTATTATCAGCACACATACCCACTGGGTCGGATCCATCAATAATAATTGCATCGTATTTCCCTTCAGGTGCTTGCCTTAAAAACTCAATAGCTGCCAATATATAAACAAGTAAATATATAAATGAGACAAGCAATTTTGTATCTGAGACAACTGCAAAATTCCACAGGAGATGTTAAACGTACCATCAGCAACATGAAGGCGTACACGAGGGTCCTCAAAACCAATAGACAACTCTGGAAAAAAATTCTTGCTTACCTGTAATACAGATGGAAACGCAATGACCGCTAAGAAAACATCGAATCAAGAAAACATTAATATAATATATGTGTCATGAAATAATCACCGACATCTATGACCATCTGATCTATCTCACAAATATCAATCAATTCCACGGAGCTGTGACGAGAAATTTCCCGAAGAACTCCACCATCGCCACCACCAACTACCAGAACCTGAAATCGTATGAAAAGTCAGGGACATCAATTGGAAGTGCATGTGCAGAAGAAGAAATCTTTTCGCTTTTCCATTACAGGGCACACAAAATACTACGAAAAAAAGTCACCAAACAAAATATTGTTGTTAGAAAATTAAAAATAGAGAGATTTTATAGTAAATCGATTTGGCATTCCGGATCATTCAGAATCCATAGAAAATAGAAAGAAAAAAGTCACAGCACGGAAGCATAGGCAGTGAATATCCTGGTTGCCATAATAAAAAAATTAAAGAACAGAAAGACAGTAGATGCAACCACTTGCTTTTTGACTAACAAATACAGGTTTTAAAATAACTGAAACTATAGGTCAACACCAAGTCAAGATTTATATCATCTAAGGAATGAGGACCACATAATCTGTTATCAACAGAAAAATTAGCAGAGTTCAGCTGATTCTCAAAAGTCTGAAGTTTATAAAAAAAAAAAAGGTAATGAGGTGGGAGTACATAGTCAAAAGGGACAAATAGAATCAAAGTTAATACATTTTTGGGGGATTCAATTGAACAAAGGGGGAGATGGGCTATCATCTCCTGGTAAGCACATTCATCTTTCTCTGTCAGCTGAAGAATGCCATCCAGCACAAGTACTCTCCCATATGCTGAGGACTGCAAGAACAATACAGGATGAGCTAAGAACTCATGGGGACGAGAAATTCCCCCACATATACTCGAGGTAATATTCTACAACCGAAGATGCCAAACCTGGAAAACCAGAACCTCCTGATATTTTGACTTCTCCTGAAACAAAATTTTCTCCACCTTCAGGGAATGTGCTTCTCCTACAATGTGAAATGACACGAGTCAATACATAAATTTGCACTGTAAAAACTAGAATACGTGTCAAGATGGTCGAGTCTCACAAGTACACAAACATGAAACACATTTTATTTGATTGAATGAACACAAAATGAATAGTTACACAAGACTTTGTGAACTAAAAAAAAGATATTTTATTTGGACATAACTTGAATTTATTTTGATATAGTTGTATTTCATTACTTAGAAGTGTATAAAGTTCAGAGAATCTAAAATCAAAACCATCCAACCAAAATCATGAAATGGCCCTTGAATTTGCTTCTTTGACACAATTTCTTAGACCCAAAATCGCACCATCTGAAATTTAAGTGTATGACTGCAATTCTTGTAGCAAAAATGAGATGAAAATCCATCATATCATTTTAAACACTGGGCAAGATATAGGAAATATACCTGGCCACATTGGATTATTGAAATAAACTCTCTTCCCAGATTTATCTGTTCATGTCCATGAAATAAAACATCATTAATAACCTACATACATAACAAAACACCCACTCCACTTCCTCAAGTGGGGAGCTAGTGCGTGAAGATCATGAGAGGAAAGGCGAAATTAAATCTCAAAAAAGTTTTAGGGGCACAGCCATATTACACTACGCATAATAATTCATAAAATTAGAGAAGCTTTTACAAAATAAAAAACGGTGGGGGGACCTGCAAGCCCTCCTCTCGCTCCACCACTTCCCTCCTCAAAAAAGGAAAGAAACAGATAATAAATCACCAGGAATACCAGAGGATGGCTGAGATTGAGAGAACCATCCAGAAACAACAGTCGAATGACACTTGGCATCGAGCTCAGGCTCAGATGCCTTAGATTTTAAGCAACAAGCTGGGATAACAATGGCCTTGCCGGAGCCATTGTCATTACTCTCCCTCCCATCCACGGTCCTCTGGCAGTCCAAATCTTTTGATTCGTAGCCCTCCATGAATTACCCTTTTCTCCTGTGGATCCAGTCTCTGTTACAAGCACAATATCCAGATAAACATTACCACGCAACCATAAACAGCAAAACACTTACACAAACCCGCAAAACATATATACAAACCAGCCATGATAATACCGCTAATAAAAGAAACAGATGCATAATCACTGAAACAATCCTAAAGACAAAAGCCAAGTTTACCAGAAGAACCTGACAGCACGTTCTAGGAATGTTGTTGGTTATTTGAATAGGTCAAGAAAATGAAAATAAGTATATTAAGAATATAAAAATACGGGGAACACTCTCAAAGGAACTTAAAGGTAACGTAAGAATAACAATTACAAGTTCAGGTGCAAATATAAAAATCTTGATCTTGACAAGAATATAGAACAAAAGAACCGTTAGCACTGTATGGAAAGGGTAACAAAGTTCCTTCTTTCTTTATACATGAAGAATAATCAAAACAGCATCACAGACAAAAGAAAAGTATTCTGAAAAGCTGCGTGACTCTCAAGTTTCTAAAAGTCCCACAAGAATAGCATTCTTGAGTATAACACAAAAAGTAAATAAATGAAAATTTATGCTTCCACGAACGGTTCAAATTCTTATTCTACTCCAAAAATATATCAAAGATTAAAGAACAGAAAGCATAATTCCACCGATCATTTTAGTATTCCTTCCCAACCATAAAGGTCTGATAACACAAAATCACTCCATTTCAGCAACAAAAATCAAATATCTTGACAAAGTGAAGAAACCCACAAGTGGCAATATTTTCTGTACTCGAATTTCATTTGCACGAAAGCAGCCTCCAGGGTTTAATAAAAATCCGGAAAAGTGAAACACAAAAAGCAGTAGAGCTTCTAAAATCCTGTCTTCTTTAAAAATCGATCAACCAAAAATTTCCAAAACAAAAAACCCGTTTGCGAACACATTACATGCATGGAGAGAAAACACAAAACCCAGGAAGAAATACATATATACCAGTAATTCAGCTGCTGCCTGATACAACTAATTTGTGCTGAATAAACTGCAGGGAAAAGAACAGCCGCTTCCAAAAATGAGTGATGGTGAATCAAGAGGCGAGGAATTATAACGGAGGGTTTCAGTCTAATTCTACTCCTGATTAGTCTAGAGTGTGTTAAAGGAATGGCGTTAATGAAGGAAATATATATATAACGAATTTCAAAATAATTGTATTTTTAGAAAAGAAATAATTTTGAATGTTAGTTTGTTACTCTTCCAAGAATAACGAAGGGCAAAATAAATCTTACTTTAGAAATACATTTGGATCGATGGATTTGAAATCAATAATTTTAAATTCATAATTTGAAATCCATTTAATTGTTTAGATGAATTTATGTTAGGTGGATTTTATATCCATCTCTTTCTTAATTTTTATATATAGATAATGGTAATTATGAAGATTTGATAATATACCTAAGATGTGTGTTATTTCAAAAATTCATATTTAAATCCATCTTCAAATCAAATATATTCCTCCAAAGCAAATCCTTAACTCAAAAATCCCTAAAGCAATTTTTAATTTAAAATTCAGTCCCCACAAATAATTTTTTAATTATGCGCTCCCTTGGTAACAAATTTTTTTATTCTGAACTCCATAATTAAAAGAATTGTCAAATATACTCTTGCTTTTATTCAAAACTGGTATAATTCATTCCTCGGTCTTCAAACCCTGATCCATCGTTCAACCAAATTTCGCTCATTTATCCTTTCATCATCAACAATATTTTTTTCCAAAACATAATTCATCATATTTCTTCCTTAGTTTTTTTCTTCGTTCTTCCCTGATTCTTCATTCTTTCTATCCCTTTTCCTTTGTTCTTCGCCCGTCAGGGTTTTTTCAAAAATTGATTTGATCGATCGATTCATGGTTCTTGTGGTTAATTCGGTCAAGCAATTTCGGAAAAAAATTTGTGTTCCTCTCATGTAGTTCACGCGAAGAGTCATTGCAGGGCTTGGTTACAACATCTTCTGTGGCGACAGATGGCAACAACTATCAGGTGGCCATAAGCAACGAATTGCCATAGCACTTGCCATCTTGAAAAACCAGCAGTATTGATGCTGGACGAGGCGATGAGCGCGTTGGACAAGCAATTGTAAAGAAATTCAATCACAGAACAATTTTTTTGGAAGTGAAGACATCAAGTTTTTTTTATTGACTTTGAATGATAGGCTAGATTTTGACAGATTAATGGGGACTTTTAATGTGATGCTTATGACAAATGTTATTCAATAGATCTCCATCTTTGTAGCCTGATTGCAGGGACTTGTGGTGGAATGATTATGTTAGATTGGTGGAGCCATTGTGCTTCTTTGAATCCCATGCTTTGTGACAATATTTTTGACTAGATAATATTGATTTTTAATGGCATGGTCATGACAGATTTGTTCAGCATTGTACTCGTTTGAATTCCATGCTTTGTGCGAGATTGTGTAAGTTACTAAGTCGGAGAAGGTGGTGCAAGATGCATATGGTGGGGAGAATCAGTGTTCTGGTGGCACACATGCTAACCAACATACAGAATTGCGATGACATTGCTGTTTAGACAAGGGAAATGAATATGCGATGTTTCACTATTTAATTGAGTGATAGCAGTGAAGATATCGAGCACGTATGATTCCCACCATTTTAGGAGATGCAGATGGGATGTTTCACTATTTAGTTAAAAATGTTGTTTACTTGATTTTCTTGGTTTGTTTGTATCTCAATTTTCTTTGATTCCTTTGTATTGCAAATGACTTTCAGGATAAATAATATTTCTAAGTTGATGGTATAATATATTTATAGAGAAATGAATATGTGATGTTTCACTATTTAATTGAGTGATAGCAGTGAAGATATCGAGCACGTACGATTCCCACCATTTTAAGAGATGCAGATGGGATGTTTCACTATTTAGTTAAAAATTTTGTTTGCTTGATTTTCTTGGTTTGTTTGTATCTTAACTTTCTTTGATTTGTTTGTATTGCAAATGACTTTCAGGATAAATAATATATTTCTAAATCGATGGTATAATATATTTATAGGTTGATGGTATAGTACCTCAAATTAGCTTATATAATACAACAAATCACAATAACATCAACCATAAAGGTTGGAAACTCTCTCATTCAAGAACAAAATGAATATGATGATGAGATGACTTTGATCTAGCTTTTCTCTCTCAAATTGTGATGTTAATTTTAAAAAATATGATTTTAATTCAATAATGGGATATTGTATATAAACTAGACCAAAGGTTGCCATCAAAAGACTCTATTTGGAGGTAACCATTTATGAAAAAACACAATTGCACGCCAAAAGGTGCAATACTTCAGAAAACTGAAGAACCAGCATGTGAGGTGTGATGTCCAGATTTTTTATAATCATTTGGTGGACTAAATATGATTTAGATTTTATTGATAATTAATTTTAGAATTAATTAATTAAAAATGGAATTGACCAAGTGAGGGTGTTGGCAAGTTAATCGGATCATAAAATATTTTGAAATTGTAAAATATACTCCGATAATATTTTAGAGATAAGTTAATTAAAATGAAGAATTTAAGTTTTGGTTTTTTGGAAAGTGTATAAATCCCAATCGTTGTCTCTAAATAATATATCAGTACACCGGCGACACTTCGTACAAAATCGGGCCAGGATACAAAAATAAATATGTTATGTTGGGCATTTTCGGAGCACACAGTAAAATGTGTAAACTCACGCACTAAAACCCGATCCTCTCTTTTCTTCTCTGCATCATCGCGCATGTCTGACCTCGCCGCTAAAAGTCGCGCGCGCGCCGCCGTCGGACCTCCTTCCGGCGCGTCCGAACCACCATCGTCTTCGTCTCTTCCAGGCGCAACTTTCCATACCAAGAACATGAAGTTTCGTCGCGGATTGCGTTCGGATCTTGCAAGGAAGCGCAGCGGTTTGGATTTCCAAATTCGTCCGATTTTGGGGCGATTTTCTTCCAATATTTTTGTGGGTAATCCTCCTCGTCCTTCAGTCGTTATTCCCCTGAAATCCCTCGAATTTTGATGAAGCTTTGGTTCGATTTTTTTTTTCTAGCATTTTGGAAGGGTTTGTTATGTGGTTCGATTTTTGGCTTGATAATGTTTTGGGTTGTTCTTGTCCATCTAAAGAGTGTGTGAAGATGTGTGTGCAGCAGTGTGTGTGCGTGAGTGTGTTCTTCGTGTGTGTGTGTGTCTAGCTTTGTTCAAGAAAATATGCACTCCATCATTGTTGATTAATGTATAAAACTTCTAAAAATGTGTGTATATGTTGTGGCTTGGGTTGGAATGGTGTTTGATAATGTAGAAGGTTAACTCGGGTTGGTGTAATGGGTTAAGGCGATTATGTGGCTATAATTCAAGTATGAATATGGTAATTGAGAATTGGATAGCATGAGGAATGTTATTGATTGTTGGAAGTTAATTATGACTCGAATTTTGTGGTTGTCTTGGTTAATTATAAAAGCCAACTTTAACTTGAAAATCATGCATGGAAGGTGTTTGTTAATATGCTTAAATGTGATTCAAGTGTGGGTCTAAGCCTTGTTGTAGGTGGTGAAAAGAATTGACTTCTATGGTTTGTATCCATTATAATATTTTGGTGGGAGTTGGACTATGGTGTGAGATGTGTTATCTTTGGAAGTATGTGTAGTGTGTAAATAAATGGGTTAGATACATGCTAGTATGTGTTAACATGGAATAGAGTTTATGGAGATGTATATGCTTGAATGTGTATCATGACATGTATTGTTGACTTATGTCACTTTATTGAATTACTACTCTTAGTAGTGAGTTCTAAATCAAGAATTATGGAACCAATGCATCCTTAATTTATTTAGAGTTGAATTTAAAGCAATAAAAGATCTTATGTTAGGATTAAGGGAATTTGATATAAATTATGGAATATCTTATAAACATGGATTCTTCCTTTCATGTCTTGGTTTGAATAGTTGGGTGAAGTAATGTGGAAATGTTGATACTTAAGAGTATGTGAGTGCTGTGATTAACATGATATTATGGTGCCATTGTGTATTGTGGATGATTCCATCTACGAAGGTATGTCTTGAACTATTCGATATTGATGTTGATGCCTTGTGTTAGATGAGTATAATCGTGACATGAAAATATTGGTGTTAAGCCATTTATCATGATTTGATGCTGATGGTCTGTGGCTGTTGGTGTGTATAATGTGTATATACGTATGTGAGAATGACTAATGGGTTTTCTAGTCATTACCTTGCACCAGATAATAGCCAGGAGATGATATATAAAAGATTGATGTGTAAAGGCTCAAGAGTACCGTTACTTCATACGGATGATGGTGATGATGTGGGGGATAAGTTGCATACATTTGCAACGACACAGGTATGAAGTTAATTAAGATAAATGCTGGTGTATTGTCATATATTCTTGAATATACATGAAAGCATGGATTGCATGATTTAACGAGATTATATGATGGGTACTGTGATGAAAGTATATGATGGGAAATAAGATTGTGCAATGGAATTGTATCGATGAAAGTACACAGGTAGTGAGATATGACAAAGAAGCTTGACGGTTAAACACTTCTTGCGATCGTTGGTGCAATGGGGCACATGTGTGAGCCACGATGATTCCGATGACTGTCACCCTACAGATGGTAAAGTCACTATATCGAGCTATATAGGGTACGTAAATTTTACAGTTGGCTTTTATGGTAAGCATGCGTTGAAATTTCGAGGACGAAATTTTATATGTTGGGGAGAATTGTGATGTCCAGATTTTTTATAATCATTTGTTGGACTAAATATGATTTAGATTTTATTGATAATTAATTTTAGAATTAATTAATTAAAAGTGGAATTGACCAAGTGAAGGTCAACTGGCAAGTTAATCGGATCATAAAATATTTTGAGATTGTAAAATATACTCCGATAATATTTTAGAGATAAGTTAATTAAAATGAAGAATTTAAGTTTTGGGTTTTTGGAGTGTGTATAAATCCCAATCGTTGTCTCTAAATAATATATCAGTACACCGGCGACACTTCGACGTACAAAACCGGGCCAGGATACAAAAATAAATATGTTATGTTGGGCATTTTCGAAGCACACAGTAAAACATGTAAACTCACGCACTAAAACCCGATCCTCTCTTTTCTTCTCTGCATCATCGCGCATGTCTGACCCTCACCGCTAAAAGTCGCGCGCGCGCCGCCGTCGGACCTCCTTCCGGCGCGTCCGAACCACCATCGTCTTCGTCTCTTCCAGACGCAACTTTCCATACCAAGAACATGAAGTTTCGTCGCGGATTGCGTTCGGATCTTGCAAGGAAGCACAGCGGTTTGGATTTCCAAATTCGTCCGATTTTGGGGCGATTTTCTTCCAATATTTTTGTGGGTAATCCTCCTCGTCCTTCAGTCGTTATTCCCCTGAAATCCCTCGAATTTTGATGAAGCTTTGGTTCGATTTTTTTTCTAGCATTTTGGAAGGGTTTGTTATGTGGTTCGATTTTGGGCTTATTGATAATGTTTTGGGTTGTTCTTGTCCATCTAAAGAGTGTGTGCAGATGTGTGTGCGTGTGTGTGCAGCAGTGTGTGTGCGTGAGTGTGTTCTTCGTGTGTGTGTGTGTCTAGCTTGTAGTATGGTGTAGGTGAAGTTTGTTCAAGAAAATATGCACTCCATCATTGTTGATTAATGCATAAAACTTCTAAAAATGTGTGTATATGTTGTGGCTTGGGTTGGAATGGTGTTTGATAATGTAGAAGGTTAACTCGGGTTGGTGTAATGGGTTAAGGCGGTTATGTGGCTATAATTCAAGTATGAATATGGTAATTGAGAATTGGATAGCATGAGGAATGTTATTGATTGTTGGAAGTTAATTATGACTCGAATTTTGTGGTTGTCTTGGTTAATTATAAAATTCAACTTTAACTTGAAAATCATGCATGGAAGGTGTTTGTTAATATGCTTAAATGTGATTCAAGTGTGGGTCTAAGCCTTGTTGTAGGTGGTGAAAAGAATTGACTTCTATGGTTTGTAGCCATTATAATATTTTGGTGGGAGTTGGACTATGGTGCGAGATGTGTTATCTTTGGAAGTATGTGTAGTGTGTAAATAAATGGGTTAGATACATGCTAGTATGTGTTAACATGGAATAAAGTTTATGGTGATGTATATGCTTGAATGTGTATCATGACATGTATTGTTGACTTATGTCACTTTATTGAATTACTACTCTTAGTAGTGAGTTCTAAATCAAGAATTATGGAACCAATGCATCCTTAATTTATTTAGAGTTGAATTTAAAGCAATAGAGGATCTTATGTTAGGATTAAGGGAATTTGATATAAATTATGGAATATCTTATAAACATGGATTCTTCCTTTCATGTCTTGGTTTGAATCACCTCGGCGTGGGTTTGAATGTTTGGAGCATGTTAATTGGCTTAATTGGATTGTTTTGGTTAGACACTGGTTGGATGTTACTATTCAAACACCCTACACTCCCTTTCCCCCTGTTGAACTGCTGTGGCTATTGAACTGCTATGTGAGTTGGGTGTGATCTAGCACGTATGGGTGTGTGTTTTCTGCATCATGTGTGTTGATGTAGCGGTTGGTGGGAGATAATGGGGTTTTAGATTACCAATGATATATCATGATTCATGTGAGGATGTGTGCATCAAAGTATTGATTATGATTTGATTCATAATATTGAGTTATTGATTTGTGATATGGAAATGAAAGTAAGAACTATTGATGGATATTCATTGCTTGGATTATGAGATAATATTGAATTGATATTCGATATAGACTCTACAGGAGACTTCAGACATTGATGATAGCTTGTTCATGTTGTCTACTATAAGGTACGTGGTGACGTACGAGCAGGTATATCTAGTATCTATACATTCATGTATACATGCAATTTTAAATATGATGATTCAGGTAAGTGTTTGACTTTAATAATTGAGTTTCATATACGAGTTATGGGGGACACGTAGTGGTACGTGATCCGATTTTACTTGTTGAGTAGTGATGCCGTGGGCATGAGCGATATGAGAAAGTATCGAGAATGAGATAGTGGGATAACCAGGTTTACATTGGGATAACCAGGTTTACATTGATGTTGAACTATTTATGTTTGAGCATAAATAATATATTGTCATTGTATTGAATCCATAAGCGTTGTTGAGTATTACATTTTCAGTGATAATACTAAACTTGACATTATGAAGGTGCGTGAGTTTGAAACAGGAAGAGTGCGTGGAAGCTATACAAATTCGGAATTGTACAGGGAGTATATTTTATGAGTTTTGAATAATCTAAATTATTGCATTATGATTTTATGTTGATTTGTGATTGAATATTAAGTGGGAGTGTGCTCACCTGTGTGGGGGCTGTTTCTGTTGAAATAGGTACAACAGGTACGATGCGGCCTTGGAGTGTTAGGCTCGAACCTTGTTGGATGATGCTTCCAGAAGCGTAGTATGAGATTGAGCCGATATACGAGATTGAGCGGTTGGTATATATACTAATTATGCATCCGGATGAGTATCCGTTATTCGTTGCTCTTCTGTGAGCACTTGTATCTGTATATGGACTGTATAAGGGTGTTGAAACCCACTTTTGTTGTCTTATTAGTGTGGTGTCTTCTCTGGCTGGGAATTTAATTAGTGTTTCTGTATTCTGTTTAGTATTGTGTTGTCCCTAGTCGGGAGTAATGTTGTGTGATGTGTTTTTATTTCCGGATAGCTCAGTTTTTGGGGAGACTCTGCCCAAATTTTTATAATATAACCCACAATGTAAAAAGTTGTATAATGGGTATGGTAATGGGTGAAATCCTTGAGTCTATTTGTTGGTCGAGATAACCATATAATGTTGAACATTGGTTATGTCATGAGATTATGAGAAACATGTAATAATTCTTTTTAAAGAATGAAAATGAAAATGAAAAATTTATACATATACGACGTCATAAATGAACTAATGACGAGTTTAAGTGTTGGGGCCTTAAATGAGGTGCCTAGGCGCATCATTTTATGCGCCTAGGCGCCTCCGCTACTGCCCGAGGGTTTTCCCTGGCAGTTTCCGTGACCTGTTTCGCGCCCAAAAACTCTGTTTTCGCATCCGTTTCCTTCGTTCGATTTTCGTCTTGCTTAATATTAATTCATTAAGCCTATTTTCATCTTGCTTAATATTAATTCATTAAGCCTCAAAATCCAACAATCCCCCACATGAATTAAATTAATGCATGAATGCACGTGATGTCAAAAGAGAGTTCACACGAAAAATTATTGCATCGGGAGAGGTAGTGTAAGGACCCTGAACCTTAACAGTGAATTCAAGATATAAATAGGGCTAATATGCACTAAAGACATCTTAGGGTTCTGGTTTGATGTGAGCTCAATTAGGTTACAGGCCAAAATAAAACTTCAACATTTGATTAGTTACATTCTCGATCATGAATGTTTAAGTAATAGCATTAGACTACTTCTCGAGTAGAGACTATCCAAAATTTCCTGTACTCTATCTTCATTTATGCTTTCAACAGCTCACAGTTCAACCGACCCTCAGCCCCCTTGATTTAAAAGTGTACCTACAGGAACAACTCACCATGAGCATATATATATATATATATATATATATATATATATCATCACTTAACACAATTTAACTTAATAAAGTCATTAAGCGTATGAAACGATTAATTGATATGCTCCTCGATTACCACATTAGCACATTTCATTGTTGTTCCTGTTTCACATGCTTATACACAAAATCATTAGTTCACGATATAATGATCTATAACGCGTTTCCAATTATAACCACAATAATTCACTTTAACCACTAGAATTGTGACTGTTCCGGTCCCAATACAACAGCGGAATTTTAGGACCCCTCGCTTCGACATATAGCGGCATCATATGATATCCCTCGCTTCGACGATGACAGCGGCATGTTACCTCGCTTAGACATGACAGCGGCAAATATCATACTACCATCGCTTCATATGACAGCGACAAGTACCTCCCTCGCTCGGAGATAAAGGCTACCGGAACATTCATCAATTCCCATCACATTAATCAATCACAATAGTTGATTCCATTATCACAGTAAATCACAATCATTTCACATATATCATCACGTGTAAGGATTCACTATCCACAATGTACATAATTAAATGTATGGCACGTTTTACCGTCCGATGCTCGTACGTCTCACTACGTACCTTGGTTCCAAAAGTGGAGATATCGTGGACTTTATCTCCTAGGCTGTGTGGCTACCTGGGATGGTTCTACATAAACACATGAATCCATATTAGAAACCAATAAAGGAACCATTATCAAAAACATCACCATTTAAAACAAAATCTCAAAATCCAAAATTTAAGCCTTGCGATCGATCGGTCCCAAGCCCCGATCGATCGCCAAGTTGAGAAAAATAAGCATCTGAATACTGCCTCCACCGATCGATCGGGCCATTTTACCGATCGATCGGGACATAACACCGATCGATCGGTAAAAATCGCCGATCGATCGGTAAGCTCTTTTTACGCCTGGCTTAGGTACTGTCTTGCTCGATCGATCGGACCAAATTTCCGATCGATCGAGAAACCCTGTTTCAGCGAGAAACATCCAAGTATGAGCTTCTAACCACACCTATACTCAAGCACAACCAAAAGCAACCACCAAGCTCAACATATAACCACAAAACAACATGAAAAGACATCCCCCCAAGTATAACAACATGATGGAACAAGATCCACCCCTTTTTAACCCCAAAATATGACACAAGAATGATTAAGAACCAACAAAACTTCATTACATTGATAGCTTACCCCTTAGGCTTCAAGATTTTTGCAAGGAATCACCAAAAGGACTCTTTCTCAAACTTTTCTCCTTCTCCTCTTGCCAAGAAACGAAAATGGGGTTTTCTTGCAAGAGATAAGGTGGAGGGATGGGGTCTTGGGGACAAAGGCTGGTAGAGAAAAAGGTGATGGGATGTAAAGATGTGAGCAAGTGGCTCATGCCATGTTATGGTTTAAAATGTGCATCAAGACCCAAGCATGATATATAAAATACCCTTACATGATATTTTAAAACCATTTTACCACAATGGATCAAAGTCCCTATTAAAATCATGCTTTACCAAATGAACACAACTCATTACATTTAAACCATTAAAACACCCAAACACCCAACATGAATAACATGCACTCCGAAATGCTCTACCGGGTCACTCCTATCATGTGACTAAGCATTTTACCAAGATAATTTACGCCAACACAGAATTAATTATCACCATAAATCACATAAACATGCCCAAATTGCATATAATTATTTCGGGGATATCACAATACTCCCCTACTTATAAGATTTCGCCCTCGAAATCACATGCACTTACCCAACCAAAACTAAACATAAATCACATACCAGAGAATAGTTCTGGGTAGTGCTGCACCATATGCCGTTCCGTCTCCCACGTGGCCTCTTCGACACCCCGACGATCCCACTGAACCTTGACCATCGGTATGACCTTGCTTCGAAGTCTGCGATCCTCTCGATCCAGAATTCTGACTGGCCGTTCAACATAGGATACATCTGAACTCAACTGAACCTCAGAAGGCTGCAACACATGAGACGGGTCCGGCTCATACTTCCTTAACATAGAAACATGGAAGACATCATGTATACCGGATAATGACGGTGGTAGGGCTAGACGGTAAGCCAAAGTGCCTATGCGCTGCAATATCTCGTATGGCCCAACATACCTCGGAGACAACTTCCCCCGCATACCGAAACGAACTACACCTCTGAAAGGTGAGATTTTCAGAAAGACCTTGTTTCCTACTTGGAATTCCAATGGTCGCCGTCGTTTATTAGCATAGGCCGCTTGTCTATCTTGAGCCGCTTTCATTTTCTGACGGATCACTTTGATTTTCTCTTCCATTTCACGAATCAATTCCGGTCCTCCGACCGTCTTACTAGTCAAATCTTCCCAGTATAACGGTGACCTACAACGTCGACCGTAAAGGGCCTCAAATGGAGCCATCTGAATGCTCGCCTGATAACTGTTGTTGTAAGAGAACTCTACAAGTGGCACTGAATCTTGCCACGGAGTATCGAACTCCAATACACATGCCCTCAATATGTCCTCAAGCGTCTGTATGGTACGCTCTGTCTGACCATCTGTCTGAGGGTGGTAAGCTGTACTCAGTCTCACCTCTGTACCCAAAGCTGATTGAAGACCCTCCCAAAAGTGCGATGTGAACCGCGGGTCTCTATCGGATACAATCGAGACTGGAATGCCATGCAATCTTACTACGTCCCGAACATATAACTGAGCCATCTTTAAGTATGTAAAAGTCATACTATATGGGATGAAGTGAGCCACTTTCGTCAGTCGATCTACAATCACCCAGATCGCGTCAAATCCCGAGGCAGTCCTTGGCAAATGGGTCACGAAATCCATAGAGATGTGCTCCCACTTCCACTCTGATATCTCTAAACTCTTCAACTCGCCTCCGGGCCTCTGCCTTTCTGCTTTCACTTGTTGGCAAATTAGGCACTTCTTAACGAATGACATAACGTCTCTCTTCATCCGTCTCCACCAAAATTGATTACACAAGTCCTTGTACATCTTTCTCCCACCTGGATGGATGCTAAATCTGCTACAATGAGCACGATGCAAGATTCCTTGGCGTAACTCTGGTGCCCTCGGCACTACCCAACGGTTACCAAGCCTCAAGGAACCATCTTCTGCTACTCTGAACTTCGATAATTGACCCATTCGTAAATATGACAACCATCTCTGTACCTCAACGTCTGACGTCTGAGCTTTCCTGATAAGTTCAAAGATGTCCGGTTCTGCCAATAAGGTCGACACCAGCACCAGCGATACATCTAAATCAAAATCATATCCCAATTGACAACAAGAGGTCATCAAAGCCGATAGTTGAATCACATCATCTGCTGTATACTTCACTTTCCTGCTTAAGGCATCAGCGGTCAGGTTCGCCTTCCCTGGATGGTACTCTATCTCGCAATCATAGTCCTTGAGTAAATCCATCCACCTCCTTTGCCTCATATTCAGTTCCGCTTGAGTAAATAGAAACTTCAAGCTCTTATGATCCGTATAAATGGTAAAGGATGTACCATAGAGATAATGTCGCCAAATTTTCAAAGCGAAAATAATGGCCGCCAGTTCCAAATCATGAACCGGGTACCTGGTCTCATGAGGCTTCAACTGCCTCGATGCATAAGCCACCACATGCTTATCCTGCATCAGTATACAGCCCAATCCTTGCAGTGATGCATCCGTGTACAAAGCAAACCGCTCGTTCTCCGAAGGAATTACCAGAACAGGTGCTGTAGTCAGTCGGTGCTTCAACTCTTGGAAGCTCTGCTCACATGCCTCAGACCATGAAAACGGAACACCCTTCTGAGTCAACTGCGTCAACGGCTTAGCGATCTTAGAGAATCCCTCGACGAAACGTCGGTAGTAACCCGCTAAACCGAGGAAGCTACGGATCTCGGGCACAGATGTAGGCGCAGACCAATCCATCACTGCTTCCACTTTCCTGGGATCCACAGAAATCCCATCACTAGAAATCACATGCCCCAAAAATACAACGCTGCTCAGCCAAAATTCACACTTGCTCAGCTTTGCATACAACTGATTGCCCCGCAGAATCTGGAGCACTGTCCTCAAATGATTCCTGTGTTCATCCTCGCTCCAAGAATAGATAAGTATATCGTCAATAAATACGATGACGAACTGATCCAAATAGGGTTGGAACACTCGATTCATTAAGCTCATGAATACAGCCGGGGCGTTTGTCACTCCAAACGGCATAACCAAAAACTCATAATGACCATATCGGGTCCGGAAGGCCGTCTTCTGTACATCATCCTCTCTAACTCGAATCTGGTGGTACCCCGACCTCAAATCAATCTTACTGTACAACCTCGTGCCTTGCAACTGAACAAATAAGTCATCGATCCGCGGAAGAGGGTATTTATTCTACACTGTGGCCTTATTCAATTGCTGGTAGTCGATGCACAACCGCATTGACCCATCCTTCTTTTTCACAAATAACCCAGGCGCACCCCAAGGTGATACGCTGGGGCGTATGTAACCCTTATCAAGGAGTTCCTGTAGTTGCTCTTTCAACTCCCTCAACTCTGCCGGTGCCATCCGGTAAGGGGCACGAGAAATAGCAGATGTCCCTGGTAATAATTCGATCCCGAACTCGACTTCCCTAATCGGCGGAAATCCGGGAATCTCTTCCGGAAATACATCGGCAAACTCGGCAACTACTGGAATATCTTCGACCCTTAATTCTTCTTTCTTTCCAGCAATGTCAATGGCATAAATAAGGTAACCTTCATGCCCACGTTCCAATAACTGGGTCATCTTTAAGGCCGATATCAATGGGATTCTTGAGCGGGAACCATCCCCATAAAAAGTCCACTGAATCCCCAAATCAGATCTGAACCGTACTGTTCTCTGTCTGCAGTCCACCACTGCCTGATACCTGTTTAGCACATCAATCCCCACGATGCAATCAAAATCTGACATCTCCAAAATGATCAAATCTGACTTCAACTCATTGCCCTCAAAATAAATGAGGCCGTCATCAATGAACCGATCTGCAATCACACTTTTTCCAGCGGGTGTCGAAACCACAAGAGGCGTGGGTGACGGAGTCGTGCATATACGGTGCCTCTCCACAAAACTTGTCGACACAAAGGAGTGTGACGCACCTGTATCTATCAAAATATAAGCAGGATGCGTAAATAAATGACACGTACCCGCTATCACTTCCTCTGGAGCTGCTGTAGCCTGCTCCCTGGTTAGGGCGTACACTTGCCCTTGAGGTGGCCCCAACGGCTGTCCTCCCAATGGCCTCGGTGCAAATGGTGGTCTCTGCTGTGCTGGCCTGTCTGAAGGTCTCCCCATCGTATTCTGTGATCCTCCCCGGTTAGGACAATTCCGGGCCAAGTGGCCATGTTTACCACATTCGTAACAAGCGGAGCATCCTTTCACTGAATGAGGTCCTCCGCACAGAAAACACTTAACCTTTTCAAAACTGCTAGCCTGAGACTGTCCCCTATGAGACGGAGCATTACTTCCACGACCACCCCTTCCACGAGCATCATGCCATCTACCACTGAATCTGGAAGATGATGAGTTTCCCTTTGATTTAAAATGGTCGCCCCTTGGTTTCAAGTTTTCAGGAGTCGGCCTCTGTAATGGTGATGGAGACGGTGCCACAGTCGGATATGCACCCACTCCTAACTCTGCCAGTTCAGCTCGTGCTAGGGCATCATCAAAACAAGTAGGGCCATAAGTGATCACCCTATCATACAACTCCGGCCTCAAGCCTTTCATGAAGTTCCTCATCTTTGCTTGGGTGCTAGTGGCGATATGAGGTGCATATCGAAGTAAGGAACAGTACTGGAGGGCATAGTCGGACACCGGCATAGTACCTTGCCTCAAGCTAGTGAATTCATCCTCTTTAGCCTGCCGTGCCGCCGCTGAGAAGTACCGGGTCAGAAATCGAGTCCTAAACAACTTCCAGTTTATTTCCTGACCCTGAGCCTCCTGTTCAATCACTGTGGTCTTCCACCACATCAACGCCTTTTTGGCCAACTGAAATTCTGCTAGCCGTATCCACGCTGTCTTTGCGCACGGGGCAACCACAAATATCTGCTCCAATCTCTCTAGCCATTCCTCGGCCTTCTCCCCTGTTTCAGTCCCTTCAAAAGTCGGGGGCCGATAAGCTAGAAACTGCGTCAAACTCAGTTCTCCCGGCAATAACTGTTGTTCGGACGGCTCTTCGCCCAAGGCTGGCGGCGGTAGGGGATTTGTATGTCTAGCACTAGTATTTACACTTATCGCATCACCAACATCAACATTCGCTGCCATACTGCAACACAAGGGTTAACAACAATATACAAAACAGTTCACATAATACATCGTTAGAAAACCATAACACGTTAGTATAACAGTCACATGCTTCATATGCGTACAACATATTTAAAAGTAGACGCCTAGCCAACTTATTGCTAAGGCTACCCTTCACTTGTTCCCGGGTTCTCTAACCACTGCTCTGATACCACTAAATGTAAGGACCCTGAACCTTAACAGTGAATTCAAGATATAAATAGGGCTACTATGCATTAAAGACATCTTAGGGTTCTGGTTTGATGTGAGCTCAATTAGGTTACAGGCCAAAATAAAACTTCAACATTTGATTAGTTACATTCTCGATCATGAATGTTTAAGTAATAGCATTAGACTACTTCTCGAGTAGAGACTATCCAAAATTTCCTGTACTCTATCTTCATTTATGCTTTCAACAGCTCACAGTTCAACCGACCCTCAGCCCCCTTGATTCAAAAGTGTACCTACAGGAACAACTCACCATGAGCATATATATATATATATATATATATATATATATATATATATATATATATATATCATCACTTAACACAATTTAACTTAATAAAGTCATTAAGCGTATGAAACGATTAATTGATATGCTCCTCGATTACCACATTAGCACATTTCATTGTTGTTCCTGTTTCACAAGCTTATACACAAAATCATTAGTTCACGATATAATGATCGATAACGCGTTTCCAATTATAACCACAATAATTCACTTTAACCACTAGAATTGTGACTGTTCCGGTCCCAATACAACAGCAGAATTTTAGGACCCCTCGCTTCGACATATAGCGGCATCATATGATATCCCTCGCTTCGACGATGACAGTGGCATGTTACCTCGCTTAGACATGACAGCGGCAAATATCATACTACCATCGCTTCATATGACAGCGGCAAGTACCTCCCTCGCTCGGAGATAAAGGCTACCGGAACATTCATCAATTCCCATCACATTAATCAATCACAATAGTTGATTCCATTATCACAGTAAATCACAATCATTTCACATATATCATCACGTGTAAGGATTCACTATCCACAATGTACATAATTAAATGTATGGCACGTTTTACCGTCCGATGCTCGTACGTCTCACTACGTACCTTGGTTCCAAAAGTCGAGATATCGTGGACTTTATCTCCTAGGCTGTGTGGCTACCTGGGATGGTTCTACATAAACACATGAATCCATATTAGAAACCAATAAAGGAACCATTATCAAAAACATCACCATTTAAAACAAAATCTCAAAATCCAAAATTTAAGCCTTGCGATCGATCGGTCCCAAGCCCCGATCGATCGCCAAGTTGAGAAAAATAAGCATCTGAATACTGCCTCCACCGATCGATCGGGCCATTTTACCGATCGATCGAGACATCACACCGATCGATCGGTAAAAATCGCCGATCGATCGGTAAGCTCTTTTTATGCCTGGCTTAGGTACTGTCTTGCTCGATCGATCGGACCAAATTTCCGATCGATCGAGAAACCCTGTTTCAGCGAGAAACATCCAAGTATGAGCTTCTAACCACACCTATACTCAAGCACAACCAAAAGCAACCACCAAGCTCAACATATAACCACAAAACAACATGAAAATACATCCCCCCAAGTATAACAACATGATGGAACAAGATCCACCCCTTTTTAACCCCAAAATATGACACAAGAATGATTAAGAACCAACAAAACTTCATTACATTGATAGCTTACCCCTTAGGCTTCAAGATTTTTGCAAGGAATCACCAAAAGGACTCTTTCTCAAACTTTTCTCCTTCTCCTCTTGCCAAGAAACGAAAATGGGGTTTTCTTGCAAGAGATAAGGTGGAGGGATGGGGTCTTGGGGACAAAGGCTGGTAGAGAAAAAGGTGATGGGATGTAAAGATGTGAGCAAGTGGCTCATGCCATGTTATGGTTTAAAATGTGCATCAAGACCCAAGCATGATATATAAAATACCCTTACATGATATTTTAAAACCATTTTACCACAATGGATCAAAGTCCCTATTAAAATCATGCTTTACCAAATGAACACAACTCATTACATTTAAACCATTAAAACACCCAAACACCCAACATGAATAACATGCACTCCGAAATGCTCTACCGGGTCACTCCTATCATGTGACTAAGCATTTTACCAAGATAATTTACGCCAACACAGAATTAATTATCACCATAAATCACATAAACATGCCCAAATTGCATATAATTATTTCGGGGATATCACAGGTAGCTTGTGGCAACCTTCATTAGTAGTATACTATCGGATTTACTAGGCCACGAAGTGAATATGATGTCTTGAACGCGGTTTGTGTAAACCTAGACAATAGCACCTACACAATAACTTCTCAACCTTTTCTTTGGTTTTCTCGATTGTGTCCGTTGTGGCCATGGAACACTCTTGGATTGATAAGTGTTTCATTGAGGCAGTCGATCCTCACACTTACATAGGTGACCTCCTATTAAGAGTATCCTATCATACTCCACTTTTTCAAGTATATGAATCATTAAAAGCATCAAACTTAACATCACTACTTTGGTAGGTCCTCAAGCACTCTTCATCCTAGGAATGAGTTGGAAAAATTTCCCGAGTGCAAACTCAAATTTTCATAACTTATTTGTCCCATTGAACCAAGATCTTGGGATCTCCAGTCAACAAGGCTAGGTTATCACTATGAAAATTTATTTTGTAGATTTTAATCCCGTTCATCTTGATAATCCAAACACTTGATCTCTATTCAATACTTTTGTCAGCGGATCCGCCAAGTTGTCCTTTGATTTCACATAAACAACTGCGATAACTCTATTAGAGATCAATTGTCGTACAATATTATGTCTACGACGAATATGTCGAGACTTATCATTATTCATATTGTTTTGTGCTCTAGAAATTTCCAACTGATTCTCTCAATGGATCATAATTGCTTACACTAATTTGTCCAATGGAATATCTTCAAAGTAATCACGAAGCCATTATGCTTTTTCCGCAGCTTTGTCAACAAATATAAACCACAATCCCATCATGGATCGATTGTTGAATGATACGACATCCACACCAATGGTAAACCATTTTTGGATTTCGAATCTTTTGTATCATATATCCAATTTGCATAATTTTATCCTTGTAATATAATATGATACCCTAATTTTTGAATTCTAAGCGTTGCAAACTTATAAATCCAAATTCAAGATTTAGCTTCTTGTAAAGTTGGACTTAAGCGTTATTTCTTACAAAATTGAAACTATTATAAATTCTCAAATTAAATTCACCATTCAAATTTTAAACGTGATGAAAATCCAAATTCAAGATTTTTATTTCTTGTAAACTTGAATTTTAAGCGCAAAGCATAAAAAATTTGAAACTTGAATTAATTATGAGAATTAGTCTGTCAGATATCTTGGAAACTTTAATTCCAAATTGACATTTGTTGCACCAATATTTTTCATGTCAAAATGTTTCATTAACATTTTCTTCGTCATTTTGATGATCTATTTTGCTTCTCATAATGTGCATAACATCAATGTACAAGCATATCATTACATATGCTTCAGTGTGTGTCACATTTTTCACACTCGTTAACTTTAAATCTTTTTGACAAAATAGTTTGTCACAATTTCTATTTCTTTATTTTGGCGCTTGTTATGACTTACTTTAGTCAGGCACCCCCACACTTTTAAGTATTTGTAGGAAGACTTTCGTTCTTTCCACAAACCAGAAGGATTTTTGTCATTGCCTAAGTGTGGCACTTAGAATGTCGTTGACCAATAAGATTGCTTTCCCCCACGATTATAGGGCAATCTCGACTTATCAAAATTATAGTGGTGTTCAAACTTTCATTATTCAAATTCTATTAACTTAGAAATCCAAATTCAAGAGTTTACGTCTTTCAAATTTTGATTTAAGCGCACTTTTTTACAAAATTTGAAACTTGAATTAAATTATCATATTTGATTCACAATTTGCATTTTAAACGTACAAACTTAGAAGACTTGAATTCAAGATTTAATTCTCTTGCAAATTCAAACCTTAAGCTTAAATTGCTTAGACTACTCAAATAGAATCAAATGAGAACACCTCCTAGTCAGACCAATTGTTGCAATTGATTCATCATTTTCATTTTAAGCATACAAACTTATAAAACATGAATTCAAGCTTTAATTCTCTTGCAAATTCAAACCTTAAGCGTAAAATGCTTAGAAAATTCAAATATAATCAATTCACAATTTTTTTCATTTCAAATTCAATTGCATAATTAGTCTTCAACCTCATTCTTCTAGTGTTTAAACACTTCTAGTGTTTAAACACTTCTATTGTCTCGTCTTTGCTTCGTAGCAAATAGTCATAACAATATATTGTGGAATCATCGATGAAGTAACGAATTACTTTTTCCCCACCTCTAGTTTACACAATTTTTTAATTCATAAACATCAATGTGAATTAATTCTAGAGGTGTGTTTTCCAATAAATGAATGACGGTTTAGTTAACTTAGTATACACGTAAGTCTCACGCTTATGTTTTTAAGTTAACATTCACAGAAAACAATAAGTTTAACATTACATATTTACGTTGCAAATTATAATTATATATGATGTCCGAGAATAATTAATATTTTTATTGGATTTAATTATGATGTTATATGATATGTCGAGATTTAATTCTTGGGTATTGGATTTCGGAGCGGAGTTGGGATAAATGATTCCGAGATCGAATTTATAATGTTAATTAAATTCAAGGAGAATCTTAAATATTTGGGAATTGTATTTTCGACCAGAGTTGGAATAAATAATTGGTAATTGAACTTGTGATGTAAATTAACTTTAAGATGGGTTTTCTTGCAACAATAATAAACCAATTGATTTAATTTGAAAATAATAAAGAAATTGGGGGAGAAATATTATATTTGTGGATAGGGATTGAATTGGACACATTTTCCTCTCATTTCTCTCCCGCACTCAGTCGACAAACCCGTCTTCTCCCCATTCCTCTTCATCGCGACTTCGCGCAGCAGCAAGACAATGATTTTCGAAAATCCTTCAACAATTCCTTCAAGGTATGGTGTGTATGTTTCTATTATTCATCTTCCTTTAATTTATGGTGTTGGAGGCTCGATGTTGCTACTGTGTTAGAGTGATATTTGGTACGATTTTGTGAAGTTTTTGGTTTGAAAATCAGCTGCTTGGGTTCGAATTGTGTGATGTTGGTTCGAAAGTTTTGTGGCATTTTGTTTCGAAATTCCTGCTACCTTGTGGCTCGATTTCTTGCTCTATATAATTCGAATTTTCATGCTGTTTTGGGACGATTTTGTGCTTATTCTTGGGGTCAAAATACCATGCTATTAGTTTCGAATTGTTGTTGTTTTAGCTTGAGTTTTACAGATTGTTTTTAGCCAAAAATCTGATGTTCTTATATTTCAAAATTTGTTGCATCTTGAGTTCGAAAATCTGATGTTGTTGTGGTTCGAAAATGTTGCTATTTTGGGTTCGAAATTCTTATCTTTTGTTCGAAATTCTGCTGCAATTTGGCATGATTTCTTGTTGCTTATGATTCGAATTCTACTCCTATTTTTGTACCGAAAATTGTTACTGTGTTGGTTCGATTTAGGTTGTCATTATGGTTCGATTCCTGTTGTACATAAGTCGAGTCTTTTTGTTACTTATAGATCGACTTTTATGCTGTTTAGAGCTTGAACTTACTGTTGTCATTAGCTTATAAAACCTGTTGTAATGATACTCCAGAAGTCTTCCATTATAGTGTTAAAAGCTTGTCTTGAAGTGTTTGGGTTTTTGGGGTATTGCATGGCCAAACCTTTGGGGCTTTTATTGTTGAGTTTCAGGGCTATTGTGGACTTCAAAATCATGCTCATGAGGTGTTTGATAATATTTGTAGATGGTGTTTAAGTGTTGGCCTAAAGCCTTGATCGATTAGTGGTGAAAAACCTTCACATTTCTAACTTAAAAACTTTAGAGTGTCTTATTGGGTGTTGGGGTTTGAGAGGTGATGGTTGTGCGAATGGATGAGTTAGATACTTGTTAGTAGGTGTTATAACTTGTAGTACAGAGTATGGGAACAACATGCTTGAATATGTACCATAGCATGAATTGGTGATTTGTATCACTTTAATGAATTATTAATGATAACATTAAGTTATTGAGAAAAGATATCGAATTGATATGATCGATATCGATTGGATTGTAAATGAGCTAATATTGAGTGATGATTTTTATATAGATTCTACATGATTCTCCGGATGTCGGGTTAGCTTGATCTTGTTATCAATTCTAAGGTACGTAGCGACGTACGAGCAGGTATAATATGAATTATTTCATATTCCAGTATTCATGTATTGTTGAATTGTGATGACTGAATATAAGGAAATGATTATGTGAATTGAGTTTGATATATGTGGTATGGTGGACATGTAAATGTACGTGGTCCGGATATGAAGTTGGGTATGGATGCCTTTGACATGAGCGATATGAGAAATGGTTGAGAATGAGATTAACTGATAGGCAGAGTTGCCTTCTATATGAGATTCATTATGATTGAGCATAAATGATGAATTGTGATTTATTGCATTTATTGCATTGATGAGTATCATGTTTTGAATAACGATATTGAACTTGATGTTTATGAAAGTGTATAAGATTGAAACAGGAACAGTTCGTGAAAGCTATACTGGTTCGGAATTGTACATGGAGTATATTTAATGGGTCTTGAATAATTTAAATTGCTGCATTACAATTTCGTATATTGATGTGTGAATGATTATTGATTTGTAGTATGCTCACCCTGTGTGGGGGCTGTTTCTGTTGAAACATGTCTAACAGGTACGACGTTGTCGGGAAGAAAGCTTGAGCCCATGGAAAATAGTGCTCGTAGGATTATGGTACAAGTATTGGTTGATGTCACATCTTACTTATGCATTGAGAATTGATTCAATTATTCGTTGCTCGTGTGTTAGCACCTGGATGCATGTATATGCCTGTATAAATGTTGCAAAGCTTTTCCCCTTTTTCTTAGTTGCCATATGCGCAATCTATTCGGAGTAGATCATGCTAAAGGAATTGAATACATAGATATGATGTGTATTGGCATGAGTATTAGCTGTTGCTTTACTTTGGTGGATTTTATTGCTGGATATTTGTGATGCTGTTGATGATATGTATTTATGGTGTTTTCTTATTTTTGGATAGTCTGATTTATGGGGAGACTTTGCCCAAATTTTTATAAAAGTTCATGGGAATATGTGAAGCATGTAATGATTCTTTTAAATAATGAAATTTTTTACATACACAAATGACGTCATAATTGCATTATTGTCGTGTTGGACGTTGGGGTCTTACATTATATGACTCAAATACTCATATAATTAATCATAAGACAAACAAATAAGTATAATGATAAACTTTATTGCTTTCAATCGACGAGTACCGTCATTACATTTATCTTGATCAACTCCCTTTATGGAGAATACAACTATGTCGAATACAAGATTTCAAGCGGTAAGGATTAGATTAAAGATCGTCTGACACCTTGTCATATTCAGTTATGTTGATGTGATCCTCAGCTTTCTTCTTATTGTGTATCTTGTCTCGACAATCCTTTGCTTTGTGGTTCGATTTTCCACATATGAAGCAATTTCCTTTGAACCTTTTAAGGTTCCTTTGTTGTTGGCCATCATGGTTCTTTCTCTTATTTCCATGATTGCTCGGTTCCACAACATTAACTCTTACACTAATTTTGTTTATGTTGATTTTCGACTTGCGATTATCCTCTTCAATCCTTACTCGAACAATCAAGCCCTCGAGTCTCATTTCCTTCTTCTTGTGTTTAAGATAAGTTTTTGAATCTTCTTATTCCCCTCTTCCTCATAATATTGAATTTCTGAAGTAAAAATCGATCCTCATTTTATAAAGATTCAAAATTTCCGAGGGATTTCATACCATGAACATACAAACTAGGGGTGACAAAGGGCAGGTCTGGTATCGATTTGGCCAAATACGGGACCCGTCTGTCCCAGCCCCGTTTCAAAAAACACACTGACTGGGTCCAGACCCACCCCAGAATCCATTTGATCGGGTTAAGATCCATCCAGAAGAGACAAATTTAATACGGATCCGACTTAGACACAGACTCATTGTCATCCCCAATACAAACAAGTCCAGCTAGCAAAAAGGCAGCAAACCTAGACATGACTGCGGTTATGAAATAATCGCGGCCCGGCCCAGACCTTAACCGGGTCAACGGGCATGTTAACCGTTGACCCGGTTCGACGGTTATGAACAGTAACCGGCCCGTTACTGTACGGGCCGGTTAAGGTTCACGGGTCCTGAAAATCGTGGAATCGCCGGTTCCGACGGTTCCAAGCCTTAATTTTTTTAATTTTTTTTAAACTAACGGCCAGGATCTCTTGACCGTTGCAACAGGTTGAACCGGCGGTTAACCGCCGGTTCAACCGTAAAAAAATTATTATTTTTTATTTTAAAACCGATGGCTAAGATTTTGTGACCGTTATAGATCAACAGTTAGGATTAAGTGACCGTTTTTTATGCCTATAAATAGTTTCCACACCCATTTCATTTTTCATCAATCTTATTACAACTCTAAGTTTTCGATACATCATTTACTTGTATTATTTTCGAATTACTCAATGGAAGGTCCTAGTGATCCACATAAAGGCAAAGGCAATGTGACATATCCCGAACGGGCCGAACCCGATGTTGTTGATATTGATGATATTGAATTCAGCGACGATGATTCTTTGCTATACATGATACCCAAGAAAGTGTGCATTCAAAGGTAAGATCTATGCCTCCACTTAAATCATCGATTTTTATTAAACATTTTGAGACTATGACTCTTCCTTTCAGAGATATGCGCGCCAAATGCAAATATTATACCAGTACGTATAAGTTTCAAAGTGGTGGTGGCTATGGATCTTTTAAGCATCATATCGAAACGAAGCATCTAGTGGAGTTTGGTAATGATTCTTCTCAAACTCAACTGTCTAGATTTCATTCCTCGGGTGAAGGTACTGACCCTCAACTTTTCAAATACCCTGATGCACAAATAAGAGAATCGGTGGTAAATTTTATCTCTGTAGAACATCTTTCTTTTAGTATTGCATCTAGATTTGGTTTTGAAGATCTATGTCATGAATCTCTACAACCTGCTGCTAAACGTGTTCCTAGGACCATAGTCACACGAACACTTAAAAAATTAGTTCGTCAAAAAAAGAAAGAATTAGTTACATTATTTAGTAATTTGATGAATAAAGTTTCTATATGCTCCGATATTTGGAGTGATCATTGGCAAACTAATTCGTTCATGGGTATTACTTGTCATTGGATAGATAATTCATGGTCAATTCAAAAAAGGTTGCTTGCATATCGAGTGTTCAATGAATCACACACCGCACATAATATTTCTCAATTGATTTGTGTAATTTTAGAAGAATTTGGTTTAACTTTCAAAGTTTTTATGTGTCATTTGATAATGCTAGTTCGAATACATTGAGTGAAGATCTTAAACGTGTTTGTCAACCTGCTATTGGTGGTTTATTTGTCCATATTCGATGTATTTGCCATATTTTAAACTTATGTGTGCAAGATGGATTAAGATCGTTAGATAATCAAATTCAACCAATTAAAATTGCATTATCTTATTTGTGGTCCATCCGAGTTTGATGAAACAATGGGGTAAGTTTTGTAAGGTTAATGGCATGCGACCTAGAAAATTTCCACGAGATATACCCACACGTTGTAACTCAACATATAAATTGCTAAATGATTCATATGAATATAGAGATATTGTGTTCATTTTTTGCACAACATGGTGGAAACTCTAATATTTATGTATTTTCACACCAATGGAATGTATGTAAAGTATCTGTGAAATGTTGAAGGTATTTTATGATGCAACTGAACAATTATCTGGAGTTTATTATCCTACATCTCATTTAGTTTTGATGAACTGTTGTAATGTTGCACTTATCTTAAATGAAAATTTCTCTAATTATATGTTAACCTCTTCTGTGGTAGCAATGAAGGTTAAATGGGAAAAATATTTTTATAATGTTCCTGAACTTTTTCTAGTTGATTTTGATCCTTGACTTAAATTTGATGTTTTGCATGAAATGTTAGTGATGTATTATGAGGCATTATACCCCCGGATGATATTCCCCAATTGATTATTCTATGGTAGTAAATCGTGTTAGAAATTATTTGCATGAGATTTATAGAGACTATATTTTAAAATACGGTATAGAAGAAAATGAATCAAAACTACAAATTAGTGCTCAAAGTCATTCTAGTGGTATTAAACTCACCAAAACATAACTTATGTTAAAAGAACACACTAAACGTCCCAGAGGATCATCAAGTTCCAGTCAGGAACTTGATAATTATTTTACGACTTCCTTTGATTTCAGTGAAGCAGATAGCGAGCAACAATTTGATATCTTGCGGTGGTGGTCACAAAAGACACAAATTTTCCCGATTATATCAATCATAGGAAAGGAAATCTTAGCCTGCCCCGTGTCAACCGTTGATGTGGAACAAGCTTCTAACGCAGAGGGAAATATTTTGGATGTAAGACGATAAAAAATGAGTCCAGATTCTTTAGTTACCCAATCTCTAATGGACGATTGGGCGAGGCGGCAAAACGACAACAAGGAATGGAATCAAGCTCGGACCAAGATGAATTTGATACCGAAGGAACTACTACTATGGGGACAGGTAACGGAAGTGATTGAGCTACGCCACTTCCAAAGGTAAGAAGGGTTAAAAGGTAAGAGAACTATGTGGGCTTTGATTCCTCTACACTCTAAGAGGATACATAGCCAACTTAAAAAGTTCAAGCCCTCCTCTCCCCCTTACATTTCCTTTGTTTTTTTTTTTCTAGTAATTTTTAAATTATTTTAAATAAATTTTAATTTTTTTAATTTAAAAAATATAAGGGTCGAACCTTAACCGGCGGTTCACGATCCGTAACGTGAACCGTCTACGAAGGTTAAGGTTAAGGGTCGAGCTCTTATGAACCGTCTAACCGGCGGTTCCGAACCTTCAACTGTCAGATCACGAACCGTGGTCATGTCTAAGCAAACCCATAAACTCCCTACTCAATTGAATTAAAAAAATTAAAATATATAAAAAGATCAATACTCGGTATATCAAAAAATTCTATTTTTCTACTCATTATGAACTGATAGAACATGAACTTCGTGAAGATACCTGCATTGGGGGGGGGGGGGGGGGATATCAAAGGTTTTCGGTCCCTCCCAGAAAGTAATCTTGATGTTCTTCATCTGCATTTTGTGTCAGGGTGCTTATTGGGTCAGACCAACGGCAATATTTAATTTTTTTTTTAAAAATAATCTTTCAATTGCTTCTATAAATACATTTCTCCTCTCCAAATTTTCATCTCCAACTCTCTTACTCTTACATTCCTACACTTTTATTCAATCATCTCATTTTCCCATATTTCCACTAATACGATGGCATCCTCTTCTACAGTCGTGGTGGTCGTGGTGGTTCCTCAAATCCACCTTTATTCCAAGAAAATTATGATATTTTTGTCGAGTTCGATAATGCTTATGATGTTGAAGAAGCAGGACACGTTGCAGAACCTGCGTCACCCCCAAATCCGGCCCTCGGCGGGTCATCCGCAACTACTGTCGTTTCGAGTCGCACGAGTAACCGAGGTTTGTGATCATTTTGATGTTGAGACAAAACTACGAACAAATCTGTTGTTATTTGTAAAATATGCAAAACCACATATAATTATAAAACAGGCGGTTCCGCAGGCGGTACCGGAACTTTTAAGAAACATATAGTTAAAAAACATAATTTTGATGATGTTACTTTACAACCATTAGGTAGAGAACAAACCCAACTTCAAATTAATCCTCAATCTGGCACTAATTTTATCTTAACACCGGAAAAAAACAAAAGATTATTCGTTCGTTTTGTTGTTAGATGTGAACTTCCCTTTTTGTTTTCTGAAAAAGATGGCTTTATTGAATTTTCTTCTGGTATCCAACCATGTTTTAGACATATTTCTAGGCACACTTTGAAAAAAAATATTGTGGATGTGTTTCTTGATTACCGTAAAACTTTAGTTGATCATATTTCTTCTATTACTGCAGATTCATTGGATTGATGATTGGTGTTGCAAAAAAAGAATTTTGTCACTTGATGAATTAAAATCTGCACATACTGATTCCCAAATTGCTAAGTTTATTGTTAATGTTTGTAGATTTTATGGAATTGCAGATAAAATTTGTTCGATTACACTTCACAATGCTTCAAATAATATGGCGGCAATGCGTGAACTTAAAATATATTTACGACCAATGCTTAATGATATTTTTTTCCATGTTAGATGTGCATGCCATATAATTAATTTAACAGTAAAATATGGTTAAGAAGATGCTGAATGTAGTAGCATAGATAAACTTAAAAACTGTTGTCAGTGGATACGACAATCACGTATTAAGCGTGATCGGAAACATACGTGTGCAAGTCAGAACCTTCGGTTTACTCTTTTTCCATCGCCCATTGTAAGTCGATGGAATTCATTTTACAAAATGTTAGAAACCTTATCAAGATGCTTTAACTTCTTTTTATAACTCTTATCAATTGCCTGAAAGTGATGAAAGTTATTTATTGTCTGATAATGATTGGTTTTTTGTTAATAATTTAACTGCTTTGTTATCAACTTCTAAAGAAGCAACAGATCGTTTCTCCGGTGTTTGTTATTCTACTTCTCATTATTTTCTTCCACTTATATTTAACATGTTTTGTAAATTTATTGAATTTAGAGATGATATTGAGTTGTCGTTGTTCGTTTACCGTATGGAGGAGAAGTTCAAAAAAATATTGGGAACAAATTTCACACGTGCATTGTAAATCAACATTGTTAGACTCGAGTCAGGGTGTAGGATCTTTCGATACTTTCTTTGAATATTACGGTACGTTTTTGGATAAGGATGTTGACGATCAAAAGACGTCAATCATGCATTCTCTCCAAAATATGTTTGGATTGTACCATAGTGAACAAGACAGAGCTCATCGTCACGTGTAGGAGGAGGAGAAGAAGAAGATGCTAGTCAGTCACGAAGCGGAGGGATTAATCTGTTGAGGAGCCTTGGAAGAAAGAAGCAGAGAGGAAGTGGAGTGGCATCTACCTCTTCAAATGAGTTACAGTTCTTCCTGTGTCAAATGTTCATTACAGATGAAAATTTTGACATACTAGAGTGGTGGAAAGCAAATGCAAGACAATATCCAGTCTTAGCCAAAATGGCTAGAGATGTATTTGCAGTCCAAACATCCAGTGTCGCATCGGAGTCGGCATTTTCAACTTGTGCTTGACTCATTGGAGACTTTAGAGTTTCTCTAAAACCAGAATCATTGTGCATGCTTACGATGCTAAAAGATTGGTTCGACGCTGAGAGAAGAAATAAGAGACAATGGGGATTCGACGAGTTCGGCAATGAAAGTTACGAAGAAGAAGAAGAATTGGCCAAGACTATACTAATCAATTATGATGAATAATGTATTTTTTTTTATAGATTTCAAATGTTGTATCTTTTATGTTGTTTTCCATATTCAAAAAATGATGTATTTTTCCTTTACGATTTGGGTTGAACGCAAATATGAAAATAAAAAAAAATAGTTGGCGATCGATCGTCGAAAATGGCGATCGATGGTCAAACCGGTTCCGGTTGGTATCGGTTCACCCCGGATCAATCCGGAAATTTGGTCAAATCGAACCCGGGACCGGTTGGTTCCGGTCCGATCCGGCCCGTGAACAGTCTGAATTTTGTGTAAACTTCCTCATTAAGCAAGGTTTACCAGCTCCTTTTGCTAATCAATATCCGAGTCTTAGATGTCTTTAGTTTCTTTTTCTTTTTCAAACTCCACACCTTTTTTCACTTTAATGTAAAAAAAATTAGTAATGCGGGAAAATTTATTTGAAAAATACATAGAAATCGGTATTCATTGTGCTGTCACAATTCCTTTGAATATCAGTATATCACATTTGTTGTATTACACCATTAATTTCTTTGATATTATTACTAGTTTGATGTGTCAAATAAATACAAACTTTTAAGTTAAAAAAATATTTATAAACTTATTTTTTATTATTATTTTAATATATCATCAGTTATTTAAAAGTATAATTTAAAAATTGGTTGATTACAGATAAAATATTCAAAAAATCTACAAAATACTTTCATGACTTCAAGAAAAAAAGGTAAAAATAAAGAAATTTGATAGTTACATTCTATCTTGGAAGACAAGACTATTATCCTTTGGAGGTAAGATTATCTTAATCAAGCATGTCCTAGCATCAATTCCTTTGCACTTAATAACAGCGGCAACTCTACCTAGAGGAATTTTTAATACTATTGAAAAGGTATTTGCTAACTTCCTTTGGGTTCTACTGATAATGGGGAAAAACTTCATTGAATCCGTTGGAGTACTTTGTGTTATCCCGTGGAAGGAGGTTTAGGATTTCGCGCTTTGAAGGACATTTACTCGGCTTTCTCTTGTAAGTTGTGGTGGTCTTTTCGTAATGGTTCATCATTGTGGGCGGAATTTCTAAGGGCTAAATGTTGTCCTTTAATTCACCCTTGCCAATCATATATTTCAAATTCCAGCTCGGCTACTTGGCGCAGGATGATTAATGTGTGTGATATTGCTGAATTATCCATATCTTGGATTCTCTATGATGGCAGCTGCAACTTCTAGTTCGTTAATTGGACTGGTCAGGGTGCTCTGGTTCACAAAGTGCATGTTGCATCACATTTTCCATTTCATGATGTTATCCATAATGGTCAGTGGGATTCTCTTCTACTGAATGAGTTGGTTCCCCCTAGATAATCCCATCAATCTTGCGCTGCCCGTACCAAACCTAGAAGCATCAGATCAAATGGTCTGGACACCTACAAACTCAGGAAAGTTTTCTTTGTCATCAGCCTTCCAGAAGACTCGTCATTACAGGAATCATTCACTGATGTTTTCTAGACTGTAGCTTACTCAGATTCCTCTAAAAGTATCCTTTTTCATGGTCAGATTATTGATGGGAAGACTGCCTTTAGGGGTTTGGCTTGCAGGATAAAACCATGATTTGTAAATTACCCCGCGCCATCCTATGATCTTCACGTATATTGGAATCTCCGAAGAAATCTATAAGCCCGTGATAGAATCCAAAAGTTTGGTATGAGGCATCAGAGCTGGCTGGTGTGATGTCTATGCCAATTTGCTACAGCATTAAGGATAGGCAATGCATTTTTGCATAATTGCCATCTTCTTCCTAAGTACTAAACCTTAACATACACATATATTTTCCAGCCGTCGCTATGTTCTCTTCCTCGGACATGATGTGGAGATGTTGCGACGATGAACTGAAGGCGAATTGAAGTCCAGTATATGCCCTAGTTGTGATGAGAGGGTATGCGATGGCCCTGGCGGCGTAGAGGTGATCTTTTTTTCCCCTACTGATTACTAAAAACCTTGAGATATTTTAACTTTTTTCTTCTTCAACTATTAATTGCCTCAAAACAGAGACAGGGAATCTGAATGTAATTTGTTTTTTCTTTCTGGGATTTGTTGCAGATGGTCCCAGAAGATGCAAATGATTCGCTCTGATTAGTTCTCTTGATGGGTTCAAATATGGCTGGTTTTCAACCGTTTGCAGTTCACGCGGTTCGGATTCAATAATGGGCGTGATTGAGAGAAGGAAGTTTAAATACCAAATTGAATTTTTAGAAAAACTACACATAAAATTTCAAATTTATTATCCAAGGGGATTGCCCCTTGCCCGACTTAGTTCACGCTACTTGCAGAAAATCGTAAGGTGGGTGCCTGGGCGAATTGCTGGTTGCCATCATTTTTTGAGGTTCGCCGGTTGCCATCATTTTTTGAGGTTGCCATCATTTTTTGAAGAGGTGGGTTTTCACAGCTATTTACTTGTTTATTCTATAATGTCTCTTATTCTCAATTATCTTATTGTGTGTTTTGAATCCCCAAACTTAGTTTTCTTTGGTAAATATTAAAGAGGAAATGATCCTAAAATTTTAAAATAACCATAGCAGACATTCAAAAGCAAAATATTGACTTGTGTTTGTGTCTTTATTTAAGTTCTTATTAGCAATTGAAAAAGAAGAGGAAATTGACTGTCCATTATTGATTGTGTTTATTTAAGCTCTTACAACGTGGCAAGATCAATACGTTCTCAATTAATCAAAGTAAGTGACGTGCAGTGTGTTGTGAATTTGAGGATATGCCGAAATACATTTAAAAGACGATTATTTGGTAAGGCATGTGGGTGGGGTTTTAGATGGCTTCTCAACGTTGGATGATTTGGTAGTAGTTGCGTTGTCATTTTCCTAAGGGTGTGTTCCACCAAGTATTAATGAAACTACTGACTATTTTGATGTTCTATTAGTATGAGGTGTACATTTTGTGTGCTGTATATTTTGGAGATGTATTGTAGTAGGAAGTCGAACATAATCTTTATCTATTTTGTGTGCTGGAAAATGTATTGTGGAACATTTTGTTTACATATCAATGATTAAGGAACATTAATCAACCTATTTATTCGTGCAATTTATATGCTTGTGTGGAGTGCAAGCAAGTACAAGCAAAATAATGTGGTTTATCTTCTACAACAGTTCTTGATACTTAACTGATTTCTGCCGAAGGTGAGCTCTGAGAATTCATGACACTTATTTTTGTATTACTTGTTCAGTTTTTATGAAGTTTGGAGAATAATTTTTTTCGCACGGGTTAATTTTTTCCATGCATATTTATGGCAATTTCTCTTTAATTTGTTGAATAGAACCAGCCTATGGATGGTATGCCATATTAGTTTGAATATGGGTTTATTAGTTGGATGTAGCAATTGAGAACGAACCCAACTTAGAGAAAATTTGTTTAAAAAAGTGTTGATGAATGCTTGTTAGTAGCTCCTCCAATAGTTTTCTTGCCTTTGCCTTTCCTTTTTCATTTATTTTATTATTCATATGTGATGGTCCGTTCTTAATGTGGTGTTTAATTAACACATAATGATTAATTTGCGTAAACAACAGAAGATTTATTTCAAATGTCCGATCAAAAGGCCCTAAATTTTTTTCACTTTTGGATGAAACATATATAGTGATACTGAAAATATGTAATTCCAGTTTCCAATACAACATGTTGATCATAACTTAAGTATCAAGTATATAATCAACCAGGAGTAGAATAGTTAAAATACAGATACTCGGGGCATACCCCGGTCATTTAAAATGTAATTAAAAATACTCTTAACAACTACTGGGACTCAAAACATAAAACATAAACCTGAGCTCGTTCTCAAGGAGCTCTGGTATTCATCGATGCTTCACCTCGAGCATCCGCAATACGTCCACCTACCATCTGTCATGCACATACAATAAAGACATGACAGCCCCCCGCGAAGGTGGTCCGAACCCAGTACGAGAAATAAATAATCCATGTCAAGAATGACAAAGTATCATGCAATGCATACCATGTATGGATGCGATGTACGAATGTGTATAAATAATCGAATCTCAAGATACCAATATCGGAGTCCAAACGATGATATCATCAATCAATGTCAGTGATAGGGTTGAATATTACGCGTTTTTATGCTATGTTATGTATATGTTTTCGTGTTGATTCTTGGGTTATTTTATGGTTTATGGTATATATTTCTCTATTTCAGGAATCAATGTTGAAATGTAGGGAAAGGTGAAGAAATCAAGCTAAAATGATGAAAGAATGAATAAAGTTGAAGAAAAGAGGAAACAACCAGAATCCAAGACACATGTTGCTCCTTTCTCCTCCAATTACTATATGTTTGAGCCAAGTTTTGGAAAGGTGGTCCATATAAAAGTTGTATAACTTTCTCTTATCTTCGCGTGGACAGCTGATTCATCAAATTCAGAGTTTGTATGAGAAAGTTACGGCCAAAATACGAAACTCGCCAGAAGCTGAAAAAGGCACATAAAACATTCTGGTCTTGCCGATTGATCGAGCAAGCATTGCCGATCGATCGAGCAAGGCTGAAAAAGCCACGAAATTCTTACTGTGAAGCTCGATCGATCGGCCGCTTTGTCCCGATCGATCGACGGAAGGAATTTTCAGAAAAATAACTTCCTTATAGAGTTTGTGTCCAACAAGGAAGTCCTTGATTCCCTTCCCCTATATATTATACACGAAAATTACAACCCAAATCAGACTTTGAACCCTAGGAATAGCCTCCACACCTCCATACTCCATATCACCTTCATCCACCTTCACCTACTCATCCTAGGAATTGGAACAACCCAACAAGGCGATTAAAGAGACGATCGAGAAGGAAGCAAGAGAAGGAGCAAGGATCTACAAACGAAGTTGACATCGGGAGTTTATTCTTGTCTTTTAATATTAGTTTTGATTTGTTTTGATTTACTATGTTGAACTAATTTATTTATCGAGGCTAGGCGAATTCTTTGTTATGAACCTTCGATTTGATGATTTAATGATTGAATTCTTATAGTTCTTTGCGTATGTTTTATGTTCTTCATGATTTTAGAGGATTGATCACCTATGAATGATGTTAGTATCGTAATTGAGATCGAGAGATGATATTATGATACTGAATTAATAACTCATACCATGGATTTCAGACCGAGATCGAGAGATTACGTCAAATACATGCGTGATAGCTATAGATATCTAGTAATTGAAAGCTAGGAGTTTTCATGGATCTTATGCAACATTGAATTGTTAAATAAGTGAACGAGAGTTACTTACTGTAATTCGGTGTTAGGTTTAATATAGCTCGAGAGAGTGTATTAGATAAACTGGGAGAACTCGTCACCTTAGAAATATTTGAATATTCAATCGAGAATTGTAGGGAATTGCATTGGTGAGCCAAAGTCTCGATAATCTTCTCTAGTGGATTTTCTTGTTTACTTTTATTGACTTGGTTGGATTAGTAGTTTATATTAATTAATTAGTTGTTAATATTAAATTAATTATCGTAGGTTAAATATAGTTAAAAGACATCTTATTTGGTACTTGCTTGTTAGTCCATGTGGGTTCGACAATCCGTATCTTCCTATCTATACTAAAACTTGACACCGTGCACTTGCGGTCTAAAATCGCTAGATTGGAATTAATTGTTTAAAATAAAAGCGATCAAGTTTTTGGCGCCGTTGCCGGGGACTAACTTTAGTAATATCATACTAGGTTCTTTGACTGTAATTTAACCATTTTTTTTTCATTCGAAAAAGTAAAAAATTATATAAATTTATTTTGTTTTTGTTTTGTTTGTCTTGTGAGGTACTTGGAGATGCTACATCAACAAGCCTTCACAAGCTTTGCCCAACAACGTTTCGAGCCGTTCTATGCTGTTTGGGAGAGATTCAATGAATTGGCCAACACATTCCGGTATCACAATTTTTCAAACTATACTCTCATGCAATATTTTTTCAAAGGGCTGGATGCACAGACACGAGAATGGGTATTGAGCGGAGCACTGGTGACTGGGAGTCCCCTGGTTGATAGAGATGAGAACAATGTGGTGCAGCTGTTCAATGATATGGCGGACTTCGATCATCACTGGCATTGTTGATCCTTCCCTACAAGGTTGGAGTCACCAATACCCACCGAAGCTTCCCTACCCTATTGATACGCCACAACTATTTGAACATCACGAAGAGAGGAGAGATAGTTCTGCAGATGTCACGACTCAGTTAAAGGATACCTTAGTAAGATTCTTGGCATCAACCGAGAACAGTTTGGAGTGCCAAACCAACTCTATGCGTCACCTGGAGCAGCAAATGGCGGTCCTCATGGAATCAATTCAAACTAGTTGCCAAGAGGAAGAGATGAGGGCTACAAATCAAGAGGCGACGAATCGAGTTTGGTTATATGATGACGATCACTCAACCAACCAAGTTTGGGGGAGTAATCCTACTAGTGTGGAAGAGTCGAGGGAACTTGAGCCTCTTCAAGAGATTGAGCTTACTTCAGAGATGTTATCCGAGGAGTTCCCATATGAAGATGAGTCGAATGTGATGTTGGAGAAGGAAGAAACTTTCGAAGATTCCGATTTGAGCCCATCGATGGAGACATGTTCTATGCCATATGTGGATCCATATTTTCCATCGATGCCAACTTCACCGCACTACATCCTCCATATGAAGCCAAGTTGGGAATCATTCTCCCATGCCTACCAATTCAAGAATGTTGTTGGAGCGACGAGCTTACATTGTTACAATCTTGCCAATCTTGAGGGCATACTGAATGAAGACCCATTAGTGGTATCATACGATACTAACTATGGGCGGCAGCCGCTCTTTGATGGTTGCTTCTGATGGTCAAGCCGAAGACCAAAAATCAGCGCTTCTTGGGAGGCAACCCAAGCGTATCCTTTTGTTATTTAGTTTTGTTTTATTTTCCAGTTTTCATTTTAGTTTTGTTTATCTCTCAAGTCGAATATTTTACCATATGCATTCTTCTCTTGCTAGGTACTTGGTTGGAGCGATGAATCCCTACAACAGTGGAGCTTTCAAAAGCAAATCTTCCTCAACCCTCATGCAAGCGTCTTGATCAGGGGAGTTCACTTTTTCCCTTTTGATTCTTTTAAACATTGAGGGCAATGTTTGATTTAAGTTTGGGGGAGTAGTAGCTTGCATGTTTTACTTGTTTTAACAACATGTTGTGTGCTTAAATGACACTTGAATCGTCCGATTATTATGAGCTAAAAAAAAAAAATTTAATGAGTTCAAACTTGAGAAAAGAATGAATTATAGTAGTGACTATTCAATGAAGATTTTGATCTCACTATGCATATGAACTTGATTTGTGATTGGACTTGTACATGAATAACCTAATTTGAGTTAGCATGTCAAGAATGATGAATACTTTGAGCACAATGAGTCATGATCTTGTGGATTGCATGTTTTGAATAGTGATAATTGTTTTGAACTTGATGATTTGTCTTGAGCATCTTAGATTTATCCTATAGCTTATTTGATGATGACACTTTGAGGCGAAATTTTATAGTTACAAACTTGACTTGGAAATGATCTAGGCGATCTTTGACACGTTTGAGCCTTTCAAGCTTACCTAGTCTATAACAATCCCTAGTGTCCCATTTGAGCTTTATTGAAAAAAGAATGGTATATGCATTGCATATAATTAGACCCCATTCGACATTCTTGGCAAACCCATTATACTTACCCTTATTTGAGCCTAAATGAAAAGGTTATCCTTACCCTAAGAGAGTATAATGAATTTCATTCAATGCACGTAAATTGTTATATCCTGATGAGCTTATTGAAAAATATTGATGAATGAGAAAATAAAAAGATAGACAAAGAGCCTTGAAAAGAAAAAAATAAACATATAAGACCCAAAGTGGCCAAGGCTATAAAAGAAAAAGAAGAGGAGCTCGATGTGTGCGAAAAATTTGAACTGTAAATGATTATACTCTCTTCTTTGCGCTTATCCTATCTTTTCTTTGAAGCCAACACCAGAGGCCTTACATTACAAGCTTAAAAAGTCATTTTGATCCAAGTCTAGGGAGTAACTATCATTAGTGGAGAAGTTGTTTGAATATAGGCTTATGGGGTGCTTGATGATAATCTCGACTTTGAGTTGATTAACATGATTTGATCTTGAATATGTGCATGAAACTTAAGATTGACTATAGCACACACACGTTCCAATTTTGAGATATGTTGCTTGAATTAGGAGAAAACATGTTTTGTCAACTTTTGTATATGTGCATGAGATTTCTGAGAATAAGCAAGTCATGAAATAATTGTTTCAAATATCAAGAATGAACTCTACCTTATGATTTTAATGCTTAATCGAGGATGATTAAGTGATAAGTTTGGGGGAGTTGATAGGGTTGAATATTACGCGTTTTTATGCTATGTTATGTATATGTTTTCGTGTTGATTCTTGGATTATTTTACAGTTTATGGTATATATTTCTCTATCTCAGGAATCAATGTTGAAATGTAGGGAAAGGTGAAGAAATCAAGCTAAAATGATGAAAGAATGAATAAAGTTGAAGAAAAGAGGAAACAACCAGAATCCAAGACACGTGTTGCTCCTTTCTCCTCAAATTACTATATGTTTGAGCCACGTTTTGGAAAGGTAGTCCATATAAAAGTTGTAGAAAATTCTCTTATCTTCGCGTGGACAGCTGATTCATCAAATTCGGAGTTTGTATGAGAAATTTACGGCCAAAATATGAAACTCGCCAGAAGCTGAAAAAGGCGCAGAAAACATTCTGATCTTGCCGATCGATCAAGCAAGCATTGCCGATCGATCAAGCAAGGCTGAAAATGCCACGAAATTCTTACTATGAAGTTCGATCGATCGGCCGCTTTGTCCCGATCGATCGGCGGAAGGAATTTTCAGAAAAATAACTTTCTTATAGAGTTTGTGTCCAACAAGGAAGTCCTTGATTCCCTTCCCCTATATATTATACACGAAAATTACAACCCAAATCAGACTTTGAACCCTAGGAATAGCCTCCACACCTCCATACTCCATATCACCTTCATCCACCTTCACCTCTTCATCCTAGGAATTGGAACAACCCAACAAGGCGATTAAAGAGACGATCGAGAAGGAAGCAAGAGAAGGAGCAAGGATCTACGAACGAAGTCGACATCGGGAGTTTATTCTTGTCTTTTAATATTAGTTTTGATTTGTTTTGATTTACTATGTTGAACTAATTTATTTATCGAGGCTAGGCAAATCCTTTGTTATGAACCTTCGATTTGATGATTTAATGATTGAATTCTTATAGTTCTTTGCGTACGTTTTAGGTTCTTCATGCTTTTAGAGGATTGATCACCTTTGAATGATGTTAGTATCGTAATTGAGATCGAGAGATGATATTATGATACTGAATTAATAACTCATACCATGGATTTCAGACCGAGATCGAGAGATGACGTCAAATACATGCGTGATAGCCATAGATATCTAGTAATTGAAAGCTAGGAGTTTTCATGGATCTTATGCAACATTGAATTGTTAAATAAGTGAACGGGAGTTACTTACTGCAATTCGGTGTTAGGTTTAATATAGCTCGAGAGAGTGTATTAGATAAACTGGGAGAACTCGTCACCTCAGAAATATTTGAATATTCAATCGAGAATTGTAGGAAATTGCATTGGTGAGCCAAAGTCTCGATAATCTTCTCTAGTGGATTTTTTTCATTTGCTTTTATTGACTTGGTTGGATTAGTAGTTTATATTAATTAATTAGTTGTTATATTAAATTAATTATCGTAGGTTAAATATAGTTAAAAGACATCTTATTTGGTACTTGCTTGTTAGTCCCTATGGGTTCGACAATCCGTATCTTCCTATCTATACTAAAACTTGACACCGTGCACTTGCGGTCTAAAATCGCTAGATTGGAATTAATTGTTTAAAATAAAAGCGATCAGTCAGCTCGAGCAGAGGGTAACATTATACACACTTTGCTATAGGAGAATCATCATGTGTTGTGCTAGTTATCCATCGTGTCTAGGTCTGGTAGCAACGCGCGTGACTACAGTCGCTACCTACACTGCATGTCACCGTCGTGCTCGTCGTCACTGCCGCTCAGAGTAAATCAACTCAGTCATTATCATGGATATCAAAGAAGTGGGTAGATCAATATGATATGCCAACGAATCATATATGCATCATGACATATGCAGCTCATTATGTCATGCAATCTCATGTAAAAATCAATACATATCATGTAATTCACATATCATGTACTACAATGTATCTCAACATGTCATATAGTCATAAGAATCATATAGTGACAATTAATCATATAAATCAATTAATGACATGTAAAATCATACAATAATATCATTACACGTCTTCGTTAGACGTCATGATAAAACTCATTTCTATGTACCTCATAACCCAAGCTAATCTACAGAGTACTCCTCAAATCAACCCCGGAATCTATTAACCTGGTCATGTAAATTCTAAATGACACTAAGGTACCGTTTGAAGTGATGGATATGATAAGTAATGTAATGATTAAAATGTTGTGAAATGATTATAAAAATAGTATGTGATAAGTTATATGTTGTTTTATTGGAGAATAAGATGGTTGATAAGGATTATTATATGGTATAATGTCTAAAATACCCTTATCATTATAATAATAAACTATAATAAAAATAATAGTTTATATCTAATAATCATAATATAATATATAATAATAATAATTGTGTGTATGTATATATAATAATAATAGTATATATAATATATAATAATAATTATTATTATATTATAATATTAATAAAATAAAATAAAAAATAATAATACTAATATAAATAATAATAATTGTGTGTATGTATATATAATAATAATAATAGTATATATAATATATAATAATAATAATTATTATTATATTATAATATAATAATAATAAAATAATAATAATAAGAATGAAATAAATAAAATAATACAATATAAAAATAAAGTTGTATGAAATAAGTTTTAATTTTTGGCGAGAATTTCAAATTTTGAGATAGTAAGAAAAGGTGGTAAGGATATTTATGTCATTTTGTTGTAAATTGGGATTAAAATGAGATAAATATAGTTGGATAATTTTTTTAAAAAAATGAAACAAACATGGGATATGATTAATAATCCGAAGATTACTAATCCTATCCCACACCCCAAACGGTGCCTTAAGTGTTCAAATAATGCAGTGAATCAAATGCAACATCTAAATATTGACCCTTAGAGATTTTTTTAAATTTTCAGTTTGACCCATTTTCGTAGAAAATCAATATAAATACATATGATGTCCAAATGACCCGATTCTGGTGCTCAAATTCAAAAACTCAAAGGACTTCATTTATTATCTTATGATGTCAAGCTGAATCCTTCATTTAAAAGAAGTTTAAATACTAAAAACGTAATCTTTGAAAATATGTTTTCCAGCTTGAGCGGGTTTAGTAAAATCGTCATAACTTTTCCATATCAAACTCAAATTGAGTGATGCTAGTGGCAAAAGACAGCCAACTGAAAGAACTACAATTCTTATTTCTAGACATTTTTCCGGAATTCCTTGCTAAAAATTCTGAGGAACCCGAAGAACACACATCATGTGCATTTTGGCCCTCGTGCAGGACACAGATTGAGCACTTAAAGTATAAAATTTATAAATAATTGAAAATGAGTCCAAATTAAGTCCTCTTTTTTTAAATTCAATAACGTTAAAAGATATACAATTTTTATTTGAAGACCGTCAACATATTCGGAACGAAGCTTTGTCCAAAGTTCGGATTTCTACACTGCATGTGCACTTACTGGACATGCAGAGTTAATTCTGGCACTCCTTAATAAAACGAGTATATCTCACTCATTGTAAGTCCAAATTGCCTCAACTTTTAACCACATAACGACAACTCAAAATCTATAACTTCTATTAGAGGTAACATTTACAAATTTTCGAACTCTAAGTAAATCAAAAAGTCTACATAAGTTACTGCATGTGCTTTTAAAATCTGCAGACTTAAAGTTTCAGCAACTATATCTAAATTTCTCATATGTTTGCACCATAATTAGACCACTAAACATAAATTCATGTTGATAAAACTGAAAATTCATGTTATACCTTCCATTAGCTTCAAAGGTTTAGCACCAAACCATCACCATCATTCCTTCCTAGCTTGAACTCCCCCAAAATGCTTCAAACTTGAAAATCCTTGCATCTAACTAGCACCATTGTCTTGTAGCTTCTAAATATTCAATTTCATGTAAGATGCACTCAAGATTTAAAGAGAATTTTGGTGGGAGAAGGGCTGAAATTTTTGAAAATATAGAGGAGAGAATGTGGAGTGGTTGTTGGGGACTGAAGAAAGAGAAAGTCCATTCACTAGAATAAAAAAATCAAATCTGAAATGGAGGTTGAGGGTGTGGCTTTCCATGTTATTTTGCATGGTTTTTAATGTATTTGATGTATTGTGGAATCCATGTGTCAATACATCACTCACTTGCAAGATTAATGGTCCAAAATCATGTATTAAACATGAGTTAAATTAATTAGTGGAATGTGTTCTCCAAGTGCCATGTGATCATACACATGCTCATGCAGTAAAACATGTTCCACTAGTTGCTTGACTCATCGTATTCTGGAACACCTTAATTCAAAGTCTATACTTTTAATTATCCATATTTGCTTAATCATCGTTAATTCGAATTAATTAGCATCGGGGCCTTACACCTCTTCCCCTCTTAAAAAGGTTTCGTCCTCGAAATAGCAAAATTGAGTATAACTCAATAAATTAAATAATTTGAGATGTCTCAATCTCATTCATAGATACATAAGAATCATCATGTATCAGTGACAATTGATGTGGTAGTGTCAACGATATACCACTGAATCAACTTCTCTATGATTCCACAAAGTTCAATATATCGAGGCAACATTGTACCTCACCGAACGAATCGTATCGATCATCGCAGGGTAATATCTTCATATTTACCTAATTCTCAACTCGAAAGTCTAACGATATATTTTTCTTGTTGGCATAGCAAACCACTTTACTTTAAGCCAATTTCATTCGTTTTCGCAGAAAATTTATCGTTCTTGTCATTTCCTCAACAATTCCCAGTTGTGCCAAACATTCCTTATCAATTTCATCTCAGCATATTAGCAATTGGTAATTCTGGCTCTATAAAACCTCAACTGATGTCATCCCGATAGTTGTATGAAACTTAAATTGTAGGAAAATTCTACTAGTGAATAGTGATTTCTGTCAATTCCAACTAAATTCATCACTATTAATTGAGACATAACTTCCAAAATCTAGGATAATTCTCTCAGTTTGTCTATCAGTCTGGGTATGATAAGCAATACTCATTGCTAACTTAGTACCCATGACATTTTAAAAATAGTTTTTGAACTCGGATATTATCATTGGATCTCTATCAGATTACAGAAACTCACTGTAACTAAACCACATTATCTATATCTTAAACATGTCTTTTCTCATAGGCATACAGACATCATGTGAAATCAGTATCTTGTGTTGAATAGTCAATCAACTATGATTCAACTTGTTTCACACTCTATGTTTGATCTAAACATGTGGGGTCCTCGTTACTTAATCCATTATGTATTAGTTCATTATACATATGTGAGTAAGAATTAAGTAAAACCATACACTGATTAAGAGTTTAGTTATGTAGGTTGTTACAAGTTGACAAAAAAACATGTCATAATACACATCATATATACATAACAACAACCTAGACCAAAAACTCCTAAGTTGTGGTTCAGCTCGCAGCGGAATAGACTCACTGATACCGTCCTCCCACGTCTATGAGTCCCTACAGAAATAATCACACAACATGAAGTACAGATAAACAACCATCCCAGTGCGATATCAATAAACACATAAACGATAAATCACTATGAATAACAAATGTGATTGTCCTGTATCATGCATCATCAAATGCAAATATGTCATGACATGTCTCATTCCTCATCCTGTTATAACCAGACCAATATGATATGTCTATCTCAGCTCAATATGTCAGTGGAACCCTCTCACATCTTCATATTAGCAGCACATATCATAGTACCGTCCTAACATGTTATAACAGCCAGAGCATATAGCCAACCAGCGTATCCAAAGCATATGTAGCATACCTATCGTGGCAACAATCCCAGCCAAAGCATATATCTAGCACTGGCATATCTATCGTGGCACTGATCTCAGCCAAAGCATACGCTACACCTCTATCATGGCATCCCTCTCAACAATGTAATATCATTAATGCACATATATATGATGTCAATAATCATATAATACCATGCTCACATCATCATCACAACAATATCATATACTCGTACGTCAAAACGTACCTGTTCTACGACACAAACGATATCAATTAGGCGTCAATGTCTAACCGCCTCGTTGTCCCGTCCCCTGTGATGATGCTATAACAATATGTACAATATAACATGTTACAATAGGTTTCAAATTCAAATTCTACAAAAATATAACATTTTTCAAATCTGGACCCTGGCGATCGATCTCATGTTTTGACGCGATCGATCGCCTAAAGCTTTGGTCATAGGCGATCGATCTCCTATTTTCACGCGATCGGTCACCTACCCCTTTGGAAAACATTCTGCCTTGAGGCGATCGATTGCCTACTTGAAGCGATCGATCACTCAAGCACCGCCATTCTCATGTTTAGCCACAGGCGATCGATTGCCTCAAACGTAGCGATCGATCGCCTCCTCTATTTTCTGAAAAACCATGGCGATTTTCTACTTCTTTTCTTGGTTCTCCTTCTACAACTCAATTCCAACCATGGAACTTTGCTCACCACAATACCTAGCATTATATAAACATCTTTCTAGCATAGTTCTAATCATTCATTTACATGATAACAAGTTTCAATTCAAGTCATAGAAGAATAATGACCATGCTTCAAATTTCCATCAACTAAGTACAAATACATCATATGCTATGAAATTCTTACCAAGAAGATATGAAATCACTTCTCTCAACTTTCTAGCTTGATCACCAAATGAAATCCAAGTAAAAGATGCAAGAACCACTAAGGGTGGTTTGGAGAGGTGCTTGTGTAGAGATTTGTAGGTGTGTTTTGGTGGATTATGTGTTTCAAATCTGAAACTATGCTTTATATACTCACCAAACTCACCAAATTCAACTCAAATGTAAATGCAACTCCTCTCACATTCATGTTTACTTGCTATGCAAAGTTTATTACTACATAATTCACAACCATGTAGATTTATATTACACTACAAGTTGATGACTTAATGAACAACAAGTCACCCCCCTCTCTACTAGTCCCCATCTCTACTATACTTCTCATATGACAATGATATATTATACCAAGTCTAATATTACTTTCCATTTGGTGCCATTTCATAATATACTAAAAATTCATATTCATATCATACTCGATTCCACCCGAACTCGAGTCCACAGCATACCGTACTTCATACGTAATTACACCAAATCATAGCCAACACGTATACGTCATATCGAGGCATGACAAAACAATTGAGTTATAAAATTCAAATCTAGAAATTTCTCAAGTTCATTGCGGCACTTACAAATTCTATAGTATTCCATTAGGTCTCTTATTTTCATCTTGACCTGCTGGCATGTCAAACAATTTGCCACAAAATTCAAAAATTTCTTTCTTCATACCATCCCATCAGAAATAGGATCTCAAGAATCATACATCTCATCATTCCCAGAATACACTATCATCTATAGTGTGTTTTATACAATAATACTTCTTTTGAATCGGTAGGATTCGATGCTATTTACTGATTGTTCATTCGCAACCCACCACTAAATGGCATACTAAAATCTAGTTGGTTGATGATACAAAACCAATTTCTTCAATCAATATCTGAATTGGTCTGTCATTCGAGTCTTTCTGATCTTCGAAATCAGAGGTGACTCAAACTGCAAAGCATATATTGATGCTATCATTGCACAGTGCACTTTTAGGTTCAAAGCATATATTGATGCTACCATTGCACATTGCACTTTTAGGTTCAGTGCATCTACTACTAGTTTCATTTTTCCCCTGATTGATATTGACTATCAAAGTCAATTTCTTTAATAAATCTAGTCATCGCTTCTATCTTAAGTTCAACTCTGATAGAATAATAGATATTATAAACTCCTAAAATCAGAGTATATCATGAATTGTTCGCCATACAGATAACATTGCCACATCTTCAAGGCAAAAATAATGGCTACAAGCTCAATTTCATGAACAGGATATCATGATTCTTTCAGCTTCAACTATTTCAAGATATATGCAATCATCTCCTCATGATGCATCAGAATGCATCCCATTTGTTTCAGTTTATAACATTTGGTTTCTCATTCATTTGACCAAACGAAACCCAAATTTCTTCTTGGTCAATGGGTTAATATACCAGGCTATCCTAGAATATTCTTCCATAAAAGCCTGTAAGCTGGCAAAACTTATAAAACTTCACATCTCAAGTACACTGGTTACTATTGACCAAATTATTACTACCTCTATTTTAATGGGATCAACAGGTATCCTGTGCGCTGGTATCACATATCCCAAAATAACACTTAATTCAACTAAGATTTACATTTCGATAACTTGGTATACAATTTGAGCTTCACGAAGCGTCTAAAGAACCCATCGTAGATGTTCTGTGTGGTTTCTTCTGGATCTCGAATACATTAGTATACCAATGACGAATATTATTATAATTCCACTTAAAAATTTACGGAATACTATTCATCAAATTCATAAACTCTACTGGTATAGTTGTCAGACTACACGGCATTACCAAAAATTCAAAATGCCTATATCTGGTTTGACCAATTGCCTAGAGAACATTTTCTCTTCTGACTCAAACTGATGGTAACCAGATTCAAAATCATTCTTCTTATACATCGAAGTTCCTTACAATTGATCAAATAATTCTCGATCTTAGGCAGTGGTATTTATTCTTGACAGTAGCCCGGTTAAACTGCATTTAGTCGATACACATATTCATAATACAATATTTCTTCTTTCACGAACAACACTGATGTTTTCCCAAGGTGACATACTCAGAAGTATGTACCCTTGTCGAGGATATTCAGTAACTATTCTTATAAATCTGTCAACTATGTTGATGCAATTCTGTCATTGCTTTCGATATCGAATCTATTCATTGCCATCAACGAACATCTTAAATCGATTCTTTCCCTAGTGGAAATTCTATTCTTTCCTCAGGAAAATCTTGGTAAGTTTCTTACCACTAGGATATCAATCAACATCGACTCTTCCTGATCAGCATCAACTGCTTATTATCATATCTCCTTTATTTGCCAAGTATCGAAACCACAATATTTTCATAGCTGATATTATCAGTATCTTAGCTTGCTATTCACGGCGATAAACATTTCATTTGTAGCCACAATACAGTCAAAAATTCACTACACCATAAAAAAAATCATCTCTAATATTTCGAAACTTATTAGAGTATCTATGCCATCGATAAAATCAAAATCATATCTGGCAACAACATTAAATTCAAATCCACAATACTATTATCAAACTGTATGATACAATTTACTATCACATGTATGGATCGTATAATCATATCGGCTGGTGTATTTTCCAAATCATCATTATCAATGCACATTTGATGCAATGTATGAAAACAATGCTTTTGTCTCAAATCAAACTTTTGCATTGTGATCAAATACATGACATGTATCTGCGATCACTAGTATTGAAGCATCTCTAACCATATCCTCTATCAAGGTATACTTTGGTCTGTTGGTATTACCTCTGGTCTATAGGTAACTAATTGGTCGAAAAGAATAACCATTCTGATATCTACATCTAGCTCATCATAGTTGTTGTTATGGCTGCATCTATTCTGTAACGGACATGCTTTGACTGGCCACAATCTGATCAGTTCTTCTTATTCTTTCACATGGATCAGGAGATACCTATATCCATAGTGACTTCGAAAAGATCTGGTATTCTATAATCTCTTAGCATCTCTAGACTCACTAGAGCTGGATGAACTGGAATGATACTTCTGAACTGTTCTAGGACTACTTGGATTATTCCAAATGATAAAATTGAATCCTTTCTAGCTCATTGGTGTCCTGATCCGTTAGTCGAAACAGTTCTAATTCTAATCTCTTCGCTAGTGACTAGCTATCGAGATTAAGCACATACTCCCATTTCTCAAGTCTACGATAACTGATTAGCAATTTCAGTGTAATCAACATGGCCTTCTCGTAAACATCATTTTCCTTATCAGAAAGAGGAAAACTCAACTTCCATCACTACCACTACTCTAAATATTCTCATCTATAAGAGTTCATATTGTAGTATTTATTCATAGTTCGGACACATAAACTGGAACTGAATTACGACAGTCCCCATATCCAAGTCCTCATTCAAATCAAATCTCGTCGTTTCTTATAACAACTATACTCTATTCTTCAATTGAAATATCACTATTTCAATATTCTCAAGTTCTAAATTATCATCTCAACGTACACAGGTTTTGACGTAAACTCATACGTATTACCCTGGTCTTTCGGACTCAAATTCCTGATGTCAATCGACAAAATGCGTTTTAAATAGTTCTAGTTTCATCCCAATAATCATAAGGATTATGTCCCAAAGTGATAAATAAAATTCCCAATAATGTACATATTATCACTAAGTTATAATTCAATTAACAATTTGCAGTGCCTACAGGTTCGCTAAATAGCTATTACAGTTCATATCACTGCTACCTGTCCAAACACTAACTGTTCATCATCAAATCCAAAATCATATATAAATCTCAAGTCATAGATGTTCTCATCACTTACTCTACATCATCATCCGATCAACAACTATCAGTGCTAACAGATAAAATTCTCAAATTCTCTAGATTATATGCAACTCAGCATTCAAATTCTCTAGATTATATGCAACTCAACATATTAAAATACTCAGAGATATGACATCTAGCTATCCCTGCTTAGTAATCCATTACATGTCTAACATCTCATTATCTAACATGTAATCATAGCAGGCAAGATAATATACAAACACGTAGTCAATTACATGCACAAACAATTTTATTTGTGACTAGATTCAGTGTCCTAACTCTAGTTCGAGTATATCCAGATTATGCTCTGATACCATAATGTGAGGGCCCATTCCTAATGTGGTGTTTAATTAACACCACATTAATAAAGAAGGATTTTTATTGATCACCAAAAATCCTAAATACAGACAGTCTGAAAATTTTATTTTCTAGAAGACTGAGACGGAGGCGGCCTGAAGTCTTTCTTCTTTTCCCCCTTTTTCTCAGCAGCAATCTCTTGAAGAAAGTCAACAACTTGTGCTAGCTGCGCGCTGATAGCGTCAAGACGAACGTCTTGAGCGCGGAGGGAATTGGCAACAGATGCTCTGACTTCAGTGGCTAGTTCGATCTGCTCTTTTCTCAGACTGTTCTTATAAGAGGCTTGTTGAGAAAACAGCTCGTTTATGCCTCGCTGAAGGCTTCCGATACTGGCAGTCATCTTCTCTTTGAATGAATCAAACTATTAAGATAAGTCAATTAAACCAAGAATTTGACGAAAATAATTAAACTTAGCCTCTGGGAGCAGGTTTGGTGAAGATGTCTGCTGCTTGCTGCTCTGTTGAGATGTGCTCGATCCGAATTTCCTTTTTGCCAACATGATCTCGAATAAAATGATGGCATATATCAATGTGCTTTGTTCGAGAGTGCAAAACTGGATTATACGTTATAGCGATTGCACTTGTGTTGTCGCAAAATATCGGAGAGTCAACAGCTTGGATGCCATAGTCTTTGAGCTGGTGTTGAATCCAGAGCATTTGAGCGCAACAGCTTCCAGCGGCTAGATACTCTGCTTCAGCTGTGGATGTGGCAATCGATGTCTGCTTTTTACTGAACCAAGAGATCAATCTTTCACCTAGAAATTGACATGTTCCACTGGTGCTTTTACGATCAATCTTACACCCAGCGTAGTCTGCGTCGGAATATCCGATCAAGCTGAAGTTCGAATCTTTGGAGTACCAAAGACCAATGTTCTGAGAGCCTTTTAAGTATTTCAGAATACGCTTGGCAGCAATAAAATATGATTGCTTTGGTTCTGACTGAAATCTGGCGCACATACAGACTGAGAACATAATATCAGGCCGGCTCGCTGTAAGATACAATAGCGATCCGATTAGTCCTCTATACATGGTTACTTCAACTGTTGTTCCCCCTTCATCTTTGTCTAACTTGATTGTTGGACTCATAGGAGTTGATGCAGTTGAGCATGTTTCCATTCCAAATCTCTTGAGGAGCTCTTTGGTATACTTGGTCTGATTGATGAAAATACCATTGTTGAGCTGTTTTACTTGGGGACCCCAAAAGAATGAAAGTTCTCCCATCATGCTCATCTCAAACTGTCCCTGCATTAACTTAGAAAATTTCTCGCACAATTTGGGGTTAGTTGACCAAGATTATGTCATCAACATAAATCTGAACTAATAGGGTATGTTCCCCCTTAATAAATTTAAAGAGAGTTTTATCTACTGAGCCGATCTGAAAATCATGGTTCAGCAGAAATTGAGATAGAGTGTCATACCAGGCTCTTGGAGCTTGTTTCAGACCATACACTGCTTTATTCAGTAGATACACATGATTGGGATGCAAATGGTCCTGAAATCCAGGTGGTTGCTCAATGTAGACTTCTTCCTGAAGCTTTCCATTAAGAAAAGCGCTCTTAACGTCCATCTGATATACTTTGAAGTCTTTAAAGGCAGCATATGCAAGAAAGATTCGGATGGCTTCAAGTCTGGCGACTGGTGCAAATGATTCATCGAAGTCGATTCCTTCTTCTTGTCTGAATCCTTGTGCCACCAGTCTGGCTTTGTTTCTAACCACAGTTCCATCTGCGTCTAGCTTATTTCTGAAGACCCATCTGGTTCCAATAACAGGCAGATCGCTTGGTCTGGGAGTTAGACTCCAAACTTGATTTTGTTCGAATTGATTTAGCTCTTCTTGCATGGCCTTAATCCAGTTGAAATCAGTTAGAGCTTCATCGATCTTCTTAGGTTCTAGAGTAGAGATGAAACCAGCATGTGTGAATTCATTCATCATCCGTCCTCTAGGTTCTGATCGGTGCAGAGGGACTACCAATCACTAGATTGGGTGGATGCTTCTTAGTCCATCGATAGCTTGACTCTGGATTGTCTGGTCCGGTCGGATGAGTAGTAGCAGCAAGATCAGCATCTGCTTTAACATTTGAGTGAGGAACATCCGGATCAGCTCGATCTGAAGAAGCTTCAATGGCTTGATCCGGTCTGTCTGGTACTTCTGGTTCTGGTGGATTGTCTCTTGACCTGTTAGCTACAATCTCATCATCACTGTTAGCTTCGAGATGGATATTTTCCATCTGATTTTGAATTGATTCTTTGTTGCCCTCAACACATAAAGATTCATCAAAAACTACATGAACAGATTCTTCTACAGTTAAGGTTCGATTATTGAAAATTCGATAAGCTTTGCTAGTTGATGAATATCCTAAAAATATTCCATTATCTGACTTAGCTTCAAATGCTATAAGATGATTCTTACCATTGTTGTGAACGAAGCATTTACAGCCAAAAACATGAAGGTGAGAAATAGACTGGTCTGTTACCAGTCCATATTTCATATGGGGTAAGGTTCAGCTTCTTGTTGATCATGGACCGATTTTGAGTGTAGCAAGCAGTGTTTACAGCTTCTGCCCAGAACATTTGCTGAAATTCCAGAATCAGCAAGCATTGTTCTTGCTGCTTCCTTGAGCGTTCTGTTTCTTCGTTCTGCAACTCCATTCTGTTGAGGAGTTCGAGCGGCTGAAAACTCATGCTTGATTCCATGATCTTCTAGAAAGGATTCAAGATTCTGATTTGAAAACTCAGTGCCTTTGTCACTACGAATCCTGTCTATGCTGGATGATTTCTCGTTCTGAGTGCGTTTCAGCAGCTTGATCAACTTCGGACCGGTCTGATCTTTACTGCTCAAAAATATAGTCCACTGTAAAGCGTGAGTAATCATCAATAACAACAAGAGTATACAGCATTCCCCCTAAACTTGTTATTGGTATAGGACCAAACAAGTCCATATGCAATAATTCTAAACAGCGGGAGGAGGATTTGGCATTCTTGTTTTTGAAGGATGATCTGATCTGTTTGCCCATTTGGCAAGCTTCGCAGATCTTATCCTTAGCAAAATCGATCTTGGGCAGACCGATAACTAAATCATGTTTACACAGGCTAGAGATGGTCTTAAAGTTTATATGATTCAAGCGTTTATGCCATAGCCAGTGTTTATTATCATTGTTAGCGATGAAGCAAGTAGGATTATCAGGTTGAGCATGATTCCAGTTAATATGATATGTATTCCATTCCTGATTCCTACGAGCATGGTTATACCGTCTGATGATTTAACAGTACAAGTGTGTTTGTGAAATTCTACAGCATAACCATTATCACAGAGTTGACTTATACTGATCAGATTATAGCACAAATTTTCAACTAACAGCACATCATTGATAATAATGATACCATGGACAATCTTACCCTTGCCCACGGTCTTACCCTTTGAGTTATCTCCGAAGATGATCTTGGGTCCAGTACATTCTGTGACTTCAGACAGCAGCTCGATGTTTCCAGTCATGTGACTGGGAACACCCACTGTCCAAATACCAGTATGATGCGAGCTTCTTCGGTACCTGTCATCAAACTATAATTATTGTTGGTACCCAATCCTATTTGGGTCCAGAACGGATTAGCCCTTTGGGAACCCACACCTGTATCAGCTTCAATGGCTTGTGTGTGTAAGGTGTGCTTGTGTGCTGGTCTGTTTTGATGTTGTGTGTGATAATGTGTGCGCTGTGAAAACCTTTGATTCTCATATGGTAGTCTATATCTTCGTTGAATCGGTTTTGAATTATAGTAATTGTATTGTCTTCCTTGCCTTCGATCTTGCACCTTTGGATTTGGTCTGATAGACGCAAATCTTGCTGGTGTCTTTTCTTTGGCTTGGTCAACATAACCAATTCCTTTTCTCAGATTTTGATTCACGTAAGAGACTCCTGTTTGAATCTTAGGTGCTTCAGTCTCATATACTGTGCTGGATCTAACAAATGTCATTTGTTTGACTTGGTTCTTTACCAGCAACAGCTCAGATTCATCTTTGGTGCATTCTTTGGTGTCAAAGCCTATGCCGGTGAAAATCACCGACGCTTCTTTGAACCTCTTGTAATTCTTCCAAAGATGTTCTGGATTTTGTCCATGTTTTGAATATATGAGAGAGCTTAGCATTTTGTGTGCTAATTCTCTTATTTTCTTCATGGAGCTGATCATAAGAGATTTTCAGCTTATTCAGCTCGATCTGGAGATTGTTGCACTCACCCTGCTCAGAGCAGCTTGGTTTGTTGTGCTCATCCATTTGATCACTGACTTTAGCTTTATTCTTCTCAAATGATTCAGCTAAGATCCTATAATCATTAGCCATGTCTTGCAGTGCGGACATGAGCTCTTCTCGTGTAAATTCATTTGAGTCAAGATCATATACCTCGTCTGTCTGACTCATCTCTTCGTCTGCCATAAGACATTGAATATCTTCTTCGCTTTCGCTGGAAGAATATTCAGAGCTTTCCGAGTCTGAGTCTGTCTGAGCACATTTGCTGTTTCCTTCTTCAGCTACTAGGACTTTTTGAGATTTTCCATGATTCTTGCGGTCTTTGTAGTGCTTCTTCTTCCTATCATCACGATGCTTCTCTTTCCGTTCTTCTTTCTTCGGTCTGGTGCAATCTGCAATAAAATGTTCCGGTCTTACCACAATTGTAGCAAGCCTGATCGTTAACAACATCATCTTTTCTTGATTTATAATGATGAGAGGGTTTGAAGTTCCTCTTATTCTTAGACATAAATTTACCGAATTTCTTGATAAATAATGACATAGCATCATTACTTATCTGTTCAGCGGATCGGTCTGATGTTGAAGCGATCTGGTCTGAATGGCTGCCAGGGCCTTGTTTGGTTGAGAGATGAATGTCTCTGCTTCACCTCTGCTTATCAGTTCAAACTCATAGGCCTTAAGATCTGCAAACAGATCATGAAGTTCAACATTGTTAAGATCTTTTGATTCCCTCATGGCAATGGTCTTAACATCCCATTCCTTTGGCAGAGCTCTCATAACTTTCAGAGCGATCTCTCTGTTAGAATATTCCTTCCCCAGACCATTCAGTTCATTTATGATGCCAGGTGACTCTTTCATCAAACTCATTTAGAGTTTCTCCACTCTTCATTTTTATGCCCTCAAATCTTTGAAGAGCAACAGTCAGCTTTCTTGGTCTGGTTGCCTTCACATAGCTGTGCTATCTTCTCCCAAATTTCTTTGGCAGTAGAGCACATTTTGATTTTGCTGAACATGTTCTTGTCCAATGTCTTGAACAAGATGTCTTTGGCAACATTATCGAGATTTGCTTTCTTTCTTTCCTCATTCGTCCAGAGGGATCTGTCCTTTTCTACCATTTGTGGTTCACCACCAGTAATGGCGACTGCTGTATTTATTTTTAGAATCTTCATTGGTCCATCTGTGATGACGAACCACATATCGTCATCCTGAGCTGCCAGATGAGCTTGCATTCTGATTCTCCAGTCATCATAGTCTTCTTTTGAGAACATAGGGATTTTGTTGAATGATGCCATCAGCTCGAGTGATTTTGTGCTGATTAAGATAACCTGGCTCTGATACCACTTGTTAGGATCGGTCCGGAGTATTTAGAGGGGGGGGGGGGGGTGAATGAACACTCCTTCTAAAAATTAATCCTTTGTGATTTCTTTCGGGTTAGTGAAAGAAATCTGTTTCTTAATCAATTCTTGTACAGAACAGACCACTGAAAGTAAGTGCGGAACGGTCTGTTCTTGTATATGTAAGAACGGCTCGATGGCTAGTATGAAAGAACAAGTGCAGAAATAAGATACACAGGATATATTTCTGGAAGTTCGAAGGTGGTGTAATCCTTCTACGTCTCCCCTTCTTCCAATTAAGGAAGGTTTATACTAGAAGACTTTGATTTATTCAATCCTGTTGTACAAACCCGATTCAGACTGGATTTACCTCACTACCAATCTGAAACTCCTAGTCACTCAATCTGCTCAGACACACTCTGTCTGATAGTTACAATATGTTTCTCACTTCTATTTTTCAACACAGAAAACACAAGATGCGCACAGTGATCCTAAATGATCAAATGTTACAAAGTAAACGTGCTTAAGAATGATTTCAGCTCGAGAGCTTCTGAGCTTGTAAGCTTGTGCTGTTTTTGCTTTCTTGTGCGTCTTTTAATTGATCAGCGAGAGTCAGTAAGTTCCTTTTGTTGCATCCTTTTATAGTTGAAGGTACCAACGACATTATTTCCCTTAAAGTGCAACTTTGACTCTGCTTAAACTCTGAGTAGGCTTCAGTCTTATTCTTCAGGATACTTGCCGTTCTGGTTCATACTTTCGGCGACTGTCAGGTAAGCTACTCTTTGTCTTCTTACCTTTTATGGCAATCTTCAGTCTTTGGTCCTTTGTAGCATTAATTACAACATTAAATGCTACAATAAATAGCCGTTAATGATTCGGACTGAGGAGCCATTCTGTATATATCCTAAGCTGCTCTGATCTGATAAAGATAGAGATCGATCTGAAGCTTCGGTTTAGTCAGTCTGATATTCATCGATCCGGTCTGATAAGTAATGTGTCTTATCAGCTTGTACTGTTGTTGAGCTATTGATCTGGTCAGTCTGATTACCCTCGATCCGGCCTGATATGCTTTGTCATCTTATCAGCTTGATCTGTTTTGGGCGATCGTTCTGGTCAGTCTGATTTCTCTCGATCCTGGTCTGATATGTTTTGTCATCTTTAAAATCTCATTGATAAGATCCGGAACTAACAAGTGATACTGAAAATATTTAATTCCAGTTTCCAATACAAAATGTTGATCATAATGTAAGTATCGAGTATATAATCAACCAGGAGTAGAATACTTAAAATACAGATACTCGGGGCATACCCCGACCATTTAAAATGTAACTAAAAATACTCTAACATCTACTGGGACTCAAAACATAAAACATAAACCCGAGCTCGCTCTCAAGGAGCTCTGGTATTCATCGATGCTTCACCTCGAGCATCCGCAGTACGTCCACATGTACCACATGTCATGCACATACAATAAAGACATGACAGCCCCCTGCGAAGGGGGTCAGAACCCAGTACGAGAAATAAATAATTCATGTCAAGAATGACAAAGTAGCATGCAATGCATACCATGTATGAATGGAAATAAAGAATCGAATCTCAAGATACCAATAACGGAGTCCAAAGGAAGGTATCATCAATCAATGTCAGCTCGAGCAGAGGGTAACAACACACACACTTTGCGCTAGGAGAACCATCATGTGTTGCGCTCGTTATCCCTCGTGTCTAGGTCAAGTAGCAACGCACGTGACTACAGTCGCTACCTACACTACCTGTCATCGCCGTGCACGTCGTCCCCTACACTCAGAATAAATCAACTCAGTCATTATCATGGATATCAAAGAAGTGGATAGATCAATATGATATGCCCATGAATCATATATGCATCATATGACATATGCAGCTCATTATGTCATGCAATCTCATGTGAAAATCAATACATATCATGTAATTCACGTATCATGTACTACAATGTATCTCAACATGTAATATGGTCACATAAGAATCATATAGTGACAATTAAATCATATAAATCAATTAATGACATGTGTTGAGCCTTAAACACATGGTTGTGTTTAATGCGTTAATTTATCCCCGACTTATCTTTGAGTTTTGATGATCAACAAAACTTGTGTTTGTTATACTAATGTGTGTACTTAGTGTGCAGATTAAGTTGTTAAAAGTGGATTGGAATGAAGAAAATCATGTGTGCATGTTCTGGCACAGATCGCCCCAGGCGATGGTGACCATCGCCCTAGGCGATGGCAGCCAGGAGCATCATCGCCACGCACATCGACTGGAGCGATGTCGAGGCTGGCGCGCGGGGGAGTTCGCCCGAGGCGTTGGCACGAACGCCTGAGGCGATGCGCTGAACGCCTGAGGCAATGTGGAGTTCGTTTGAGGCAATGCAAGATTTTAGGCTGCTGAGGCTACGACATTGGATTTGTGCCTGGATCGCCTGAGGCGATCGGACATCGCCTGAGGCGATGCGTGATTTATGCTGACCGTTGGGGCGCGGCGATGGAGATCGTTTGAGGCGATGGCTGAGGCGATGCAGGAGTGATTTCAGCCTTATGTGTAGCAACGGCTAGTAGGAGCCTAGGGGGCCTCTTACACTATAAATATTGATGCTTTGGAGCATTTTGAAGCTAAGGAACAAGCCTACAAACTTCTACAAAGTCTTGATCATTATAATTTCAAATTGTATTGCAATCTCCATACATTGTTGTTGTATTGGAGTTTGTAATTCTCTTTTTGTTAAAGTCTTGTTTTCTTCGGGTGAGTACACCGTGAATGTGTTTTTGGTTTGATTTATTGTAAAGGTCCTCCAACACCAAAGCAAGTTGGAAAATTGTAAAGTCGCCAACAAGTAAAGTTGGTGCATGTGTTGTGGCTATCCTTGGAGCCCTTAAGGCCAAGAAGACTCGTGAAGAGTGTTGGTAGCTCGGGAAGAGCTTTGTGTACTCGGGAAGAGTATTGTGCTCGGGAAGAGCTTTGTGTACTCGGGAAGAGTAGTGTGCTCGGGAAGAGCTTTGTAACTCGGGAAGAGTTGGGTTGTGGCTAACTTGGAGCCCTCAAGGCCAAGATCATTTATTCTAGTGGAACCTCGGTTGGAGGTTATCTAACCGGGAAGAGGAGACGTAGGCGATTCATCGCCGAACTTCTATAACAAATACCTTGTCTTTTATTGCTTTAATTTCCATTACACATTTATTTATTTTGTTTTTTTTATTTATCGATTGACTTAAGCCTTCCGCAAGCGCAAACTCTTTTAGTTTTGCAAACTCATTTTAAAACGCTAAAGTAGCCAATGAATCTCATTCACACCCCCCCCCCCCCTCTTCGATTCCAACAAGTGGTATCAGAGCCATTTGATTTTTGTTTTAAATCAAAAAATTTATATGGCTAATCTAGCAAATGAGTTTGCTCAAGGTCAATCGACAAATATACCTCCGCTCTTCACGGGTGATAACTATGGGTATTGGAAAAATAGAATTTCTCTATACATCCAATCCGTAGATTATGACCTTTGGAAGATCATAGTGAAATGTCCACATATTCCTTTAAAGGAAGTTGGAGGAATAAGTATCCCTAAAGAAATGGACGATTTCACTAGAGCGGACATGATTTTAATTTCGCAAAATGCTAAAGCTATTAATATTTTACATTGTGCTTTAGATATGAAGGAGTACAACCGGATCTCGATGTGCTCAACCGCAAAGGAGATATGGGACAAATTGCAAATTTGTCATGAAGGAACCAACCAAGTGAAAGAGACAAAGATAGACCTACTACAACTCAAATATGAGACATTTGAGATGGAGTCCGGAGAAGAGGTTGATTCAATGTTTAGGAGGCTCACTCAAATCATAAACGAGCTTGCCCAACTTGGAGAGAAGTATCCTCCAAAGCAAATATGGAGGAGAGCTTTAAGAGCCTTGCCAAAGGAATGGGATGCCAAGAGGACGGCCATTATTGAGTCCAACAAATGAGAAAATGCATCTTATGACCTTGATGAGCTTCATGGCACATTGATGACCCATGAACTTGAAGTATCTACAAGAAAAGGAATAAATGAGGATGATAGATCCATGAGGAAAGGGATTGCCTTGGTTGGGAGGAAAGATCAATCCAAGGATGAAGATGATGCTGAGGATGAAGAGATGATCTTGTTCACTAGGAAGTTCAAGAAATTCTTCAACAAACATAACAAGTCAAAAGCTTTCGGTGCTACCAAACATGATTCCAAAAATGAGGTAACTTGTTATAATTGTCAAGAAAAAGGTCATTATGCTAACAAATGTCCTAGGAAGAAGAATGAAGACAAAGACAAGAAGAAGGCCCTAATAGCCACATGGAGTGATAGTGACTCCGATGAAGAAGAAACAAATCTTTGTCTCATGGCCAAAGATGACATAGATGAAGGAGATGAAAGCGACGATGAGGTACCTTCATTTAATGAACTATTAGATTCCTATCATGAACTTATTGATGCTCTTGGCAAAACCAAGATGAGTAACAAATTACTCAAACTTGAGATTGCTAAGAAAGATGAAGAAAATAATTCATTGAAAAATGAATTAAATTCTTTAAAGATATCTTTTTGCAAATATAGTGAAAGTAGTCAAAAGATGAGTGAATTGATTGGCTTACAACGTTGTAGCTTTGACAAAGCCGGGTTAGGCTACTCAAGCAAATCAAAAACTTTTTCTAGCTTGTTGGCCAAAGCAAAGCATGATCCTCCTACTTGTAACTATTGTTGTAAAATTGGTCACACTAAGAATAAGTGTAGGTTTGCTAGAATCCAATACCAACCTAATAAGAGGTGGAAATGGATTCCAAAAGTGTCATTGAAAGTTAACCCTCAAGGACCCAAAAATCAAATGGGTACCAAAGATCCTCCTATTGTAAATTTGTTTTGTAGGGATAACAATGATATGGAGGATGAAGGCACAAGCAACTCAAAGGAGGAGTTTGTATTATTCACCACTATAGAAGAGGCGCGAGGTATAGGACCTATGACAAGAACGCACTCTTGTCATCGGAGGTAAAATTTATTTTATACATTTTAAAAGAGCAATTCAAAGTTTGATTGGCACAAATTAATTGTGACCAATAAATATGAAGCTCAAATATTCATTGGAGTAAAATGCATAACCTCTTAGCATATGCACATATAAATTGTTTTATTGCATGATGTATGCCTATCCTTTTATAGTAAGTGCATTTGATTCAAAGTTGAATATGCTATGCAATTATGTGATTAATAAGCTTATCTAATGATGCTTTGATGTTTTTAATGTTAATTGGACATAGGTACATGAACTCTTGGTAGAACATATGCACACATTGCAACATTTAGAATTTATTGTTGATTGCCTTAAACACATGTTTGTGGTTCATCTCTATGATTTTTATCTTAGGCTTGGTATGCTTATTAAATGCTTGATGATGAACATGTGTAAATCGTTATATTATGCTATGTTTATTTAAATTTTATGCCTTTTGATTATCACAAAAAGGAGGAGAATTTTGTGATAAACTTGAAGGTTAATACATGCATAGTTTGAGGGGGAGAGCTTGTGTATGCATGGTTTGAGGGGGAGAGTTGTTTACCTTATGATTTACTTGGTATCTTGTATGTGTTATGCAATTGTTAAGGGGGAGTTATGTTTACTCACATTTCATGCATAATTACATATTCAAGTTTATCAAGTTTTGTGAGCATAAAAAATGGGGAGATTGTTGAGCCTTAAACACATGGTTGTGTTTAATGCGTTAATTTATCCCCAGCTTATCTGTGAGTTTTGATGATCAACAAAACTTGTGTTTGTTATACTAATGTGTGTACTTAGTGTGCAGATTAAGTGGTTAAAAGTGGATTGGAATGAAGAAAATCATGTGTGCATGTTCTGGCACAGATCGCCCCAGGCGATGGTGACCATCGCCCCAGGCGATGGCAGCCAGGAGCATCATCGCCTCGCACATCGACTGGAGCGATGCCGAGGCTGGCGCCCGGGGGAGTTCGCCCGAGGCTGTTGGCACGAACGCCTGAGGCGATGCGCTGAACGCTTGAGTCGATGTGGAGTTCGTTTGAGGCGATGCAGGATTTTAGGCTGCTGAGGCTACGACATTGGATTTGTGCCTGGATCGCCTCAGGCGATCGGGACATCGCCTGAGGCGATGCGCTGATTTATGCTGACCGTTGGGGCGCGGCGATGGAGATCGTTTGAGGTGATGGCTGAGGCGATGCAGGAGTGATTTCAGCCTTATGTGTAGCAACGGCTAGTAGGAGCCTAGAGGGGCCTCTTACACTATAAATATTGATGCTTTGTAGCATTTTGGAGCTAAGGAACAAGCCTACAAACTTCTACAAAGTCTTGATCATTATAATTTCAAATTGCATTGCAATCTCCATACATTGTTGTTGTATTGGAGTTTGTAATTCTCTTTTTGTTAGAGTCTTGTTTTCTTCGTGTGAGTACACCGTGAAGGTGTTTTTGGTTTGATTTATTGTAAAGGTCCTCCAACACCAAAGCAAGTTGGAAAATTGTAAAGTCGCTAACAAGTAAAGTTGGTGCATGTGTTGTGGCTATCCTTGGAGCCCTTAAGGCCAAGAAGACTCGTGAAGAGTGTTGGTAGCTCGGGAAGAGCTTTGTGTACTCGGGAAGAGTATTGTGCTCAGGGAAGAGCTTTGTGTACTCGAGAAGAGTAGTGTGCTCGGGAAGAGCTTTGTAACTCGGGAAGAGTTGGGTTGTGGCTAACTTGGAGCCCTCAAGGCCAAGATCATTTATTCTAGTGGAACCTCGGTTAGAGGTTATCTAACCGGGAAGAGGAGACGTAGGCGATTCATCGCCGAACTTCTATAACAAATCTCTTGTCTTTTATTGCTTTAATTTCCATTACGCATTTATTTATTTTGTTCTTTTTATTTATCGATTGACTTAAGCCTTCCGCAAGCGCAAACTCTTTTAGTTTTGCAAACTCATTTTAAAACGCTAAAGTAGCCAAGGAATCTCATTCACCCCCCACCCTCTTCGATTCCAACAACATGTAAAATCATTCAATAATATCATTACACATCTTCATCAGACGTCATGAGAAAGCTCATTTCTATGTACCTCATAACCCAAGCTAATCTACAGAGTACTCCTCAAATCAACCCCGGAATCTATTAACCTGGTCATGTAAATTCCAAATGACACTAAGTGTTCAAATAATGCATTGAATCAAATGCAACATCTAAATATTGACCCTTAGCGATTTTTTTAAATTTTTAGCTTGACCCATTTTCGTAGAAAAATCACTATAAATACTTATGACGTCCAAATGACCCGATTTTGGTGCTCAAAGTTCAGAAACTCAAAGGACTTCATTTATTATCTTATGATGTCAAGCTGATTCCTTCATTTAAAAGAAGTTTAAATACTAAAAACGTAACCTTTGAACATATGTTTTCCAGCTTGAGCGGTTATAGTAAAATCGTCATAACTTTTGCATATTAAATTAAAATTGAGTGATTCTAGTGGCAAAAGACAGCCAACTAAAAGCACTACAATTCTTATTTCTAGAATTATTTCGTAATTCCTTGCCAAAAATACCCAGGAACCCAAAGAACACACTGCATGTGCATTTTCGCCCACATACAGGACACAGATTGAGCACTTAAAGTATAAAATTTATAACTAATTGAAAATGAGTCCAAATTAAGTCCTCGTTTTTTTCAAATTCAATAACATTAAAAGATCTACAATTTGTATTTGAAAACTGTCAACATATTCGGAATGAAACTTTGTCAAAAGTTCGTATTTCTACACTACATATGCACTTACAGGACATGCTGAGTTAATTCTGGCACTCCTTAATAAAATGAGCATATCTCACTCATTGTAAGTCCAAATTGCCTTAACTTTTAACCACAGAATGACAACTCAAAAATATATAACTTTTATAATAAACAACATTTACAAATTCGAACTCTAAGTAAATCAAAAAGTCTACATACTTTACTGCATATGCTGTTAAAATCTGCAGACTTAAAGTTTCAGCAACTATCTCTAAATTTCTCATATGTTTGCACCATAATTCGACCACTAAACATAAATTCATGTTGATAAACTGAAAATTCATGTTATACCTTCCATTAGCTTCAAGGGTTTAGCACCAAACCATCACCATCATGCCTTCCTAGCTTGAACTCCCCCAAAATGCTTCAAACTTGAAAATCCCTTGCATCTAACTATCACCCTTGTCTTGTAGCTTCTAAATCTTCAATTGCATGTAACATGCACTCAAGATTTCAAGAGAATTTTGGTGGGAGAAGGGCTGAAATTTTCGAAAATATAGAGGAGAGAAGGTGGAGTGTTTGTTGGGGAGTGAAGAAAGAGAAAGTCCATTCACTAGAATAAAAAAAATCAAATCTGAAATGGATGTTGAGGGTGTAGCTTTCCATGTTATTATGCATGTTTTTAATGTATTTGATGTATTGTGGAATATATGTGTCAATACTTCACTCTCTTGCAAGCTTAATGGTCCAAAATCATGTATTAAACATGAGTTAAATTAATTAGTGTCATGTGTTCTCCAAATGCCATGTGATCATACACATGGTCATGCACTATAAACTTGTTCCACTAGTTATTTGACTCATTGTAGTCCGGAACACCTTAATTCAAAGTTTATACTTTTAATTATCCGGGTTTGCTTAATCATCGTTAATCCGGATTAATTAGCATCAGAGCCTTACATCATATTTCTGTGTGGAATATCACCTTTTGAAATACTAAAATCTATTTTGGTTGAGTAGTTATTTGATAACTTATCCATTTTTGGTTGGAAAGAGACTTTGTATGAAGTATTGAATAGTGATGCACCATAACATTTACACGAAATTGGACAACCACAAGTAATTTTGTAGTTATGCTATATTTGAAGTAGTAACAGTAATCATATTCTCGCAAAATACTAATATTTTCCCATGGAGTCGGGGTTATTTTAGTTGTTTCATGTAATTTGTAAATATAATCCTTACCCAATCATCTACACCAAACATAGTATATATTCTATAATTTCTAATCATACAAAACAAAATGTTACACATCATCACGCTAAATTATTTATCCTTATTTATCATTTACTTATCACTCTTATTATTCATTATTCACTTATCATATCCACGAACCAAGTGCACCCTTAGACGATATATTATCAAGATTTCAATTACATCTACCATTGAAATGCTTTCGTTGCTCAAATGCCAATTCAGAAAGTATTGATAATGTTTTTTTTTCAAATGGAGAACTGGCGACTAATGTATGGAGTTTCTTCGCGGCATAGCGGTGTGACTACGGCGACCGTTAATGTGAGGGGTAGGTTAGCTGCTTGGTGGTTCTCACCACGTAAATCACCTCAAGTTAGATTTCTCTTTTAGATTGTTCCTTTACTCATTTGTGAATTTGTGGAAGGTTCGGAATAAGGCTGTTTTTGAGAGTATGAATACGGATTTGAATACACTTTGCCAATATATCTTTGGAGATATCAAATCTATTTCTCTCTTAAATTTAACCACTCTTAGTTTGTGTGGTGTGGCCCACTTTCTTTGAATCGATTTCATTCATGCACGAGGAAGTTATTTTTGAACTGTTAGATTGAATTCCTCCGCCTACTACAATCCTAAAACAAAATACAAATGGGTGCTCTAAGGGTAATCCCATTCTTAGTGGTGGTGGTGGGGTTCTTCGTGATTATGAAGGAAATGCTCTCCTAACTTTCTCCGGTTATTTTGGTACTCTCACTAGTTTACAAGCAGAGGCTCATGCTTTACTTTTGGGACTTCGTCTATGTTCTCAACACGAATTCCATAATATTCATGTTGAAATAGACTCGAAGATTTTGGTGCATAGTCTTCAAAATGACTTTTAATGCCCTTGATCTCTACATAAAGTATTATCTTAGATTCATCGGTTTCTCCCTTTGGTTGTTCAGATTTCTCATTGCTTGCGAGTAGGGGTGCTTAACGGGCCGGGTCAATCCGGACCCGGCCCAAAATCTGACCGGTTAGCCCAGTTTGGAACCGGAACCGAGCTAACTGGTTCCGACCAGGTCCTGAACCGGTAAGATACCGGTCCGAATCGATTCTACCGTTCCAAAATTGGTATCTTACCGGTTCAGGACTAAACGGATCCGGTTCCGGTTCCGGGTTGAACCAGAACCGGATACTTTAATTTAAAAAAGTAAATTTTTTTTTAAAAAATTTAGATAAATATATTTGAGGTTAGTTTACAAACACAAAGGCCCATTAGCTCAATTGGTTAGAGCTTTAGAGTAGAAGACGATGGCCGCGTGTTCGAATCCTCCAAGCAGCAATTTTCCTTGATTTTTGAAAAATAAAATTCAAAAAAATTGGTTCCGAGTTGGACTGGTCCAACCCGGAACAGGTAGAACCGGAACCGGATCGGACCGGTTCACGGAATTAGGGGATCCGGAGCCGGCCGGTTCTGGATCAGACCGATTCGGGTTGCCTCGTTAAGCACCCCTACTTTGGTGAAGCTAATAAAGTCATATATGTATTGTTTAACGAAGGTTGTTCTCATTCTCATGTCCCCGTTCGCACTTACAATCATAATCATCTGATCCTAAGATTGGCACGAGGCGAGCTCCGGCTAAATAAAATCGGTATTCCTTCAATTAGATGAGTCACAGTTTAGCTACCTAAAATTTTCTTGTAATTTTCTAGGTTAGGTCTAGTCAACCTCATGTAAAATGTGGTTGGATTATTAATAAAAAGTTTATTATTTAAAAGGAAAAAGGGAAAAATCGGGCCAATACCATTAGGTAAAAGATTTTTCGGCCGAGTCACCGAAAAAAATTCTTTCAACTAGGTCCAATTTTGGTCAAAATGACCAAAATAGTCTTCTGTCTTCCTTGGATCACCCCATTCAACCTCAAAACCCTAGTCTCCAACACTCACACCAGCCACATGTCCCAACCACCAATGCCGGGCATCGAAAGTTATCGCTCCTTCCATGGCGTCGGAGCTGAGCGCACTGGTGGCAAAGGAACAAAAACGGTTGTGCACGAAGAGAAAATCACATTCTTCTTCTGTTTATAATATATTTACCGATTGTGTATCTTATGAATTTCAATTTTATTGTAATGAATGTTTGTAGATTTTTAATGTGGAACGCAAAACTATAATTTATTTGAGATGTTCGATCAATTGCTCGAATGAAAATTTTATATTTATTATAAATTTCAATTTTATTGTAACGATTGTTTGTAGATTTTTAATGTGAAACTCAAAACTATAATGTAATTGAAATGTCAGATCAATTGTTTGAATGAAAATTTTGAAAATGATATCGAAACCATTGGTGCATGTAATTTACATGCACCGATAGACTCAGTGGTGCATGTAACTTACATGCATCTTTAGACTTACGTGTTGCTTTCTTATTTTAGTTTGATATTTCACATCATGAGCCTTCTATGATGTCTGAAATTCCCAATTGACATCTTTCATATTGAAATCACATAATGACCCTTGCATATTGGTTACATGCACCGATAGTACATGAGTCTATCAGTGCATGTAATTTACATGCACCGATAGACTAGTGTTGCATGTAATTTACATGCACCACTAGGTGTTGCTTTTGTGTGTCTTGTTTAAGATAGACTCAGTGGTGCATGTGCCACAAAGTGTATCGTATTACTCTTCTCCAGAAGCTTGACCACACAAATTCTCCAATGTACTAGCCATTATGTTTGAATAAACTTCAAGATTTAAAACACTCATTTTGTGTGTTGAATCAATCATATTATTGAAACCATCATTAAATCAAAAGTTAAGGTTTAAAAAAGAACATGTTTTTGGTTAAATACAATATAAAGCTATCGGTGCATGTAATTTACACACACCAATAGACTCAACGGTACATGTAGTTCACATGCACCGACTTACTAAAATCTATCGATGCATGTAATTTACATGCACCGATAGGCGGTGATGCACTAATATACTATATATTTTTATCTAATTACTAAATAACAATGAATAAAACATAAAAATGTGAATTAATTTTTCATTCTATAACTTTTCAATTGATCTTATAACAAAGTACAATATATTATTTTAGAAAGTAAATTTTTATTATGGATGAACATATAATATATGATAAATTATTAAATAATCTCATAACAAAAGTATATTATTTTGCAAATGATAATCTATTACACATACGTGTCTTAATTTTTAAGTGTTATCTGTGATAGTCTTTAAGACTTACCGTATGAGACTTAATATTATGTAATTGAGAACCAATGCAAATGTTGAGTACATCGGTGCATGTAAGTTGCATGCACCGATAGACTAGGGGTGCATGTAAATTACATGCATCGATAGACTAGCGGTGCATGTAATTTACATGCACCACTATGTGTTGCTTGCTTGTTTAAGATTGTTAGTTCTTCAACTTTGATTTGGGAAGATAAGATGGTGCTACCTCACTGATATATTGTCAGGAATTTGCTATATGTATCGTTTATGTTATTATAGATCCTTGTACTAATGTAGTGGCATGATGTCTGAAATTTTAGGAAATGAAATCAGTATGTAAACAAATGAAAACGAAATTTTAGAGTCTAATTTTGAGTTGGTATGTTGTATAAACAAATGAAAGTGGAAAAAAAATCAACACATTTGGAATGAGGTGATATGCTGTTTATCTTTTCCAAACTTGCTACAAAAAAGTTTGTTTACCTAAACAGACATTTTAACAAACACATAATGTGCACAAAAATTGAATAAAAATTCAATGTTAAGACCCAAAAATACCATAAAAACAGCAAACATAATTGAAACAAATCGTCAGTTTTATGTGGTTGGAGAAGGAGTTTTGACAATACGAAAGGAGTCGCCGTTGCCTCAACCACAACACCGACACCGCTCCATACTCCTCGCCTAACCATCGTTGCTGATTTCCCAGAACCCGCGACCATCACTGACTCTCACGACGAGGAAGAAATAATTCAACTGTTGTAAATTGGTTTTTAGAACAATGGTATTTTAGGAATAACAAAAGACTAGTCAGATTCGGGTTTCATACAAATGGACATAGTTGACAGAAGATTTTCAGAAGATATATTTAGTTGAAAAGAAGATTTTTTGGTAGATTTAGTTGATATATATTTTAAAAACTAATACTTATATGTAATTTCTTAAAAAAAAGAAAGGAAATTTTATACTCATGTAATACATTGCGCCAATAGTAAACCCTTTAATACAATAATATTCATAAAACCACAAACATAACCCCACTCCTCGCGAATAGGTCCTTTCAAATCCTCGAGCTACCAAAACGACACCGTTACTTTCTTCCCCCCTTATCTTCCTACCTAAACCTCTACAAATAAAAAACCCTAGGTCCCGAGCATCACAGAGGGCGACAATAGAATGTCATCGACGCTATTGGAGGTGACACGTGCGTCGCACGAGGAAGTCGAGCGGCTCGAGCGGATCATCGTGAAGGATCTCCAAACCGAGCCGCCGACGAACAAGGACCGTCTCTGTCAAAGTCACCGCGTTCGCAACATGATTGAGCAAATCAGTTCAACTACTCACAAGCTCGTAACATTATTATTATTAGTTTTTCAATGCTTAAAATTTTACTTTTCTAGTAGGGAGTATTTGCTTTGATTTTTAATTATGGTAAATCTTCGTGTTTTGGTATATAGATTGAAATTTACGAGGATAATGACTCTGCTAGGAAGGATGAGATCGCGGCGCTCGGTGGACAGAGTTCTACGGGAGCCAATGTCAATGTTTTCAGCGCATTTTATGATAGACTGAAAGAAGTGCGAAATTCTGTGCTTTTTACTACTATTGTATTTTTGTACTGTTTTCTATTAGTCGTTATCGATGATGTGTACTGGTGGAATGCAGATTCGTGAGTACCATAGAAGGCATCCTGCTGCTCGATATGTTGACACCACTGATGAATTTGAACAGCTTCTTAAAGAGGAGCCGGTTATTGAGTTCACTGGAGAGGTTATTATTGATCTCTTTCTGTCACATTCACACAAAATGCACTAGTTTACATGATGATAGCAGGATTCTGCTTATATTGGTACAACTTTATATTTATTACTCTCATATTTTTTCAAGTTAGTTGGCAGATTTGCTTTTATGCCATTCATAATGTAAATTTTGATTTGCTTTCAGGAAGCATCAGGGAGATACCTCGATTTGCATGAATTGTATAATGACTATATCAACTCTAAATTTGGGAAGCAAATTGAATACTCTGTTTATCTTGATTTATTTTCGCAACCAGAGAATATACCCCGCAAGTTGAAGCTCACCAGGTAGATTTACCGTTTACTACTTTTTCTCCTATGGATATGTCCTTAATACTCTACTTCTCCATTTATTCTGCTTTTTTAAAGATATTACTAGGGCAATTTTTTCCTCGGGGTTTTTGCCATGTTTTGTTCATATGTTAGATCATTTTGTTTGCTTTTCCTTCAGTATTAAAAGCCTCATGGAAACTCTTTCCCTATCTGAGAAACATTGAGTAACAATAAACTAATTGATCTGGGAATTCTTGTTTATTTGTTCTATAAGTCATTTGTTTTGAGAAAAGCATTGCATCTCATCCATTATAAACCCTTATAATATTTCTCATTTCTTTTAACAGACAATATAAAGAATATATGCAAAAACTACTGGAATATCTTATATACTTTTTCGAGCGCGCAGAACCCTTGCAAGATCTTGATAGGATATTTTCCAAGGTTGGTAATTACATCTACTGTCCTTTATATTTATATGTTCTACAATGCATCTTTATACTCTTGTTTCCAGTTAAAATTTGTTATACTGGGCCCACTAATGTTGGTTGTTCTGGATGGCCTGTTAAGTACTTATTTTATCGATTTAAGTTGTTTTTTGTCTCTATATCCGGCAGGTAGTTTCTGATTTTGAAGAGCAATGGAGTAGTGGTCTGGTTGAAGGATGGGAGAATGAGGGCCGGGATAATACTACTGTTCCACAACAGAATCAAATAATCGATCTTGATTATTACGGCACCGTTGAGGAGATAATGATTGTAGGACCTGAGAAGTTAAAGGAGGTACTGCTAGAAGTTGTGGAAGCATTTATTCAATTTTTGATGCATTCTAAGTTTACTGTGATTATTTTATATATTGAATATCACACATCTAAGGATTGGATAGCCTTTTTTCATCCACAGAACCACCTTTTTTCATCCACAGAACCATCATTTGTAGGAATGCAGCATATCTGGTCTAATGCGATTCAATTTCCAGTTTTCATTTCGCACTTTCTAGTTTCTAGAGCTTGTGAAAGTGCATTTTTTATGAAATTCTATTATGGTTAGATAGCCGACAGATTTCCTATCTTGTAGGCATTGGCTGCTCTTGGATTGAAAACAGGAGGTACTGGGCGACAACGTGCAGAGAGGATTTTTCTTACAAAGGTGAGAATACACTCTCTGATGTATAATGTAATAGATTTGTGCATGTGTTCGGTCGTACTTATGTACATGTGAGGAAATAAGGGTATATGGATGTGAATCTTTTTCTTTCTCACATCCCAGATTTAGCACTCGTTACTGTTTAGAGGGTTTGAAATGAACTTGATTGAAGAAACTCTTAAACTCATAATGACTTAATGAAAAAACTGAGCTATACTTCAATAGTAGCAGTTACCCGTGACTATTGCTCCTGATGCTGAAATTTATCAATGTTGTTGATTTGTTGAATTTTATTTTTTATTTTTTTATGTTGCAGCATACACCCCTTGAGAAGTTGGATAGAAAACATTTTGCAAAGGGCTCTCTTGGACCAGACAGAACTGGTGCAACTCTTGCCCTGCAACCGAATGAAGATGCTAAAGAGATTTCCTTGATGGAAGCCAAATTGAAAAGGTTACGCGACCTGTTGCATGAGGTAAGCTTATGATGCAACCACAATTTAAGAACTGAAATTATATTGCAAATAAAGATGAAATGATTTCCCAGAGATAAACTCTGTATACAAACCCTAGCTCAATGCTAGTATGTCCCTAGCCAAAGTTAATCCAAACAAATCGAACTTCATGTTTTCCCCCTACAACAACCCAAAAGAATGAGCTCACAGTCCCTGCTTTAGTGTGTTTGATATTTGATCCCGGCTACAAAATTCTGCAACTCTGGCTGCAAACAGTTGCTTCTTAGAGGTTCTTTGATTGTGATGCCAGCTGGAAAAAACGAAGATCCAGATTGCAACAAAAAAACATTCCTTCGAAATCACAGATGCCGTCCATGCAGTGTGCATGTTGTAAATTCAATAACTGGGGTCATTAGAGGAAGGAATGTCAATCGTTTAAATATGGCCGTCGAACAAATATTGCTGGACTTCTTGAATTATCAAGTATTCAGCTTGCTGCTTCTTGTACTTCCTCCAATAATCTTGTTACAAGCTCATTTAATTCAGGCCCAATTGTTATTAGTAATGGGAAGCCCAAAATTAAATATGTGTATGCTAGAAGAGAAAAGGAAACTTGGGTGGATAAAATGTAAACGTGAGTGGGTAGTTAGAGCATTCAATTATTTTCATTCTAGAGTGGGAAGAAAACTAGCGTACCGCTAGTGTGAGAATTGTGGAGAGAGTTCTTAGTTTGTAATTGTTTTTTCAATACAATTGTTATTTCAATTCAGAGTTCGTGTTTATTGTGCATATCTCGTTCAAATTGAGTTTCATAAGTCGTAACATTCGTCCGACCACCCGCCGGATCCTGAAGGAAGAGCTAATCCCATGGCAAATACACGTTCGGAAACTAAGGTTGAAGCGGTCGAAAGGACTCTTACTGGGGTATAGGAAAATGTGGCACAAATTCAGGCCCGAATGGACAAGATTGATCGGAGGAAAATTTCATGGCATTACTTGTGTCAGTGGAACAAATTATCAAGAATCAAGAAACATTCTCTGCGGATTATATCAAATTTAGTGATGAACAGAGAAGAGAGGCTGGGTTCGAGGAACGAGAGATTCATACTCAAAATGAAGGAGAGTTTGGATGCGAAGAGAGTAACGAGGGGGTGAAACAAGTGTTGAGGAGGATAGAGTTACCAGGGTTTGAAGGGGAGGACCCTTTGGGGTGGTTAGGAAAAGCATAACAATACTTCGAAATCCATGGCACACCCAATGAAGTTAAACCTATGTTGCACCGACACTCCAAAAAATCACCCCATGCAGTGTCTGACACTCCGCGGACACGGACACGAACACGGACACGGACACGGACACGGACACGGACACGGCAGGACACGAGTGCGACACGGTGTCGGACACGCCACGTGGCGTGTCTGGACTTTTTTTTTTAAAAAACATTCTGACACGTTTTGGACACGGCATGGACACGCCGTGGACACGGAAAATATGATTTTTTATAATTTTTTTTTTTAAAAAAAAAATTATATTTTTTTTTTTACAAAAATGTTAAAAAAATTATAACTTTTTTATGTTACCTTTTTCTTGTTTTTTTTTTACAAAATGTTAAAAAAATTATAACTTTTTTATGGTTATGTAGTTTGAGTGTTATTTGTTGTATGCTTTAATTAGTGAATGAAATGTCTACAATTTGACATCATTTTCAATTTTATTATTCAAATATTTGATAATTAAATTTTTTCTTGAATTTTAGAATTTTAGAACATAAAGAATATGTAGAATATATATAAAAAAATAAAAAATTGTCGTATTCTAGAAGTGTCGTGTCCTGTAATTTTTTAAAATCCGTGTCCCCGTGTCCGTGTCGCGTCGTACCCGTATCCGTGTCCGTGCAACATAGAGTTAAACTCAAACGCGCATACATCTGTATGCAGGGTTCCACCGTGCATTGGTTCCGGTGGGTGAAAGCTAGGATTCCGCATCTGAATTGGGATCGATTCGCGGAGGAGATAATCAAACGTTATAGTGGTTGTGATGCGAACATGTTTGAACTCGTGGCTTCGCTGAAACAAGGCCAACAGAGTGTGGATTGGTACATTGAACAATTTGAGATGATTATTGCTCAAATTGGGAATGCAACAGAAGAAGAATGCTTGAGATATTTCTTGAGTGGACTGAGGGGTGAAATTCGCCTGAAGATGTTCGTGCATAGCCCTCGCACTATTGATCGGGCAATGTCCTTGGCTAAGGGGTTGGAAATGGAACTATATGGAACTGTGGTAGATCGTGGGAGGAGCAGAACTAACCTGGGTACGACTATGGGGTGGGCTAATCCAGCCCAACCTAATGACAAGGATCGTGGAAGAACCTATTCCAATGGGAATCTGTTAGCAAGGGGAGACTGAGTGGCAGAAGTGGGAAATCGCAGGCATAATTTTTCAAAAATATTGCTAAAATTCTATTGATAAGGGGGCGTGATGGGAGAACGGTATCACATCAGGAGTATTTACATAGAAGGGAAAATGGGCTTTGCTTCAAATGTGCAGAGCCTTACCACCCCATACATAGGTGTACCAACAAGACATTGAGAATTACCATATTATCTGAGGAGGAAGGAGAGGGTGGAGAAGTCGAGATTAACGATGGGGAGGAAGAAATCGTTCAGAGGAGTGAGGAGGTTGGAGGCAATGAAGAAGCTCCTAGCACGAGTACAATACTTTAGAATTGCCACTGTATTCTATGCACGTGATCAATCAACCACAGACATTGATAATGAGGGCGAGGATAGCTGATCGTGAGGTGATTGCAATGGTAGACAGCGGGGACAGTCACAATTTTGTATCAAAAAGCTTGGTTCATGAGTTGGGTTTGAAGGTAGATGGTATCGTGCATTTTGGCGTGTGTTTAGGAGATGGGGGGCATGTGGCGTGCCAAGGGGTTTGTAGAGGATTGGAGGTGGATTTGGGACAATGTTTCGAGGGCTATGTTTTTGAGTTAGGGGGAGTGGATCTAATTCTTGGGGTGGATTAGTTATGTACTTTGGGGGACGTTGTGCTTAATTGGAACAAAATGCTCATGAAATTTGTGAGGAATGAGCAATCTATCATTGTACAAGGGGATTCTTCCCTTCGTAGATCAATTGTATCACTAAAAGCGATTACTAAAGTCAGTGATATTGAATTCAGTGGTGTTGTAGTGCTGGAGTGGAGTTCGAATGTGGGAGAGGGAGAGAAGAAGCAGGCAGCCCCACGGGCAGAGGTTAAAAAGTTGATTCATCAATTTCTGGGGGTCTTCCAAGAGCCAAAAGGACTACCACCTAGTAGGGGAAAAGAACATGCAATCAGCATCAAACATGGCAGTGGACCAGTGTCAGTGAGACCATACAAGTATGCACATCGACAGAAAGATGAGATTGAAAGAATGGTTGCTGAAATGCTTGAATCCGGAGTTATACGGCCCATCAACTGCCCATATTCCAGCCCCATTATTCTTGTAAAGAAGAAAGATGGAAGTTGGCGCTTTTGTATGGACTATCGGGCTCTAAATGACATCACTATAGCTGACAAATATCCCATACCCGTTGTGGATGAATTGTTCGATGAACTACATGGAGCACACCATTTCTCAAAGCTAGATTTAAAATCAGGATATCATCAATTTTTTGCCAAAGACAGCTTTCAGGACACATACAGGGCATTATGAATTTAGGGTGATGCCTTTTGGGCTAAAGAACGCTCCTGCCACATTCCAATGAATGAGGTATTCCGACCTTATTTACGCAAATTTGTTTTAGTTTTCTTTGTGACATTTTGATTTATAGCAAAGAATGGGATGAACACACGAAACATCTTGAGTTGGTATTGAGTTTGCCGGAGAATAATCAATTGGTGCTGAATGAAAACAAATGTCAATTTGGTTTGAGCCAAGTTGATTATTTGGGCCACATTATCGCACCACAAGGGGTAATGGTGGACCCAAAGAAGGTGGAAAGCGTGACGCTTTGGCCAAGACTACATGACACAAAGGGCTTGAGAGGGTTTTTGGGTTTGACTAGGTATTATAGAAAATTTATCAAGGATTATGAAAAAATAGCTCGACCCTTGACAGATCAACTCAAGAAAAACAACTTTGCATGGAATGAACAGGTTGGGATGGCTTTTAAGGAATTAAAAGTGGCGTTATGTCAAGCTCCAGTTTTGAGAATGCCAGATTTCAACAAGGAATTTGTAGTGTAATGTGATGCTTCGGGAGTGGGATTGGCTGTCGTATTGGTTCAGGAGAAGAGGCATGTGGCCTATTACAGTAAGGCTCTAGCTGAGAGAGCGCTGGGTAAATCTGCCTATGACAAAGAGTTAATGGCTTTGGTTCTATCAGTACAACATCGGGGCATTGTCTGTTGGGAAAGAAGTTCGTGGTGATAACAGATCACAAGCCATTGAAAAATTTGTTGCATCAAAGAATTACAACACCTGATCAACAACATTGGTTGGTCAAACTTTTGGGATATGAGTTCAAGATAAAACACAAGGCTGGATCCGAGAATGGGGCTGCTGATGGGTTGGGGCAGCCAAATTGAAAGAAGAGGTGATGAAAGACCCCAAATTATTGAAAATTATACAAGAGATAAATAATGGGAATGACTATCCTACAGGATTTTCAATGGCTAATGGTTGTCTTTTGTTTAAAGGAAGGTTGGTGGTACCCAAGGAGTCTTCATGGGTTCAGAAGTTGTTAAGAGAGTGCCACTCAACTCTTGCAGGGGGGTCATTCTGGTGCATTGCGTACCTACAAGAGGCTGGCTACTGAATTTTTTTGGGAAGGTACGAAAAAGGATGTATGTCGGTTTGTAGCAGAAAGTGTGGTCTGTCAAAAACAAAAGTATGAAGTTGTGTCCCCTGCGGGGTTATTACAGCCGCTAGAGATACCAGCAGCTATTTGGGAGGACTTATCCATGGACTTTATCGTAGGGCTCCCGAAATCCAAAGGGTTTGAGGTGATCTTAGTAGTCATAGACATGCTATCTAAATACGGACACTTTGTATTAGGGGTGGTTACCGGTTCGAACCGGTCCGGTCCGGACCGGAACCGGCCGGTTCCGGGCCCGTTATGGGCGGAACCGGTCCGATCCGGTAAGGAACCGGATCGGATCCGGTTCCGGTTCCACCGGTTCCGGGTTGGACCGGTTCCAACCCGGAACCGGATTTTTCTTTTCTTTTTTTTTTTTTTTAAAAAAGGAAAAAAGGAAAAGATTTATCGAAATTATTTTTTTTTTTCAAAATGGATCCGGTCCGGACCGGAACCGGATCCGTTTGGTCCGGAACCGGTAAGATACCGGATCCGGAACGGTAGAACCGATCCGGTCCGGTATCAAACCGGTTCCGGACCGGTTCGGGACCGGTTAGTCCGGTTCCGGTTCCGGTTTCGGACCGGACTAACCGGTCCGGTTTCGGACCGGGTCCGGATCGACCCGGTCCGATAAGCACCCCTACTTTGTATTGCTAAAGCATCCATATACAACAACCACGGTGGCTGAGGCATTTATTAGAGAAACTGTGCGACTGCATGGCATTCCCAAGACTTTAGTGAGTGACAGGGATGCCGTGTTTTTGAGCATATTTTGGGAAGAGCTATTTAAAGCACAAGGAACAGAACTGAGGATGAGCACAACCTATCATCCCGAGACAGACGGATAAACTGAGGCGTTGAGTAAGTGTTTAGAAATCTACCTCAGATGTTTTTCTTCAGAGCAACCAAAGAGTTGGGTTAATTGGATTCGTTGGGCTGAGTATTGGTATAATACTTCATACCAAACTGCCGCAAAGATGACTCCATTTGAGATTGTGTACGGTCGGAAACCACCAACCATCATTCGTTTCCTACAGGGTGAGTCATCGGTGGCTGCTGTATCACAAGCGTTGGTGGACAGAGACGAACTGTTGAGGCAATTGAAATACAATCTGGAAAGAGCATGGCAGCAGATGGAAAAATTCGCAAATAGGAAGAGACGGGAAGTGAATTTTGAGATAGGGGAGTTGGTTTGGTTAAATTCGAGGCCCCACCGTCAGAATTCTGTTTGCACAAGAGTGTTTCAAAAGTGAGCACCTCGTTATTACGGTCCTTTTAAGGTATTAAAGAGAGTAGGGAAGGTGTCTTATCGTCTGCAATTGCCGGAAGGGTTCAATGTACATCCAGTTTTTCCTGTCTCATGTCTAAGGAAAGTGAGGGGGAAGGTGGTAGAGGAAACAGGGCTACCAAAGGACTTGGATGAAGATTTATACATGAAATTTGAACCTGCAGAAGCTCTGGCCTACAGGAAGAAACCACAGAAGGGAAAGGAGGTCACAGAAGTTCTAATCCGTTGGAAGGGGGGAAATGTAGAAGATGCTACTTGGGAAGCAAATGAGGAACTCGCACTACAATTTCCAGATCTTCGCCTTGAGGACAAGACGAGTTTTGAAGGGGGCGGAATTGTTACAAGCCCATTTAATTCATGCCCAATTGTTATTAGTAATGGGAAGCCCAAAATTAAATACGTGTATGCTAGAAAGAGAAAAGGAAACGTGGGTGGATAAAATGTAAACGTGGGTGGGTAGGTAGGTAGAGCATTCAGTTATTTTCATTCTAGAGTGGGAAGAAAACTAGCGTACTGCTAGTGTGAGAATTGTGGAGAGAGAGTTCTTAGTTTGTAATTGTTTCTTCAATACAATTGTTATTTCAATTCAGAGTTCATGTTTATTGTGTATATCTCGTTCAAATTGAGTTTCATAAGTCATAACGCATCTTCATGAACATTAGAACAACTATACAAAACCCATAACTCCTTATCCTGTTGGGATATAAATTTAATAATCCTAGCAAAACTCCTTATCGATTCCACATAGCACAAAAGTAGCCTTACATTCCTCTTGAGCATTTCATCAAACAGCAGCTTCGCATAGTCAACTATTTTTTCCTTATACAAACCACCAATGAAGACATTATATGCGACACTACTGTCAGTACTGCAAGATGCTACTTCCACGATCAATTCATTAATAGGCAGACCCAATACAAATTTCAGAATATAATATGGGCTTGTACCATTGTCCTACATAATCGCTGCCTTCTGCTCCCTATCTTTTCAAAAACTGCTGCATTACAGTCCCAAAATCTGTAAAAACCTCCTGGAACTCCAATATTGCCGGCTTCATCTTCTTCACTGTCAAATTTATTTCCTTCGCTAGCTCCAGCATCTTATCTTCCAAAGCATCAAGCCTCTCGTCGTCGACCTCTGTGGTTGCCATCTTTCCTTCGAGCAATCTGGCAGGTCGGACACAATGACGCAACCACAATTTAAGAACTGAAATTATATTGCAAATAAAGATGAAATGATTTCCCCAAGATAAACTAAATGCTAGTATTTCCGTAGCCAAAGCTAGTCCAAACAATTCAAATAAAAGTATCAGAACGCCTAACCTACTCTCTCCATTCACATTTTTATATCCTCCCCCCTTTCTAGATACTTCCAAAGCTTATAACTCATTGGCTTGTTTTTTTATAGGCCCAATATATTTGGGTACCTAACAGCTTATAAGGTCTCTCACCCCTTTTATCCTCTCGCCATTCTCTATTTGATTTCTTATTTCCTTTTTTAGTTGGTACTTCACCCCCTCTTTCTTTCTTATGGTGGTTGTCATTTCACCCAGTCCACCTTCTTCTGCATTAAAATTCATATGACTTGGAGACTGCAAGAGTGAAATCTTTCTGAAACTGGTGACTTAATTTATTCTGTGGTTTTTACTTTGCAGACAATTGTGAGAACAAAAGAAAATATCGAGAAGAAACATGCCTTGACATATGATGAAATTGTACAAGAACGTGAAGAGGTACTGCTATTTTCAAGCTCTGCTAACCCAGACACTACTGGAATAAGATCTAAAAATGGACAAAGTTGAAATAAAAGGAAAACCACTCATACCGAGGCTATTTGTGCAACAGTTATCAGTGCCTTAGCGTATGCTCATTTGTTTAATGAAGCTAAATTGTTGGTTGAGCACTTTGATCGAAGGGTGTTGTGCTCCTTCAGCATTCATAAAGACACGTTGCAGTGCCTTAGAGTTGTATCATTTTCCCTGGTTTTGTTGGCGTTATATTTATTAACTAAAAATTGAAAACGTTCTAGTAAAATAATTGGACGAACTGATTTACGCACATGTCCTGAATTGTGGATAGGTTGTTTTGAATCAGTATTACTGAGGGGAAGCTGTGGATATGTTGTGTTTATTTGTGAATCTAATTTATTTTATTGACTTTTACTCAGGATGAGGTGCAGCCTGAATCTGAAAGTGATGATGAGGATCAGCAGATCTACAATCCTTTGAAATTGCCCATGGGTTGGGATGGAAAGCCTATACCATACTGGTTATATAAGCTTCATGGGCTTGGTCAGGTAAATAATCTTCTACTCCTTTTGGAATTTGATGAATCTGTTGATTTTTCTTGATATGTTTTTTCAATGGTCTGTTGTGAAGCCTCTCTATTGCTTTCTATTAAAAGATTCCAGTATACTAACAGAATGCTCTGATAGAAATTTTTAGCTAGTTAACAATTTTGAGCCATAGTCCTAGGAGATCTAACCAGTCCGCAAACGCATCCCCCTCGGTGGAGTTGGAAAATGGAAAAGAGTGCATGGAAAACACAGAAAAATAGAAGAAAATTATCACAAAGGCGCCAAGTAACAAAACAAAATGTGGGAAAGACGGATAGCTATAAATTAAAATCCTTGTGGAACCAAGAAAGCAGAAGAAAAGAATAGAACGAACAAATTGTTGATCTATGTAGTGCCAACCCTTTCTAGATTTTCTTGCTACTGAGTCTTGTTTCCTTTGAAACTGAGGGATATTGGTGGTTCGATAATAAGTTGGTTTTAGTAACATAGGCTGAAGAGTGAGGCTTGTCGATACCAGTTATTTCCTACTGTTGGATGGTCTTGATGGTAATATTCCCTTCATGTTCGCATTCTTAGCAGTCTACTACTATGTCTGGCTTTATGAATCATTTTTCAATTTTTTTTTTACTCTTGATGAATTTTTTTATGTCTACAGGAGTTCAAATGTGAAATATGTGGGAACCAAAGTTATTGGGGCCGTAGGGCTTATGAGCGCCATTTCAAGGAATGGAGACACCAACATGGGATGCGATGTCTTGGTATTCCAAACACCAAGAATTTCAATGAAATAACATCCATTGAGGTATTCTTTCTAGCATGCATTTTGGATTTTTACCAGCTTTGTCGTTGTGGACTATCTTCCTGGTGGATGTTATGACCAACGAATGCTATCCTCATTCATGTGAAACAATGATCCATTAATCTAACGAGTAGACATCTTATTTTGTCCAAATTACACGTACCTATGATTCATTGCAATAGTAATGTTTAATTCATCCTTTCTGGAACATATGGGTAACAATACTGATCCATGCACATAGGAAGCGAAACAACTTTGGGAAAAAATCCAAGAGAAGCAAGGCGTAAATAAGTGGCGGCCTGAGCTCGAAGAAGAATATGAAGATAAGGAGGGTAACATTTATAACAAGAAGACGTATACTGATCTACAACGTCAGGGTTTGATATGAGTAGAGAATCAGCCATGCTTATTCTTTGGAAAACTCGACATATTCAGCAGATATGCCCTGTGTTCTGACACAGATAACGGTTTAAGTTTTCAGAAGCAGTGATCCTCTTCTCCGGGTCACTATTCTTACATGCAGTTCCATATAACCTATTAGTAATTATGGTTTCATATGTATGATGTAATGTCAGTACTCAGTAGGACCAAATGGTTTGCGAGTACAAATTGTCTTCGATTTGAATTGTGTCGTTTGTTCGAAGGAGATTTTTCAACTTGAATTGGTTAACAAGTAAAAGACATTTTGTAGTTACTTTTGTTTACTTTTTCTAAATTGTCTTTTTAGACAAATTTTGAAACTTGATATATAATTATTGATTGGGGGAAAAACATAGAAAAAATGTTCCGAATTGCAGTCTGAGGTAATTTATATGCTTTAAAATTTAGAAAATAATACTTCCATGAAGCTCTTTATAGCTATACATATAAAATTCCTATGTCGATCGAAATCAAAGACTATGCAAACTCTTACTCAGACCGGCAAAGTACGAATAAATTACACGGGAGATTTTATTTATTTTATTTTATTACTAATTAAACAATATATATACATAGCTAATATATCATTTCGTCTACACAAGACTATTCAAGTAATGAAAAAACAAACTAATCTACAAACTAAGAGGTTTATGCATCCAGTTTATTAAGTACATTCTACCTAAGCTTCAATTTACTTGCAGATACCTAACATTACCACACCGGACGCTTCTTTCTTTTTCCGCTCACAACTAAGATTTACCACACCTATGCGCTTGTTCTTGCTCGTTGTCACTGATTCTTGGAGCTTTCTATTTCTTCCGTCCTCGCAAATCTTCCACGAATTCTTGGCTGGCTGTCAGCCAACGCCTTCCTGCAAGCATACTGAAAACAAACATACAATAAGTTTCGTAAAGGTGTAGTTTATGGAAAGAGGTAACCTGGTAGTTTTGAACTGACCTTGATTTTTCTGCCAAAGTTTCGCTTGGACTTCTTGCTCCGGTACCTGGAAAGTTTCTCCTTGCGTTCTTCAGAAGTGTAACTACTAGTAATAGTTAGCATCCCCAATGGGGAATGTACTAGGTTTATATTACCATTACCAAGAGTCTGTCATAAAAACTCAGAATCAATGAACCGTGCCCTATCCTGTTTAAGAGGACACAAAACATCTATGCCTTTCTTAGTCCGCAGACTTTGTTCGTAGAACAGATATATGCATATGGACTTGAATCATGAGAGTAAGTAGAGGAGAAATAATTTCATTTTATTGTCTTCACATGTTACGAAAATAGAAACTTTACAATGACCAATTTTGGGACCTATTGAGAATGGTTACCGCTGGATACTATTTCCCATTCTCAAATGTTTCAAACAAATAAACGTAAGTGGCTAAAAGAGTCGATGTATAATGTTAAAGACCATTTCCATGGTCCGATATGAGACAAGATATCACTGTGGTTCCCGCTCATATTTTGACCAAACATGGAGTCACATTTCTTGGGCTCTTTATCCTTTGTTATGGGTAGTATAAGATTCTATTCGGACACAACCCAATCTTATCGTGCAGTGAAAGAAGACAGGAATTCGCAAGTATGCATGAGTAGCTTGTAAAGACGATAAACAAGAAAGTAAGTGATTTTTAACCTTTATGTCTCCTTCGCTGTATGCTCTTCGCATCCCGTAAACAGCTCCAAAGTCCATAACAGGGAGATCAAGAAAATTTGGCCTCAATGGAGCCTCGTGTACATATTCCATTGAACTCAGACAACTCGAACTAACACTCTTCTGGAACGAACCCTCGGCAATGGAGACTCCATCCGTCTTCACAGCAGGAACTTCTATGCTTAGGATATCAGATAGAGGTGTTTCATTTCCTTCCTTGGCCAAAAGATCCTTCTTGCATTCATAAAAAACATCACTGAGGAGCTGACCACTCTTGATGGATGATTCGATATCTGACGCAGTCAATGATTGTGGTGATATGACGTTTTCCCCACAAGAAATCATTGAAATGGCAGCTGTCATTGGATCGATACCCATAATTGGTTCTTCGATTACTGGTTCAGGAGCCTTGAAGAGATCCCCCTCTCCTCCGAGGTTGTAATCCGATATAGTGGACGTCCGAACGAGACTACTTGTTATGCCCTATGTTAGATTTAAAAAAAAAATTTGGTAGTGAGACAAATAGTCTGAGGTGAAAAGCATTAACAAAGTTAATAGCCACTATATACTGTCACCTGTTCATGATTTTAGACATAGCCAAGAAACATTAACACAGTTGTATAGGTCACTAGACATTGTCACCTTTTTCCGATTTCAGAACAAACACCTAAAACCAACAATAATGTTTCAAATATTCAAAAAACCATTCTGCATTTATCATTTTCATGTTTTCCAGTTTTGTCAACTCCTACAAAGTTCTAAAGAGACAAGATGCTAAGCTATATGCTCGACAAATTCTCCCTTGCACTCCATCTGAAGACATTACCAAGTAGTGGTGCACCAACTGATGTTGTGGCAAGGCCAAGCCTCATCCTTTACATTGACCATTTCCTTCTCTTTCAAAGAGGAATAGAACCGGTCCTGTACTCCCCCACAGTGGCAGAGCCAAAAAAGGAACATGGAGGGTCTAATATGAAAATTTAAGTTTTTTTAATGATTCAGGGAACAGAATTTTAATTTTCCTATGCAAACTCTAGGTAAATATGGTCACACGTAGGAGGGATTGGACAACCATCAATGTCTTCCCCACCTCTCTCCCACAGCCGACAACCAATGAAATCATCTCTACAAGGATGTAACCAGTATGAATCTTGTACCCTTGTCGACCCTAGAAATGCTTATTAGCTCAAACCTTCAAGCAAATGGAAAGCGCAATAAAGGGTAAAATAACCCTTTTAAGGAAAACAAGAATGCTACTCGAATGAATGGAAACCCCTCAAGGAAAACGGAAAAAAGGTTAGTAGAATAACAACCATTAAAGGGTAACTGAGCTTAGCTTATCCCTACCTTTTCCTCAACTTTTTCCATCTTTAATCAGCTTAAGTGGGATGAAAAGTGAATCCACAACACTAAGTTGGCGTTACAAGATCAGAATCAACAAAAAGGAGTTGTGTAAAATAAAAAGATTAGTCATCCCCTACTTTGTCTTTTTTCAAACGAATGAAGGATGGGGAATTGAGTGAAAAACACGGAACTAATGATAATGATGTAATTTCCACATCTTTCTTTTCTCTCTCCCATAAATAGATCCCAGCACATAAAGAACTCAAATTGTTTTCCGTTTATGCTGGCTCTAATCCCATTAAAAACAATAATTATAAAATAAAAATCCAAGCTTTGAAACGAAGAAACAACTATTCAATTCATTTTCAAACCAGAAATCCAATGGGATTTCTTCACAGAACTACAAAATAAATGAAAGAATCATTCTTCCAAATTTTATTTGATATATACTAAAACAAATCACTAATAACCCACCAAAAAATTCGATCCTGAACTTGAAATATGGTAAGAGCCATTACCATTCACCAAAAAACAGATGATTAATTAGAACCCACCTCAAGAAAACCCAACGAAGATCAGAAACCCCAACTAAACATTGTTTTGGCAGTTGTTGCAAATGGAAAAAAACCCCACAAAACTAAATCATTCTAATTTTGAAAAGAAGATTAATGTAGGCCAAGAAAAGAAAAAAACAAGGAGATTAATTACCAATGAAGCATTGGGTTTGTGTGAGCAGCAAAACTCATCAAACTGCTGAACTTCTTGAGTGAAGTTCTGGAAGTAAGGGAACATTAGATCAGTATCTGCATACATTTACTTCACTTTTTCTTTGAAATTTATCTCCGTTTAAAGATTTACTGAAAGATAAGAAAAGCAGAGTGTAAGCACAGCTAGAAAGAGAGAAGCTTTAATGGTGGAGAGGCCTATTTATGGGGTATCAAACAGAGGGAAAAGGCACGAATAGTTAGCAGCAGAAGGAAACAATCAGTGTTTACTTTTTTCTTTTTAAAATTTATTTAGGGAACTGCGACCACTGTCTTGAGAGTTGAGTAAACTATCGGACTGACATAATAACTTGTACATAATATTATTTAATTAAATTGTATTAGGCAAGCTCAATGCGATAGATTTGAGCAGGAAAATGTTGGTAAAGATAATTGAAGTCGTGACCAAAAACCTTCGTGATTCTGAAAATTTACAAAACTATTCATAAATATATTTATTTTATATGAAAAATAATTGCAAAATATAATTTAAATAATACATAAAATACTTATTAACAACAAAAATTTGATCTTGACTTTTTGTCCAGTATTTGGGTCTAAAATATAAAAGTTAGAGTCGAGATATTAAAATTGAACTCGATTGGTTGCACCCTTGGTCGCTAGTGAAGCTTATTTTACAAAATATCTCGTCAACTTGTGATAATTATTATAATAATATATTAATTATATATTATTTTATTATAATAAGAGTGATTACATAATAATAATAATAATAATAATATTATTATTATTATTATTACAGGTATGAGTTTGAGTGACGACATGAAACCTTGAGTCCGACTTGCTTGTACATGAATTATTCAAGAGACATTCCTCAATTTAAGGTGGCCTTTTATTCTGACTTTTTGTAGTGTGCAAAAGTTCAGATATAAATTATAATTTGTGATAAATTAAGGAGAAATTGAAAAAAAACTCCCCAAAACCTATTTTTCATTTTGAATTTACTCCTCATTATAAGATTTTAAATAGATTCCTCCCTAATTTAAAATAAACTTATTGTTTACTCTCTCCCTTCTTTTTTAAGACCATAATACCCTTATCTGTATGTTTGTGTCATGCATGTGCCTTAATAAACTTGAGATCCTTCAATTTCTGTTATCTCGAGAAAACTCAAGGGCATACTTTTGCAAAAGACTCATAGTTCATGAAAAATAATAAGCCCTAACATTTCTTTATTCTATGTAAAATAAATAATAGGCTCATCATGCTAATTACAATAAAATTTTAACAAACTGAAATATACGATTTTGACCATAACGACACTAGGTGAGGTGGTTTGCAAAGCCACAAGTCAGAAAATTACTGCCTCCATACTGTTTTACGAATGGCTCCTCACCATCCAACCTCAGCCCCTCAGGCGATGTTAGTCTACAAGTTATCCGACTCCTTCAGAAACCACACAGCACAACCCTAATTCATTTTCTACATTAGGGCGTAAGGCATAATCAAGATATAAGAACAATTTAAAGAAATCTGGGAGATAGATGGGCAGCAACTTTTATTTTATTGTGAAAATACTTGTAATATCTATTACATTAAAATATCACCTTTTGGGAGGAGACAAACTTGTTTAGCCTCTCATGTAGATGAGGCTTGACTCAAGAACACATAAACTGGTTACAGAACGATATAACAAATTGTTACAAAAATAGAAGAGAGAAATAAAATATTAACAAGCTATGAAAGTTGAAAGATTACAACGTTGGGAGACTACAATTTTTATTCTCAGAAAACTATGGCGATTTTTTGATGTCCTTAGCTTCCTGATTGAGTGCCTTTATATATGCATGAATCGGACTTCAACTTTGGATTCCAAATCTTGATAATTGTTGAGTGCGCCTGTGAGTGAGCCTTAACTTTCACGTAGTCTGGCATCTTTGTCTGAGTGTGCAAACTTTTCTTGTGAGTGGTCCATTATTTTGTCCGAGTGCGTTTAACAGTTATCACACTAATTTTTAATGGTCCACGGATTTCCTTTGTCGGGGAATCTTTACATTATTGGTTTTTGTGGTCCCCGAGCTTTAGAAAAACGGGCTCTCTTGCGCAGGTCTTTTGTCTTTTCCTGCCTCTGATCTGTAGGGTTTGGATCGGAATCCTTTCCCGAATTCTGGTTCTTTCTGCTCCGGGCATGTTTGGTAAATATGATCTATCCATCGACCAATGTGTGCCATGTTGTAGAATTTTCGGTAAGCTTCTTTTCTTGCCGGAATCTTGTTTTCCCAAAGAATTATCCTTTTTGTTTCGAAGAGCTCTTCAGCAAATCTCGTTGATGTTTCTGTCATGGAATTCAGCATGAAGTACCATTGGCTGAATTCTAGAAGAACTTGAATGAGTATTTAACTTTGTCCATTTCGGTTAGACAAACCCAAAGAGCCCATTCACGTCTGGTTGAAACTTCATCTTCTGTGATAGTTCCAGCCAAAACTGGTATGCCATCTGGCAGCGCCATTTTTATTTTTTTAAGGAGTTCCCATCTGGTCGTCGGAGCTTGATAACATGAAAAGGTTCAATGAAGCCCTTCTTCCCTGGTTCTGGAGCAGCACTGAAAAAATACAACTCCAAGATATCTCATCTGGCCAAATGTGGATATTGGATTATTGGCCCATGTCCATGAACAGCTTATCTGATCCATTTTGCTAATTTTGAAATTTAAGAGAATACTGGTGCAACAGTATAAACCAAAGCAAGAGCTCCGAAATTATATTCTTGAACTTCGTTTGGATGGCTTCTTGGCTTCATCCAAACCCTCAGATATTTTTCGAAGATATCAACAATAGTTTTGTCTGGGTTGATACCCCATCTGGTTATTAGTTTCTCCCAAGTGTGTTAGTAATCCCGCATAGGTGAATAACTAATTATCATTAGTTTGAACCCTAGAGGTGTCAGTCATTGGCCTAAGGTTCAACTCTCCCTCTTTTACCCCAGAGGTGCTGGGTTGACTTGAAGGTTCAGATTGTGATGTCACCTGACCCTCAACATTCGCTACAACTTGTACATCCTCAAGGAATGCATTATCTGCAACACTCATGACAGGGGTACTTGAATCCGTTGCCCCCAGGTTAGATGAGCCCCTTCTCTAAACACTCCTTTTTTTCACCGTTGGAGGTGCGGCCTAGAGGATGGGCCCTTTCAATACTTCAAACAAATGTTCATGGTCCCAAAAGCATGCTCGTATGTGACCAGTAACAAGTTCCTGATCTGCTCGTTGAAGCCGTCCTGCGACCTCACCATTGAGACAAAGTATCCCAAAGTCTTGTTCCAGGATCTCCAGGTTTTCTCTGAGATTCCTTACTCGTTTGAGGGTATCGCTAGCAATGTGTCCCTCCATCTCGTATTAAGAAATCCGCAAGAACATTTTTATCAGATTTCACTATGACAATATCATAATCATAATATTGGCATTCATCTTGCCATATTAAAAGTCTAGTCTTTCCTGGTTTTGATTCAATTTTATTTTTCAGAAAAAGACTTTACACTGGTATATCTATTTTTAAGATAAACTTTTTTGCATGTAAGAATAATGGCCATTTTTAAAAGCCTTTTGAACTGCAAAGAACTCATTCTCGTTGATGTGCCATCTGATAACTTCGCTATTGTCAAATAAACGCTGCAATATCTGCATGACACTTCTCCTTCTGGTGTAGCCTTGCATGCTTTGGTAGTTGCCTACAAACTTCTTTAAGCTGTTTGACATCTCGACTATCGAACTTAACATCTTTCTTGAGTAGTTGACTGAATACCTTCCCGTGGTTGCTAGATTGTTGATGAACATTCCAGCAAAACGAACAACTCCAAAAAAGCTATGAAGTTGCTTTAAATCTTTGAGGTCATCTGGATATCCTTGTACTTTCTCAACAATATGATTCCGTAGGATGATTCCAGATTTGTCGATCTCAATTCCAAGGAACTCGATCTGTCTTGTGGCAATCACTACTTTCTTTTCGGAGAGCACTAATCATTCTTTGTAACTGATCGCTTTTATTTTAAACAATTATTTCCAGTGTAGCGATATATAACGCAAGTGCACGGTGTCAAGTTTCAGTATAGATTATGAAAAGTACGAGTGTCGAACCCACGAGGATTAGAAAGTAAGTACCACGTTCAATTAGATTAACTATATTTAGCCTAGATTATAGTGTGATTATTAAACTAAATTGACTTAAACGCAAGAATCAACCTAAACAACAGTGATGGATTATGAATAAATATGATAAAACAATCATCAAGACATCGGTTCACCCATATAATCCTCCATAAGTTGTCTATTAATTAAGATTCAAAATTCTACGTTCTAGGGTGACGAGTTTTCCTAATTCATTTGTTATACTATGCTCAAGTTATAACAAGTCTAGTATTAATGTGCAATAAATCACGACCGTGTCCTTATTGAATGATTAATACCGAAAAATGCTTTGTGAAAACTTCTAGCCTTCGATTTTGGTAAATCTATTGCTATCACACGTGTGCTAGATTTTACTTGGTCCGTCTCAACCTAAAACCCACGTCCTAATTTACTACGTCGTATCGTAATCTCGTATGGTCAAGTCAATTACGATTACCAAATTCATGCAAAATGTAGCTAATCTTTTTGAAGTATTAAAAACGTAAATTATGCGCAAAGATCATAGAATCGAATCAAAAATTAATATTTAACTCAAAGATTCAAACATGGGATCACCTATGTATTGATAAAAAAACTAGCCAACAACCATATTCACATAATAATGCAAACATATGTCTTTCAACAATATCAACATCAAAACCTGAAAATTCAGAAGTGAATAATTTCAGTAATTTCAGAAATATGAATAAACAAGGGTGTCACTCCGCGCGTTGCTCCGTAATTCTGTCTCTTGCGTTGCTCTTGCTTCTTCAATGATTTGTGGTATTTTTGCTGTGGATGGAGGGTGAGAGGACTGCTCCTAGGTCTGATAAAAGAGGTGCAAAAGTCCAAAAATTCTTCCAAGATGATATATTTATAGTAGAGGGGTTGGATTGAAGTGTCCTTGTTGAACCTAACTCAAAAAGGAATTATTTTTTTCTGAAAACTTCGCTGGCCGATCGATCGAGCAAGTTAGCTCGATTGATCGAGCACTCAACGTCTCAACCTTTTCGTTCATGAAAATTTCTGCCATGCTCGATCGATCGAGCTCTTCTACCGATCGATCGAGCAACGTTCCTTCTCGTTGGCCAAATCACCTGCCTTACTCGATCGATCGAGTTCTTCTTCTCGATCGATCGAGGATGTAAATTTCCAATTTCTTCCTCCGTTGCCTCGATTTGGTCTTTTTTCATCATTCTAGCTCATTTATATGTACTTTCATCTAGATTCCTGAAACAAAACAAATATATACCAAAAAGCGTAAAATCGTCCAGGAATCAACACAAAAATCAATATAAAATCATAGCAAAATAAGTGTAAAACTCATACTTATCAACTTCCCCAAACTTAAACTTGCTCGTCCTTGAGCAAGCAATTAAGATTAAAATGTCGAGTTCATCCTCAATACTTTAAAAGAAAATGTAAAAGCTCAGAAATCCCACTAACACTTCAACAAGAATCAATTCAACAATCAACAAGAAGTGTTTTCTCTTTAGCCACGCAATACATCGCAATATCGGAACGTGCGTGTGTGCTATTGTCAATCTTGAGTTTTATACATATCTTTACGATCAAATAATGCTTGTAAACTCAAAGTCAAGATTACTATCAAGCAGTCCATAGACCTATTTTTCAAACACTTCTCCACTAATGTAATTATTCCCTAGACATGGATCAGATGGTCTTTTTAAGCTTATAATGTCAGGTCTTTGGTGTCGGTTTCAAAGAAAGGTAGTGTAATTCAACGAACAGAGTATAATTTGTAAACAAGTCAAAAATTTCTAGTTAAGATGGAGATTAATCTCATCATGTAATACATTTGCAAGTCTGATTCATTTATTTTTAAAGTTGAACTCAATTTCCACAAAAACAAAAATTTATTTAGATGTGCTCAAGAACAACTTAGTCCCATTTAAGAACAACTCAATATGCAAGAAGCAACGAACACAACAGCTATCAGGAAACACCCCCCAAACTTAGTACGTGCATTGCCCTCAATGTATAGTAATTTAATAAGAGCAATAGCAAAACACATACCTCGACGACGATCGTCAATGATCGTCGTCCGCATCATGCTCTGGTGGGGAACTGGGTGGTACGACACACCCGGCTGGTATGGTGGAAACTATGGCTGTGGTGGGAACTCTAGCTGTGGTGGGAAGTGGATAGCCGGGAAACCCTATGCCAAGGAAGTGTTCCATGCAAATTGATATTGCCTGAATTCCATATGGCGTTGATTCATCTGTTATTGGTCCAAGCATTTTTCCCTCTGTTCATCTCGGATGTCCCTCTGTTCCAGGCGTATGTCTTGGAGATTTTGGTGTAAGGAGTCCAGTGTGACAGATGTAGGCACTGCAACAGAAGATGATGATGGTCCAGTAGGATGGCTGCTCGAAGGTCGTGGATGTGCCCTACGTTGGCCAGTAGGAGGTGGTAGTCCATCAACCACTATGGGGCCCTTTGGTGGTAGGAGTTCATCATCGGCGCCCCATTCAACTCCACGTTTCTTGCACATGGCAGCGATGATAGAGGGAAATGGTAATGCTGAAGGGACGGACGTGTTCCGATATCTCGGATATGATCATTTATGATATCCTCTAGGTCCACCATTTTCCCAGTGAGGATGGCATATACCAAGGTAGCTCGCTCTTTGGTGACTTCATACGTGGGTCGATGGCATGACCCTGGCGGCTATGAATGAGAACCACGCCTATGCCTCCGGTTTCAACTGTTTCTTAAGGACCAACTGAGGCTCTCCATGGTTTGTCCTTTGCCACTCTGTTCCCTCAATGCTGATAACAGAAAATAACTCATCATAATCGACTATACCGTCCATGAAGGCGTTGTATTCACTATCCTTGATTGAAAGCATCTGATAGTGGTTATTGATTTCGAGGTGACTAAACTCAACATTTTTTCCCTTTGACATACACAGAACTAGTTGTACCTTGTCAGCAGTTTTAGTTGGACCCATGTGTCCCTCTACCTCTCGGTCATGGCAATGGCTCATGATGAACACCATCTCCTCCTCTGGCACGCATCTCCTAATCATATTATACGTACAAACCTTGAACAAAAATGGCTCCTCCCACATGTAGTGCTTGACATCAGATAAAAATATTTTCTTTTGATAAAACATCATTTGTGGAAGGACACCGCTAACCAAAATAATTTGCAAAATCAGCGTAACAAGGTAGTGTAAGAACTTGAAAAAGTTGTTCATAAGGAATTTTTTTGTTTATTTCATATTTTTCAATTTCATGCCCTTCAATCTCGTTATCAATCATAGATAGGGGATCAGCTACTACGTTCTCTACTCCTTTTTTGTCTCTAATTTCTAAGTCAAACTCTTGTAACAAGAGAATCCATCGAATTAAGCGTGGCTTGGCATCTTTCTTATCAAGGAGATATTTAATGCAGAGTGATCAGTGTAGACAATTAATTTGTACATGCAAATATAGGAATGGAATTTGTTAAAGGCAAATACTACTGCTAGAAGTTCCTTTTCAGTGGTGGCATAATTTTGTTGTGCCTCATTCAAAGTTCTACTAGCATAGTAAATGGTGTGAAATACCATGTTCTTCCGTTGTCCCAGTACCACTCTCACTGCAGTGTCACTAGCATCACACATCAGTTCAAATGGAAGATCTCAATCCGGTGCTATCAACACAGGTGTTGTTATTAACCTCTCTTTCAATGTCTCTGATGCTCGTACACAATCAGGAGTGAAATCATATGGTGCATCCTTAGTTAATAAATGAGATAGAGGTTTTGAAATCTTTGAAAAATCTTTAATGAATCTCCTATAAAAACCCACATGGCCTAAAAAGCTTCGAACCCCCTTCATTGATACCGGTGGATGTAGTTCTTGTATCACTTGAATCTTTGCTCGGTCCACTTCTATACCCTTTTGGGATATTTTGTTTCCCAAGACTAATCCTTCTTGTACCATGAAGTGAAATTTTTCCCAATTCAGTACCAAGTTCGTCTCTTCACACCTTGTTAATACCAAGTCAAGATTATGTAAACAAGAATCAAAAGAATCCCCAAAGACAGAAAAATCATCCATAAAGACCTCTAATTTTTTTTCAACCATGTCATGAAAGATAGACATCATACATCTTTGAAAAGTTGCAGGCGCATTACACAATCCAAATGGCATTCTCCTAAATGCAAATGTACCATAAGGACAAGTGAAGGTAGTCTTCTCTTGGTCCTCAGGTGCAATAGCTATTTGATTATACCCAGAATATCCATCCAGAAAATAGTAGAAATCATATCCTGCCAGACGCTCTATCATTTGGTCAACGAATGGGATGGGAAATGGTCTTTACGGGTGGCTTCATTTAAATTCCTATAATCAATGCAGACGCGCCAACCTGTGACTGTTCTAATATGGATTAATTCATTGTTTTCATTTGTAACTACAGTCATACCTCCTTTGGCACACATTGCACAGGACTGACCCATGCACTATTAGAAATGGGATAGATAATACCTGCATCCAGAAGTTTGATGACCACAGCTTTTACCACTTCTTGCATCTTTGGCTTCAACCGGCGTTGTGGTTGCACCAAGGGCTTGTAAGTATCCTCCATCAAGATCTTATGCATACACGTCGATGGGCTTATCCCTTTTATGTCCGCCATTTTCCATCCAAATGCCTGCTTATGCTCCCTCAAAATCCTAAGTAGTTCGTCTATACCTGTCAAAGATGAAGAAACAATTACAGGTAATGAATCATTAAGGTCTAAATAAACATACTTGAGATGAGGAGGGATGGTTTTGAGTTCAAGAGTTGGTGGATGGAAGGCTTTTGTGGCTTTATGTCCCTTTTCCCAACTCTCCTAAATTGCTCTTCACACGCCTATTGTGAGGAAGAATTTCATTTAAATGAGAGATAGTCTCTTTCAACTCGACATTCTCGTCCAGCTCTTCCATGTCATCTACCAAGCAGGCTTCCAATTCATCCTTGCGTGTTCTCTTAAACACATTAGCAGGCAACACATCAATCATATCAACACTAAAACACATATGCTCATCATGTGGGTGTTTATAGCTTTAAAAACGTTGAAAGTGACTTGATCCTCCTGTACACGGAGGATCAACTTCCCTTGTTGGACGTCTATCAGTGCCTTTCCAGTGGCGAGATGGTCTCCCCAAGATCAGTGGTGTGTCCACATCTTCTTCCATGTCCAACACGAGGAAATTTGTATGGAAGATGAATTTATCAACCTTTACTAGAACATCCTCGATGATTCCTCGTGGGTATGTAATGGACCTATCTACCAATTGTAATGAAACCGAGGTCGATTTGGCTCTCCAAGCCCTAACTTCCTGAAAATTGACAAATGCATAAGATTAATACTTGCTCCTAAATCACATAAAGATTTTGTAAATGAAATAGACCCAATCATGCAAGGTATAATAAAACTCCTTGGATCTTTTAACTTAGGAGGCAGTTTGTTTTGGACAACTGCAGAACACTCACCAGTTAACTTAATCGTCTCGTGCTCACCCAATTTCCTCTTATTAGCATAACTAGGCATTTGAAGTAAGGCATCAGCAAATGGAATATTTATCTGTAATTTCTTAAAAATTTCTAAGAACTTAGCAAAACTGGCATATACTTAGCCTTTTTAATGCAGCAGGAAATGAGAGAGGGATTTGTACCAGCTTGGGTGGTGTGAGAGGCGTAGTGGTAGTAGTAGACTTACCATTGTCGTGTGTATACTTATCGTCCTCGCCGTCCAACTCAACTCTGTGTTCATCATTCTTACTATCAGTATGTGACCCAGTCTCTTTTCCACTCCTCAATAAGATTGCATCGGCTTGCTCTCTAGGATTCTTTTCCATATCACTAGGTAGGCTTCCTGGTGCTCTTCCAGCTAACATATTTGCCAATTGCCCCACTTGAGTCTCCAAATTCTTAATTGACGCATCTTGATTTTGCATCCTATTCTCTGTCACTGTCATGAACTTGATCAACAACTCTTCCATACTCGGCTTTGGTGGATAACCCGGTGGAGGTTGTGGATTCAAGACATTCTTTTGGTTGGACCAAGAGAAATTTGGATGGTTCCTCCACGGTTGGTTATAATTGTTGGAGTATGAGTTACCCTGTGGTGGCCTGTTTCCTACAAAGTTAGCATTTTCAGTAGTTTGAAGAAAAGTTGTTGGTTCCGAATTTTAAAGATGACAAAACAGACCAGACCAATAAAAACAATGACAAAACAGACTAGATCGATGTCAACCAGATCAGAACAGACCAGATCGACGCAGATCAATGCAGATCAGATCAGAACTTATCAATTCAGAATAAGTTAGCAAACTTCATTCATCAGTCCGAATAATCAACGACTATTTATTGAAGCATTTAATGCTGAAATAGACCAAAGACTGAAGTTACCTTAAATTGTAAATAGACAAAGCAGATCTTATCTGGCAAGCGCCGAAAGAACAGACTAGAAGGGAAAGAGTCTAAAATAGAAGACTGCAGTTTGTTCAGAGATTGACTAAAGTAAAGAGTTGCACACAAAAGGAAATATTGTCTTTGGCAGAAATGCTTATATATAGGTGCAACTTAAATGCTCAACATACGAGACAATACAAGAGATACAAAACGCATACGAGATCAACAATCAATCATTTTATTGAGCATCCATTTGAGCATAACACTATCATTGAAAGACTTCATCTTGTTGATCTGCTCAAAGTTAAAAGCATGTCTTATTGTTTTATTTGATCGCTTAAGGATCATTTGTGCTTAGAATAATTCACTCTATCAATTGTATTTGTTCTAAGATAGAAGAGTGAGTTCTTTGTAACTGTCAGACGGATTATGTCTGAACAGATTGAGAGACTAGGAGTTTTAGTCTGGTATTGGGGTAAATCCAACTGAATCGAGGTTGTACAACGGGATTGTATTACTCAAAGTCTTCTAGTGAATCTTTCCTAAATTGGAAGAAGGGGTTGCCTTCGAACTTCCAGAAACACATCCTGTCTATTTACATATCGCACTACTTCGTGTTTCAAGATATCATACCGGTCTTACTAACCAAGAACAGACCGATTCGCACTCACACTATCAGTGGTATGTTCAGATTAGAATTGATTAATAAATAGGTTTCATTTGCTAACCCAAGTGAAATCAATCCAGGAAAATATAAAAAGATAAATTTTAGTAGAGTGTTTATTCACCCCCTCCACCCCCCCCCCCCCCCCCCCCCCCCCCCCCTCTAAGCACTCCTATTTGATCCTAACAAAAGGATTACATGTCTGGCATTCCGTGCTAGGATGGTTGCCTCCGCATAATTCGCACATGATCACTTGAGCCTGCATCGCTGTCATGCTCAAACTGTCAATCTTCTTATTTAATGCTTCCAACTGGGCGGCTATCACTGTCACGTCATCCACTTGATGCACCCCAATTGGTCTCTTTGGCACATTCCTCTCAGACTGCCACTGATAATTGTTAGAAGCCATCTCTTAAAAAAGTGTATAGGCCTCATCAGATGTCTTTCTCATAACGGTACCTCCTGCTACTGCATCAACCATGGATCTATTAGCAGAAAATAAACCATTGTAAAATGTTTGTACCTGAAGCAAAATAGGAAGGCCGTGATGAGTGCATCTCTGCAATAAATACTTGAAGCGCTCCCAAGCTTCATACAGTGTCTCCGATCGTGTTGCACGAACGTGGTGATGTCATTTTGCATCTTAGCTGTCTTGGATGGAAAAAAGTATTTCGATAAGAAAGCTTGAGCCATCCCATCCCAAATAGTAATCGATTCTGCAGGCAGTGAATTCAACCAACTCTTAGCTTTATCATGTAAAGAAAAAAATAAGAGTTGTAACCTGATGGCATCGTCAGTAACGTCATTGTGTTTGAAAGTATCGCATATCTCCAAAAAGTTGGAGATATGAGCATTAAGATCATCGGTGACTGCTCCTCTAAATTGCACCGAGTGTTGAATCATTTGAATTATAGCAGGCTTGATCTCAAAGTTATTAGCCTGGATCCTTGGTCTAGCTATGCTCGATAAGTTGCCTTGGAAAGAGGGTTGTGCATAGTCCATCAGTGATCTTGTAATTGGTACCTCCTCATTCCTTTATTCGCTTCTTCCATCTCTCTCTGCCATTGCTCGAGCTTCTCTCAATCTCCTATGAAAAGTTCTTTCAATTTCAGGGTCAAAATGCTCTAGTGTCAGTCTTTCACTCCTTAGCATGCACTAGGGAGTACTAACCTACAAAAAGCAAACAAAACAAATATAAAGAGTGTAGTAGTATTAAATTGAAATAAAAACAAAAATTGCAAAACGAAAATGGCTAAACTACAGTAACTAATTTAGTATGATATTACTTAAACTAATCCCGACAACGGTGCCAAAAACTTGATCGTTTTATATTAAACAATTATTTTCAGTGTAGCGATTATATACCGCAAGTGTACGGTGTCAAGTTTTAGTATAGATTATGAAAAGTACGAGTGTCGAACCCACGAAGATTAGAAAGTAAGTACCACCTTCAATTAGATTAACTATATTTAGTCTATGATTATAGAGTGATTATTAAACTAAATTGACTTAAACACAAGAACCAACCTAAACACCGGTGATGGATTATGAATAAATATGATAAAACAATTATCAAGGCATCGGTTCACCCATGTAATCCCCCATAAGTTGTCTATAATTAAGATTCAAAATTCTATGTTCTAGGGTGACGAGTTTTCCTAATTCATTTGTTATACTATGGTCAATTTATAACAAGTCTAGTATTAATGTGCAATAAACCACTCCCGTGTCTTTATTGAACGATTAATACCAAAAAATGCTTTGTGAAAACTTCTAGCCTTCGATTTTGGTAAATCTATTGCTATCACATGTGTGCTAGATTTTACTTGGTCCGTCTCAACCTAAAACCCATGGCCTAATTTATTACGTCGTATCGTAATCGCGTATGGTCAAGTCAATTACGATTACCAAATTCATGAAAAAGGTAGCTAATCTTTTGAAAGTATTAAAAACGTAAATTATGCGCAAAGATCATAGAAATCGAATCAAAAATTAATAATTAACTCAAAGGTTCAAACATGGGATCCCCTATGTATTGATAAACAAACTAGCCAACAACCATATTTAAAAAATAATGCAAAAATATGTCTTTCAACAATATCAACATCAAAATTTAAAATTCAAAAGTGAATAAGTTCATAAATACGAATAAACAAGGGCGTCACTCCGTGCATTGCTCCGTAATTCCGTCTCTTGCGTTGCTCTTGCTTCTTCGATTTGTGGTATTTTTGGTGTGGTTGGAGGGCGAGAGAGCTGCTCCTAGGTCTGATAAAAGAGGTGCAAAAGTCCAAAAATTCATCCAAGAGGATATATTATAGTAGAGGGGTTGGATGGAAGTGTCCTTGTTGAACCAAACTCAATAAGGAATTTTTTTTTTGAAAACTTCGCTGGCCAATCGATCGAGCAAGTTAGCTCGATCGATCGAGCTCTTCTACCAATCGATCGAGCAACGTTCCTTCTCGTTGTCCAAATCAATTGCCTCACTCGATCGATCGAGCTCTTCTTCTCGATCGATCGAGGATGTATGCCTCGATTTGTTCTTTTTTCATCATTCTAGCTCATTTCCTCAACTTCTATGTACTTTCACCTAGATTCCTGAAACAAAACAAATATATACCAAAAAGCAAAAAATCGTCCAGGAATCAGCGCAAAAGTCAATAAAATCATAGCAAAATAAGTGTAAAATTCGCACTTATCAGTAACAAACATCTGAAAAAATTTCCAAATGTTTAAAATGCTCTTTCATGTTTCTTGACGCGATAAGGATATCGTCAATGTACACGAACATGAAGCTGAAGTAATCTTTGAAAAGATTGTACATCTTCCTTTGTTATATCTGGGGAGCATTTGCCAATCTCATTGGCATGACATTCCATATGTAGTGTGCTTGTGGTGGAGAATTGTAATGCCTCGATTTGTTGTATACACGTGTGATATAATTATGGTGTAATGATATCAATTAGCGGTATGATATTGGGGGTTCGGGTGGAACCAAGAATGAAATAATACATGTATGAAATGATATATGGCAAGGGCAAGGAATGAAACATGGTGTATAATGACATAATAACATATCAAGTCAGGAACTAGTAGGCATTTGATTATGCATGTGAATTTACTTGCAATTGGAATTGCATTTGAATTTGGAGTTCATTTCATGTACATGTTACTTAACATGTAAATACCTCTAAATGACATGATAGCAAGTGAATTAGGGAACTAAGGATCTATATCAAGTGGATTAGGGAGGTGGAATCACATACTACACCACTTTCACATCAAAATCTCTACAAAGCTCCTCTCCAAACCCTTAGAGATTTTATTAGTTGAAGCTTGGTTTTTCACTTGTGATTTGAGCTAGGAAGTTAGGTGAAGTGATTTCTTCACATCTTGGTAAGAATTCATAGCTTTCCATTTGAATTATGTCATTGGTGTTGCATATGTTAAGTAAACTATCCAATGTTCATGTGAAGAATTGTATCATGTTTCTATGCTTTGAATTGGAATCTATGATGTTAGAAACATGTTAATATGTTCCTAGGGATTGCAAGAAACGTGTTGAAATGGTTCAAGATGAGGTATAGGAGAAGAACCATGGAGATAAGCTTGAAAATCGCCATGTTCTAAACTTTCTGGACATCGGCGATCGATCGCGAGCTATGTGGCGATCGATCGCCGAGGCAGAGTAAATTTTAAGGCGGTTTATACATGTAGCGATCGATCGGTGAAAATGTGGCGATCGATCGCGAGCAAACAGAACACTTTGGCGATCGATCGCGAGAGATGGCGATCGATCGCGAGGGGGCAGAACAGGATGGCGATCGATCGGTGAGAAATAGCGATCGATCGCCAGTGCCAAAATGTTGAAAAATGTTATATTTTTGTAGAATTTGATTTTAATGCCTATGATAACATGATATATTGTTGGCATTGTTGTAGCATCATCTCAGGGGACAGGACAACGAGGCACTTAGCCAGTGACGCCTAATTTATCTCGTTTGTGTCGCAGTACAGGTACGTGTTGACGTACGGAGTATAGATATTGTGTGATGATGTTATGAGATTGATATCATATGAATTCTGTTGTATTATTATCATATGATTGGTAGTATCATATGCCTGTACATTCATGGATATCATGTGGTAGAGATATACGCCTGGTATTGGGTATATGCTTGGTTATGTTACATAGAGATATATGCCTGGTTTGGATATATACTCGGTTATGTGACAGAGAGATATACGCCTGGTTTGGGTATATGCTCGGTTATGCTATATAGAGATATACGCCGGTTTTTGGGTATATGCTCTGGCTATTATCATTTGAGGACGGTACTATGATATGTGCTGCTAATATGAAGATGTGAGGTGGTTCCACTGACATATTGAGCTGAATAGGCATATCATTTTAGTCTCGTGATAATAGGGTACTTGTTGAGACATGTCATGACATGGTGCATTGGTGGATGCATGAGACAGAACATTCACATGAGATGATTTCTTGTGCTTTATCATTATTATTGATATTGTGTTTTGATATTGCACGGAGATAGTTGTTTATCTATACTCACGTTTTGTGAATGTTTCTGTAGGATTGCATAGACGTGGGAATCGTGAGTCTTATTCCGCTGCGAGGTGAACCACTGGATAGGAGTTGTACTGGCTTAGGTTGTTAATTTTACATGTAATGTCTATGTAGAGAACAAAGTTAGTTGGTTTTTGTATCAGGGTTTGGTACATCTTATATCTGTAACAACTTAACTAGTAAGATACTCTTAATCAGTGTATATTATTACTTAATTCAGACTCACATATGTATGTTAACATGATACATAATGGATTAAGTAAAGAGGACCCCACAAGAATGTTGTGAACCTTTTACTCGCTTCCTCCATCTTAATCAGGTAGAATCCAGATTTACAATCGAACTTAAAAAACACTTTGGCAGTCTTGATGCTATTTACCAAATGTTCTCTGCTTGGGATATAATATCCATCGAATTCCAAGATCTCGTTGATACCTTTGTAATTGATCACCAATCTTGGTTTTCCTCTTTTAATTTCTCCATGATTCCGTACGAGAAATCTCAGACTGTTGTATGGAGAAACATCTGCTAAGATTAACTTAAGGTCAAGATGTTCCTTAAGTATCATCTGCATATCTTTCCGATCTTCCTGGTTCATGGGGATCGGTTTGTACCTTACAGACTCATACTTTCTTCCAATTTTCACCTTCAAAAATGCTTTAAGCTCGTTTATATCCCACCATGCTAGAGGATCCTCATTATATTTCCTCTGGATATTCTTTTTACTTCCTTGGGAGTAATCTGTTCTTCGAGGGTAGCATCAGGTTGCATGGCTTCCTCATGTAATGCCTTTTTTTAGTAACAGTGGGATGTTGAGATTAACCTCTTCTTATCTTCTTCCACATCTTCATTTTGTTCTCTGAATGACATTATATTTACACCATCAAAAGTCATTTTCGCTTTTGACCAGTTCGTTGTTGCCTAAATTGAAGAATCGCTTCACCAAATCTCCGCTTATCCTTCATCTTAGGCTGTTGAAGTTTTCCTTAATCACCACGCTTGCTGCGAACACTAATGGGAAATTTCCTGTGAAACGCCTCCTTAGTCGTTGGACAATAATCTTATGATCACAAATGGTTGTGAAAATAAGCCTTCTTGTCTCGTTCTCTTGTATAAATCACTTGAATGTCTGTAGGAAATTGTTTCCTAGCAGCAAATCAGCTTATGTATCATGGAAATAAATAAGTGGAGTCTTGACTTTAGGGGGTACCACCTGCTCCACCGATTATGATTTCCACCTACTGGACTGCTTCATTAAGAATAAGATTCCATTTGGAAAAATCTCTTCCGGCAATGGCTGGTAATTTCTCACCAACTTCTTTAGGGAAGGTGTCATGTTCGGCAGTCCAGCTCCTGAATTAATATAAGCTGCAAAATATTCTGCTCGTATAACATCCCAACTGAGATGTATATTGAAAATGGACAGGTGGTCATCTGATTCAATATCTCTTTCCTTCCACCGTGAATTCCATTTCGTCTTGTAATCTTTCCCAAGATTTATGTTCATAATTCAATCTCTAGAATAAGCTATTCTGGAATTCTTCATGCAGTTCCTGCAATTGATAGATCACTTTCATCAATTTGAAGGTTTTCTTGATCCCTGCCAACTGTAGGTTGTTGCAAATAGTAGAGAACGTCACATGGGAATATTATCTTTCTCCGTAATGTCAAAATTTATCTGCACTTCTCTCCAGCCTTCTGGGCATTTTAGTTTTCTTGTTGTTTTGAATACATCATGGATTTTACGAATTCTGCTCGAGACTACATTTTGTTTTCCCCTCGGATAGTTGCTGATTAACCTATCATGTTGGAAAGACATCCTTCTCGGCTCGATCATAAGACTCCTGCTTATGTTCAGAACAGGTTGATCTTGTATCCTCATGTCGATCTCTCATTTTGTCGGAGTATCAATAATGTCCAGCAATACTGCTTTGGCGAAATCTTCTAAGATTCTGGGGAGTTCGATGAATTCATTTCTCAAGGAATACTTCTGAATGATGAGTATTCGAGAGCGCGTATGACACAGGTGATCGAGTAAGGCCTATTATCTTCTTTCATCAAATCACTTCTTTTAAATTTTTGATGAAGAATTAGAACCTTGTTAAAATATCGATCTCCCAAATTGTATGCAATTTTAGGATAGATGTTGAAAACCATCTTTCCCACATACAAATTTCATGCAACTGCTCCAAACAAGATTCTTTGATGTTTGGGATTCTCATGTCGAAGATTGCCAGATTGAGTGGCGAATCAATTCCTTCCTTGAAAGTTGCATTGACGATTACTCTAATGGATCCAATAGGAATCCATGAAAGTGTGTTAGCAACTTCTCTTTTACCTTGTTCTTAATCTCCTGGATTTCTCTGTAGGGGATTAACTGCATTTCAATTTGGTTTCTCGTGAACTCCATCGGGATAGCAAATTCGCATGTAGTCACCTTATGGATAATCTGATGCTTCCTGCTTCGAAGACCAATCATATCCATGGCTTTTTCCATTGCTCTAATTGTAAAACCATCATACATCTGAAGGTTTGGTTCTTCATTAATGATCCTCATAAGAGTTTATGAGAAACAGTGGTACGAGAGAAAAATCCTGACTTGTCTTCTCTGATCATGTGCTGAAAGAACTCTCATTCACCCTGATTATGAGCTGGATTCACCTCCATTATCAGAATATATCTATTCTTCATAGATGCTTTCATCCGAGGGAATATCCTCAAATTGATACACCTGTACCAAATCCTGGAAATAGACAGCATCCACAAACTCCTTTGTATGCTCGAACTGTCTCATACCAAGGCTTTGGTTTTCTGGACAATCTGTAGAGATATGTCCTCTTGCTCCACATGCCTAGCAGTTACAATATTTGAAACTTTCATTTGTATGAGTATGAGTGCGTCTGAAAGTTCTTTTCATCGGTGCTCTGCTAAAACTTGCTTGATTAGAATCTGTTGACAATGTTCTACTTCTAGTTGGCCCTGATTGCTACCCTAATCTGTAACTTCGGGCTTTTTGTTTTGACCAGAACTTCCTAGGTCTCCATGTAGACCTACTTCTTCTCGAACTACTTAGTCGGGCATACGGATGACTTCTGTGTTTCTTCATCTTCCGCTTTTGGGGATAGTTTCCGATGATGGTAGGGATATCATTCATTGTACAACAAAGATGAGATGTTTTGTTAATTCTTCTTAGCTTCTTGTAATTATTTTGGAGTTTTGTTTGATAACACCACTCCGCGAGCTTCATTTTCAGAAACGACATTGCTTGGCCACCGTTTCAATTCCTTGTTGTGTATATTCTTGGATAAACATTTCTCTCCACGGACTCGGTATTTTGGCAAAGAACAGTATGCATCATTTCCTGCATCTTTGCCTTCCATCTATACTCTGTAAAGAGTTTGATGTACTCGTCTACATAACAGATATCATGTAGTTACAGGCTAGTTAAGCTTGTCTATATTTTTTAGCCTCTCCTCCTCCATTCCTTCGGATTAACCTACTCCAATGAAACAGATTCTAAATAATTTTTCCTTCTTGTCCACGATTTCTTTCAGGGACTCTCCGGCTAAAACTTATTCCTTGGTTCCTGGGTCTCGAGTTCCCAGGCAATTTTGACAGATCATTCCAGACTCATTTTAAGAAGTAAAATGTATCATTCTTTACTTAGATCAAGCGTTCATTCTGCTATTCTCATTGCTGAAGCCCATTTACCAATAAAAACTTCTCGATTTTTAAAGTCCAAGATATCCATGTGGAGCATAAGTCCATATTGATTAATTGGATCTAACTGAGATTTCCCGTAAGGCGTTTGATGTAAATCTGGTCTGCGAGAACGGTTCCTTGTTCCAACTGGGGGATCTAAAGTTGCTGAGGTGAAATCTTCGGATTGTGTGACCCGCAACTTTCTTGTGGTGGAGTTCTGGTTACAACTTCACCTGTCTTCAAGTCTAGGAGATTTATTCCCGCAAACGAATCAGCAAGATCACGTAGATCTTTAAGGTTGATTCTTTTCATTACTTTGTGAGAAGTATTGGCTCTCATAGTCTCAGTTAAAGGCCTTCGGACCTCCTATGCTTTCTTTTTTTGGTGTAAAGGGGCTCTGCTCCATAGGACGGTGGTAACCATCATCCGTTCCTTCTTCCTGAGAACTTGGTCTTGACTCCAACTCCTTAACTCGGGTTTGAACATCTCGAAGGTTTTCAAGAATTTCTCATGGTGTTTAATCATCGTCTCCATCTGACTTTGAATCTGATGGACCTTTGCAGGGACTTGGTATTGCAGGTAGTCATAACGTTGCACTGTCTTCTGGATCTCTCTAAGATCTTGGGATATCTTAGAAGTATCCGGCTCGATTTCTCGAAAGGATGGTTCTCTCATCCTATTCGTCTGTTCCGGATCCTATTAAATGGTTGGGATCTGAAATCATATGGTTGTGCTCAGGATGATCTCTCTCATGGGCCTCGATTAACTCAAACTGTAGCTTGAGGTTCATCCTGTAGAGGTTCCTCGCCGCCTTCTCCTGTTCTGGATACTGGGATATGCTAGCTGGGCTAGCACCAATGTCTAGTAGAATATTTCATTTTTTGTTGAAGTGCTTAGCTTCGGCCAGATATCATTGATTTAGTTCTTCCAATTTCTGGAAGTACCACATGTATGACTTGCACCATGAACATTCGTTCAGATCCATAATATTTCTTGAATCGTCTCCTCCCTATATGTTACAAATTAATATTCAAGATATTATTATAGTATTTCCAGAATAAACCTAGACTCTAATATCATTTTACGGACCGATGCTATAAAATTTTTGAAAACGTACTTAGAATAAGCAAAGCATGCCAAAATCATATATACAAGGTTAAAAAGATCTTTATTTTAAAATTTTCTCTCTCCGGTGAGTGATTAGAAAATCAAACGTGAAACTAGGTAGTGACCTATAAAGAATTTTGTAGTAGGGAGTAAATCGAAAATCAAACTTAAGTTTAGGGATTAATTCTTAATTATCTGATAAATTAACTTCTTTATTCAGCTACGTATATTTTATAGAACATCTCTGCCTTGAAATATACATTTAAAAAAAAAAAGGGATTGAAAGTGAGGAAAATTAATGCATCAATTTGTATTCTTGTTGCATGCGTAGAAGTGAAAGAGACATTTGATTAGACACAGAAATGTAATAATGACAAATAACATTGAATCATATATTTTATTCAAGTAAAATGTTGATGAGAAACAACCTAATTACAAGAGGTCGCCCTATGGTCAGAATTGAGATTCAATCAAGCAACGTAAAAAAATTGATTTAGTCTATCCCCATTCAAAATAACTAAGAGAAGGAAAGAAATAACTTAATTATTGAATAGTACTTCAAGAAATCAATAGAAAGTTAATTTTTTATTTGAGGTTTGTGTATGTGTGGTGGTATCGATAGAAATTATGTCTAGTTTTCTTAAATCAAAGTTGAATAATTTATAATGTAATTTATAGTATAACATATAGCATATATAAAAGTGTGAAAAAAATATCAATCCATATGCTAGTTATATCTGTCCAAGGACTTTATGATAACAATTTAAAAAATGTTTCATTGTAAGTTATGATTCAATGGCCTAGATTTCTGAGTGCATAATTATTTTTGTACCTGCATGAAGTGTTAAAATTATTTCAAGTATGAAAATATAGTTGATACTCCAATATAATAATAAGTTCCGGAGTGATTAAGAATGTTGTGAATCTATAATACGAGTATTGTCAACTATTGGGAAGCAATCTATGCATTTGATGGGAGAGCGATCAAAACGTGGCATTTGGGATGCTATACGATTTAAAATATTTGAGTTGTATCATTACTACTGACTATAGTTCTTAATAAAACGAAAAACGCTTGATCGTTGACTTACTTTGCAAATATGTAATCTCAATCGAGTAAAGACACTGTTTTACACGAACACGCATATGATGTCTCTAAGAACACTATTTTTCAAGAACACGCACACGATGTCTCTACCTGAGCCAAATCCATTTGATTTTCGTATAATTAATGTTATAGGGTAAAGTATAACTAGGATAATAGTTTAAGAGCTAGGTAAAGTATGCTAACTCCAACGTTTAGATCAATGTTTATATGCTTAAGTACTGAAATTAAGCAAAAAGAACCTTAGAAATGGTCATGCCACACCACTTATAAGCATCATTTAAGTAAAGATGGGAATACTTAATATAGTAGAAGAATTCAAATACAAAATAAGTTAAAATTATGACATGACAACTTAACTTATTCGTTTATTCATCAAATGAGCATCTCTCAATAGTAAAACCCAACCAGTTTGACTTCCCCTGATACTAAAAAAATTGACATTCTTACAGCAAATAGCAGCGAAGTCAAATAGTTTTTAATATAAAGTTAATTGTGCGGGAATCCAAATTAGTAAAAGTTAAGCCAAATTATCTAATTCATTTTATTATACTAGAAGTTTTTGAGAGGACTCATCAAATTTTAATAAAAATTATGAAGTATGCTTAATCATGCTATTGTATGGAGCTACGCGCCCACACATGCACTTCACACAATATATTTATTTATTTATTTTTACCATAAGGAACCCGTAGCTACTATCTTTTGGATGCGCATTAGGGTAGACCCTCGGACCGACTTAATAGCCTGCAAACCATGCCAACCAGGTAATCTCACTAGGCTAACCCGATGCGACATGCTCGATCGAGAAAATGTTAATAGATGAAGTCAAACTCGTGACCAAAGATCTCCGTGTTCACCTACTCCACCAACTCGACCACCTCATTAGGTGCTCACAACATATTTATTTGAATATGAATACAAAGCATGTAGTTTTCAAGTGATGTGATTGGCCACAACATTATAATCTTATGAAAGCGGGTTTATTAATTAAATAACCTTAATAAAATAAATAATTTCAAAAATAACCCGAAAAATAAAAACATTTCAAAAGTAACCTAAACCGCCAACTGGGTTGGCGTGACCAATTGGTCACGCCAACTCAGTTGGCGTCACCTAAAAAAATTTTGGTCACGCCAACTGAGTTGGCGTGACCTTTGTTTTTTACGGTCACGCCAACCCAGTTGGCGTGACCATTATTCACGCCAACTGGAGCTGCAAGTTGGTGTCCAAGTTGGTGGGAATAATTATTGGTCACGCCAACTCAGTTGGCGTGACCAATAAATATCATGTGTCACGCCAACTCAGTTGGCGTGACCCATTAAAGGTCACGCCAACTGAGTTGGCGTGACTTGGAGTTATAAAATTTCCGCAACCCTTCTTCTTCGGCAACAACTTCGGCGATTTACAGTCTAAATTCTTCCTCGCGTTTGACCTCCAAGTTACTATCGTTTTTTTCTCATTTTGCTTCCAGTCTCTTCGTAGTTTCAGATTCAGAATTTAGAGGTAAAAATCATATCGCTGTGAATTAATTTCTGTCACACTTTTTCGCTGCCGTCCGCCGCCCCCCGCCGTCTGCTGCCGCCGTCGGGCGCCGTCGGCCGCCGCCGCCGCCGGTTGCTGATGGCTGGTGGTTGTCGGCGGTAGCATCGTCATGTTTTATCAGTTTTAATTTATTTTGTTTACTTTATGTTGTTTATATGTACTAATATATTTTTTGTTTCATATAATATGATGGATCCGATGAATGTACCAGGCCCGATCGATGATCATCTGTTGGTATTGCAGTCATGTCATCGTTCTGAAGATGTATGGGCATGTGATATTGATCGGCCCTTGCGTGTGAGAAATCCGAGCAGCTATTTTTGGGATCTTTGCCCATTAGACACACGTGTTGTAAGTATGTTACATGAGTTTGGGTTTTATGGTGTATATAGGTGTAATAAGATTACCATTGACCCTCATCTAATCACGGCGTTAGTAGAGAGATGGCGTCGTGAAACGCATACATTCCATCTGAGATCTGGAGAGGCGACTATTACACTGCAAGACATTGCAGTTATTTGGGGTCTGCCAATAAATGGTCTTGCAGTGTCAGGTGCCAATTTTGATAAGACAATACCCGAGTGGCAAGAATATTGTTATCGTCATTTGGGATTTACACCAGATCCGGGTCACTTTAAAGGTGCATGTTTGTTAATGTCTGCGTTGAGTCATCATTTAATAGTAAATCGGATCCATTTGCATAGTACGGCGGATGAGGTTGCTAAATATGCACGAGGTTGTGCATTATTAATGATAGGTGGGATTATGTGCCCCGATAGCTCCGGCAATACTGTAAAATTATTGTACATACAGAAATTAGAAGATATCAGTTCTGTTGGTAATTTTAGCTGGGGTAGTGCTGTGCTGGCATTCTTATATCGTGAGTTGTGCACTTCAGCGGAGAGAGGGAAAAAAGTAATATGTGGTGCATTACAACTCCTACAGGTAATCGTTACCTTTATGTTAAAATACTGAAAAAATATATCTTGCATATTTAATTTATATTCTTCATGTTAATGTTTTAGAATTGGGCATGGTCCCGGCTCGAAAGTTTAGCTCCTCGACTCGGACGCCTGAGAATTGATATTGGGCCAATACCAATCGATGAGGACAATTACTTACCTGTTGCTCCATATGGTGCAAGGTTATGTATCACAAATTATTTTGCAATGTATAATATTATATTTAATATTTTGTTATATAATTTATGTTTTTTTATGATGATTATGAGTACACAGGTGGACATGTAAAGTAAGATTTACAGAAACTGGCACACATTCATTACGAATTATTAGAGACATCCTTGACCAGCAGCCATTAAGCCAAGTAATTTTATTTTTTATATTCATGTATAAAACATAATAGTCTTTGAACGTTATTTTAATGTAATACTATATTTGTAGTTTAATTGGCAGCCGTACCCTGATGATTATATTGAAGGACTGCATACTGAGTTATGGACATACAGCGGGCCACTCATTTTGTATGACATAGTTGAGATGCATCGTCCTGAGCGGGTTTTCCGTCAGTTCGGCATGGTACAAAACATCCCACCAGATCCACGGTCAGGGGATGATATATTACATGTAGTTAACCGCAGGGGTAAAACAAATAATGACTGGTCTGCACACCATAGGCGGTACATGACTATATGGGGAAATGCACATGCTCATACCGTGGACAGCCCGCGATATGAGTCAGCTGGACAGGGTGTAATTGTCGGGTACAATGACTGGTATGGACGAGTAACACGTAGATTCATTGGCCATCAACGACAATTTGTGGAGGCTGGTTATCAACATGGAGATGGCCCGGCATGGCAACATGTGGTATGTTGCTTTATGAAATATGTATTACATATTTGAAAATTGTGTTTAGATTTAAATACTTAATAAATGTTCACTCATTTCAGATTGATCAGCTGTCGCAATTAACAGTTACCTGCGACCGTAATATCGCTGAGGAACAATCCGTAGGGGCGTACATGGATGCATTTAGTGATGTCAGAAATGTCATACAAAATGTGTTGCATGTCGCGCAGGAACGACGCGATAGAAACTTTCCGCCCTACGAAGAGGGACATGCGACTCAAGGTGAACAAGTACAGCCGATGCATGTGAGTGATGAAGAACAAGTACAGTCGATGCATGCGGGTTTTGGAGATGCTAGCCCTTCAAGCTATGTCCCGACATATATGCCAGGTCCCTCTTCATCATATGCCAGTGACATGTACGCTGATTATTATACTCCTCGACCACAGCATCAGTTGTATGACCAAACGCATTTCACGCCTCATCAACCCATGTACTCACAAGAACAAACCAGCCCAGATGTGAATATTAGATTCCCCGAGATATATGCATCGATGTCACCACAATTTGCCGTGTCACCGGTTGTGTTCCCTAATTTGTCACCTGATGTTCAGCTGGACGATGTACCTGTAGTGCAAGAAGACCCACCCATTCAGGAAGGACGCGGTCAGAGACGGAAACAGCCACGTCGTTGTGGTACTGGCGGGGCATTATAGAGTTTTAGCCTTCATATATGTAGTCATGTTTGCCTATTGTGAATCTTAGTATTAAATGTAATGAATGTACTTCCATATGAATGTCTTATTTGATATGTGACAATAACAATAACACAATAACAATATAATAACAATAACACAATAACAATAACAATAACAATAACAAGAACAATATCAAAAACAATAACAATAACAATATCAAAAAACAATTACAACTTTATCGGTTTTGGGAACTCGATGCCATATGTCGTCTTGCCCGGGCTTCAGGCCAATCCATCTCATTTTGCATGCGTGTTGTTCGGTCTCGACCTCGTCTTCTTATAGTACGCAAGGTGGAATTGTGGTACAGTTCGAATGACGGGGTTTCCTAATACTGCTCTCCCCATAATGGCTCAAATTCACCTTGATATGTGCTCCAATATTCTTGCATATTATAATACTCCTTGACAAATGTTTTTGCGTTTATGCCATAAGCTCGACATACTTGTATCACATGTGAGCAAGGAATCCCAAATTCTTTCCACTTCCCACAAGAACATTCCCTTGATTTGAGCTTCACAACATGAGTATTACCCCCACGTCCAACTTGCATCCTTGTGATAACTGAGGCTGTTAGATGCCTTCGATCAAACATCTGAACTTCATGATGAATGGAGTGAAGATCAGCCCGAGCATATTTTTCAAAAGCATAATCCGGCCATTCTTGATTATTTTCGATCATTCTATCAGCTTTTCCACTCGCTCCAAAAAATAATGCACACAACGATCGAATGTTAACTGTACAATGGCAGTGATTGGAAGGCGACGTGCACCTTTCATGACTCCATTTATGCACTCCGACATATTTGTTGTTAGGATACCACAACGCCATCCTTCATCATGAGCAAGTGTCCACTGAGACTTATCAATCCGATTCAGGTAATCAAAAGCCCTTGGTTCAATGGTTTTGATCTCTTCCATCGTACGCTCAAATTTTATCAGTTGATTTTCTGATCCAGCTTTCCAACACAAGTCTTTTAAGTGCACGTTTTTGAAACGACTATTAAAGTTTGAGCAAAGATGTCTCAAACAAAATCGATGCACTCCACGGGGGGGTTTAAAGTCGGGGACACAGTCGGCTGCTGCAATAAGGCCCGGATGTCGATCAGAAATCAAACACACGCCGCCAGATTCTCCAATAACGTGTTTGCTAACCATCTCCAAGAACCATTTCCATGACAAAAAGTTCTCTTCATCGACAATTGAAAATGCCAGCGGTAACACTTGATTATTCGCGTCCATGGAGACAGCAATCAACATCTTATGCTGATATTTTACATACAGATGTGTGCCATCCACTGTAATAACTTGACGACAGTGGCGGAAACCATCTATGCACGGTTGGAAGGCCCAGAAAACATAACTCAAAGTTTTTTCTCTCGGTCTTGCATTATCAAGATGATCCCACTCCACGACTGTGCCTGTGTTCCATTTTTTCAAAGCTCCCATATAGAAAGGTAATTTGTTGACCGAGCTCTCCCAGGTTCCATACACGTTCCGTATTGCACGTTTCAAACTATGCCAGCCTTTTGCATATGATATTTCAAAGCCATACTTATCTTTCACCGTTTGAATCACATACTTGATTTCATAAGCTGGATCACGACGAACGATTCCCAATAACAAGCTAGCAATCATATTCTTATCCAAGTTCGAATGATCAAGCGACAGCTCACTCAGCAGACAAGTGTGAGGACCACCATATTTGGTTATTTTGAATAACCCAACTTTTTTATCCACACATGCACGCAGGTACCATCTGCAAGGTATATCCTCTGTACCGTGTTTGCATATTACTTTCCACAATGTTTTTGTACTCTTAACAACATGGTACTCACGTTTTGCAACACGTACTGAATAATCCTTCACAGCTGCCTGCAGATGAAATTTATCTTTGAAGACCATGTTGCGATGGATTTCACCTTTGGAGTAATCATAAAAACTCCCCCAACGGCCTGTTGGATTGTCAATCGAATCTCCAAAAACTTCTGGATGTGTCATGGAAAAGAATGGGATTGTTGGATAAAGATTATGATCATTTGTCATGGTTGGTGCCCCCTCCTCTTGGTTTTCAACTGCTTCTGCCATCACACCAATATCAACTTCATCATCATCAACATCAGTCTCATCATCAGATGGAATCCCCTCTGGTTCAGAATTAATTTGATCACCAAAATCAGCAAAACTGTCTGCTCGTGGCTCAGCGGCAACATTATCAACATCTACTGGATGATCATCTCGGTCTCCACCACTATATGAACCCTCAGCTTGATGTCGAGCAACAGACGTCTCTTGAATAACAGATGTCGTCAATCCTTCTGAAAAACTGCCACTCATTGGCATTTCTGGAACATAATCATAATTCCTTGGTTCTGCTTGTATATAAAATTCCAAGCAACTATGACCCTGTTCTGAATCAAGTAGCCATGCTAAATTGTAATCATCATCTATGGGTAAAACAGTCTGACGTAACCCCGAAAAATCTTTGAACATATGCCTAGCATATAATTTCAAAAGAAACTGGTTGCGATCGAACCCAGTGATATCATATATTTTATCTAATAATTGTAGAAAATTAATTGTACGCCGTATAGTTGTACCTCTTGATGGACCACGATCATATCGGACGAACTCAGAATCTTGTATAATATTACCCCCCCAATAAAATAAAACTTGAATAGACATATTTTGATAACTACAGAAAACTATTACTAGTAGCTAATAAAATCTTTTCTGATGTAGAAGATCAGCTAAAACTGCAACTACAGAGCATAATCAGAATTTTATCATATAATAAAAATATTAAAAGAGAAGTTAAAAATATTAAAAGAGAAGTTGTGAATTGGTGAGAAAACTAAGAGGCGGACGGCTTTATTTATAGCCATTTAGTGCCGCCAACTGAGTTGGCGGCACTATTAAAATAATGTCACGCCAACTGAGTTGGCGTGACTCTATAAAACAAAGGTCACGCCAACTCAGTTGGCGTGACTACTATTCAACGGTGGTCACGCCAACTGAGTTGGCGTGACCAATATTTTATATGGTCATGCCAACTCAGTTGGCGTGACCTATTGGACCCGCTAACTGAGTTGGCGGGTAAGGTTAGTTTTTAAATGTTTTCAGAATTCGAGTTATTTTTGTAATTATTTGTTTTATTGGGGTTATTTAAATAAATAACCCTTATGAAAGCTGAATCTTCCTAAAAAAACAAAATAATAATGCGTACAAATTAAAGAAGTTTAGTTATTTGAAGTAAAAAATGCATTATTATAATATTGACGACTCCTTCAAAATCAACTTCACATATTTGTTTGAGTATATGCATGAAGACATAAGTAAAATATATATGATAAACTTCAAAAATTACAAAAGTGATGGGATTTTTTGAGTTAAATGGGGACTCTTTTGTTGGGGCATGAAAACTTACGATTTTTTTATACAATCTATACTATTCGCGCTGGAGAGGGGGTGGGGAGGTGAAATCTCCCTGTTCGTCGAAGCGAACGTGTCACTTAAAAGATGAGTTACATAATGCGAAAATGACATTTTCATATAATGGAACAATGTCGGAGTTGGTTGAGAATATTTCCAATACAATGGGTTTTATTATAAGTTCAAAAATGTATTGCATTGTTGAGCTATTCCATCCAATGGCAGCCCTTGCAAAGTTGAAAATGAATTTTATACCATAATTCACACCCGTAAAAATTTAATTTGAAAGATAATTTGTTTCGAATTTCTCGGTGATTGTAATTCGATTTTCTTTGGTATTAATGTAAGTGATGTGATGTTACTAATGCATCGAATAAATTACATGTATAGTGGGATATCACCTTCCCATTTGTAGTGAAGCAATAAATGTAAGGACCATGCACAAGATAACATGTGTCATTCTCCCATTTTTAAATGCCAATTTTCTTAATAATTGTAAGCAGACAAATTGAACCCATATGGGTGTGTGTGGTAGGTAAGATTAGGCGAGAGCGCAAAGTCTCGTACTAAACAACATGTATATATTAGGTGATGCACAATGTGGGTGCTAAAGAGCCAGGTTGGTTAGGCCGTAGACGGTGAGAAATATTTCGTCTACGAGTGCACAGAGAACATGCCATGCAATTCCCAACATAAACATTATTACAAAAGTAAAAAGAAGTTTGGGTCTGTTATCCCAAACTTTGGTCACATAACAATAATAAATTAATATACGAACAATAAATGAGTTATCAGATATTTTACGTGAAAAACACCGAGAGAAAAATCATATGACCTAATGCAGTGTGAATTTTTCATTATAAACAAAGGATTACATAAGTTTTTGTATATTCATTAGAAATGCTTTGCCTCTTGTTTTTAACTCTAGGCTCCACTCACCCTTACCGTAAGAGATATGGGCTATTTTAATTAAGGGAAAAGGTACCATTAGAAATGGCCGTAGTCAATGGGTCTTAGTCGAAATCTTACCCAAGTTAGGTTTTGAAGAGTCCATATTTTTACCCGAGTAACATGATCTTTTTTATCTAGGTGACAATATATATTAAGTTCGATGAACGAGACATTTATTTATGATAGAAGACAAAAATTGACGAACCCACTTATGTTTGTCTAATACATAGGCACACCAGTCCGAAACTTCAATCAATTATTAATTCTATAATGCTTTGCGACGGCGGAAAAGGGCAAATTAATGAGAAATTGGTAGTTTTCAAATCAATTTATAGGGAAAAAAATTACAATTTTATCTCTAAAATTTTCAATTATATATTGCGATGAAAAAAGTGGCATAAATAAGTGGCCATCGTAGCAATCGAATAGCAGCACAGACGGTATATGATTGCGAATCGATAGTTTTCAATTCAATCAATGGCTTGAGTGGGTACATGAATGGTAGCTTCAATTATGTAACCCTGACATTTTTGTCTATTTGGAGTATTCTTTTTATAAAAAAAAACATTATTCATAACTATTTTTATTTTTTAAAAAGATTTGGTTTAGTTACGATGTTCAATAAACTTACTTCAAATTATTAAGCCTAAACCTAATAACAAAAGCATAATTTTAATTAGTATATTTTACAAGTTCTTAAACTAAGATATTAACTGTCGATGTTAATAAAGTATTACTAAAACTAAATAAAATGAGAGAACACCATAAACAATAAAAAATTAAAATTATGTGAACAAAATTATTATCCTTAACATTATTTCAAATTCTTTGCTATTGAAAAAAAAGAGTTAAAATCATAGATCATCAAGCACATTATCTTAAACCTCGATATATATAAACCATGTACTTAAAGAATGGATTAAAGAATTCGGTTTAAAAATTAAAATTGTGTAACTTAAACCTCTAAAATATTTAAGTTATAATTTAAGACACGCTAATAAATAAACATGCGACGGATTGGATAGTAGATGGGTGGAAGTACAATAATCAATTACCGGTCCACATAATACTGGTTGCTCAATATTTCAACAATAATTTTTTTTCCCGACTGTTGAAATGAGAGGATATAAGTGGATGAATGCGTGTAAAAGTGGTTGAGTTTGGTTGTGCGGTTTTTTTACACTGTTATGATATTTAACTATTATAGAGTAAATGCAATATTTATTATGTTCATTCGATAAGTTTGTGTAATGATAGAAAAATCTAATCCAATCATAAAGTTTTCTTCAGATTAAGGAATGGACCATTTTTTAATTTATTTGGTGAATAGGAGTAAACTAATTTCATTTACGATGTGTGGGAAATTTGTCGGGGGCAAGTCAAGCTTATTTTGTTTGCCCTATTTAATTATTTATTTCATTATTTTGAGGGTGATTGGATGTTTTTTGCTTTCAAAACTAATTTTTATAAACATAATAATTGATGATCCTAATCAAAGTATGTAAATACTTTGGGTAAGCAATTATACAAATGGAATCCCCAAGAAAGAATCGTATGAGCCTCCAATCTTAGTCTGATGATAAATATTCATATCATCTTTTAAACGACTCGAGTTCGAATCTGAGCAGTGACATAAAATATTTACAAAATCTCCCACACATATAAAAAAGAAAAGAAAAGAACCATCTAAATTTGTTCGAATTGTCCACCTCCACTCATAATTGCGGAAGACAGGACAGGACATATAAGTTAAATGTAGACCATGCTAGTTTTTGTTTTTGTTTTTTTGTTTTTTCAAATCACATGTTTTTTTTTTATCAATTACAATTACATATACAAATATAAGTACAAGACATTACAAGATCATTACATTAAAAATACAAACCAACAATACAAATCAACATCAACTAAAGTATAATACTATCAAAACAAAGTACAACACTAATACAACGAACAACAAGAAATAAGCCTAAACCTAATAAGAAAAGCATAATTTTATTTCAAAATAAATTCTTAATCCTTTTTTCTCTGTCTAACATAGTATTGTTTTTAACTAAACTTATTATTATTTCCTAAAAACAGTGTTTTTTCTCATCTAATCTCGACAAAATATTCTAAAATTTATGTATTATGTTTGTTAACTAATTTATTATATTATTTACATCTAAAAGAACGATTCTATCCGCTCAATACAAAATCAAACATGTAACTTAATTTCCCAAAAATATTTCTCATAAATCTCAAGACAAAACTAAAACCATTTCGTTATTCAATGCATCATATTGACAAGAATACATCACATCAAACTTCTGAGATGTTTTTTTTCTAAAACATATTTTCAACGGGGTTACATTGTTTTTTTTTTAGCTTGGGGAGGGTAGACTCCGTCAATGATATGCATCAAATGTGATATGTATCATGTCTGTCCCAAGCCAGGCTAGCGGTATGCCTATGACAACCAGCTATAAACCTTGGTCACATCTCATGTCATGAACCATAATATGAATTTCTTTGGGGCGTTCCATACGCAGCGACGCTGCACCGGTTCCTTGGTGTAGTGGTCTAGGTTTTCACCCGGAAGCGATGAAGACATCGACGCCTGGGTGTGGTGTCAAATGAGCAAGAGTTCCCTCACCTCGAGCTAGTAGGGGTAAAAAAATTAGCTCGAAACCAAGATCTAGGATTCGTTTAGCCTATTGGAATGTAGGTTCCCTTACTGGTAGATTAACAGAGTTAGTAGAGACTATGAGTATGAGAAATATTAGTATTTTGTATATCCATGAAATCAAATAGACAGGTGAGAAAGCCAAAACTATAGCCCCTTGAGGCTATAAACTTTGGTATATAGGTAATGATAAGAACCGTAATGGGGTAATTGTAATCGTAGACAGTAAACTAGTCGAGTATGTAGTTGAAGTTAGGAGGAATGGGGATATGATAATATTAGTTAAGATGGTCTTTGGCACTGATATTTTCAATATCATTAGTGTCTATGCACCACAAATTGATCTAGATGAGGCTACTTTGCGTGAATTTTGGGAAGATCTAGACGATGTGGTGCAAGGAATACCCCTTCACGAGAAAATCTCCATCGGTGGGATTTCAATGGGAACGTAGGTTCTGATTGTGATGTGTATGAGAGTGTCCAGGAAAGCTTTGGCTTTGGGGAGAAGAACGCCGCAGGTAACTCACTTTTGGATTTTGTCATGTCACATGACTTAATTCTAGCGAATACCTGGTTTAAGAAGAGGTTATCTCTTCTAGTTACCTTTAGAAGTGGGTCAAGTGTAACCCAAATAGATTTCTTTGAAGGATAGATATATTAAATGCTTGGACTGCAAGATAATTCCAGGAGAGGGTGTATTACTCAATATCGACATTTAGTTTTAGATGTTAGGGTTAAGAAAATGCTTGTTAGAACTAAACATACATTACAACCTAGATTAAGTGGTGACGGTTAAAAGAAGGTCATGCTGGAGCTTTTGTAGAGAGGATAATCAGAGAAGCAAATTGGATGCCAAAGGATGATCATGCTACTACCTATAACAAAATGGTTTGTCGCATTAAGATGACCTCTAAAGAGCTCTCCGGTGAGTCAAAAGGATGTGCTCCACAGGCAAGAACGCATCATGGTGGAATGAATACATAAAGAAGACTATTGGAATCAAGATGGATGGTTATAGAGAGCTGAAGAAGAGCAATAATGATGCAATATTCGAAATGTATAAGTTTGCCAAAAAAGAAGCAAAGACAGTGGTTCGGGGTGCTAGAGCTAGAATCTATAAAGAATTGTACGATAAATTGGACTCCAATGAAGCTGACAAGATATCTACAGGATTGTTCATGCAAGGGAGAAGAAGACAAGAGACTTATGTGCAATGAAATTCATAAAAGATGAGAACCATAAGGTCTTGGTTAGAGGTGAATATATCAAAGAGAGATGGATGAATTATTTTATCAGCTTGTTCAATGGTTATTTTAGTCAAGATTTAGGTGATCTTATTATCCAACAACATGATATCAACCGTGAATTTACTCGTAGAATTAGAGAATCTGATGTTAAAGAAGCTTTGAACAAAATAAAAGCACGGAGAGCGATTGGTCCCGATTGAATCCTATTGAAGTTTGGAGATGCTTAGGACCGACGGGGCTAAAATGGCTAACATATCTATTAACAAGATTCGGAGGAATAATAAAATCTCAAATGAAAGGAGAAAGAGTACTATTGTCCCTTTATATAAGAACAAGGGTTACACTGAGAGTTGCTCCAAATATCATGGTATAAAGCTCATGTGTCACACAATGAATGCTTGGGAGAGAGTAACTGACAGTCGGTTAAGGAGGGAGATTAAGATCTCGTAGAACTAATTCGGGTTTATGTCAGGAAGACCAACAACAGAAGCTATCCATTTACTTCGCCAACTTAAAGAGCGCTATTGCAAGAGGAGTAAAGATCTGCATCTGCCCTATCGATTTGGAGAAGGCTTATGATAAAGTGCCCATGGAGATATTGTGGTGGACTTTGACGGAGAAAAAGGGTTTTCACATCAAATATGTCAATATAATCAATGATATAGTACGATGAAGTAGCATCCAATGTTAGAATGTGCAGCGGTGTGACAAATGGGTTCTCGATCACGGAGAAAAGAGTTTTCACATCAAATATGTTTCGATGGCTAGTTTACTTATTAAACAATATATATTTTTTATTTCATTAAATAATATCTATCAGATATATCATCAACTTATAGAAAAATTATTTCATTTTTGATAAATTAAATAAAGTTGTGATAATTTAAATAATTTTTTTTTATAAATTGATGACATTTTTTATAATTATTTAAATTAACTTGTGAAAATTTGATTTTTATATCAAAATTTAATATAGTATATCATAATTTAAATATATTATTAAAAATGTCTTCAATTTATAAAAAAATTTATTTAATTTATCAACACATTTATTTAATTTATCAAAAGTAAAAGACGTAATTTAATGAAATCAAAAATATATCTTATTTAATAAGTAAACTTGCCATCAAAATATAGTTTGTATATCAATATACTATTGATTTTGTTTTGTTGTGTTTGAGTGAAAAAATGATTTTATGTAGAATTTAACATATTATATTATTATTTAAATAAAATAATTTTAAAAAAATTACCAAAATTATATATAAAGTATCCATATTAGTTACTATAAGAACTAAAAAATAAAAAGAAAGTCACTCAATCCCTTTAAATGACCCGAATCAGTCCCTAATGTTTGCATCAATTCCCGATTTAGTCTCTGAAGTTTTATAGCGACTTGATTTAGTCCTTCTCCGTTAGTTTTAACAGTGCATTTAACTTTTATTATGACTGACTTGAGAAAAATTAGGGACTAAATCGGGTTAGTGCAAAAATAAGGACTAAATCTGGAATCAGTGCAAACAAGAGAGACCATATTATGTATTATCCCTTTTTAAAATATGAAGTTTAGTATTTTATAATATAGTACATATATAATATATATAAATATATAGGCATATGGCAGCACCAGCTCGGATTCTTTAGTGTGTGTTTGTTTGGTAACACTGATTTGGAATTACAAATTCTATTTCAAGTGTTTAGAAAAATTAGAGAAATTAAAAGATTAAATTGTAAAATAGAATTAATATTTAATGAGATCCGATTTAATTAAATGAAATCTCTACAAAATTAAAGCATTTTATAGAATTTGAGATATGAAGAAGATAAAAATTATTTTAATATTAATTTATGGAACTTATAAATAAATTTTGAGTCTATTTTTCAAATTGAATAAACTATCATTTTTTTAAAATCTATTTTATTTAATTGATTTATTTAAAATCAATTAAAAATATTTATTTTTAGAAACTTATAAATTATTTCTTCCACTTGAAAACCTTCATTATATTTAAAACTAGAAATCTAATTTATCAAGATTTGTAAATTTCCTCATTATGAACTTTGTCTTTTTCTTTCACTGTTTAATATCATATATTATCCCTTTTTAAAATATGAAGTTTAATATTTTATAATATAGTACATATATAATATATATATATTTATATATATATAAATATATAGGCATATATCAACCATATCTTGAAAATTTTAAAAATATATATTTGCATCGTGTTGTGTTAGTGCATCTTAGTGTGAATCTAAATTTTAAGTGTCGGCATAACACAAAAGATTCACTTTCCTGGTATATCTACTTGTGATGCGTCAGACTCATACCCAACCAGGGGTAGCTTCTCAACCCTTTTTGTCCGACGAGCTTATATAGGCGTCTTCTGGGGTAAAACTATACCTAAATAAATTCAATGAATGGTGGATCATACTCCATTTTTAATCAAAATCAGCTAGCAAAAGTTCTTTTAGATAAAAAGAAAGTAACCAAAGCTAGTACTGGCATGGTTGGAATTTGGAAATAAGTAAAATATAATCATATATCGCCACAAATAGAGAACAAAAGCCTGAATAGCTAGCTTAAAAATGTATATCTTGTCCAGGCGAGTTAATCAGAATGAATGACGAGCAAAACGAAGGTTTCTTCAGCCACACGACATATTCTTTTAACAGCTACCAAACAAGTCCGACTCTTAGTTAATCTTTGCCCCCGAGAAGTCCATCTCCGGATGCTGCAAATTATGGAAATATTTATCAACAAATGTCTTTGAATTCGAAAGTTGCAAATAAAAGAACGGGTACACTGTGGTCGAGAATGATAATCTAGAGTTTACCTCGGCCATGAATTTCTTCAATATATCTTGTTTCTGCATCTCATCGCTCGTCGGGCGGCCCATTTGTTTCTGCCGTTGGTCAAACTGCAGGTAAAAGATGAATGGTTGTCGGAGTAAAGAATTTAAAGGCAGAAGGACATTCAAGCAATCAAATCTTTAAAGGCAAAAGGCAAACAAGTACATCGATTCATACATAAGAAATTTGTCAATGTTTTATGTTGACTAGCCTTCAAGCCTTTAAAGGCAAAAGGCGAACAAGTACATAGGCGGAGACTGCATATGGCTCCAGAATCATAAAAGAATCCCTAAGCACAAAGGCCATCTAAACAGGAACGGTGTTCAAAGGAGAGAGAACACAAAATGCAGTGGCAAGTAAAAAGTGTCAAAACCTCCAAGTGATCAAGCTGAGATCTAACCCTCGTAGAATTCAGTAAAATTGGTGATCAAATTTAACCTGGGATCTGTGAGGTGGTGGTCAGTTTAATCCATAATACCAAACCCCATCTTTAAGACAAATAGGAAGTTGTCCTAGGTTTTCGCATATCTCACAAGGGGTCGGCCGATTTGTAAAAGTATGACTATAGATGGCAGAAGATACTTAAAACAAGTAAAAAAAAAAACGAGAATACATTATATGGCAAATAATCTTTGGGTCAAAGTGCATCAAAGCAAGCCATGGTAAATTGACAATCCAAAATACATCCCCGCTGCCACTCTTTTTGGACTAACTTGAGCACCAGTCTTACAAGTCAAATCGACACAAAACGAGACCAACCAACAAACTCAAGTGGTAGTGTCACTGGTTTTTCAAGGAAAGGTAATCGGATAAAGCCATTACACACACACAAGAGCAAAAGACAAAAGTGGTTAACAGAAATAGCATGGATTTAGTATCAGCTCACCATCATTTTCTCCACTGTTGACCGTGTTTCTGGGTCCAAATCAGCCAATTTGCTATTTTCAGGTTCAACTTTTTGGGTGTCGAGCTCTGGTTCACCCTTCACCAAGTACTTCCACCATTCCATCTGGTTCTGTTTTGTTAGGAGAATGGAAATAGATTTCTGGTCCTCTGCGAGAAAATTAAATTACTAAAGGGCTACTGGTTGCTGGGTATCGAGCACTTAATAAATGAATGATAACCACGAGATCATATATTTGAGCTAAAAATGCCTACCTAAACTCCAAAAGCAATCCTCAACCTTGACCGGCTGAAACAGATCTCCCTGCAGATGGATAAAACGAAAATAAATACCAAGAACAACAATAGCCAATCAGGATAGATATGCAACAGCAAGCATGAAGATATACTTACTTCAATCACTGGGGTTTGACCTTTGAGGCCAACTTTAACGTACTTTTTCTTTATTTCGCATGTGATAGATCTTGACTTCGTACCAGAAGGAACGGGAACAGTAATGTTAACCTCCTGCAGAGATTGACCCCAAGAATACTTCTCCATATCGAGGCCATTGCCCTTGTTAGGTGCTGTTCAGCAATAAATAAGCAGTCAGCAACCAAGACATTATTGTCTTCAATAAATGTACTGAATAAAAATAGTAACAACTAAAGACCATAAAGAGTTCAAGAAAGAATGGCTTTACCTCCTTAGACCTATGTTCGCAACAAACATTCATATTACCTACCTTTCACTTTAATTCAATTTGCGATGGAGGTATTCACCTTTCCTCTTCCTCGTGGAAGATTTCAATTCCATTTGAGGTTCAAAAACTCTCTTTTAAGTCCAAAACACAAATCAAGAATGATGCAATCAGAGGCACACCCAATAGAGGCGGTCTCAACCATTCCTTCCCAGAAACCCTGTGTCAATCCCTAGATGCAATATCCCCTTCAGTATGAAGCTATCTCAACTGTTATCTTTCTCAGTGGTATGATAGACCTCTACATTTCAATTTACTTTGAAAAGATATCATTCCCCTAGTTCAATATAAAATAGAACTCAGCTCTTAGCCTTCCCCGACACCTAGTTGACCAATTAGCAGAATTCACCTCCTTCAATGGATTGTCAAACCACCCCAAAACAAAATTATTAAAGTTATGGGCAACAATCAAACTTATATGGATTGAACCATACAAAACAAACCACGAAGATATCGGTTCTCAGTTCTTACTCAAAAAATGTTGCAGAATATCGAAAGGCTCTCAATAAAAACAAGAAACGAAATATAATACCCCATATAAAAGCTAAGATAAATCCAAAATTGCAATATCATGCAACAGTACAGGTTTAACCAATAAATGCAAAATCACCAAATCACGCAATAAAACATTTTTAAGCAAGAAATTAAACCACATGATCTTAGAAAAAAATTAAGGGAAGTGAATTTGTTGCATAAACAATTTAACAAAAGACATACCTCGAGGACCTTTCCCCTCTTCCACTTTACTCTCAATCACTTTTTCCTCCTTTTCCACAGCTGGTGGAGCCGGAACCGGAGCCGGAGCTGGGGCCGGAGTTGCCTCCTTAACATTTTTATCCATCTTACCGCTCCCTTCAGCTTTGACATCTTTCCTCTTCTTCCCCTCAGCTTCCACTTTATCTCTAACCATTCTCACTATCGCATTCACATCGCTCACCAGGGAATCGCTCTTAAACAAATCACTCTCCCTTGCGACGAACTCAAGAACCTTCTCCAAAAACCCCAACGGATTCGATGGGTCGAAATCAGCGTTAAACGGCTTTGTCGCCGGTGTCACCGATGTCGTTGGCTTGCTGTGGTTGTCGTCTTCGTAATCTGAGAGTATAGCCATGATCGATTCGAATTGATAATTCAGCAAATCAAAGTTAGGGTTTCTGGAATCGGTGATTTGACGAATTTTGAGTGTATATTAACTATTAAGACTGTGGGGAGTCCAATCGATGGCTTAGGAAGATTCTGGAAGATAATATATGTGGGCTTGTAGTCCACTTAGTATAGGCCAGGCCCAAAATTAATCCTTGTACGTTTGGGCTTGTGTGGTCAATGAAATCATCGATACGAGTTGAAAGAAAAGTGAGCTAAGTTATCATTTGGATTGAATGATTTGATTTACAGGAAATGATTAGAAATCTAATTACCTGAAATGATATATAGTTGGTTGTCATTTTAAATCATCCCAAAATGTAAATGAAATTGCATTGGAAGAAGAATGAGAAATTTGAAATACCCACTTCAATTTTTTACCTAAAAATAAATAATGGATTAGAGTAATCAATTGAAATTCACCGATTTCAAATCATTCAATCCAAATACAACCTAACGAAATTTAAGTTTGAAACAAAGCTTGTTTGCTGTTTGTTTTCATCAAATTAAAAATCCTTCTTTTTTATTGTATCATTACGAATAAAATATTCCCCATACTGACGGTTTTCAAGATTTTAATATCTCATTCAATTTTTATTTTTTTATTTTGGAAAAAAAGTAATTCAAGTAGATTTTCAAATATCAAAATAAAAATTAATGTATTCGCGCAATTTTCACAAAATGTTTTGCTTCTAAAATTTTAAATATTCAATATTTTTTATTCATAAATTTATTAAATTATTTACATGGTCACTAATTGTCGGTGTTGAAGGGATGCTTTCCATTGTTTTGGTATAATGAAAAACGAGGATAAGTGTCAATTTTTTTCTCGGTATTTTATCTTCAGTGGTTTGTGTAGGCATTTTACACATACATGTGATATCATTAATAAACATCTTCCTCACCTACAACTTATAAATAGATATTTTATCTCTTTATAATTTACAAAATATATAGCACAATATCCCATCACCAATAAATTAAAACGTAGTAGGAGATTTTCGAGAATATTCACTCACGGACTAACTTAGATTATATTATTAAAAATTATAACTTATTTACTAAATTTAAAATTTGGGAAAAGAATTTATATTGACTCGACCCCCTCTAAACCAAAGTCTTTTCTACTAGACATGGCACATCCTCACATGTCAGGAAATCTGTTCATGTTGACTTGTGACTTGATTCCTGGTGTGGAAAATTAATAATAATGATGATGATGAGTACTTTGAAAATAAATAATGGGCCATTATGTTGAGGGAAGGATTTCCAATTGGGGAATATTTTCTCGATTTGTGTAATATCTCGATCTGTTTCGTATATGCAGTATGAGTCTTGCGTAATTATGTGAAAATTATGGTATAATATGGACTTGAATTTGAGTTGAATCGAATATGAAAAGTAATGATTATATGTGGAGTTGACAACATATATATAGACATATATATGTGTGTATATATGAAAACAAGGTTTAATTGCTATGAACTATGGCATAAAAAAATGTGGGACATGTATTTGGTACCTAGTAGAAGTGGTGATACAAGAGACTTATGTCATCTAGTCGGAATGAAATTTGAATTTGAATTTCTTCTACATTTCACATGCATGTTAAAGGAGTTTGTTAGGCTATATCAAGTGAAAATCAGCTGATTATGAACACATAATACACCACCAACACATAGCAAATCTTTATACCAACACACTTCACTCTCTCTTACATATTCGTAGCTTTTGGTGATGGTTAGGTCAGCTACCAACTAAGCCAGGAAGCTGGGAAGAGCCGATACGACTAACTTTTCGATGTGTTAGTGCCTCACAGGATCTCGTCAACAGACGATTTCTCATGGGCCCTCTCTAAATTCCCCTTCCTTTGTTTTTGTTTATATCCATTAGTTTGTAAGGATTCAATGCAGATTTTGATGGGGATCAAATGGATGTTCATGTACCTTGGGAATCAAGATAGTTGGTGAGAAGTGGAAGGAAAGCTACTTGGTAAGGAATTGAGTCTTTAAACATGTGGATATGATGCTTTATTAGTGCTTTTCCATATTGGCATGAAAGTTGATATGGTTTGAGTGATTATAAAATCATGAATTGCATTTCTATGAGTTTTAATCAAAGAAACAAGGTGTAATGTTATGCAAACATGTCCATATGTTGTTATAGTATGAAGGTATCAAGTTTTGATGGTAGAAAGTGAGGTGTATGAGAAGCACCAAGAGGATAGACATGAAATCCACCATGTTCTGAAAGTGTTGCTGTCTAGCGATCGATTGCCAGCATCGTACTGTTCGATCATTGAGACAGCGAAAAGTTTAAGGCGGTTTATGCTTGTAGCGATCGATCGCTACATGTGACCGATCAATCGCGAGCTGTAGCGAGCGGTCGTTAAAAGAGTACCGATCGATCGCTAGAAGGCCATAGCTTTATGTAAAATTCAGACTTTAATATCGATCCATCGCTAGCTTTTGACCGATCGATCGCTAGGGTTGCACAATTGAATCGATCGATCGCGAGAGTGACCGATCGATCGCTAGAATTAAAATGTTGAAAAATGTTATACTTTTGTGGAATTTGATATTGCAGCCTATGGTGACACTGTACATTGTTGGTATTCATGCAGCATCATCACAGGGGACATGACAGAGAGGCGATTAATCATTGAAGCCTGATGTGACTAGAAATAGACACATCTATTGCGTTTAATTGTCAACGGTTTGGTATGTTTTGATGGATAATTTGATACATGTGCTACCTAATTGTATATTTGTGTAATTGTATGTGAAATCGAAGAAATCGAGCTAAAAAGGCGAATAAAGACCAAGGAAAGCTTTGGAGATGATAAGGACTCAAGGTAGATCAAGAAAAATGCTAAAAATGTATCGCCTATGGACAGAAAGTTGAGCAACAAAATCTGCGGGTCAGCGATCGATCGGTACAATGGAGCGATCGATCTCCAAAGTCTTCTGGAGCCACGCGATCGATCGATAAAAAGGGGTTATCGATCGCCTAATGAATCTGCCAAAAAAAATAAAAGCTAGCGATCGATTGCTAGCTTGTAGCGATCGATCGCCAGCAGTGTTTTGGAAATTTTGGAGTCTTGATTTCTTTCCTTCTTACATGGACTCTAACCTACTCCATCAGCCTCCACACCTCTACAAACTCGAACATCAGCCTCTTTAGACCAGAATTCAAACTTTAGAACATAATTTTAGAATTAGAATAAATTTTCTCTCAACTTTTGTGAAGAACGCTTTGAAGAACGAAGAACGAAGACGGAATCGACGCTCCGGAATCGTGATTCCTTTTAGTAATTCTCCTTTTTACTATTAGTTTAATGCTTTTTAAAATAGATTTGATTGCTTTTAATCCAATTATGAGTAGCTAAACACTTTGATTCTTTGTTGAGGGATACTTGCCTTTGACATAAAAACACTTGTGAAGATTTTGGTTTGATTGTTGGATTTTTAATTCAATTTCAATTTGTTTTTCAGATTTTGATTATTATGATTGTTGTGTTTGATTGATAGATTGATCACCTAGTAATCGCTTACACAATCTAATGCTAATTAAGAAGCAACTAAGATTGATAATTACCTGCTGTTGGTATTATTAAATTCTTAGGAAAAATGATTTGATGATTAATTCTAACGGTTGTAGTTTTTATTGATTAGATTCATCAAACTTACTAGTTTTGAAGCTATCATTTATTTAATCTTAACGACTGTAGTTTTGGTTAAAGATTTGATAAGAGTCGAATTGAATGTTGTTTTCTATTTGACTACGATTAAGGTAAGGAAGGAATTAAGTTTTCAATTGATGAATAATTGAATGAATTCAAATGTTTAGTGTTTGATGATCAAGTGAATAATTTCCAAAGGTAAAGTTGACCAAAAACCAAGAATTGCTTTTTAATCTTGATAATCTAGTGATTTGTTTGCTTTAGTTTAATTAAGTTATAGTTAAGAATTTCAAAAAAAACCCCTAATTGTTACTTTGTTATTTAGTTTTTTTTGTTAACACAAGAGAATACCCTTCTTCGTGGGATCGATCCCTACTTTCACTGCTACATTAGTTTTATAAAAAGTGGGGTTAATTTGGGCGTACACGATAAACGCACACCAAATTTTGGCGTCGTTGCCGGGGAAGGCGTTTACTTTTGTGTTAACTTGATTTTTATTTTTTTAGTGTTACTTTGGTTTGTTAATGAGTACAGGTGAATCGTACAATCACGAAGATAATTTTCACTACGATCCTGAGCTCGAGAGGACACTACATCGGAGAAGAAGAGAAACAAGGAGACTTGAGGAAGAAGAAGAGTGGAACAACATGGCTGCGAATCAAAGCTTGAGACAGTTGGCGAATCCTAACTTGGATCAACAGCCTCTCTGCATCACTTTCCCTGCACTTGCAAATAACGTAAATTTTGAACTTAAATATGGTATAATCCATTTATTGCCATCTTTTCATGGTCTTGTAGGTGAGAACCCGCACAAGCACTTGATGGAAAATCCACGTGGTATGCACTACTATAAAGCATGCTGGCGTAAAGGATGAGCAAATCAAACTGAGAGCCTTTCCATTCTCTCTAAAGGATGCTGCTAAAGATTGGCTATTCTACCTACCCTCTGGATCCATCACCACGTGGACTGATTTACAAAGAGTTTTCCTAGAGAAGTACTTTCCAGCTTCGAGGGCGACTAACATAAGGAAGGAAATCTACGGTGTGAAGCAATACCAAGAGGAGTCGCTGCACAAGTACTGTGAACGTTTTAAGAAGTTGTGTGCAAGCTGCCCACAACATCAGATAAGTGAACGTCTTCTAATTCAATATTTCTATGAAGGTTTACTTTCTGGTGATAGGAACTTAGTGGACGCGGCAAGCGGAGGAGCTTTTATCGACAAGACTGCGGAGGAGGCAAGGAACTTGATAGCAAACATGGCGGCCAACTCCCGACAATTTTGACATGTTTGACTGATTGATTTAACGTTTCTTGTACGTAATCTTGCAGGTGGCAATGTGGGGAAGATGAAGCCATGTGGAATCTGTCTAGCCGTGAACCATCCCACTGATGCATGTACATCCCTACAAGAGACATCCACTGAGCACGTGAATGCAGCGGGAGGATTTCCTGGCCCCCGACAAAGGAGTTATGACCATCATCGGGCAACTATAACCAAGGTTGGAGGGACCATCCTAACCAAGGCTATGGGAATCAGCAAATGAATCAACCTCCACCCTATAGACCACCATATCAGAGACCTCCACCATCGACAGTGCATGCTCCTTCTGACAGGTTAGAGAATATTGTTAAAGTAGCCTGCAATTTCAACAGGAAACGAGGGAGAGCATTCAAAGCTTGACAACGCAAATGGGACAACTAGCAACTTCGCTCAACAAGATTGAAGCGCGAATATCAAATGGGCTTCCTTCACAGCCAGTGGTAAACCCAAGGGAAAATGTGAGTGCCATCACTTTGAAGATGAGTGAAGATGAAGCTGAGGAGAAGGTGGTACTGACGCCACCCAAGAACGGAGAGATGGCGGTAGAGAAGGACGTTGAAGAGCTTATGCGAGAGGAGAAACCACGATGTAAGTCCCCTAAAATTTCTGAATATAAAATTGAGCCTACATTCCCCCTTGCATTGAAGGATAATAGGAAAGAAGCTGGACTTAAGGGACTTTGACACTTTCCGACGCTGCGAGGCAAACGCCCCACTACATGATGCCATGATGAAAGTGCCTCGATATGCTAGATTTTTGAAGGAGGTGTGGAAAGTGGGTAAGAGCAAGGAATGCAAAGGGTGCCCCAAGATTGAGTTAGGTGAGAATGTTTCTGCGGTCATCCAAAGAAGCATTCCCACAAAGTGTAAGGACCCTGGTATGTTTTCTATCCCTTGTGTGATTGGAACCACTAGAATTGAGAAGGCAATGCTCGATTTAGGATCTTCCATTAATGTTATGTCTTACTCAATCTACACTCAACTGAAACCTGGACCTTTTGAAAAGAGACAATACTATGATTCAATTAGCTGATAGGTCCACGGTTATTTCTAGGGGGATAGTAGAGGATGTACTTGGGCACGTAGAGAGTTTGGTTTTCCCCGCTGATTTCTATGTCTTAGACATGAAAAATGGTGATCCATCTAGCCCCATTCTTTTAGGGAGATCATTCTTGAAAACCTCTAATCGGTGATAGATGTGAATAGCGGCAATGGAGTTTAATGGTGAGGTTGCAAAATTTAATATCTATGAACCCATTAAAACTCATGATCATTCCAGTTACGCTATTGATATAAATGATGATTTGATGATGATTTTGATACTGATGAATTGTGGGAGATGGGAAAGCTACTGATAACCTTGATGACAAAGGAGGTATGGACTTAAATATTGTGAATAATTTTCATGTTATTGCTGCCTTATCGACTCATGATACTGCTGACTGTCTCTTTTCTCACTTATAGGATCCTACTATTAAAGAGACACACCCTCCGGATAGACCACATCAATCAATAAACGATGAAGGAGGAACAAAGACTGAGGGCGCCTACTCAAAGGCAAACAAACCAAAGTTCAAGGGACTAAAAAAGATATTGAGGTGGAAGAAGAAGGATGGAGCGACACCGCATAACCCACCACGATGAAGGACTGGCGTCGGGCCACCGACGTTAAACAGAGGCGCTGCTTGGGAGACAACCCAAGGGAAGTTAGTTTCATTTTTTCTTTTTCTTTTTATTGCTTTAGTAGTTAGACTTTTCTCTTTTCTTGTATTTTTGTCTTACATTGAGGACAATGTAAGATTTAAGTATGGGGGAGGGATTAGTGGTATGTTATTGCATTCATATTATAAACATACAAAAAAATTGAAAAATTTGAAAAAATTTGAGCTCATAGTTAGTAATGAACACATGCTTAGAATCACCAGCCCATGATGAAACCAAATTGATGGCATGCATGTTTTTGAAAATAGGTGAATTGTTAACCTTGGAACACTTAGAACTCTAATGCAAATTTTGCTTTGGCATAGTAGTTGAATATTTTGAGCACGATATTTTCACGACTTGTGAAGTGTGCATAGCTTAGTGAAGATTGTGTGAATTTTGTGATAATCTTAAGAAGTCTCTAATACATGCTAGAACTTAACTACATGCTCTTTGAGGCGTATGTCTATACTACTTGCGAACATGAAAGTGATATAGGCAATCTTTAATGTGTTTTAGCCATTCGAGCCTACCATGTAAAGAAAATCAATCAGTAGTACCCTTTTTGAGCCTTCATGCAAAAGAATGGTTGTATGGTAAGCACACAAACAACCCCCATTCGACATTCTTTGACTAGCTCATCATCCTTCCCTAATAAGCCTAAATATGAATTCTAACCATACCTTTGAAGGGAGTATGATGTGTTTCATTCACATGCACCTATGTTATCAATGATTCATATATGTTTTGTGAGCTTTATTGCCAAAAAAATGAATTGCATGAAAGAAAAGGGATCCTTGAGAAAATAAATAAAAATATGACTCCAATGGGAGCAAAGGTACAAAAGAGAAAAAGATTGAGTTAAACCTTGCAAAAATAAACAAGGTTTGAAAAAAAAAATCATGCAAGAAGAGAAGTTTAAATTTTGCATATATACTCTCTTGTTTGATACATCTTACCCTTTATTTCATAAGCCAATGCCTAGGCAAGCTACAAGTTAATAAAGACCTACTTGATTTATGTTTGCAAAGTGGCTAAGATAGTGGAGAAGAGTGTGCAAGTGAGCTTATACTTGTGTTCGTGTATGACTTGAGCTATTATATGTTTGCATCTATTGGATCTATAATTTGTACATGACACTTGTTTATGACCACACACGCACGTTCGCTACTTTGTTGGGTATGGAATGTTTACGGATTGAACTTGTTTTATTGTTAACTTTTCACCGACTTTCATTACTATGCATATTTATAATTGTTGAGGCATAAAAGTGAGAACAAGTTAGTTTGTTATGAACCTATGAGCCAAAGCAAAAAGATTGTAGTTTTGTCTGATTTACTCGAGGTCGAGTAAAGAGTAAGTATGGGGGAGTTTGATGTGACTAGAAATAGACACATCTATTGCGCTTAATTGTCGATGATTTGGTATGTTTTGATGGATAATTTGATACATGTGCTACCTAATCGTATGTTTGTGTAATTGTAGGTGAAATCGAAGAAATCGAGCTAAAAAAGGCTAACAAAGACCAATGAAAGCTTTGGAGATGATAATGACTCAAGGTAGATCAAGAAAAAAGGCTAAAAATGTAATTTTGGAAGAAGCGATCGACCGCATGAAGGAGGAGATCGATCGCCTATGGACAGAAAGTTGAACGGGTCTTTGTGTCAGTCCCATGTGTCAAGTCAGCCTAGTTGCGTTTGGCTGAGTTCCAGTTGGCAAAGAAAACAATGATGTGGTGGAAAGCGACATTGATTGAATTGAGAGCTCAGGGGCAGAATGTGGATTGGGATGTGTTTAGAACCCGCTTTCTTGATCACTATTTCTTTGTTGCTGCCCGACTGTTGAAGGAAGATGAATTTACTAATCTGAAACATGGAACAATGAAAGTAGTTGATTATGCTTTGCAATATTCATCTTTGTTGAGGTATGTACCTCATATAGCTGCAAACACTAAAGCGAAGATCAGACAATTTGTGAAAGGTTTACGACCTGAGTTGTTTGATAGGGTTATTTCTAATAACCCTACTTCGTTTGAGGAGGCGCTGAAGCGGGCTGAGATGACTGAGATTTGAATTGGGGCATACAAGGATGTATGACAAGTTAAGAAACCTACACCAGACAGCATGAGACCCAGAGGGGAGCATTTTAAATGATCACGATGAGGTGCATCTTCCTCGTGATTTGGTGATAGGAAATTTGATACTCGGAAAGGGGGCGAATGAGTTGCCAAATGACAATCCCAAGGCAGCATTAATAGAGGCTTGAGATGCTTTAATTGTGGAGGGCCAAATTATAGACGTGTTTGTCCACACATGGATGGTCCAGTTTGTTATGGATGTGGTAGGTCAGGACACATGATACGAGATTGTCCTCAAACTGGAGGACAACAGACCAGAGGGAATGTGTCTGAGAGTACAGTGCAACAGAGACCACAGTTTGTATCTCGGACTAGTGGGGGACAGAGAGCAGGGCCACCACAAGTTCAGGTGTATGCACTGAACAAGGAGCAAGCAGATGCAGCTCCTGATGATGTGATAGCGGTTAAGTGTTGTTTATTTACTTATCCTGCTTTCTTATTGATTGATACTGGTGTATCCCATTCGTCTATTGCACAAGCTTTTATTGACCGGTATCATATATGCTCGTCTCCACTGTTGATGCCCATATATGTCTCGACACCCATGGGAACGATTGTTATGACTTGTCAGCTTGTATATGCTTGCTCTATTCAGTTTGATGATGACTACGGAATACATGTGGATTTGATTGTGTTAAATATGACTGATTTTGACTGTATTCTAGGTATTGATGTGTTGAGTAGATATCAAACTATTGTGGATCGTTGTCAGAAGACGGTTCGGTTTCAGTCTGACACTGGAAATTAATGGATCTTCTATGGAAAGGATCTCATGCAAAGATTCCTTTGATATCTGCGATTCAAATGTTTGATCAGTTGCAGGGATCGATGATTTATGCAATTGATGTAGCAAAAAATAAAGTGGAAAGAAGAGTAGAAAATATACCAGTGGTGCATACTATGTAGATGTATTTCCATATGAGATTCCTGGATTTCCACCAAGTCGTGAGGTGGAGTTTGGTATTGAATTGCTCCCTGGTACTTCTGCAATTTCACGAGCACCATATCGAATGGCACCAACTGAACTGAGAGAGCTGAAAACTCAGTTGCAAGATTTACTTGACAAGGGATACTGTTGGGATATGCCCTAAGACAAGTCATTAGATGATTGTTTAAGACATACAATGTTTATGGATTTATGAATGGCAATTCATTATTGTATATTATTCTTTTAACTGTGCATTGTGAATTAATATATATGTTAATGTCCTTAGAATAATATTGTATTATTCTTAAAGATGTTCCTAGTCAAGTATTATCATGAAAGGGATAATGATAATACGTAGAGACTAGTATATGTTGATCGATGAATTGTTCATTGATATGAGATATCAAATCAACATATGGGTACATGTTAGAGAACGATGTACTGAACAGACCCACCATGAGAATGCAACATGGATAGTTATATGATCGTCATATGCAATTCTCATAGTGATAATAATGTATGTAATCCTTACGACTTGTGATCATCAGAGATCCCAACATAAGGAGTTATGTATCTTGATATCGTCAAACGTTACCCGTAACAGGGTATACTATAAAGGCGACTATTGGATACACTACGAATTATGTAGAGGGATGTTGACTGATCGAGATAGGATTTGTCCCTCCTATATAACAGGAGATGTGTTTGGCCCTTGATCAAGTGAGAACTAAAATGCATGGCCATGCTCGAATGAGTCGATATGAGATATCGAGCTTATTCGTTTATTCTAGTTCTACTTGGGGATCAAGAAATAGAGATTGAATATACGAGTATGACTATTCCATGACTCGTGTTCAATCTAAACACAAAGGACAAAGGGATTAAGTTACATGATTAATATTATCACGAGTTCTAAAGGTTATGTCGAGTCATTGACATTCTCGTAATTTGGGTAGCATCGATGTGTTGCTAGATACCGCTCGATGCTTGCGACATAAAATGAGATTTTATGTCACTGCCAACATTATGAGATCCTATCGGGTCGCACAAAAGATTAAATCGAGAAGGGAAATTAAATTCATGGGATGAATTAAATAATTAAGAGGAGTCTTAATTAATTATCATAAGGATTAATTAAATCATGGGCTTAAGCCCATGAAGCTTTAAGAAAGCCTTTAATTAATTATATTTAATATGATTGCAAGGTGATTAATTGTAAGACAATTCATAACACTCAAAACCCTACACAAGCAAGAGAAAAACGGCCGCATCATCACAAGAGCTCTCGGCCTCCTTCAAAGTCGAGGGGTTCTTGGTGGTTTGGTGGTTGTTTCGATTGTGAATCGAGTTTGTTTCGTGTATAGGATTAATAACAAGTCTAGCAACTTGTTATTAAACCATCCCTTCATTCGATTCGATCGTGTGGATACCGTTGAGGCAAAACCATTCGTGTTTTGCTATTGACTCGGAGAAGGCGTAGGACGTGGTGCAGCTCCGTGGATTCGGCTTCAAACACGCTACAAGGGTAAGACACTTGTAATTCTCTAATCCGATATGAATCCCTATGTATAGATCGCTGGTTTGTAATCCCAAAATTTTATTCCGCTGCGTTGTATGCTCATGGGGTTACTTACAGATACATACATCCTAGTGTATCATCTTGGGGTGCTCTGGTATTGTTTGTAAAGAAGAATGACGGATCGATGCGACTGTGCATTGACTATCGACAGTTGAACAAAGTAACGATTAAAAATAAACATCCTCTTCCCCGTATTGATGATTTGTTTGATCAGTTGCAGGGATCGATTATCTATTCTAATATTGATTTGAGATCTGGATATCATCAAATACGTGTGAGGGAAGAAGATGTGCAGAAGACACCATTTAGAACTCTCTATGGACATTATGATTTCCTAGTTATGCCATTTGGAGTGACTAATGCTCCATCTATCTTCACAAGTTTGATGAATCGAGTGTTTCAGGAATACCTTGATCAATTTGTCATTGTGTTTATCGATGATATACTGATCTATTCTCGGAGTGAAGCAGAACATGTCCAACATTTGCATATGGAGTTGCAAATTCTGAGAGCACATCACTTATACGCCAAACTCATCAGGTGTGAGTTTTGGTTGAACATTGTAGTCTTTTTGGTACATGTGATCTCCAAAGATGGTATATCGGTGGATCCGAAAAAGATAGAAGCGGTATTGAATTGGTCAGCACATACTTCTGTGCCATAGATTCGTAGTTTCTTGGGTTTGGCACGATACTACAGACGGTTTGTTGAAGGATTTTCAAAGATTGCCAAACCATTAACACATCTGACACAGAAGGGTGTACCTTTCAGATGGTCAGATGTGTGTGAGCATAGCTTTCAGGAATTGAAACATCGGTTGGCCACTGCTCCGGTGTTGATTATTCCGTCAGAGCATGACAGGTTTGCTCTTATACCGATGCCTCTTTACTTTGTTTAGGTTGTGTATTGATGCACGATAAACATGTTGTGGCATATGCATCACGCCAATTGAAGCCACGTGAAATGAAGTATCTGGTGCATGATCTTGAATTGGCAGCCATAGTCTTTGCTTTGAAGATATGACGGCATTATTTATATAGTACGTCCTTTACCCTATATACGGATCATAAAAGTTTGAAGTTTTTATTCACTCAGACAGAGTTGAACGTGAGACAACGACGATTGATGGATCTCTTGAAAGATTATGATTGTGAGATCGAATATCATCCAGGAAAGACCAATCTGATAGCTGATGCCTTAAGTCGAAAGGTACATTACACTGCCAATGATATGATTCAATTGTCAGTGTTGATGAATTCTTGTTGTACATTGGGCTATGAGTTTGATGCAGTGCCAGTGCCAGTGAGGGTTTCAACATTTTTAATTGAACCTGATATTTTTGAAAAGATTAGAACGGCACAAAACACTGATGATGATGTACAACATTGGAAAGAGATGATCAGTCAAGGAAAAACATCTCCTTTTGTCATAGCAAGTGATGGGAGCTTGAAATATGGACAATGTTGGGTAGTGACTGCTACTTTGGGGCTACACCAAGAATTACTACAACGTGCTCATTGTAGTAGGTATAGTCTACATCATGGAGGCAAGAAAATGTACAAAGATTTGTGGACACCGTTCTGGTGGAAACGCATGAAACATGATGTGCTTGAGTTTGTGAAACGATGTTTGATTTGTCAATAAATAAAAGTAGAGTGACAGAGACCAGGAGGTGAACTAATGAGTTTAGAGATTCCTCAATGGAAATGGGAACATATTACAATAGGTTTTGTAACCCATTTGCCAAGGACTTCTTCTGGTTTTGATGTTATTTGGGTAGTAGTTGATAGACTGACTAAAGTATCACTTCATACCGTACAATATGACATTTGCATACTTGAAAATGGCTCAATTATATATTCAAAATGTAGTGAGACTATATGGAATACCAGTTTCAATTGTATCTGACCAAGATCCGAGGTTTGCTTATCACTTTTGGGAAGGTTTACAGTCAGCAATGGGGACTTAAGTACGATTGAGTACAACTTATCACCATCAGAAAGATGGTCAGACAGAGCTACGATACAGACGCTTGAGGACATGTTACGTGCATGTGTATTTGGAGTTTGATAACTCATGGTAGGAGTCATTTCCATTAGTTGAATTTTTGTACAATAATAGTTATCAGACTAGTATACAAATGGCACCGTTTGAGGCATTGTATGGGCGACGATGTAAATCGACATTGTATTGGGATGATGTTGATCGGTCTTCTATAAGTAGACCAGATATAATACGTGAATGGAAGAGAAAGTGAAGCTGATCAGATTGAAATTAAAAGCTGCTCAGGATAGACAAGCCACTTATGCGAATAAGCCACATAGACCGCTTGAATTCCAAGTTGGTGACAGAGTGTTCATAAAGATCTCACATTTTAAAGGTGTGGTACGATTTGGTATACGTGGAAAGTTATCACCACGATATGTTGGTCCATATGAGGTGTTGCAACGTATTGGTACTTTGGCATATAGATTGGCACTACCGCCATAATTGAGTGGTGTCCACGATGTATTTCATGTTTCGCTGTTGAGGAAATATGAACCCGACCCGAGTCATGTATTGCAACTGTCTGACGTCAGTTGGATACAAACGTGTCATATAAGGAACAACCAGTTAAGATTGTGGATAGAGTAGAGCGGAAATTGCGAAGAATGTAATCCCAATGGTGAAGGTATAGTGGGACAGGCGGGGTGTCGATGAGGCAACGTGGGAGACACAACAACATATGATGCAGCAGTATCCTGAGTTATTTTCTGCTACGTGTTTATGTTTTTAGTATACTGCTGGTCAGAATTTATAGTACTACATGTTGAGTATGTATTATTGCTTATTGCCGCAGTGTTGAGTGTATGCAATTTCGAGGATAAAATTCAATTAGTAGGGAAGAATTGTAATGCCTCGACTTGTTTCATACATGTTTGATACGAGTCTTGCGTAATTATGTTATAATTACGGTATGCCGTCGACTCGAGTTCGAGTTGAACCGAGTATGAAAAATAATGATATATGTGGAGTTGAGAACATATATATGGACATATATATATATATATATATATATATATATATATATATATATATATATATATATATGTGTGTGTGTGTGTGTGTATGCATGAAAACAATGTTTAATTGCTATGGACTGTGACATAAAAAGAGTGTAGGACATGTATTTGGTACCTAGTAGAAGTGGTGATACAAGAGACTTAAGTCATCTACTTGGAATTAAATTTGAATTTGAATTTCTTCTACATTTCACATGCACATTTAAGGGAGTTTGCTAGGCTATATCAAGTGAAAATCAGCTGATTATGAACACATTATACACCACCAACACATAGCAAATCTCTACACCAACACTCTCCACTCTCTCTTACCTCTTCTTAGCTTTTGGTGTGAAATCAAGATAGAAACTTGGTGAGAAGTGGAAGGAAAGCTACTTGGTGAGGAATTGAGTCTTTAAACATGTGCATATGATGCTTTACTAGTGCTTTTCCATATTGGCATGAAAGTTGATATGGATTGAGTGATTATAAATTCATGAATTGCATTTCTATGAGTTTTAATCAAAGAAACAATGTGTAATTTTATGAAAACATGTTCATAAGTTGTTATAGTATGAAGGTATCAAGTTTTGATGGTAGAAAGTGAGGTGTATGAGAAGCACCAAGAGGATAGACATGAAATCCGTCATGTTCTGAAATTGTTGCTGTCTAGCGATCGATCACTAGCATCGTACCAGTCGATCGCTGAGACATGGGAAAGTTTAAGGCGGTTTATGCTTGTAGCGATCGATCGCTACATGTGACCGATCGATCGCTACATGTGACCGATCGATCATGAGCTTTATCGATCGATCGCTAAAAGAGTACTGATCGATCGCTAGAAGGCCGTACCTTTATGTAAAATTCAGACTTTAATAGCGATCGATATCTAGCTTTTGACCGATCGATCGCTAGGGTTGCACAATTGAAGCCATCGATCGCGAGAGTGACCGATCGATCGCTAAAATTAAAATGTTGAAATTTTTTTTGTGATTTTGATATTGCAGCCTATGATGACATTGTACATTGTTGGTTTTCATGTAGCATCATCACAAGGTCAGGACAGAGAGGCGATTAATCATTGACGCCTGAACTTATTTTATTGTATCGCACGACAGGTACATGTTGATGTACGAGTATTGAATTCTGATTATGTGATGTTGCTTCTATATATTGAGACTGAGATATATGATTGTTGGAATCATATTAGTATACATTCATGTTGGTATATATTCATGTTGTTGAGATTGATGCCATGAGAGGTATGTTACTGTTGAGCATATGCTTTGACATGAGATGTATGCTATTGTTGAGCATATGCTTTGGTTGTTATAACGTGTGAGGACAGGAATATGAAATGTGCTGCTAATATGGGATGTGAAGGCCGAGTCACTGACATATTGAGTTGAGAGGCATATCATATATGTCCCGTTATAACAGGATGATGAGTGAGATATGCCATGACATATTTGCATTTTGAGATACATGATAAAGAACAATCACAGTGGCGATTTTACGATGTTTATTTATCATATCATGTTTTCTTATTGATATAGACCTGAGATGGTTGTCTATCAATACTCATGTTGTGTGATTGTTTCTGTAGGGACTGATAGACGTGGGAGGACGGGATCGTGAGTCGAGTTATGTTGTGAGCTGAACCACTGATTATGATTTGAACATAGTAGGTTGTTCATCTGGACATGTAATGTATATTATGTGATGATTTTGTAAATGTTGTAATATCTTACATAGTAAAACTCTTAATCAGTGTGTGTTATGACTTAATCCTTAGTCACAACTGTATAATGATTGGATACATAACAGATTAAGTAGCGAGAACCCCACAATTTGAATCTTATTTATATGTCAATTTAATTTTAAAATACAATATTGATAAAATATATATAAAAACATATCAATTATTTTAAATCAATCAATTTAATTGTTCTATAAATGACACACAAACTGGGTTCATACAAGTATTTTTCAGTTACATTGATGATAATCCACTACCACATATGAAACATTCCATATAGAGAGCTGATATGCTCCCAGTATACTGTCCCTAAGGGTAGCATTAAAAAAATCCGGGTGTAAGATATCTTATATCTCATAAATTTATCATGTTCACACATTTAATAAATAAAGATTTATTGAACACAATTATATATTTTATTTATCTTATTTACGGCCACGTTTATTTCAAATGACATGATATTATTGATAAGTTATATTGTGATTATTAATGTGACTGATACGACATGGTAAGGTAAAGTGATGGATAAATAATAATATTATTACTTTAAATGATTGAAATTGTGATTATAGTTTGAATTTCTTTTTTTTTTTGCACTTAGGTTTTCATTTTTAATATTATGTTTGGTTTAATATAATACAATTGTGATTGTAAGCATCCTATACAATAGGACCAAATTTTCTATTTATTATTTTTACTTGTTTAAATAATATTTTTATTTACCCTTCAGATATTTATCAAAATTTCAAAATTTTTATAAAAATTAATGTAGTTAATAAATTATAAAAAATTTACAATTTTTCTATAAATCATTTTTAAAACGATAGAACAAGGTACCTTAGGATTGAGAAAGTATACCAAAATTCATGTAATATTAAATTAAATAATTTGAAGGAATTAGGGAATGGTAAATTTGAAATTTTCTGGTTTTCTTCCTCAATCAACGTACATAGACGTGCTATCACTTGTAAAATGAAGGGATAAAAAATCACATGAACAATCCTTGGGCTCAAATATTTGGAGAAAATTTGTTATTGGTAGGTAAACCTTGGATATATTTGGATAAATAATCTAATTTTATGGTTATCACCCCAATGAAATGAAGGATTAAAAGCTACATTTCTCCGAGCGATTAAGAAGATTCATTGATTTCGTCTGCTAAAGATGATTTACCTAACAATAACTTTCAAGTGGGGAGTAAATCACATGAACAATTATTGTTTCTGTCAGAGCAATTTATTTGAATTTCACATAGAAATTCTTCTGACAGCAATAATAATTGATCTGTCAATGTCATAACTATTTAGGCAATGTATTAACCTAAAAAAGAAGAAAATTTGGGCAAATGGAATATTTTTTTCTTTCTATATTTGAATTTTTTTTTTCTGTAATAAATTGGCTTGTCGTACCAGAAATTTGGTGAAGCTAATATCAAGTTGCAACATCTTTGCTAAGCCCTACGTTCTTATTGCACTTGATTGTCACCATAAATTTCCTAAATAATGATAATTCAAATTAATTAGAATACAAAGATATGTAAATGAATTTAAAAAAAAACATGTTATTCGCTAGGAGCTATTAAGTTTTGTGCCCCCCACCTTAAGTAGAATAATGCACGTGCTCATTTAATATAATGTTGGATCAACCATCAATATTCTTAGTTGTCCCTTAATTTTAATTTTTATTTATCATTAATCCATCAAGTCACGAATTTGATAAGAGAAATATGTAAATAATGATGAAAAAATATAAATAATGATGGGAAGAAGTAAATTTTATTATAAATGCATAATAATAAGAAAAAAAAAGACGTATTAATCTAAAAATAAAAGAGGCAGTCACCTAAAAAAACTATATTTTTTTCACGAAAAATCATATTTTATTTCTCCTAAAATTATATTGACCCTTAAATTTTTGTACTAAACAAAAATTCTAAATCTCCATCGAATATAATTACAAATATTAAATGTAGATTTAATAATTTAATAATTATTTTCTAAAATAATTCTAGTAATACTAGAGTCTATTGATTTGATCGAGGACAATTAATACCTTATTTGATAAAGAGTTGGAGGGTCACTTTTTGACAGCTTGCTTAAATACTAAATAGAATGTCCACTTGACCATGATGAATTTTGTATGGATCGGATACTGATATATATCAAGATATTTAAATATATATCTATATTTATGTATATGTATGTATCTATATTGGTGTAATACAGAATCCGGTACATACAAGAATTTCTTATTGACTACTAATTTTGTGAAAACATAATAATGAAGAATAATAAATATTCATTATTATTTTTATTATTGAGACTAATTAGTAAATTAGAATAAAATTTATAAGTATAAGGGACATATTTATTTATTAACTGAAAAATACGGAACGAATTTAAAGTGTTACATATATCTAATTAGTATAAGTTAGAACTATTGAAGAAATAAGTATTATGATTAAACTAAAAAAAATTATTTTGAAATTTTAGGTCATTGTTTCAATATAAGTAAGTATTTTAGTAAGTGGTTTTTATCTAAATGTTTACATTGAATAAAGGGCGGATGCACCCTGAGGCACCCTTAGGCCTTGGGCAAAGGGAAAAAGTGCTCTCTTGCAAAAAAAAATTATTTTTTAAAAAAGTTTACATTTTACCCAAAAAAAACTACAGTTTACATGTCAAAAATTATATTTTGTTCCCTCTAAAATTATATTTTGAATGTATTTTAATAGTTTTTGCTCCCCATTAACAAAATTCATGCGCCCGCCGGGTGGGCTTGTGTTTTTATAAACTAATAGACGTGTACACATGATTCGTATATTTCAATAGGAAATAATTATGATGTATATATATGTGGTATAGCTTAACAATAATCGATGAATTTTAGTTATCGAATTGAATTGTATGTGTAAAATTTGGTGGATAAGTTCGATAATGCTTTGAAAATATAAAAACATGGAAAAATTGAAGTAAGAGATCGTATGAGAAAAATGTAGAGATAATTTTGAATTTTGATCAAATAAATGATGATTCAAGAGAATTGATAAAAAAAAATTATAAATATGGGGTATTATCTGTGTATCAAATTTACGTCATGATATCAAGTAGTTTTGTTTTTAGTACTGTTACAACTATAAGATGAATGAACGACAGACTCAAACTTGAGTCTCCACAATTGTAATGACGAGTGGTGCTTTTTGATGGGCCAGAGACACACCATTACAATACATTTTTTTTGTAGGAAAAATGGTTAAAAATTGAAGGGGCCGCACTTGGAGAAAATTATTTCCATTTTTTTAGTTATCAAATTATCATAATAAACAAAGCAAATTACAAACTCAAGTTGATATAATTGAATAACGTGATTAACTCAATTTTTTATGTCCTACAAATATTTGGGATGTGCTTGGTAGATGTGATATGATAAGTGATGGATAAACTAAAAATGAGATAATTGCTTGATTATGAGTTGATAAAACAAAGATGGATAAATTATATTCTGTTTGGTTCGAATGATTGATAAACCATGATAAGTAATAATGTGTTTGATTTACTTGATAACACGTAGTATATATTAATTTTATTTGTAAAGTGACAAAAATACCCTTGAATTTATTAATATATTTACATATTAAATATTTTTTAATTAATTAATAAATAATATTAATTATTTAATTAATTCAATTATTTAATTAATTAAATTCAAATAATTAATTAATTATTAAATAAATTAAATTTATTTATTTAATTATTAATTAAATAAATAAATAAAGCAATAAAACAAATTAACTTTAAATAATTAATTAAATTATTAATTAATAAAATATTAAAATATATTTGTTTCACTTTTTACTACCCTAATTCCTTCTCTCCCTTCTCACCTTTGACTTTGACCATCGACCTAGAATTTTCTTTGCCTCCCCTTCCTCTTCTTTTTGTTCCACTAGAGCAAAGCTCGATCCAAACGGCGATTCAAAAGGTCACCTTCTAGAATTCTCTTAAGCTATTTCCACATGTCTGTATATAATTTTATCTTGCTTCTTTAATTGTTACATTTTGAGTTTTGGGTTCCAATCTTCCTGTTGTTTTTGGGAAAATGATCGTCGCTGCGTGTTCTTCGTTGGGTTCTTTAGCTTAGTTAATCGTGAGTTGGAAGGTTGTATCAAAATTTCATTTCATTTTGTTCTTGCTGTTGCCGTGAATATTTGTTCCCTCATCGGAGTCACACCTGAAATCCATAGACATCACCATCAACCGACCCCTGCAAAGATAAGGTGTATAAGGGACATGTATGTAATTTCTGAGGACTATCATTGGTATTGTGCAATGATGGATTCACAATACCCAACTATCAGAAGGATGCCTTTTCATGGATGAATAGTGCCATTTCCCGGGCTCCATGAAAATCATTGATTGCCAAAATTATAACCAAACAATTGATAAAAGGGCCTAATCACTCTCTAATCACACAGTTTTCTAATCATCATCATAGAAGGTAAAAGGTATTGTTAATTTGTAAAATATAATTTTTATAGTACTTAATAATATGTAAAAAATTATTGTAAATATTGTATATTAGAAAAAACATATATGACAGCACTAATCTCGATAATGAATATATATAACATAAAATTAATATTTTGACAAATGCTGTGTATTTATGGTGATGACTGATAGAGTAAAAATTTATTATTTCCTTACCGTGATCTCGATGCATTTAATGTGATTTACTATACACAACACAGCTGCACATAAAATTATAAACAATATAATAATAATAATAATAATAATAATAATAATAATATTATTATTATTATTATCATATTTTAGAAAAAAAACAATGCACGTTAAATGTTCGCAGGCACTGCAATAAATTACGTGTAAGAGAGATGTATGAAACGGCCGCTTCTGTGGTACCTCACAGGTAGGATCTCATGTGAGTAAATTTATGATATGGTTTTTTAACCTAATATTTGAGGTTTGTGTTGGATCATTTGAGATTATGAATTTATTTTATGAGACACTGTTCTATTAGGTAGCTTAGAATAATTCGTGTCAAACCATATTTAATATTTTAATATCTCCAGTTATTTTCTTTTCAGGTTTTTGCACTGCAATAAATTACTTCCCCCCTTTGAGAAAATGACCCCATATTGATTCTTCTCTAAAATTTTAAAAATCCTCATCCGCATGATCAAAAAAATAAAATAAATCGAATCAATGCAGCTATATATTTTATAATATGTGAGTACAATTACCAAATATGGAATGAGCGCAAATTCGAATTATTTTATTCAATAAACTTATTAATCGCAGTCGTCCGTTTCCGCGCCGTCGTTGGTCCGATGGTGTGGTCCTTTGGGCAGGCTGGATGTGCATGTATTTTTGTGGGTTTTGGTTGGTACTCTTGCTTGGTTTTCCTTTGGGGCGGTGGTTGTGGTGGTTTTCTCAGGGGTGGTGGTTGTGGTGGCCAGTTCGGTTGTGCCGTTGGCGGAGAGGTTGGACTCGGTGGAAGTCTAGGTGGTGATAATGGCGGGGGTGGTGGTCACCGCGTGGGGATTTGATCTGGGTGCGGTTTTGGCGGAGGGCTTGAGCTGGACAGTAGGTTGGGCGTTGGCTCCGGTGATGGGCTAGGTGGCGAAGCTGTGCTTGTCGGGGGTGTAGGGCGTGTGGGTGGTTCAGTCCGTTGTGGCTCAATCCTGTCATGAAGTTCGGCATTTTGGACTTGGTGGCTGTCTTCTATCCGGTTTTGGGGGCTTTTTCCCATCTTGGCGGTGGTTGCATGGCAACCCTGTAGTTCCGGATGAGCCACTTTGGTTGGCATGCCTGGAATTTGGGAGCTTTTCGGGCATTATTTTGTGTGCGACTGGACCGTCGTGCAGACTCTCTCTTTTTCCGACTATCTTATTTATCTGGTTATCTAGGTTTAGTGTTTTTAGTGCCTCAGTTTGCGTATGAAGTTGTTGGTGGGTGTATGCTCATTTTTTGCTATGTGCTACTGTTTTGTCTGTTTGGTGGTAGCTACTTTTCTCTGTGTCATTGGTGGCGGATCGTATGAGTTTGCCTAGCGAGCTGATCGATTACGTGCTCCATCCAGTGGTCTGTATCTAGTAAGGCTTCTGGATGCGAGTGCTTGTGCGTTTGTGGATTATCAACGTATGCTCATCGTTTATCCCCATGTATACCTTCACTTGTTTTTTTAAGATAGTTCACTTGCTTGTCCGTACTCTAAGCTTCATGGTTTGAGGGGATCGAGTTTGGCTGCAAGGCAGCAGGGCTTTATGCCCTTTTCTGGACAAAGTCTTATGTTCTTAAAGTGATCCACCATTCCTTTCCACCGGATATCATCATCTTTTCTACGCCGAATAGTTTGTCGTTTTTGGATTACTTATATCACTTTAGTTATCTTGGGATTCTCTTAGGTGATGGCTTTCAGCCAGTGTTATTAAAATCGGCCCGGACCGGCCGGTCCGACCGGTTCAACCGGTGACCGGTGCTGAGTCCGGGCCGGTTAACAGTATAAAATCGGAGGGGCAAAGAATCGGTGAGAACCGGTCAAAAACCGGTCGAACCGGTGAACCGGTCGACTGGTTGAACCGGTTCTCACCTTTTTTTTTTCTTTTTTTTTTTAGTTTTTCATTTTTTTTGTTATCCCTTTTAAGTTTTATCATTCACACAACAATTCTTCTTCTACAGGCAATGTATGAACTTTCTAATAAAAAAAATCAATTCTTGCATTTTAATTGGTGGATTACATGACAATTGTATTGCCATGATTGAAGATTTTATGGAGTTTATTATATATATTAGATCTAATTTTGTATTGCATCAATTCCATGCAACTATGAGTTTTAACATGTACTCATTATATATTTTTGATATTTGTATCAGTCTTATATATAAATACAAAAAGTAATATATTGTATCAAAAAAGACAAAAAATCTCTTAATTTTGATAATCAATAATAAAGTGTTTGTAATAATATAGTAGCCCATTATTGAATAATATAATACAAATTTGGTGTATGCATGACTAATTAGTGCGTTTGTAATTAATCCTTTTATATATAAAGTTTATATAAAAAAATAGTTTTAAACTTAAATAGATGAAATTATTGAAAGATTGTGTAAAATATTGGTCTCCATGCTATGTTGCTACAATGGTATTTTTTTTATTATGAACATTTGAAACTTTTACAAATACATGTTATATATTTTTCAAAAATTAAATATAGATATTACATCATGATGACGTCATACACCGGTTGAACCAGTGGTTTAACCGGTTAAATCGATCGAACCTGTAACCAGTAAGAACACCGGTTTTATGTCCGGTCCGGTTATGAAAACACTGCTTTCAGCATGTACATGTAATGACCTTCATGATTTCAGTTTAGTTAATATAATAATGTTAAAAAAACAATAATCATATATATTGTTAATAGTGTTCCACAATTAAATTCAAACAAAAAAAATAAACGATCTCAAATTTTTATTGTATAAATATAATATAATAAAAATAATTATTTTCCAGATTTGCGCAAAGTGCCCAAGTGTATTCGGAAATTCAACAAAAAATATAAATAGTTGGAATGCAAAAATCAAAATATATAATATTCGACCAGGTTGGATTCATCGCATCTATAAACAGGGGCGGAGCCATATTGAGACAAGGGAGGGTAGTGCCCTCCCTTGCAATAAATATTTTTTATTATTCTAAAAAAATTATATTTTACCTCTCAAAAATTAAGGTTTACCTAAAAAATTTAAGTTTTTTCCTCCTAAAATTATTTTTTGACCGCCTAAACTTTTTGTGCCTTCTATTTTTTATATTAATATTTTTTGCTCTTACATATTTTTTCTGTTCCGCCACAATCTATAATTCATAAAAATTTACACTAACATAACAGTGCTAACTATATTAATTGTATTAATCTAATATCTTAAAAGCTGTGAGAGTATTTTAGTGGTTGTAAGAGATGAGACAATTGCTTTTCAAATCATTTTTATTATAAAAATTATATATTTAAAACGGAAAATTTTAGGCCGATACCATTTTGTTGGAAAAATATTTTTAAGTTTTGGTGATCACAAACATCTACTGCTTGAAGTGTTTACTGCATTGAAGCCTAAAAGACATCCACCGGGTGAAAAGACACCTACCGGGTGAAAAACCTAAAAGACATTCATCGGGTGAAAAGTTTAAAAGACATTCACCGGGTGAAAAGATACCTACCGGGTGAAAAGACACCTATAGGGTGAAAATCCTAAAAGACATTCACCGGGTGAAAAGACATCCACTGGGTGAAAAGATAAAAAGAGATTTATCGGGTCTAAAGACCAAGAGTTATCATTCACCGGATGCAGTGAGTGAACGTCCACTGGAACAAGAGTATCAGCAGACATCTAAGAAGTCATTAGCTGACCTTAGTCCAGCAGACTAATAAACTAGTAACTATCCAGCAGATGATGGAAATGACATCATCTGATCATATGGCCAACAGATATACAGTAAAGGAGAAGTCAGCAGACGTATAAAGCAACAAGACAAAACAAGTACAAACTAACTCTGACAAAGGTACAACAGAGCGCCACATCAGCGCCACCAATAGCGTCAGATTGAAATAGCCATTGATTAACGAAATTTGAAAGAAGACAAAAAGAATTCGGAAGAATATCAGGAAACTAATTTTACGCAGATCTTTCCAATTGAGGAAAAGTTGCCGTTAGACTGCTATGTCTATAAATACGTCAAAGCGAAGAATGAAGAAAGCTCTAACAACGCGATCAATATTTGAAAGTCAGAAATCTACTTCATTCAAGCAAAACATTCAACACATACAAGAAATATTCTGAAGTTTTGCAAGAGCAGCAAAACTGTATCTTAAGGTCAAGATGTTCATTAAGTATTATCTGCATATCCATCCGATCTTCCATATTCATGGAGATTGGTTTGAAGCTGACGAACTCATTTTCTTTTCCGGCTTTCACCTTGAAAGTAGCTTTGAGCTCATTCTTGTTCCACCAGGCCAGAGGATCCTCGTTGTAGTTCCTCCGAATCTTCATTTTCACATCCTCTAGAGTGGTTTGCTCTTCTAGGGTAGTTTCAGGTTGTGGAACTTCATCTTATAAAGTAACAATAGGGTTTCTGGATTAACTTCTTCCTCATCATGTTCTCTGAAAGACATAATATTAACCCAGTCAAAAGTTTGAGAATCCTTTTCAGTGGGACCTTGTTGTCGAAACTGAATGATTGCTTCGGGTGTCAAAGTTTTCCTTCATCGCCACGCTTGGTGCGAAAACTAATGGGGAATTTTCTGTGAAATGCCTCCTTTAGTCGCTGGACAATAATCTTATGATCACAAAGTGTTGTGAAAATAAGCCATCACAAAGTGTTGTGAAAATAAGCCTCATTGTCTCGTTCTCCTGTGTAAACAGCTTGAATGTCTGTAGGAAATTATTTCCTAGCAGCAGATCAGCTCATGTATCATGGAAATAAATAGGTAGAGTTTTGACTTTGTACCAGGGGGTACCACCTGCTCCGCCGATTATTATTTCCGCCTACTGGACTCCTTCATTAAGAATAAGAATCCGTTTGGAAAAATCTCTTCTGGCAATGGCTGGTAATTTCTCACCAACTTCTTTAGGGAAGATGCCACGTTTGGCAGTGCATATTCCAGCTCCTGAATCAATTTAAGCTGCAAAATATTCTGCTCGATATTTCTCGTATAACATCCCAACTGAGATGAATGTTGAGAATGGACTGGTGGGCATCAGATTCTGTAGCGTTTGCCATCCACCGTGAATTCCATTCCATCATGCAATCTTTCCCAAGGTTTGTATTCCTTAAGAAATTCAATCTCAAGAATAAGTTGTTCTGGGATCATACCTGCAGTTCCTGCAATTGTGAGATCAATTTCAGTAATATGAAGGTTTCCTTGATACCTGCAAACTGTGGGTTGTTAAAAATAATATAGAACATCGCAAAGGAAGGTATTGTTCTTCTCAGTAATGTCGAATATTGTCTGCACTCTCTCTAGCCTTCTGGGCATTTCAAAATTCCTGTTGTTTTGAATACATCATGAATTTTCTGAATCCTGCTCGATACGACTTTCTATTTTTCCCCGGGATAGTTACTGATCAACCTATCCTGTTGGAAATACATTCTTCTTTGCTTGATCATAAGGCTCCTGCTTCTGTTTAAAACAGGCTGATCTTGTATCCTTATGTCGATCTCTCCAATTGTCGGAGTGTTAATAATACCCAACAACACTGCTTTGGCGAAATCTTTGAAGATTCTAGGGACTTCGATGAATTCTTTTCTCAAGAATACTTCTGAATGATGAGTATCCTTAAGCGGGTAAGACACCTTAAGCGGCGAATCAATTCCTTCCTTGAAAGTTGCCTTGATGATAACTCTAATGGCTCCAATATGAATCCATGAGAGTGTATTAGCAACTTCTCTTTTAACCTTGTTTTTAATCTCCTGAATTTCTCTGTAGGGGATTAACTGCATCTCAATTTGGTTTCCCATGAATCCTATTGGGATTGCAAATTCACATGTTGTCACCCTATGGATAATCTGATGCTTCCGGCTTCGAAGACCAATCATATCCACGGCTCATTCCATTGCTCCAATTGTAAATCCATCATACATCTGAAGCTTTGTCTCTTCCTTCATGATCCTCATAAGAGTTTAATGAGAACCAATGAAATGAGAGAAAAATCCTGATTGTTATTCTCTCATCATGTGTTGAAGGAACTCTCCTTCACTCGGATTCTGATCTGGATTCACCTCCATTATCAGAATAGATCTCTTCTTTGTAGATGCTTTCATTTGAGGGAATATCCTCAAATTGATACATCTGTACCAAATCCTGGAAATAAACAGCATCCTCGAACTCCTTGGTATGCTCGAACTGTCTTATTCTTTGGCTTTGGTTCTCTGGACAATATGTAGAGATATGTCCTCTTGCTCCGCATATCCAGTACTTACAATCTTTGAAACTCTCATTCGCACGAGTATGAGTGAGTCTGAAAGTCCTCTTCGTTGGTGCTATGCTAGTACTTGCTTGATTAAAACTCGTTGATAAGGTTCTACTCCTTGTTTGTCTTGATCTTTGTCTGGATCTGTAACTTCGGGCCTTTTAGGGGTAGTTTCCAATGATAGTAGGGATATCACTCCTTAGGTCTCCATGAAGTCCTACTTTTTATCGAACTACTTCATCGGGCATAAGAATGACTTCTTTTCATCTTTCGCCTTTTGGGGGTAGTTTCCAGTGATAGTATGGATATCATTCCCTGTACAGCAAAGATGAACTGTCTTGTTGATTCCTCTTAGATTCTTGTAGTTCTTTTGGAGCTTTGCTTGATAGCACAACTCCGCACGCTTCATTTTAAGAAATGACATTCTCCTGGACACCGTCTCTATTTCTTGCTGTGTATATTCCTGGATAAGCATTACTCTTCATGGACTCGGTATTTTGGCAAAGAATAGCTCCGTTGCATCCTTTTCTGTCATCTTTGCCTCCTATCTATACTCTGTGAAGAGTTTGATGTACTCATCTACATAACATATCATGTAGTTCCAGCCTCTATAGAGCTTGTCTATATTTTTCGCATTCTCTTGCTCCATTCCTTCGAAGTAACCAACTCCAATGAAACAGATTTTAAAACATTTAGCCATTTTGTCCACGATTTCTTTCATGGACTCTCCGGCTAGACTCATATTAAGGAGTAATATGAATCTTTATTTCCTTAGATCAAGCGTTCCTACTGCGATTCTCATTGCTGAAGCCCATTCATCAATAAGAACTTCTCGATTTTGAAAATCCAAGATATCCATGTTGATCATAAGTCCATATGGATGTATCAGATCTAACTGAGATTTCCCGTAAGGTGTTTGGTGTATGTCTGACCTGCGGGAACGACTCCTTATTCCAACTGGTTGATCTAAGTTGCTCCAGAAGTAAAATTTTCTTGATGGAGGCATTCTTTGATCTCCATCGGGTGGTGGATTGTGTGACCCAAAACTTTCCTGTGTTGGTGGAATTTGAGGAATTCCGCCAATTTGATTTTTCTTAAAATCTACGAGATTCAATCCCAGAAACTATGGCTGCTTAACGGGCCGGATGAATCTGGACCCGGTCCAAAATCGGATCGGTTAGCCAGATTCGGAACCGAAACCGGGATAATCGGTTCCGAAGCGGTAAGATACCGGTCCGAAGGAACTATCCGAACCGGTATCTTACCGGTTCCGGATCAAACATATCCATGTTTCGGGCTGAACCAGAACTGGATCCGTTATTTTAAAAAAAAAAGTAAATTTTTTTTATTTAGGTAAATAAATCCTTGATTTTTTGAAATAATTTTTTTTTTAAAAAAATTGTTCTGGGTTGGAACCGGTCAAACCCGGAACCGGATCCGATCCGATTCCTTAACGGATTGGATCGATTCCAAGATTATTGGATCTGAAACCGGCCGGTTTCGGAGAAGATCGGACCGGATCAATCCGTTAAGCAGCCCTACCGCAAACGAATCAGCAAGATCACGTAGATCTTCCAGGTTGATTCTTTTCATTACTTGGTTTGAAGTATTGGATCTCCTCGTAGGACTGCAATCATTTTTTGGTCTCCGTCAAAGGCCTTCAGACCTCATCCGTTTTTGTGATACCCGGGAATTAATGGTGTTAATCCCGGAGTGGTAATGATCCTTAATGGATTTTTATTGTGGCAATTATGAATTAATTGCGGTTTTGGGACTCCCGGAGATTTTAAATCCGGTATTTGGAGTCGTAGGATCCAAGGGATGAGATTGTATTCTCATCGTGGTGATAACCTTGAAATTTGGTTTTTGGTGGGATTTGGGGTCCGGAGTACTTTGTACTGGGGCTAGTAATGGAAATAGAGATTGGGAGGTAATTATTAAAACGGATAATTTTTAATGAGTCATGATGCATATGTGGAGGGATTTGTATTTTGGAGTTTTGGTCCTATATATACCAAGTAGAATCGGTGTTCCGTCATTGGAACGGATTCCTTCCGTCTCTCCCATCTCTCTCTACGCCTAACCCTCCCACATTTCCCCTCTTTTCTCCCTTGGAGGAGAAATCGTTGGTAGCTTGGCTCGAAAGCCGGATTTCTCGAAGATAATCAGGTATTAATCTTCCCATCATCCTTGTCTTCGATTTGGTAGTAGTATTGTAGAGTTTGGTTAAGGTTTTGGTTGGTTTTGGATTTAGGGATTTTTGGTTAAAAATCGAAAGTCGAGTTTTTGGAGTTTTTATTGGTTCGCGACGAGATTCTGAAATTTGGTGAAGATGTACAGTGCTGGCGATCGATCGCCATGGCGATCGATCGCGGTGACGCGCGATCTATCACCAGAGTGTTCTGTTTGGCAGCGGGTGCGCGTGATCGATAAAATCGACGATCGACCGCGGCTCGAACTCTTGTGTTTTTTTTTTCAAACTTTGCAAAATGTGGGATTTTGGAGACGAGGTTTAATTTGCCGATTTTTGGGGTAATGTCTACATTCCAATGTGAATGTTATACCTTTAAAATGGAATGGTTGGGGCCAAATTTTATTAATAAAATGGAATACTCGATTGAGTAATTGTCTAACCTTTAATCTTTTAAAATGTAATATGTGGGTATTATGCATGCTTAGCCGGGGTCTTTTAAATTGGTTAATCGTCGTGGATTGACGATAGGGTTGGAAGTTGTGAACGTGCTTGGGCACGTGGTTGCATGCTTGTGTTTAATTGTGAGTTATTTATGTGTTAGCACATAACTCATCGGCCGTGGGACTCAGGCAAGGGTGGACTCGAACTACGGAATTATAAGGTACGTTTAACGTACGAGCATAGCCTGTTATAATGTTGCAACTGTGAAATTCATGGTATATGGTATTTGCAAAAAATGGATATTGAAATGCATGGTATATGGTACTTGCAATAAATAGATAGTGAAATGCATGGTTTATGGTAATTGCAATAAATGGATATACATTGGGAATTATTTGGTGCCGCTTTGAGCGAGCAATGATTGGGATGTTGTCGTCGTTGAGCGACCATCGATCATGACGCCGCTGTTGTGAGCGTGCGTGGGGTTAAAATGCCGCTATTGTGGAGCGAGCTATGAAAAAGAACTATGGAATCATTGGCTAGATATATGTGATATCTGTGGTGCTCCATTTGATGATTTAATCATATTTGATTATGGAACTGGTATAGCATGAATGCTTTTAGTTAATCAATGTGGTGATTAACTGACTTTGGGAATTTAATGGTTTGGTTATTTTGAGAACAGGGACAGTACGGGAAATCCTACGTGGTAACGATAATATACATGGAGTATTCTTTACATTACAATTTTATATTCTGTAAATTACGTACTGTGATTATTGGAATGTTGGTATTGGTATGCTTACCCCGTGTGGGGGGCTATCTCTGTTGGAACAGGTGGTACAGGTGCAGCAATGACTTTGGAGTTGAGCTCGGGCTGTTGACTCGAGGTACTTCCAGGATCGAAGTATCAGAACCGGTTGAATAAGCATAACGGTAGATCCGGAGTGGAGATCGAGATATGGATGAGAGGTGCTTCCAGGATCGAAGTACCAGTAACGGTATTTGGTAGAGTATCTTATACATTAGATACACGTTTATTCATTGGGTGCTCTCATGTGAGCGCGTTTTTACGTGTATATGGAATGTATAAATGGGCATGGCTTTTCTCTCTTCATTTATTGTCTGCATGCAAATAAATAAGGAATTGCTAAATGAACTGAGATATGTTAGTGTATTATGAGGGCGCATACTATGTAAGTGGTTTTGGTTGGGGAAGTTGAATATTATGGGGTTCTTATGCAAGAAATTTTGTAGATGGTATATGATGCTATGCTTGCATGTGGTTTCCTTCCCATGATAATATGATTGTATGCACTAATGGCATGGATTAATATACTAATAACGGGTTAAGGGCACGGAGGTCCTTACATTAGTGGTATCAGAGCAGTGGTTTGCTCTTTAGGGCTGTTGAGGGCCTATGAACATGTTAAGGGGAATGGGAAGCACATATGTATGCATGATGGTAGTTAGTGTTGTGTGGCACAACTATATTGCTTATGTGCGTTTATGATATGTGTTCATAATTGGAATATGTTGTTGCTAACCATGGTGGTTGCAGGGTCATATGGGACGTGGATTATGCATTACGGTTGCATATTGGAGTGATGATTTTAATGCTTTGCCGCTAAATGTTGAAGAAATGGTAAACTCCGCATGTCACATTTGAAGCGAGGTGCATTAAAATACACTCATAGTGATGTTTATTGGAATGTGGATTATGCTTTGCGGTTGCATACTGTAAGGACCCCAAGCCCTTAACCCTTGATTAGTGTATTGACCACTATGTGTGGCACATGCTTTCAATAAAAAGTCAATCGGGAAGCTCAGATGATACTTTTTCATTGAATGGCAATCACAAAATTTTCTTTAATACTCAATGTTATAAGAACATCAGCCTAACAACAAATAGACTCATAAAGTTCGCCCAAAACCATCCCCTTTTTGCCACTTTTCACATTGTGGACTTTTATAAAAATTTGGGCAGAGTCTCCCCATAAATAGAGCTATCCCGAAATAAAAGCACAACACATAACATAATTCCCGGCCAGGGAAAACATAATACTCATCAGAATGCAGCAATACCAAGTAAATTCCCAGCCAGGGAAGACACCACACATATGACGGCAAAAGTGGGTTTCAACACCCACACAATACACCAATGACTCTCATATCATTTTGCAATTCTACCTCTAATTGCATGCAACATAAAATGAAAGAGAGAAATGCTCATGCCTTTATATACAATCCATATACAAGTATAATCGTGCTCACATGCGAGCATCATGAATGTATATATAACCCCAGGTGTATATAAGTACTCTATACGATACCGTGCTCCATCAAGCCCTGGTACCACGATCCTGGGAGTACATCCAATCAACAGCTCGAGCTCAACTCCAAAGCCATCGATGTACCTGTTCACCTGCCCCAACAGAGACAGCCCCCAACGTGGTGAGCATACCAATACACAAAATCCCATAATCACAATAATGAAATTCATAATTTACAACAAAAGTAAATACTAATGAATTTAAATGATACTCCCTGGATGGCAACGTCCTCATCCGGGATTCCGTGTACAGTCCCTGTTCTCACAATCATCAAACTCATCAAATCTCAAAAGTCAGTAAATCAACACATTGATTTACTCATCGCATGCCTGATTCTCAAATATCAATAATTAATGATTCCAAGTTCATTTTACATGCAAATATAGATATCTCAATATCTAATACTGATTTCACAACCTCGCTATTAATCACAGATAACTCAAATGCCTAGCATTTATGTTACCAATTCTCCATTATACCTAGACATCTCAAATGTCTTATAATGAATACATGATCCCACGATCATTCTCAGGCATCTCAAATGCCCTACAATAGTCATATACATCAGGTACCCCATATACCTTATGAGAGTTACACTACTCTAGTGTCACGTGCGCCCCTGACGGCGATATCAAGATTAGGTCGCTTCATAGCTTCTCAACACATATAAATAATCCTCATGCAACACATATAATAATCCTCGTGCAACACATATAATAATCCTCGTGCACGATTATTCAATAAAATCAAAATACATTATGCATTCACAATGCTCTAATATGTAGTAATGCTCGTACGTCGCACGTACCTTAAATCTCCTAAGTCCGAGCCAAACCTTGCTCGAGTTCCATGCCCCGAGGAATGATGTGCTAACACGATAAATAATTCACAATTATTTACGAACATGCAACCCGTGCTCAAGCACACCCATATCCCTCAAAATATTGTCAACACACGACAATTAACCTTTAAAAAGACTCGGGGCAGGGTACATGCAGGGAGGGAACAAATGAGACAATATCGAAAATTGTTCAAGAACACCCTACAAATTTTCGAACCCTTATCTCACAAATCGGACCCAATTAAACACCATAAATCATCTAAAATGTGAATTAAACCATCAATAGCAAGAATCATCATCCTTGCCAAAAAACCCCCAAATTTTCGAATTTCAAAGCCCTAAATTCGAACTCAATTCCTTAAATTCGAACACAATTAAGCATCAACAATACATCTAAAACATGTAATAAACGACCCATAACAAGAATCGTCACAACCCTGCCAAAACCCCCAATTTTCGAACCTTATTCACGCAACCAGGGCTCAAATCGAACCAACTCACGCCAACAGCAATAATTCGAACAATTGAACACAAAAATGGCAGGGAATTACACAATAACGATGACAAAGGGGCAAGGGAGGTTACCCAATCGAAAATCGGAAGAAATCGGACGAAAATCGAAGAACCCTAGAAATTGGGGATCGGCGCTTTCTGCCAAAATCCGAACGAGAAACGCGACCAAACTTCAAATTGCCGGAGGGGATAGCTGCGCCTCGACGAGACGAAGCTGGCGGCGGGTCGCACGCGCCGAACGGCGGCGGGACGGCGGCGGGCGAAGCGTTTGAAGCCGCGGGGGCAGGGGCTGACGAGAAGGGGCGACGCGGGAGAGAGAGAGAGAATGTAAGGGCTGAAATGAAATTTTCCTTTAAAATTTTGGGTTCAATTGGTATTTATAGCAAAAATACCCCGAAATACTAATAGCCCCACAAATACATCATGATTCATTAAAAATCATCTGTTTTCAAAAACTCTCTCTCTAACTCCAAAACCCCCTACCGGTGCTCACACAAGCACCCGAGATTCCGAGACACATCAAAAACCCAACTCTTAGGTTTTACACCGTAATGTGAATACAATCTCAACCTCGGGATCCAACGATCCCAACTACTCAATAGACGAGCCCAGAAGGCCTAACACCGCGATTAAACTCCAAATCGCCACGTAAAACGACTTTAGGGATTATTAACACTACGGGATTAACATCTATAATCCCTGGTCATCACAATATCCCCCACTAAAAGAATTTCGTCCTCGAAATTAGCACCGGTGTATCACGTAACACCCGGGCTACACAACAACATGAAGCCATAACTTCGATTCTTGACCATATCAGAATCGTATTAATAAACGCGAGGATACTTACCTCACACCAACATATCACCCAAGAGGCAAACGTACCTCGATGCGGGTCATCCCAAAAGTCAGTCCCTCATGACTGCAAAACAACCGATACTTACGACTGTAGATCGGACAGTCACCTTAGTTCTAATACAACTAGTAAGAACGCATCCTGAATGACACCTCAACTTGAGAACGTTGACATCGTGTCAAACTCTAGAGTGGAATAGACTTCCAAATCCATCATAACGTCAAAGAGCGTCAGTACAACTCAACGCTGACAGTCCAAAAGCAGTTAATCAACTGAAACTGCAAGTATTCGAATCGCTCCCGATTCTAACGTAGATATCATCCAATGACATCTTTACTATGATTCACGATGTCTAACATACATCATTACGGAGAAACACTAGCATTCCACGTATATTCATACTAGACCTGGTCCCCGCTATACAGACCACCTCCATCGGATCGGGCAACTCACGGCCACTGATCCACACAAAAGACATCTCACAAGATGTTCACCTCCGGACATCCCAAGAACCACATCTTGGTCATAAATAAACAATCGAGACTCTACAGAGTTTCAAATTTGAAAGGACATGCAATAAACCCATTGCATCCTCAACGCTTGTGTCGACAGCGACACCCAACAAATCCGAATTCCTGCCATCCCTTGATAAACCTAGGATTTAACAATCCAAACTTGGGAAGGCTATCGCATAACTCGGAGGAAAACACCAACAAGGAAGTCAATAATTGACATCTGTATACTCTCCGGTATACCTGCCTAAGCACTGACATCACATGCATACTCAATGCACTTGGCTCGGGTATCTACAACATATCCCTAAGCCCCAAACACTGTCAATCCTGAGTCATTCCCATCCAGTGGAGAATGAAAATCGACGATCAACAACACGGTGTGATTCTCAAAATCAACACCACATGCACCAACTTACCGAATCTTTCAAAGATTCCCCAAATAGGTATAGTACTACCTCCTTCCTCACAAGGGAAGTGCCATCGAACTCGAGATCCACTAGTCTCGAACCACTGTTCGGAAAAACTGGATACAATAACACCCATTGCATCCCAAATACACGGATTCCCTCAAATCGAATCAACAACTACCTGATGACTCTCTTGTTGGTACTCCAACATCATTAGCTGTCCTAGACAAGTCTCACCAAGATTAAACATAAACGTATACACGTTTCAGTGAGGCACGCACAACCTCAAATGATGTGGTGACTACTAGAGTCCACCACAATCCACATCGTATCACCTTACGATTTGCCAAACTTGGTTCCAACGAGCAGTATGACGGCTCTAGCAAGCCCATCATGGTGCTATACACACGCGGCAGACAACCTAGTCTCTGCCTCTTTAGGTTTACCTCAAACCTACCAACAAGACGGACGTTTCCGTACGGCACACCATACCGTGGGAAGAAAATAAATAGAGTAGTGGGTCTGCACCCAACGTTCCTCTAATGTCCCTATGTACTTAACATAATCTGATCCTACTCCCTTAGGACCCATCCAACACCCTCAAGGGTGGTGTGACCATGTCCACCACATGTCACATCGATAGAAAGCGAGTAATTTCCTCCATGATTACTCCTGTCGTCAAATCACATGGCGAAAAGCCATTCCAACGAGCATACCTCAAGGGTATCACCACTCGTAATATGATCACCTCAAACATAAGCAGCGGTACAATCACATGTACAGCGCATCCATCCATTCCTCGAGCAACCCGCTCGGTATAAGGGTCATGTCAATCGGTGATGCACACACCACCTTGTGCTCGGTACTGGCACCCAAGGCATACCACTGAATACGTATACTCAACGCATTGTTCATCGTAACGATGATGCATGTCTAATAAGACATCTCCTACACCATCGTCATCGTCATCCCATGACGACACATGCCAACTCATGGCATCTAAGGCATTGTCAACTAGTGACGATGCATGTCAATAATGACATTTAAATAACCCAGTCAACTCGTGACGGTCCATGTACATCAGCGTATGTCATCCACCATCATGCTAGTAACATAGGCATAATAAAACATGTATATCAACGCATGCCTGCTACAATAATGCTAATAGAATAACAATATCTCATACCTCATCGCTAGCAATATAGCGGCATACCTGTCTCCGTCGCTCAATAATAGTGCGTAATCAGCACCCATCGCTCGAAGGCGGCAAAATCCTGTGCTGAGTACATAGCGGCACAATCCCTCGCTATAGAATCGGCGTCATGATACCTCGTCATATAATAAGTGGCATGAAACCTCGCTATACACCTGAGCATGAATCATCGTCCACATAATAGCGGAAATAGGCATCGCTATCAATACCCGGCGGTATAAACCATCGCCAATCAATATAGCGGAATGAACCGTCGCTATCAATACATCTGGCGGAATGAACCATCGCCAATCAATATAGCGGAATGAACCATCGCTATAAATACATCTGGCGGAATGAACCATCGCCAATCAATATAGCGGAATGAACCATCGCTATAAATACATCTGGCGGAATGAACCATCGCCAATCAATATAGCGGAATGAACCGTCGCTATCAATACACCTGGCGGAATGAACCATCGCCAATCAATATAGCGGAATGAACCATCGCTATCAATACACAAATCGACACAGCGGGACACATCACCGCTATCATTCGTGTCCTCATAATGAAATGAATATAAATCGACACAGCGGGACACATCACCGCTATCATCCGTGTCATCACAATGAAATGAATATAATCGACACAGCGGGACACATCACCGCTATCATCCGTGTCATCACAAAGGAATGAATCATCATCCTCGACACAGCGGAATACATCACCGCTATCATCTGTGTCATCACAAAGGAATGAATCATCATCCTCACAAGCGGCATCTCATCCTCGCTTCTTCATACAAGCGGTATCTCATCCTCGCTTCGTATGGTATACCTCGCCTCAATGTGCAAGCGAGCCTCACATTTTTAGCGGTATAAACATAAGTATAAAAATTCTCACTGTGATAAGTAAGACTCCTGGAATGTATAATCATCATTCCTTTTTATACTCCATATTTCATGTAACCTGCAACCATCATGGTTAGCAACAATAGCCATATACGCTATGCATCAAACATCCAGCATAAATGCAACCACTTGCAAGTCAATACGTATACCAAAGCATGTTACCTCGGAAATATCCCTTTACCTGATTCTCTTACAAAATCAGATTCAGTGGCACATAACACACGGAGTGCCAGACATCACTATTATGCCATCCTATCGTGTTCCACACGATTCCTGCAATCACACTGATTAGCAACACCACTTTTCATATCAGAAAAAGCACATAAACAACTAGTTGTGTCATACAACATTAATGCCATCATGCATAAGTATGTGCTATCAATAACTTCTTAGGCCCTTAACAGCCCCAAAGAGCAACCACTGCTCTGATACCACTAATGTAAGGACCCCAAGCCCTTAACCCTTGATTAGTGTATTGACCACTATGTGTGGCACATGCTTTCAATAAAAAGTCAATCGGGAAGCTCAGATGATACTTTTTCATTGAATGGCAATCACAAAATTTTCTTTAATACTCAATGTTATAAGATCATCAGCCTAACAACAAATAGACTCATAAAGTTCGCCCAAAACCATCCCCTTTTTGCCACTTTTCACATTGTGGACTTTTATAAAAATTTGGGCAGAGTCTCCCCATAAATAGAGCTATCCCGAAATAAAAGCACAACACATAACATAATTCCCGGCCAGGGAAAACATAATACTCATCAGAATGCAGCAATACCAAGTAAATTCCCAGCCAGGGAAGACACCACACATATGACGGCAAAAGTGGGTTTCAACACCCACACAATACACCAATGACTCTCATATCATTTTGCAATTCTACCTCTAATTGCATGCAACATAAAATGAAAGAGAGAAAGGCTCATGCCTTTATATACAATCCATATACAAGTATAATCGTGCTCACATGCGAGCATCATGAATGTATATATAACCCCAGGTGTATATAAGTACTCTATACGATACCGTGCTCCATCAAGCCCTGGTACCACGATCCTGGGAGTACATCCAATCAACAGCTCGAGCTCAACTCCAAAGCCATCGATGTACCTGTTCACCTGCCCCAACAGAGACAGCCCCCAACGGGGTGAGCATACCAATACACAAAATCCCATAATCACAATAATGAAATTCATAATTTACAACAAAAGTAAATACTAATGAATTTAAATGATACTCCCTGGATGGCAACGTCCTCATCCGGGATTCCGTGTACAGTCCCTGTTCTCACAATCATCAAACTCATCAAATCTCAAAAGTCAGTAAATCAACACATTGATTTACTCATCGCATGCCTGATTCTCAAATATCAATAATTAATGATTCCAAGTTCATTTTACATGCAAATATAGATATCTCAATATCTAATACTGATTTCACAACCTCGCTATTAATCACAGATAACTCAAATGCCTAGCATTTATGTTACCAATTCTCCATTATACCTAGACATCTCAAATGTCTTATAATGAATACATGACCCCACGATCATTCTCAGGCATCTCAAATGCCCTACAATAGTCATATACATCAGGTACCCCATATACCTTATGAGAGTTACACTACTCTAGTGTCACGCGCGCCCCTGGCGGCGATATCAAGATTAGGTCGCTTCATAGCTTCTCAACACATATAAATAATCCTCATGCAACACATATAATAATCCTCGTGCAACACATATAATAATCCTCGTGCACGATTATTCAATAAAATCAAAATACATTATGCATTCACAATGCTCTAATATGTAGTAATGCTCGTACGTCGCACGTACCTTAAATCTCCGAAGTCCGAGCCAAACCTTGCTCGAGTTCCATGCCCCGAGGAATGATGTGCTAACACGATAAATAATTCACAATTATTTACGAACATGCAACCCGTGCTCAAGCACACCCATATCCCTCAAAATATTGTCAACACACGACAATTAACCTTTAAAAAGACTCGGGGCAGGGTACATGCAGGGAGGGAACAAATGAGACAATATCGAAAATTGTTCAAGAACACCCTACAAATTTTCGAACCCTTATCTCACAAATCGGACCCAATTAAACACCATAAATCATCTAAAATGTGAATTAAACCATCAATAGCAAGAATCATCATCCTTGCCAAAAAACCCCCAAATTTTCGAATTTCAAAGCCCTAAATTCGAACTCAATTCCTTAAATTCGAACACAATTAAGCATCAACAATACATCTAAAACATGTAATAAACGACCCATAACAAGAATCGTCACAACCCTGCCAAAACCCCCAATTTTCGAACCTTATTCACGCAACCAGGGCTCAAATCGAACCAACTCACGCCAACAGCAATAATTCGAACAATTGAACACAAAAATGGCAGGGAATTACACAATAACGACGACAAAGGGGCAAGGGAGGTTACCCAATCGAAAATCGGAAGAAATCGGACGAAAATCGAAGAACCCTAGAAATTGGGGATCGGCGCTTTCTGCCAAAATCCGAACGAGAAACGCGACCAAACTTCAAATTGCCGGAGGGGATAGCTGCGCCTCGACGAGACGAAGCTGGCGGCGGGTCGCACGCGCCGAACGGCGGCGGGACGGCGGCGGGCGAAGCGTTTGAAGCCGCGGGGGCAGGGGCTGACGAGAAGGGGCGACGCGGGAGAGAGAGAGAGAATGTAAGGGCTGAAATGAAATTTTCCTTTAAAATTTTGGGTTCAATTGGTATTTATAGCAAAAATACCCCGAAATACTAATAGCCCCACAAATACATCATGATTCATTAAAAATCGTCTGTTTTCAAAAACTCTCTCTCTAACTCCAAAACCCCCTACCGGTGCTCACACAAGCACCCGAGATTCCGAGACACATCAAAAACCCAACTCTTAGGTTTTACACCGTAATGTGAATACAATCTCAACCTCGGGATCCAACGATCCCAACTACTCAATAGACGAGCCCAGAAGGCCTAACACCGCGATTAAACTCCAAATCGCCACGTAAAACGACTTTAGGGATTATTAACACTACGGGATTAACATCTATAATCCCTGGTCATCACACATACATGGCGTAGCGATGCGAATACTTGCCGCTGTCATATTATAGCGATGAAGAATATTTGCCGCAAATATGTCGAAGCGAAGGATAATTCCGCTGTCATATTACTATTGCAAGGGATATTATGCCGCTAATATGTCGAAGCGAGGGTATTTTCGCTGTCATGATAAAACGAGGAGTAGTGGCGCCGCTGTAATACCATCGCGATGAAGAATATTTGCCGCTTAAGCGAGGGATATTATACCGCTAATATGGCGTAGCGATGAGCTTTCCGCTGTCATATGATAGCGATGAAGGATATTTGCCGCTTAAGCGAGGGATATTATGCCGCTGGTATGTCGAAGCGAAGTAGCGAAGAGGGATATTTGTCGCTGTATTAGCGAGGGATATCATGACGCTATTCTGTTGGCGATGGTTTATGCCGCCGGGTATTCATAGCAATGGTTTATTCCGCTATTCTGTTGGCGATGGTTTATGCCACCGGGTATTCATAACGATGGTTTATTCCGCTATTCTATTGGCGATGGTTTATGCCGCCGGATATTTATAACGATGGTACATTCCGATACATCTATTGGCGATGGTTCATGTCGCCGGGTATTATATAGCGACGAGTCATTCCCCTACATCTATTGGCGATGGTTCATGCCGCCGGGTATTCATAGCGATGGTTTATTCCGCTATTCTGTTGGCGATGGTTCATGCCGCCAGGTATTATATAGCGATGGTACATTCCGCTACATCTATTGGCGATGGTTCATGCCGCCAGATATTATATAGCGATGGGTCATTCCGCTACATCTATGGCGATGATTCATACCGCCGGATATCTATAGTGATGTTTTTATGCCGTTGACTCTATGGCAAGGGATCATGCTGCTGATTCTAGCGATGTGTTATACCGTTACGTACGTAGCACTGGATTACGCCGCCTACGAGCGATGGATGCTGCTTGCATACCACTGTTGGGCCATGGACACAGGTATGCCGCTATCTGGTTAGCGATGAGGTATGGTATATTACTGTTTTATTAGCATTATTATGGATGTCATGTATCGACATATACCGTCACGTGTTTGACGATGAGATTGTGAATGTCAGGGGTTGACATGTATCGTCACGAGTTGACGATGTTATTTTGGATATCATATGTTGACATATACAGTCACGGGATGACGATGACATAGTGGATGTTCTATGTAGACGTGTAGCATCGTTTTGATGAATAATACGTCTGAGTGTATGTATTTAGTCATATGGTTTGAGTGCCGATGATGAGGACAAGGTGGTGTCTATGTCACCAGTTGACGAGACTGTTACGCCGAGCAGGTTTGCTCGATGGATTATTGGATGCATTGTACCGGGGAGTGTACCGCATCATGCATTAGAGGTAAATATTTACGAGTAGTGGTACCTTTGGATATACTTGCTGGGATGGCTAAGGCCAAGTGATTATGGTAAGAGTAGTTATCGATGAAACTACTCGCTTTTGTCGTTGTGACGTGTGGTAGACATGGTCACACCCACCCTAAGGGTGTGGAAATAAATCCTAGTGGATAGGATTGCATTGGGGTTGAGTAAGGACACTGGGATGTCCATTGTGCATTGGTATTGGAGAAATATTGGATGATAACCCAATACTCTGATTGATGGTACGGTATGGAGTACCGCGATGGAACGTATGATACGTTGGTAGGTTTGGTATAAACCTAAGGGGGCAACGAATTGCTAGCCAGGTATTGTTGCAGTGATATAGTGTGCTTGTTGTAGCCATTATACTGCTCGCTGGAACCGAGTTTGGTGAATCGTATGATGATACGATGAGGGTAATAGTGGACTCAAATAGTCACTATGTCGCATGAGGTTTGAGGCAGGGAATACCTGGTAGCGTTTATCGCGTACGCCCAAATTAACCCTTCTCAAGTTAATAGCAAAAGTATGTAGTAGCGAGAGTAGGAATCGATCCCACAGGGAAGGTAGTAATTTTTCGTGTCAATTTAAAAACGAATAAGTAACAAGGGGGTTTTGAATTGAGTGATTAATACTACGCAAACTTTATGAATTAAACTAATTAACGAGATTAACTAAAACGAGTTTAAACTTATGAGAGAAAAACGATTCTTGGTTTTCAGGTAACTGTACTTTTGGAAAATTATCTTTTGGTCATCAAATCAAAACATTCGAATTCTTTCGATTATCTATCGATTGGAAATTCAATTCCTACTCATCTTATTCGTAGTCAAAGAGAAAACAACATTCACTCAACCCTTACCAAATCTCTAATCACCACTACAGCCGTTAATGATTAAATCAATGATAGTTTTCAAAACTAATGAGTTCAATAAATCTAATCAATAAAAACTACAACCGTTAGAATTGATTACTCAATCGTTTCTCCTGAGGATTCAATAACACCTACAGCCGGTTAATTATTAATCTTAGTTGTTTCTTAACAAACTATCGATTATGCAATTGAATAGGTGATCAATCTAATACATAAACACAACAATCATGGAATTCGAAATCTGAAAAACACATTGAAATCGAAATCTAATTCAACAATCAAACCAAATTTTCATAAAAGATTCAAATCCAAAAGTAGGTATCCCTTCAACCAAGAATCGAAGGGTTTTAGCCTATCATATTCAAATCTAAAAACATAGTAAATTGTACCGAAAACATTGAATTAAATAAAGGAAAAGAAGTTACTAAGACGAATCACGATTCCGGCTTGTCGATTCCGGCCCCGTTCTTCAAGTGTTCTTCACAAAAGTTGAAAGGAAAAATCTCTAAAATCTAAAAATTATTCTAAGGTATTAAATTATGCTTAATATGAGGTAAAAATCGTGTATATGAGGTATGGAGGCTGATGGAGTAGGGTAAAATCCATGTGGAAAGGAAAGAAATCAAGAATTTTAACTTTCCAAAATCCTATTGGCGTAATTATGCCTAAAATGGCGTAACTACGCCTAAAATCCCGTGGCATTGGCGTAGGTACGCCTGAAATGGCATCTTTACGCCTGATTTTCCATTTTTCTGGCGAGTTTCGTATTTTGGCCATAACTTTCTCATACGAACTCCGAATTTGATGAATCAGTTGTCCACGCGAAGATAACTGAAAGTTATACAACCTCATGCTGACCACATTCCCAAAACCTGGCTGAATATATAGAAATTTGAGGAGAAAGGAGCAACATGTGTCTTTGATTCCGGTTTTTTCCTCTTTTCTTCAACTTTACTCATTCTTTCATCATTTTAGCTTGATTTCTTCACCTTTTCCTATATTTACACAAATATACGATTAGGTAGCATATGTATCAATTTATCCATCAAAATATACCAAATCGTAGACAATTAAGCATACTAGATGTGTCTATTTCTAGTCACATCAAATACCCCATACTTACTCTTTACTCGACCTCGAGTAAATCAGACAAAACTACATTATTTTTTTGCTTGGCTCATAGCATCATAACAATCTAACTTGTCCTCACTTTTATGCCTCAACAATTATAAACATGCATAGTAATGAAAGGCGGTGAAAAATTAATAATGGAACAAGTTCAATCTCTAAACAATTCGTACCCAACAAAGTAGTGAACGTGTGTGGGTGGTCATAAACAAGTGTCATGTACAAATTATAGATCCAAAAGAAGTAAACCCAGAATAGTTCAAGTCACACACTAACACAAGTATAAGCTCACTTGCACACTCTTCTCCACTATCTTAGCCACTTTGCAAACATAAATCAAGTAGGTCTTTATTAGCTTGTAGTGTGGCCTAGGTATTGGCTTATGAAAGAAATGTAAGGATATATCAAGCAAGAGAGTATGATGAAATGCACACTAAAACTTCACTTCTTGCATGAATTTTCCAAACCTTGTTCATTTTTCAAGGTTTATTTCAACATTTGTTTTCTTCTTTTGTGTGCCTTGGCTCCCCTTGGAGTCATATTTGTATCAAATTTCTCAAGGCATTCCTTTTCTTTCATGCATTCCATTCTTTTGACAATAAAGCTCTCAAAACATTTGAATCATTGATAACATAAGTGCATGTGAATGAAACACATCATACTCCCTTCAAAGGTATGGATAGAATTCGTATTTAGGCTCATTAGGGAAGGATGATAAGCTAGTCAAAGAATGTCGAATGGGGGTCGTTTGTATGCTTAGCATACAACCATTCTTTTGAATTAAGGCTCAAAAAGGGTACTAGTGATTGATTTTCTTTACATGGTAGGCTTGAAAGGCTCAAACATATCAAAGATTGCCTATATCACTTTCATGTTTGCAAGCAGTCTAGACATACGCCTCAAAGAGCATGTAGTTAAGTTCTAGCATGTATTAGAGACTTCTTCAGACTATCACAAAGTTTACACAATCTTCACTAAGCTATGCACACTTCACAAGTCATGATAATATTGTGCTCAAAATATTCAACTACTAAGTTAAAGTAAAATTTGCATTAGAGTTCAAAGTGTTCCAAGGTTAACAATTCACCTATGTTCAAAAGCATGCATGATATCAATTAGGTTTCATCATGGGCTAGTGATTCTAAGCATGTGTTCATTACTAACTATGAGCTCAAAATTTTCAAATTTTTCGATTTTTTTGTATTTTTGTATGAGAAAAGCAATAACACACCACTAAGCCCTCCCCCATACTTAAATCTTGCATTGTCCACAATGTAAGACAAAATACAAGAGAAGAGAAAAGTCTAACTATTAAAGCAATAAAAATGAAAATAAAAGGGAGAAAGGAAACTAACTCCCCTTGGGTTGCCTCCCAAGCAGCGCCTCTGTTTAACGTCGGTGGCCCGACGCCAATCCTCTCGCTTAAGGTGATGCCTATTCGCCTTGCACCTCTTGGAGAGTTTTTGTCTTTTCACTATGTCGCCTTCCTCCAAAGAAGTCAGTTGAGGTCGATCAAGATCTACCTCATGGCATCTGTTAACTTGTTGTCCCCTATGCTCACCTTTGGGAATCTCATTTTGGTGAGATTCCTTGTTATCCACATCGACCTCTGTTTGTTCTTCAAGTATTGATGGCCTCAGTACCATCGTTTCAGGAGTTTCTACCTCTTTGACATTGTCCAAGGTGATGTTGTCTTCGAAAAAATAATCCCAAGGATCCATTTCATCACAGTATTCTTTCGCCGACTCCTCTTCCACATCACATGATTCATCTAAGTAATCAACATAGCTCTCAGTGGGAAACATACCTTGCGGAGTTGTAGGATGTACAAACTCCTTTTCTTCTATTGGCACATGTGTCTCATCTTCTACCTCGGGTGGCATCAGTACCACCTTCTCCATAGTCTCCTCTTCTTCATCACTCCATTGTTCGACTGCAACCCATGGTCTTCTTTTGTGCTGCTATCCGATCGGCCGATCTTATTAGTTGCTCCATTTGGTTACCCAAATTCTGAGTGCTAGCCCTGAATTCCTGTTGAAATTGCAAAGTACTATCATTAAGTGTTGAAACAAGATCCTCTAAAGACTCACCAGGAGTATGGTATTGAGGTTGTTGCGGCCATGGTGGATATTGCGGTATGTATAGCGGTAGGGTGGACTGCATGTAAGGTGGAGGTTGGCTCATCCATTGATTGTCATAGTTGAGATTGGGATCATCACTCCAACTTGAGTTGTATGCACTTTGTCCACTCCCTACGCCAAGTTGTTGCACAAGATACTCCAACTCGTCTAGTCGCCTATAGTCCTCCATGACATGATCTGATTTTTCAGAAATCAACCTGTAAGCACGAACAAACAAGAGTAGCGGTGGGGGAAAAAGAAAGAGAAAGAAACAAAACAAAAAATATTAACACAAAAATATACAACGCCTCCCCGGCAACGGCGCCAAAATTTGGTAGCGTTTATCGCGTACGCCCAAATTAACCCTTCTCAAGTTAATAGCAAAACTATGTAGTAGCGAGAGTAGGGATTGATCCCACAGGGAATGTAGTATTTTTTCGTGTCAATTTAAAAACGAATAAGTAACAAAGGGGTTTTGAATTGAGTGATTAATACTACGCAAACTTTATGAATTAAACTAATTAACGAGATTAACTAAAACGAGTTTAAACTTATGAGAGAAAAGTGATTCTTGGTTTTCAGGTAACCGTACTTTTGGAAAATTATCTTTTGATCATCAAATCAAAACATTCGAATTCTTTCGATTATCTATCGATTGGAAATTCAATTCCTACTCATCTTATTCGTAGTCAAAGAGAAAACAACATTCAATTCAACCCTTACCAAATCTCTAATCACCACTACAGCCGTTAATGATTAAATCAATGATAGTTTTCAAAACTAATGAGTTCGATAAATCTAATCAATAAAAACTACAGCCGTTAGAATTGATTACTCAATCATTTCTCCTAAGGATTCAATAACACCTACAGCCGGTTAATTATTAATCTTAGTTGTTTCTTAACAAACTATCGATTATGCAATTGAATATTAGGTGATCAATCTACTACACAAACACAACAATCATGGAATTCGAAATCTGAAAAACACATTGAAATCGAAATCTAATTCAACAATCAAACCAAATTCTCATAAAAGATTCAAATCCAAAAGTAGGTATCCCTTCAACCAAGAATCGAAGGGTTTTAGCCTATCATATTCAAATCTAAAAACATAGTAAATTGTACCGAAAACATTGAATTAAATAATGGAAAAGAAGTTACTAAGACAAATCACGATTCCAGCTTGTCGATTCCGGCCCCGTTCTTCAAGTGTTCTTCACAAAAGTTGAAAGGAAAAATCTCTAAAATCTAAAAATTATTCTAAGGTATTAAATTATGCTTAATATGAGGTAAAAATCGTGTATATGAGGTATGGAGGCTGATGGAGTAGGGTAAAATCCATGTGGAAAGGAAAGAAATCAAGAATTTTAACTTTCCAAAATCCTATTGGCGTAATTACGCCTAAAATGGCGTAACTACGCCTAAATTCCCGTAGCACTGGCGTAGGTACGCCTAAAATGGCTTTGGGAATTTAATGGTTTGGTTATTTTGAGAACAGGGACAGTACGGGAAATCCTACGTGGCAATGATACTATACAGGGAGTATCCTTTACATTACAATTTTATATTCTGTAAATTACGTACTGTGATTATTGGAATGTTGGTATTGGTATGCTTACCCCGTGTGGGGGGCTGTCTCTGTTGGGACAGGTGGTACAGGTGCAGCAATGACTTTGGAGTTGAGCTCGGGCTGTTGACTTGAGGTACTTCCAGGATCGAAGTATCAGAACCGGTTGAATAAGCATAACGGTAGATCCGGAGTGGAGATCGAGATATGGATGGGAGGTGCTTCCAGGATCGAAGTACCAGTAACGGTATTTGGTAGAGTATCTTATACATTAGATACACGTTTATTCATTGGGTGCTCTCATGTGAGCGCGTTTTTAAGTGTATATAGAATGTATAAATGGGCATGGCTTTTCTCTCTTCATTTATTGTCTGCATGCAATTAAATACGGAATTGCTAAATGAACTGAGAGTATGTTAGTGTATTATGAGGGCGCATACTATGTAAGTGGTTTTGGCTGGGGAAGTTGAATATTATGGGATTTTAATGCAAGAAATTTTATAGATGGTATATGATGTTATGCTTGCATGTGGTTTCTTTCCCATGATAATATGATTGTATGCACTAATGGCAGGGGTTATACACTAATAACGGGTTAAGGGCACGGGGGTCCTTACAGTTTTTCCTTTTTGATGTAAAATGGGCTCTGTTCCATAGAACGGTGGTAACCACTCTCATTTCCTTCTTCATGAAGAACTTGATCGTGACTCCAACTCCTTAACTCGGGTTTGAAAATCTCAAAGGTTTCAAGAATTTCCTCTTGGTGTTTAATAATGATCTCCATCTGACTTTGAATTTGATGGATTTGTGCAGGGACATGGTATTGTAAGTATCCATAACGTTGCACTGTCTTCTGAATCTCTCAAAAATCTTCGGATATCTTAGATGTGTCTGGCTCAATTTCTAAAAAGGTTAGTTCACCCATCCTATTTGTAAGGCCTCGCTACCTTAAGTGTGGATTAAATGCATAAGTAGAGCTAAGCATGCACAACATGCCTTGAGCTATTAGGATTACAATGCCAAAATAAAATTCCAGAAAGGATTAATTACATTCCCAGCAAAATGAATAATGTTATAGCTTTACACTACTCCTAGAGTAGAGACTATACAAAAGAATCATGTCCTTCTATACCGATAGCGCTCCTAATAAGCTCACCGCATCAAACCGTCCTTAGCCCTCAATGCCCAAAAATTCATACAGGAACAACCCCAAAACCATGAGCAATATAATAAACCATAACCACATCAACAAGATTATGATATTAAAAATGCATAACCGTAAATACAATCACTTCCTGTATTTATGCACTTAAAAGCTCCCTTTGGTTGTCCCTATACCACAATCATAATCAACAAATTATAATATCAGTAATGTATGTCATGACATGCATCCTTTCCATCAATACCAATAACCAATTTCCAAGTCTTATTATATAAGTGACATAATACCCCTCGCGTTAACATGATAGCGGCAATAATACCCCTCGCTTCGACAATACCAGCGGCAAATAATATCCCTCGCTATAATATGACAGCGGCATTATCCTTCGCTTCGACATATTAGCGACAAATATTCTCTCATCGCTACGGTATGACAACGTCAAGTATTCTTCATCGCTACGCCATGAAGGCGGCAAGTATTCTTCATCACTGGAATATAACCTCGACTTACAATCACATGCACCAATGCATACAATGTATACATGCAACCATAATGCATAATCCCAAATGTGCATGCAACCACAATGCACAATCCAAATGTGTATGCAACCATAATGCATAATCCAATTACAACATACATTTTTACCGTCCGATGCCCGTACGTCTCACTACGTACCTTTCTTCCAAAAGTAGAGATGTCGTAGGACTTTATCTCATTTATTGTGTTGCCACATGGGAAGGCTCTACACAACCACACAATCCAATATTAGAAGCCAATTTATAAACCAATACCAAAAATCCCATCAATTAAACCAAGAAAATAATATTCAGCAACATCGCTCTACCGATCGATCGGTCCAAGCTACCGATCGATCGGTAAACATCCGAATTTTTGATTTTAGCTACGGCATTTCACCGATCGATCGGTCCAAGCTACCGATCGATCACTAGCCACCCACCGATCGATTGGTCGCTCATACCTATCGATTGGTAAATACAGAAATATTTACCCATCGCTACGCACTTGCACCGATCGATCGCTACGATGTTACCGATCGATCGACCGCAGCGATATTTTTGGAAAAACTCCATTTTTGAGCGATAAAACCATGCCTTAACAAATACAACTCAACCCAACATAAATCTTCACTTTTTTATTTTAGCTACTGCATTTCACCGATCGATCGGTCCAAGCTACCGATCGATCGCTACCCACCCACCGATCGATCGGTCGCTCATATCGATCGATTTGTAAATACAAAAATATTTACCCATCGCTACGCACTTGCACCGATCGATCGCTACGATGCTACCGATCGATCGGTCCCTGCGATATTTTTGGAAAAACTCCATTTTTGAGCGATAAAACCATGCCTTAACAAATACAACTCAACCCAACATAAATCTTCACTCCAGCTGCGATATTTTTGGAAAAACTCCATTTTGAGCGATAAAACCATGCCTTAACAAATACAACTCAACCCAACATAAATCTTCACTCCAACACATCATAACCTCTATATAACCAACATATAAAACACAAAACCACCACATACAAAATCATCAACCCAACAAAATCATTTTCCCCCAAATCCATAAACCCATTTCATTTCAAAACATAATAAAATCATACTATGAGGGATCCATACTACTTGAAGCTTCAAAAACTAGCAAGAATCAAGCAACCAAGCTCCTCCTCTTCCTCCTCCTCTTGATCGACTTTTGGGTTTTGTTGGGGGGTTAGAGAGTGAAAAACGTTTTGTGGGGGAAGGAGTGAAGTGAAGAGAGGTAATAGGGTAGGGGTGGATTTTAAAACCATGCCCAAGCATTTAACATGATGTATAAAATATCACAACATGATATTTTAAAAGCATTTCCCAAAATGCACCAAAATTCCAATTTAACATGCTTCACCAAAATAATTAGCATATCCCTCAAATAACCATGCCAAAAACCCAATTTCCCAACATGCAACATATGCACCCTGAAATGTACTACCAGGTCATGCCCACCGCATAACTACACATTTCACCACCACAATTAATTTAACACCATATTAATTCCATAAACACAATTAATGGCCCAATTGCACATAATTATTTCAGGGATATCACAATACTCCCCTACTTATAAGATTTCGCCTTCGAAATCCGCATGCACTTACCAATCCGAAACAAAACATAAATCACATACCAGAAAATAGTTCCGGGTAGTGCTGCACCATATGTCGCTCCGTCTCCCACGTGGCCTCCTCGACACCCCTGCGACCCCACTGAACCTTGACCATCGGTATCACCTTGTTCTGAAGTCTGCGATCAGCTATATCCAGAATTCTAACCGGTCGTTCCACGTAGGACGCATCAGAATCTAACTGAACCTCTGAAGGCTGCAACACATGTGACGGATCCGGCTCATACTTCCGCAACATAGATACATGGAACACGTCATGAATACCAGACAATGATGGTGGCAAAGTCAGACGGTAAGCCAGAGTACCAATGCGCTGCAAATTCTCAAAAGGTCCAACATACCTCGGAGATAATTTCCCGCGCATTCCAAACCGTTCTACACCTCTGAAAGGTGAGATCTTCAAAAAGACCTCATCTCCCAATTGAAATTCCAACGGCCGCCACCGTTTATTTGCATATGATGCCTGCCTATCCTGAGCTGCCTTCATTTTTTGCAGGATCACCTTTATTTTCTCTTCCATTTCCCTTATCAACTCGGGTCCTTTGACTGATTTACTAGCCAAGTCATCCCAGTATAATGGTGACCTACAACATCGACCATAAAGAGCCTCGAATGGAGCCATCTGAATGCTCGCCTGATAGCTATTATTGTACGAGAACTCTACCAAGGTCAATGAATCCTGCCATGAAGTATCAAACTCCAATACACATGCCCGTAACATGTCCTCGAGCGTCTGTATAGTACGCTCGGTCTGACCGTTCTTTTGGGGATGATATGTCGTGTTTAATCTCACCTCAGTTCCTAAAGCTGAGTGAAGACCTTCCCAAAAGTGAGATGTAAACCTTGGATCTCGGTCAGACACAATAGAAACTGGAATCCCGTGCAGTCTCACTACATCCCGGACATACAATTGAGCCATCCTCAAGTATGTGAATGTCATACTGTACGGAATAAAGTGAGCTACCTTCATCATCCTATCAACGATCACCCAAAATCGCATCAAACCCTGAATTAGTCCTCGGCAAGTGGGTCACAAAATCCATGGATATGTGTTCCCACTTCCATTCAAGTATCTCCAAGCTCTTCAGCTCGCCTCCAGACCTCTGCCTCTCTGCCTTCACCTGTTGACAAATCAAACATCTCTTAGCGAATGCTATCACATCTCGTTTCATCCACTTCCACCAAAATTGGTCACATAAGTCCTTGTACATCTTCCTCCCGCCTGGGTGGATACTAAGCCTGCTGCTATGAGCTCGCGGTAAGATCCCTCGACGCAACTCCGGCGTAGTCGGAACTACCCAACGGTTACCAAGCCTCAAAGAACCGTCTTCAGCCACTCTGAACCTCGATGGCTGTCCAATAAGTACCAATGCTAACCACCTCTGTATCTCATTGTATGCCTTCTGAGCTCTCATGATATTCTCAAAAATATCCGGCTCTGCTAATAAAGTTGACACACATAACGGTGATGTATCCACATCGAAATCATAGCCCAGATGACAGTAGGAAGTCATCATAGCCGATAAATGCATGGCGTCCTCTGCAGTACACTTCACCTTCCGACTCAAGGCGTCTGCTGTCAAGTTCGCCTTTCCGGGATGGTACTCTATTTCACAATAATAGCCCTTGAGTAAGTCCATCCATCTCATCTGCTTCATATTTAGCTCTGCCTGAGTAAATAGAAACTTCAGGCTCTTGTGATTCGTATAGATGGTAAACGACGTACCATACAAGTAATTCCACCAAATCTTCAAGGCAAAAATTATAGCCGCCAACTCCAAGTCATGGACTGGATATCTGGTCTCATGCGGCTTCAACTGTCTCGATGCATAAGCTACTACGTGCTTATCCTGCATCAGCACACATCCAAACCCTGTAGTGATGCATCAGTATATAGAACAAACCTCTTGTTCTCCGTGGGAATCACAAATACAGGCGTTGTTGTCAACCGGTGCTTCAACTCTTGGAAGCTCTGTTCACAAGCCTCAGACCAATAGAATGGTACTCCCTTTTGAGTCAATTGCGTCAGCGGTTTAGCAATTTTTGAGAATCCCTCGACAAAACATCGATAGTGACCGGCTAAACCAAGGAAGCTCCGTATCTCGGGCACAGAAGTAGGTGCAGACCATTCCATCACTGCCTATGCTTTCCTAGGATCCATTGATATTCCATCGCTAGAGATGACATGCCCCAGAAACACCACACTGTCCAACCAGAATTCTCACTTGCTGAGCTTGGCAAACAGTTGATTATCCCTGAGGATCTAGAACACTGCCCGCAGAAGTCTCAAGTGCTCCTCCTCGCTCCGAGAATAGATAAGGATGTCGTCAATGAACACAATGATGAACTGATCAAGATACTGCTGGAACACCCGATTCATCAGACTCATAAAGACAGCCGGGGCCTTCGTTACTCCGAACAGCATAACCAAGAACTCGTAATGCCCATACCGAGTCCGAAATGCTGTCTTCTGAACATCCTCCTCTTTGACCCGAATCTGATGGTATCCAGACCTCAAATCAATCTTGTTATACAATTTCGTGCCCTGTAACTGATCAAACAGATCGTCAATCCGTGGAAGAGGATACTTATTCTTCACCGTTTCCTTATTCAGTTGTCGGTAAGCGATGCACAAACGCATTGAACCATCTTTCTTCTTAATGAATAGAACCGGCGCGCCCCAAGGCGATACGCTAGGGCGTATGTATCCCTTGTCAAGGAGTTCCTGTAACTGTTCCTTCAATTCTCTTAACTCCGCAGGTGCCATCCTATAAGGGGCACGCGAAATAGCGGATGTTCCCGGTAACAACTCAATCCCAAACTCGACCTCTCTAGTCGGCGGAAACCCTGGAATTTCCTCCGGAAACACGTCCATAGACTCCGCAACCACAGGTATCTCCTCAATCCTCAATTCCTTATTCTTTTCCGGCATATTCACCGCATAATTGAGATAGCCCGTATGTCCACGCTCCAATAACCGTGATATTTTAACAGCCGATATCAACGGAATCTTCGGATGAGAACCGTTCCCATAAAAGGTCCACTGAATTCCTTGATCAGATCAAAAACGAACCGTTCTCTGCCGACAATCAACCAATGCCTGATATCTGTTCAGTATATCGATGCCCACAATGCAATCGAAATCTGGCATACCCAGAACAATCAAATCCGTCTTCAACTCATTGCCCTCAAAATAAATGAGGCAGTCAGAAAGAAACCGGTCAACAATCACATTCTTCCCAGTGGGTGTCGAGACCAAAAGAGGCGTGGGTAACGGAGAAGTGCACATAAGATGTCTTTCCACAAAACGCATACACAAAGGAGTGCGAAGCACCTGTGTCTACCAAAATAAAAGCGGGATATGTAAATAAAAGACACGTACCAGCAATCACCTCCTCTGGAGCTGCCTCAGCCTGCTACTTAGTCAGTGCATAAACATGTCCTTGAGGTAGCCCCATCGCCTGACCTCTCAACTGTCGAGGTACCACTGGTTGCCTCTGCTGCACTGTCCCACTACCCTGCCTTCCCTAAGGTCTATTTGTCCTTCACGGTTAGGACAATGCCGAGCAATGTGGCCCATCTTGCCACATCTGTAACATGCAGAACTGTCGTGCATCACATGAGGCCCTCCACAGAAATGACATTTCACTTCTCCAGCTCTACTTGCTTGAGTTTGCCCTCTATTGGTAGATGTGTTACCCCTTGCCTTCCACTAAATCGAGAAGAAGATGAAGTTCCACGAGATTCAAATTATCCTCCTCGAGGCCTCAGGTTATCAGATACTGGCCTCTGTGATGGAACTTGCGGGGGTACAACATCCGTATAGGCACTAACTCCAATCTCCGCTAGCTCTGCTCTTGTAAGAGCATCATCAAAGGAGCTGGGGTTGTTGGAGATAAACCGATCAAACAGCTCCGGCCTCAAACCTTTCAGAAAATGCCTCATATTGGCATGACCATTTGTAGCAATGTGAGGACGTACCTCAACAGTGATGAGTACTGCATAGCATAGTTCGAGACAGTCATGCTACCCTGCTTTAGATTGGTGAACTCATCCTCCTTCATCTGCCTAGCAGCCGCAGAAAAGTACCGGTTCAGAAACCGGGTCCTAAATAAAGTCCAATCCACCAACATGCCCTGAGCTCTTAACTCCATCACTATCGTCTTCCACCATATGGAAGACTTCTTTGCCAACTGAAATTCCGCTAACCTTAGCCAAGCAGTCCTAGCACAAGGTGCAGACACAAATATCTGCTCAATCCTTTCCAGCCATTCCTATGCTTCCTCCCATGATTCAGTTCCCTCAAAGCGGGGCGGATGAAAAGTCAGAAATTGTGTTACACTCAATTCTCCAGATAATAATGGCTGTACAATCGGTTCTACACCCACAGCTGGTGATGGTAGGGGATTTTTCTGTGGATACTAGCATTCACACTCCCCACATCACCCACCTCCTCATTTAGGTGTTCTACATTTATGGCTGTCATGCTGTAATACAAGGGTTAACAACAATACTAGAAACAATCCATATGTTACACCGTTAGATAACATGAATAATTAATAAGCATGTTAGTATAACAATTATATACACTAATATGCACCACATGCATAAACATGCTCATAGTGAACACCTAGCCAACTAGTTGCTAAGGCTACCCTTCAGTCATTCCCAGGATCTCTAACCACTGCTCTGATACCACTAATGTAAGGACCCTGATACCTTAAATGCGGATTAAAGGCATAATAAGAGCTAAACATACATCTAACAGAGTATAAAGTTCATGTTGATGCCCCGAGCTATTATAATTACAGTGCCAAAATAAAATTCCAAAAGGATTAATTACATTCCCAACTAAATTGAATGTTAATCCTATAGCTTTACACTACTCCTAGAGTAGAAACTATCCAAAAGAATCATGTCCTTCTATACCAAGAGCACTCCTCACAAGCTCACGCATCAACCCGTCCTTAGCCCTTCATGCCAAAATGTACATACAGGAACAATCCCAAAACCATGAGCATATAATAAACCATAATCATACCAACAAGATTATGATATAAGAATGCATAACCGTAAATACAATTCATTTCCTGTAATATATGCACTTAAAAGCTCCCTTTGGTTGTCCCTGTACCACAAGCATAATCAATAGATTATAATGCCAATAATGTATGTCATGACATGCATCCATTCCATCAATACCAATATCCAATTCCCAAGTCTTATTATATCAGTGGCATAATACCCCTCGCTTTAACATGACAGCGGCATTAATACCCCTCGCTTCGACAATACTAGCGGCAAATAATATCCCTCGCTATAATATGACAACGGTATTATCCTTCGCTTTGACATATTAGCGGCAAATATTGTCCTAAACAAAGTCCAGTCCACCAAAATCCCTTGAGCCCTTAACTCCATCACTGTCGTCTTCCACCACATGGAAGACTTCTTGGCCAACTGAAATTCCATTAGTCTCAACCAAGCAGTCATAGCACAGGGTGTAGACACAAAGATCTGCTCAATCCTTTCCAGCCATTCCTCTGCTTCCTCCACTGTCTCAGTTCCCTCAAAGCGGGGTGGATGAAAAGTCAGAAACTGTGTTAGACTCAGTTCTCCAGGTAATAATGGCTGTGCAATAGGCTCTATACCCACAGCCGATGGTGGTAGGGGATTAGTCGTGCAATACTATTATTCACACTCCCCATATCACCCACCTCATCATTTAGGTGTTCCAGATTTCTGGCCGTCATGCTGTAATACAATGGTTAACAACAATACCAGAAACAATCCATATGTTATACCGTTAGATAACATGAATAACAATAAGCATATATATACAGATATGCACCACATGCATAAACATGCTCATAAGTGAACACCTAGCCGACATGTTTGCTAAGTCTACCCTTCACTCATTCCCGGGTTCTCTAACCACTGTTCTGATACCACTAATGTAAGGTATCGCTACCTTAAGTGTGGATTAAAGGCATAAGTAGAGCTAAGCATGCACAACATGCCTTGAGCTATTAGGATTACAGTGCCAAAATAAAATTTCAGAAAGGATTAATTACATTCCCAGCAAAATGAATGTTAATGCTATAGCTTTACACTACTCCTAGAATAGAGACTATACAAGAAAATCCTGCCATCCTATGCCGATAGCGCTCCTAATAAGCTCACCGCATCAACCCGTCCTTAGCCCTCCGTGCCCAAAAATTCCTACAGGAACAACCCCAAAACCATGAGAATATAATAAACCATAACCACATCAACAAGATTATGATATTAAAAATGCATAACCGTAAATACAATCACTTCCTGTATTTATGCACTTAAAAGCTTCCTTTAGTTGTCCCTGTACCTTTTAGTTGTCCCTGTACCACAGTCATAATCAACAGATTATAATACCAGTAATGTATGTCATGACATGCATCCGTTCCGTCAATACCAATAACCAATTTCCAAGTCTTATTATATCAGTGGCATAATACCACTCGCGTTGACATGACAACGGCAATAATACCCCTCGCTTCGACAATACCAGCGGAAAATAATATCCATCGCTATAATATGACAGCGGCATTATCCTTCGCTTTGACATAATAGCGGCAAATATTCTCTCATCGCTAATGTATGACAGCGAAAAGTATTCTTCATCGCTACCCCATGAAGGCGGCTAGTATGCTTCATCACTGGAATATAACCTTGACTTACAATCACATGCACCAATGCATCCAATGTATACATGCAACCATAATGCATAATCCCAAATGTGCATGCAACCACAATGCAATCCAAATGTGTATGCAACCATATTGCATAATCCAATTACAAAATACATTTTTACCGTCCGATGCCCGTACGTCTCACTACGTACCTTTCTTCCAAAAGTTGAGATCTCGTAGGACTTTATCTCATTTGTTGTGTTGCCACCTAGGAAGGCTCTACACAACCACACAATCCAATATTAGAAGCCAATTTATAAACCAATACCAAAAATCCCATCAATTAAACCAATAAAATAATATTCAGCAACATCGCTCTACCGATCGATCGGTCCAAGCTACCGATTGATTGGTAAACATTCGAATTTTTTATTTTCGTTACGACATTTCACCGATCGGTCGGTATGAGCTACCGATCGATCGCTAGCCACCCACCGATCGATCGGTGGTCGCTCATACCGATCGATCGGTAAATACAAAAATATTTACCCATCGCTGCGCACTTGCACCGATCGATCGCTACGATGCTACCGATCGATCGATCGCTGCGATATTTTTGGAAAAACTCCATTTTTGAGCGATAAAACCATGCCTTAACAAATACAACTCAACCCAACATAAATCTTCACTCCAACACATCATAACCTCCATATAACCAACATATAAAACACAAAACCACCACATACAAAAACATCAACCCAACAAAATCGTTTTCCCCCAAATCCATAAACCCATTTCATTTCAAAACATAATAAAATCATACTATGAGGGATCCATACCACTTGAAGCTTCAAAAACTAGCAAGAATCAAGCAACCAAGCTCCTCCTCTTCCTCCTCCTCTTGATCGACTTTTGGGTTTTGTTGGGGGGTTAGAGAGTGAAAAACGTTTTGTGGGGGAAGGAGTGAAGTGAAGAGAGGTAATAGGGTGGGGGTGGATTTTAAAACCATGCCCAAGCATTTAAAATGATGTATAAAATATCCCAACATGATATTTTAAAAGCATTTCCCAAAATGCACCAAAATTCCAATTAAACATTTTTCACCAAAATAATTAGCATATCCCTCAAATAACCATGCCAAAAACCCAATTTCCCAACATGCAACACATGCACCCTGAAATGTACTACCAGGTCATGCCCACCGCATAACTACACATTTCACCACCACAATTAATTTAACACCATATTAATTCCATAAACACAATTAATGGCCCAATTGCACATAATTATTTCAGGGATATCACACTATTTGTCTGGTCCGGATCCGGTTAAGTGGTTGGGATCTGGAATCATGTGGTTATGCTCAGGATGATCTCTCTCATGGGTTCGATTAACTCGAATTGTATCTTGAGGTTCATCATGTAAATGTTCATCGCTACCTTCTCCTATTATTGATACCGGTATATGCTAGCACGTCTATCACCAATCTCCAGTAGAATATCCATTTATGGTTGTAGTATTTAGTTTCGGCCAGATATCCTTGATTTAGTTCTTCCAATTTTCGGAAGTACCACCTGTACGAGTTGTACCTCGAACATATGTTCGGATCCATATTTTTTTCTTGAACTGTCTCCTACAAATTAATATTCAAGATATTACTATAATATTTTCAGAATAAACATAGGCTCTGATACCATTTTTTGCCAAGGATCGCAAATAACGGGGACTTATAAAAATACGAAGTTAAATGCATAAGGATATAAAATATAATTAAATATTATATAGGGGTTTCTTTGTGAATAAAACAAAAGGCTATGGAGTAGAATGCAACTTACCAATCCATTGAGGGGTAAAAGAGTCAAAATAAAAAACTCAATTGATTTGAAATTTTGAAATTGGAACTATTTGAATAAAAGTTTTCAAATTTGAATTTTTCTGTACTATTGTTTTCCCCAGATTTAAGTGAATTATGTTTCTCAAAAGGTTAATTCCTTATAATTTTTCCTATTTAAAATATAATCACCACCATAATCATTAGTAAAATATGTTTATCAATCACAAGTCTAAGCCCATATATAACTCTTGCTTTTTACAAGGAGTGGGATTTTTAAAAAGATTGGAGTTTTAGAATCCGTCTCGTGATCACAAGTATAAAATTATTCTTTATTTTATTATTTATATCGTTTCCCATAATCAAAATGCTATGATGCCACATTGAATACATCATTGAATAGCTTATAAGTTGTAGGGATTTTTCCTCCTAATAAAATTTCTAATTGATTAGAAAATTCAAAAAAATTAAATCTTTGTCTCACATACGTAAAAATTGAATGTTTAAAATAATCATAAAAATTTTATTTTTATTTCAATAACAACTTGAATTAACCATTTTTGTAAAGCGATGAAGAATACAAAGCAATTACTACAGAAGTCAATTATGAATCGCGCTTTTGTAGACTTGGACTCGGGACGTCACATAATGGATTCGCCATTCATATGAATATTTTATCAGGTCAATAGGGATAATACTATCCATACTCGTGGTATATGTTGATTTTGTGCTAATGGCATATAACCACCACGTGATATCCAAATATAGGCAAATCATCTCATGTGGTTTCAAAATAGGCTGATTACCCTTATGATTTTGAAAATAGGCTGAATACCCCCTTGTGGTTTTGAAAATCCACAAATTGCCCCCATGTGGTTTGAAAAAAAGCAGATTATCCCATTGTGATTTTGAAAATTCAAATTACCCCCCTGTGGTTTTCAAAGGGTATCAGTTATCCTATAGTTTGACAATATGTAGTTTACCTCACTGTGATTTTCAAATGATAACAATTCAAGACTCTTAGATCTACGACAATGACATCAAAAACTTGACGAATGTTTTCCTACCGCAAGTGTATGACCGATATTGATTTCAACCTGGCTCATCAGACCACTATCTTCTCCTCTGGAGCCGGGTTGAATTAACTTTGGCCTTGAAAGTAGGAAAACATTCATCAAGTTTTTGACGCCGTTGTCGGGTTGAATTAATTTAGTTCACACTAGTATTGTTACTAATTGATCTTGAATTTAAATCAGAATTCTTTTTTTTCTTTATTTATTATTTGTCTTGTTTAATTTATTTTTGTTCTCTTTGTGTTTGTGCAGTTTTTGAGTAGATCTAAGAGTCTTGAATTACTTCTATTTGAAAATCACAGGGGTAATCAGTCTATTTTCAAAATCACAATGGGGTAATCAGCCTATTTTCAAATCACATGTGTGTGATCTGCATATTATCAAAACCACAAGGGGATAATCAACCTAATTTCAAATACTTTGGGTGATTTGCCTATTATCGAAACACAAGGGTTATATGCCATTAGCTCATTGAAGGTGTTTACAAGGAAAAGCTTTCTTTGATGTTGCCTAGGGGTGCTGCTCAAGGGTGATGCCATGGGGCATCTAGCCATACACATGTTGGAATCCATGTGGATGGTTTGGCTCTAAGGACATCGGCATAAAAGAAACATGAATAAAACATTAAGTTTTTAACAGGTACATAATGATAATTCGTCGATTTCACAAATAATCAAGCGATTTTCGTATCTAATAAAGCAAACTTTTAAATTTAAATTTAGGACTAATCCAAAATATTGTCTTAACATTTGAAAAGTAAACGTTGGTTCTTGAGATATGAATTACCAGATGCCACCCAAGCAAACAAAAAAAAAGGAATTACCAAATGCTGATAAGTCATATGTGTAGTAGATGACAGCTAATTGCCAATATTGACCTAGGACTATTTATCGGGTCGGGTCAATCCAGACCCATCCCAAAATAAGATTGGTTAGCTCGGTTTGGAATTGGAACCGATCGCTCAGAACCGGAGCCTTATCGGATTGGACCAGTTTCGAAATTAATGGATCCAAAATCGACCGATTTCGATTTTGATCGGGTCGGATTGACCATTAAGCAGCCCTATATTAACCACCAGACAATTCAGAGCCGCCAACCCCTCCTCCAATCACACATTGAATTAAAGTTAAGCAACATATTATTAGCTCAATATATGAATTATCCATTTATTTTTTCTAAACATAAAATAAATTAAATGTAACGAAAAAAAATACTTGAAATTACTTAAATTTTTTTTTTTAACAGAAAACTTATATTAGATTAAAAGATCAGACTGGTTACAAATAAACTGCAGCCCAAAACTGGTTGTACAATCAAAAGACAACAGTTAACACCAACTAAAAGACTCCTAGTAAATAGGTGATGAAACGGCTATCAGTTAACGCCAAGCTTCGAAAACCGTAAAGCAGTAGCTGAAACACTGTCAAGACAATCTGAATCCATCAAAGTCCCCTCAAATCTTACATTCCAGATTAAGAACAAGTAACGAGGTACATTGAATATACTCGGAAAAGAAACAATCGAGGGAAAATCGATTTAAGTCATCATTCATCCTTGCAATATAAAATTTCATGAATATATTCGTACATGAGCTTGAAATCACGAACTCTTTCACAAATCACACACATATATCTAATTAATAATATTTGTTATTGAAAATATTAACTTTTATTTTATTTTATTTTATTATTGGACTAGCTTTCAAAATGTAATATTTTGACAGTTGTATGGTTCCATTACTGAAATATTAAAATTATCTTATCAAAATTATATGTTAACTCGAAGGAACTAATTTACAAGTGAGTAGTAATTTTGAGGTAAAATGTAAAAAATACGTTGAATGAAACTCTCACGATATGCGGAAAAATATATACAGTCTTCACCTATAATGTAAGAAGTGTTTCCACGAATCAAACTAATAACCTTTAGATTAAGTGACATAATTTTATCGTTTTGTCAAGATTAAGCCCTTTATTGATAAAATGTAAATAATTAATAAAAAAGCTATTAAATTCAATTGAGTCCACAATCTAACTTCATTTCTTTCACCCACCAGTTGGCACCCTCCTGGAAACTCTAGCCCATATATATATACACATATATAATATATATATATGCGCACACTACCAAGCCCACTATATCCCTTCTCCATTATCATCTCTTCCCCATTCTTCCACCAAATCTCCATTAAATTAGCTGTGCCACATTTTCTTCAGGCAATGGAATATGGTCGGCTCGAGAAAACCCACCCTGGTGGGGATTCCTCAACTCGAAGCCTCACTCCGGACCCCGTACGGGCTCCAAAACGGTCCAAACTCAAGTTTTTTCTGGTTATCCTCGCCGCGATGCTTGTAGTGGCTTCCGCTATCTCCGCCGTGTTCGTGGTGGTGTTCCGGAACAATGCAAGTTCCGGTGACGGCGGCGAGAGGCTCCAAATTCGGCGGCCATCTGTTTCCTTGTCCCGCACATGCAGCTTGACTCGGTACCCGAATCTCTGTATGAACTCCCTCCTCGAGTTCCCCGGCGCCGCCACCGCTTCAGATAGGGACCTCGTGCACATTTCGGTCAACATGACTCTTCAGAAATTCGGCCGTGTTCTGTATCTCGCATCGGATATTAGCAATATTCAGATGGATACTCATGTCAGGTCTGCTGAAATTTATTCGAACCTTTCGTTTTCTCTAATTTTCCAACCAAATCTTTGTCACATTGCACACTTGAGTATGTTGAAATTAACTAGTTTATTTTATTAGAAGTTCTAATTAAGAAAGATACTTCATTTTTTAAAAATATAATCGAGTCAAAATTTGTACTAATTTTGGCATTACTCAGATCCGCATACCAGGACTGCCTAGAACTCCTCGATGACTCAGTATACCTCCTCTCACGCTCGCTCACCTCCGTCACACCCGGCGGCGGAGCCACGAGCTCAACACAAGACGTACTGACCTGGCTCAGCGCCGCCTTGACGAATCACGACACTTGCATGGAAGGGTTCGATGAGTTAAAAGGCTACGTGAAGAACCAAATGTTCGACAGGTTGAAGGATTTATCCGGACTCGTAAGCAATTGTCTCGCGATTTACTCCTCCTCCAAACGCAACGAAGATTTCTCCGGCATTCCTATACAAAACCGCCGACGGAAGTTACTGAGCTCCGGAAAAAACCACGAGCATTTTCCGAATTGGTTGTCCCGGAGAGATCGAATGCTGCTGGATTTGCCGGTGACGACGATCAAAGCCGATATAATCGTGTCGAAAGACGGCAACGGAACTTGTAAGACGATCACGGAAGCGATCAAAAAGGCGCCGGAGAACAGTACTCGGCGAATCATTATCTACGTGAAGGCAGGAAGGTAAGTTCACGTGTTCTTTCGTAAAAAGTTGGAGAAAGTACTACTGATCACTCGTTCCTTCTTGGCTGGTCTAACTTTTTGTTTGCCTGCATATGACTTTTTCAATTGACTTAAATGCCCCTGGGATAAAGTTTTCGGATGGCTACTTAAAAGTTCAATCATGATGTGTGTATATATACATTAATAATTATGGAAGATTAATTATTCTCACGTGAATGGTTGTTTGATAATGCATAAATCCTATGTTTCTTTTTAATGAAGTTTAAAAAGGTTGATGGGAGTTGTAAGGTTTTAGGGAAGAGCGTCGTTGGGTTAATTATGCTAACTTTGTGGTTCAATTTATAAACATTGATAATTGCACTTAAAGTACATTTGAATCGATGGATTTGAAGTCATAGATTTTAAATCAATGATTTCAAATCCATTTGATTGTTTGGATGAATTTGAAATCCACTTATTTAATAACTTATATAGATGTAATTGTAATTATGATGGATTTGAAATACACCCAACATGGATCATTTCAAATCCATTATTCAAATCTCTCTCCAAATCAAATTTTACGATCCAAACACAATCTTAGTTTTATTCCTTTGATATGTGACTCATAGGAGTCTCTTTGAGGATTTTCTTTTTTCGAAAATTTACGTATGATTTTTCTGAAAAATCCAATTTTCACATCTATGTCATTGTTATTATTAAATAGATATGTTATGATTATCTTCGTTGGGTAGATATGAGGAGGATATCTTAAAGGTGGGGAGAAGGAAGACGAACCTAATGTTTGTTGGAGATGGGAGGGGCATAACAGTCATTTCAGGCGGGAAAAGTGTCCAGCTCAACATGACAACTTTCCATACAGCGACTTTCGGTAAATTTCCTGGTTCCTTTTTATTTTTTTAATTGTTTGTGATGTGATAATATATTAAAACGTCTTTTTTATTTAGGTTCATTCTCGATTCCTAAAATTTTAGTGGCTCATATTAATCCTACAGTTTTAAAAACTTTTTGATTTAGTAGATGGTGAGAAATAAACGTAGCGGGATTGATTTGACCTGATTTGTTCTCAATTTAGTTTTTAAAGTTTTAAAAATACTCACCAGCTGACTTAACTTCACCGGCTGAATTGAGAAACATTTTAAAACTTTAATATCTGAATCGGATCTTTGAAAACGTTAGAACTGAACCGGAAATAGTCGAAACAACGTTATGTTTCAATGTATTTGCCCGTTCGTGAAAACATTAGGTAGTTTGGCGTTGCCTTTAGATTTAGATGCAACACGTTTGCCATCTCCACTATGCCATCATTGACTTATCAAGTAACTATTGTAATAATAATAATTTTTATTATTTAGTTGGAGCAAGGGTGACTAGCCAACACCCAGGGGTTTGTTTGAAGATGCCCTTAAGGGCAGTGCCCTTAGGGGCATCATCACCGTTCATTTGGAATCTTTTTTTTTTAAAGAAAAAAAAGATTCTACATGGATGATAGATGATGCCCCTAAGGGAGTGCACTTCAGGGCAGCAACAAACAATCCGCCAACGGGATAGCCTCTGAGTTTTCTATTAAATAAACATAGAATAAACATGTATATTTGTTCTTATTTTCTCTTTTTAGTTTATTCCACATAAATTTAAATTAAATTAATTTTGTATGATTTAATGATAACGAAAGAACAAGTAAAACAATTCCCAGGAAGCATAGATATTTTGTCACATTACTCATGGATAAATATCATAGTTTTCTATCATAGAAGTGGCCGACCGCTCCCACTTGGTCTCATTCCAGGTGGAATAGGATACAACATCTCTAATTTCATGACTTCTTTGTGAGATAATAAATCTTGACTATTTGGTGTTTAGGAAATTTGCACCTAAAATAGCCAAAAAAAAATAAAAAAATCAAACAATTGAAACTGACTACTTTAGTCATGTACTGTATGAGAATTATTTAAGATACTGTTGAGGAAGTTTACAGATAGATGTCATGATCTTTAAATATGACTGGATGATTATAAGCATAAACCTCCTGGTTCGGCGAAGCGAACAGTGCCGGTTGAGTTCAGAGTTTTGAGCATGTAGGATCATATTTGCATGTTTTTTCTTGAATTTGGCTGTTCTCTAATGGGATTGCTTGTCAATTTGATATTTTTATTTAAGAAGATTAGTTAATTAAACCAATATCCAAGTGCTTGTCCCTTTTTCTATGGTATAGCTTATGCATTGTTGTAACATAATAATTGAATATTGGGTTTTCTAGCCATCTCACCCATTGTGTATCATCAACATTTCCACTACTCTGTGCACTATATTTTCTCCCAACATTGAGGGTGTTCGGTCTCATTTATCTTATTTTGTTAAGAACAATATAGGAGATATCTATGAGATATGTGATATACATTAATTAATATATCTTTTTTGGTTTATTCTTTTTCCAAAGAGAAATAGGACGTGATAGATGATCCCCTTGAAAAAAAAAAATATTCCAATATGATATTACAAGTAATTTTATTAATCGGGGAAGGAGCGAAAGTTTTTTTCTCATAGCATGACTCGAACTTGAGTCTATTCCCAAGGAGAGCTTACTACTTTGGCAAAGGGTGGAAGCTCATATTACAAGTTTAATAACTAATAATACTTTCATCAATTTGGCATGTATAATAAGAAAGAGAAATGAGATGCTCTTTGTTTGAGTTGAGATATATTTTTAAGTTTAAGCATTAGTGCATTACCAAAATGAAAATGTCTGCATCGAATGAATGGGTGAATTCAATTCTTGTTCCCCTGAGACGACCCAATAAATTAGTGGCTGTAATGGGAAAGGGTCGCAATCTTTTTGTGGGTCATGTATATATATTTTAATTGTTTAGGCCACTGTAGTCTGTACCAATAGAATTTTAAAATAATGTCCCACTTGAACTTATGAAACCATTATTATTTGTGTGGTATATGTTCTTTATTTATATCATCATTACTATTATTTGTTGACTGCATTATTTGTCATAATAACGCAATGCTTGCATTTGCACACTTACAGCTGCAACTGGTGCTGGTTTTATTGCAAGAGACATGACATTTGAAAACTGGGCTGGACCAAGCAAGCATCAAGCAGTCGCACTTCGGATCGGTGCGGATCACGCTGTGATCTTCCGATGCAACATTATCGGTAATCAGGACACTCTCTACGCACATTCTCAAAGACAGTTTTATCGTGAGTGTGCCATTTATGGCACTGTAGACTTCATATTTGGTAACGCGGCAGTAGTATTCCAAAACTGTACCATGCACGCTAGGAAACCCCTGCCGTTTCAGAAAGTCACCATCACGGCACAGAATCGAAAGGATCCTAACCAGAACACCGGCATTTCAATCCACGCCTGTAGGATTGTAGCTGAACCTGATCTCGAGATAGCCAAAGGCTCATATCCCACATATTTAGGGCGACCCTGGAAGTTGTTCTCACGAACGGTTTACATGCTTTCGTACTTGGGCGACCACATACACCCTAGAGGGTGGCTCGAGTGGAATGCAACATTTGCATTAGACACATTGTATTACGGAGAGTACATGAATTATGGACCAGGCGGTGCTGTGGGGCAACGTGTTACATGGCCCGGGTATCGTGTGATCAATTCCTCGGTGGAAGCTAGCAAGTTCACCGTTGCCCAGTTCATATATGGGTCAGCAGTGGTTACCGTCGACAGGGATTACTTTCTTGGCTGGGCTTTCAACTTAAATCAGATAATTGCATATTGGCTATCTCCATAATAGAAAGAAAATGTATTTTTCTTGATTAATGGTATATAGTACTTTGTTTTTTGTTTTCTTAACACTTTTTTATGATGTAATAATGTAGTTGTTTGGTAAATTGGATTTGGGGATTCTAAGTTGAACGTTGTATGTGTCGGTAAGGCTTTAAATGTAATTTACTTGACCCACTTTGTAGTGGCCATGTGAATCAATTATGCAGCTGGATGACACCAAGGCATTGACCCATTATATGCGTTTTTAATTCAATTTCATGGGCTGGAATTCAATTTAAATAATAAGAACATTAGTTATTAGAGATGACATGGTTGGACTCGGGGAGTCAAAATTTGAGGCTGAAATATTTCAAAAAATAAGAATTATATATTTTTAACCCCCAAAAAATAATTCTCACTCTTTTCATAATGTCAAAGTCTTATTATTATTATTATTCTTTTTTTTTTTTTGGGTGGAAATAGAAAAGATGCCCCGTTTGTCAGAAAGTACACATCTTCTCTACGTTGGAGAGCGTCTATTCTCATCTCATTCCACGGTTTATGTTGGGTTTAAATCAATATTTACATAAACTATCAAATTGAACTTTATTTGCTAATGTTAGGAGGGTATTCGCCTTGGTATCGCCATGTATACCTACAAAACAAAGACAAATGCAAATACACACAATATAAATATATAATACTAAATCCAAAAGGATATAGATTCCGGCTCAGATCTGCTGTTCCCCAATCTACGTCACATAGAGAAACCTCGGCAAAGACCGGAAGGTGAAGGCAGCACCCAAACACTTCCCGCCCCGACCACTGCCCGACCACACAGCAACGGACAGAAAACTCTCACGGCCAGAACCTCACGCACACGGCCAGAACCACCACCGGACACACTGCCAACGACCACTACTCACCAGCACTCACGCCTGCTGCTCGAACCCACACGGCCAGCAACCATCAGCGAAGCACACACAGTACTCAACGCACAGCACTCAACGCACAACACAAAGCTCACGGTCACCACTCACACCAGAAGCACAAAGCTCACGACCACCACTCACACCAGAAGCACAAAGGTCACGGCCAGAACCACCACCGGACACACAGCCAACGACCACCACTCAAACGCGAAACGCACAACCACTCCAACGCACAGCACAAAGCCACGCAACCACTCGGCCACGCACACTCGAACTGGTGCAGGAAGAAAAACCCAGAGAGAAGAGTGGTGAAAGAGATGGTGCGCACGTCTATCACTTTTCCAGAATGAAGGAGGCGGACGATTTTGTTTCTGGAATTGAGAGGCGCATGTCTGATATCAAAATGAAGGAGGCTGGCTATCAACAGTGGAGGCGCTGCTCACTCTTAATCAGACTTAGGTTTAGGGTTTTTTGGTTTTAAGTGGGGGATTAGGGTAGGTTAAATAAAGGTTAAGGATTAATGGGCTAAAATATTTGGAAGCCACAAACCCAACAAATCTCCACCTTGGCCCAATATCGGTTTCTCTTCAGACGTAGGGAAACACACAAGCAGACATCATCATCGTCTTATGGTCCTCACAATACACAAAGTAATTGTGTGGACCAAGTTCCTGTCAAAACACAAAGTAAAGACAAGGAAAACAATAACAAGCACACAACAAGTTAAAGTGGGAAAGTAACCAGGGTAACAGTTTTATAACTAGCACACAACAGGTTATAAAACACTAACCAAGGGACTAAACATGCATTAATCACCAGTATCAAATTTTAAAATTTTTAAACATGATTAAAATTTACTAAGGGACAAACACTTAGTACACATATCAGCATGATTAAACACATAAGCTTTGAGTTTAACAACTACAGACAACAGCCATTTAAAAGCATTCCAATGCAACATGCCAGGGTTAGACACATACCTACTTAAGCAACTAACAACATAAGATATAGCATGCCAAGTACTAACCATCAAATACATAACATATCTTATATCATTTGAATAAGGCACATTCTTCATAGAGTCAAAGTCAAAATCAGATTTAGGACATTGATCTTTACTCAACACAAAGTGAGCAGCATAATGGCACATTAACAGGCTTAGCATCAGTGAAATCTACACGTTCTTTTTCAGTAAAACCTTTAACTACAAGTCTAGATTTGAACCTAACATAATCATTTTCATTCTTAACCTCAAACAAACATTTGCAATCAACAACAGAGCAATTAACATGTTTAGGAACAAGAATCCACGTATGATTCACAATCAAAGAATGCATTTCCTCTTTCATAGCACATAGCCAGTCATTAGCATTTTTGGATTTCAAAGCTTCATTGTAGGTTTTAAGGTTCACAGTTATCAATTGATTCAAACACATTGAACACATAAGAAGCAAGGTCAAAGTCACTTAGCTTAGCAGGTTGTCTTATGTTTCTCCTAGCCCTATCTCTGGTCAATTGATAATCATGCAAATCTTCATGTTCATTAGCAACCAATTCATCATGCACAACATGTTCATGTTCAACAACAATATCATGATTTTCAGGCATTCCATGAATATCAGGTTCATTAACATGCAAGTTCACATAATTTTCAGCAAAAGGCACATTGTTATCATTAACAGGAAGCACACCAGGCAAATGCTCCACCTTGCTAGGAGTAGCACTGGACTCAGACCCATCAACAGGCACAGAAGGAAGCAAGCAAGGCATTTCAAACTCATTGAAAATTACATCCCTACTTATAATGCTTTTAAAACCAGGTTCACTTCTTAGCCACAGTCTATATCCCTTAACTCCATCGGGATAACCTAGAAAGACACACTTAGTAGATCTAGGTTCAAGTTTATCACCTTTCCTATGCACAAAAGCAGAACAACCAAACACTTTAAGATTAGAAAAATCAAGTTCTTTACCAACAAAAACAGATTCAGGACACAAACCATTTAGAGGCACTGGAGGAGATCTATTAATCAAGTAAGCAGTTGTCACAACAGCTTCACCCCAAAACTTCTTTGAGAGGCCAGAAGATGCAAGCATACTTCTAACTTTCTCAAGGAGAGTCATATTCATCCTCTCAGCCACACCATTTTGCTGAGGGGTATAGGGAACAGTCTTGTGCCTTTGAATCCCAGATTCATTGCACAAATTGTCAAACACAGAACTACAGAACTCCAAGCCATTATCCAGTCCTAAGTTTCTTAATCTTTTTACCAGTTGGTTCTCAATCAAAATCTTCCAATTTTGAAACTTTTCAAAAGCATCTGATTTATTTTTCATTAGAAAAACCCATACTTTTCTAGAAAAGTCATCAATAACAGATAGGAAATATCTATTACCACCTTGTGTAGGAACACTAGAGGGACCCCACACATCAGCATGCAAGTATTCAAGAATCACAGAACTCTTAGTCACATTAGGGGAAGGGGAAACCGGGAATTTAACTCTTTGTTGTTTGCCATAAACACAAGAATCACAGAAAGGCATGCAAGACAACTTGTCTTTACCAAAACAACCTTTTTTATGCAAAATCTCTAGACCTTTAGCGCTCATATGACCTAATCTTCTATGCCACAGATTAGTCAAGTCATCAGTCACAGAATTCACATTATCATACACAGATTCAGTTTTGCAAACATACATGTTTCTTTTCTTTTCAGCTTTGAAAACTACCAAAGAACCCTTTAAGATTTTCATAACTCCATTTCCCCATCTACCCTCAAAACCACCAGATTCTAAAGTAGCACAAGACATCAAATTATTGCACAAAGCAGGAACATGTCTTACATCTTTTAGAGTCATAGAATAACCAGAATCAAACTTCAAATAAACATCACCAATACCAGCAACTTTACAAAGTTTCTCATCAGCCATAGACACAGAACCATTTTCAACTTCTTTATAATTATAAAACAAATTTCTAAAGGGTGACATGTGATAAGAGCAACCAGAATCAATTAGCCATTCATTTTCACACACAGTAGATGAATGCACAGAATTCACAGCATCACATAAATCAGTCACCATAAAGATATCATCCGAGTTTTCACCCGATGAAGAAGCATGATTCACTAGTTCAGAAGATTGGTTGTTATCAGTTTGTTTCTGGTTTTTCTTTTTAGGACAGTCTTTAATAAAGTGATTAGGATCACCACAGTTAAATCACTTTCTGTTCTTAGGCCTAGACTTAGACCTAGTCTTGTTATACCTATGTTGAGACCTACCTCTGACATGCATAACTTCATCTGAATTTTGCTTACTACCTTTGTTCACTTTTAAAACTAGTTCTTTACTCTTAAGACCACTAATCACTAGTGTCAAGCGTAATAGAATCTCTACCATACTTAATAGCAGATTTGACATCACTATATGTCTCAGGAATAGCATTAAAAGCACAATAGGAGTATAATCATCAATATTCATATCTCCAGTTAACTTAATATCTTGAATCAATTTAGTAAACAAATCAAGATTCTCATCAACATCTTTGTTCAAGTCAAGCTTGAATCTGAAAATTTTTTCAAGTAAAAACAATTTACTAGGCAAAGAGGTTTCCGTATAAAGCTCTTCTAATTTTTCCCAAAGAAGTTTAGCAGAATTAAGTTTACCACACTTTCTAAGCACGGAGTCAGATAGATTCAAGATTATGGAAGAGTAAGCAAATTCATCATCTTCAGCCTTTTTAGCAGGGGTAATATCATCAGCATAATTACCACCTTATAGCTTTAAACACTTTCTGTTGAATTAAAATTCCTTTCATTTTCTGTTGCCAAATAGAAAAATCAGATTTTTCATTAAATGGTTCCATGTTATAGCCAGATATAGAAGCTATTGCACACAAGCAAAATAACGCACACTAAATCACAGGCTACCAAAATTACACAAAGTAAGCAGCAGAAGCAGGACCACACAAAACAGGCACAGATAACGAAAAACTGAAAGTTTTTAGACAATTTTAAAATTTCAGTGAGCCACACTGAAAAATACAGAAAACACAGAATCACACAAATCCTAGTTTTCTACCAGCAAGCAAGCCTCAGAACCTAAGACCTAGACGCTCAACAAAGCAGTAAAAGTTTTAGGGTTCAAGCCAATCACTTACAACCCAGAGGCCAACGCTCTGGGGTTTTCCACCGAAAAGTCGAACTGGCGCAGAATCTGAACCGCCAAACAGCTGCTGCCCGAGCGTCGCTGTTCACCCACCAGGCGCGGATAGCCGCTCTGATACCACTGTTAGGAGGGTATCCGCTTTGGTATCGCCATGTATACCTGCAAAACAAAGACAAATGCAAATACAAATACACACAATATACGAATATAATACTAAATCCAAAAGGATATAGATTCCGGCTCAGATCTGCTGTTCCCCAATCTACGTCACATAGAGAAACCTCGGCAAAGACCGGAAGGTGAAGGCAGCACGCAAACACTCCCCGCCCCGACCACTGCCCGACCACACAGCAACGGACAGAAAACTCTCACGGCCAGAACCTCACGCACACGGCCAGAACCACCACCGGACACACTGCCAACGACCACCACTCACCAGCACTCACACCTGCTGCTCGAACCCACACGGCCAGCAACCACCAGCGAAGCACACACAGTACTCAACGCACAGCACTCAACGCACAGCACAAAGCTCACGGTCACCACTCACACCAGAAGCACAAAGCTCACGGCCACCACTCACACCAGAAGCACAAAGGTCACGGCCAGAACCACCACCGTACACACAGCCAACGACCACCACTCAAATGCGAAACGCACAGCCACTCCAACGCACAGTACAAAGCCACGCAACCACTCGGCCACGCACACTCGAACTGGTGCAGGAAGAAAAACCCTAGAGAGAAGAGTGGTGAAGGAGATGGTGCGCACGTCTATCACTTTTCCAGATTAAGGAGGCGGACGATTTTGTTTCTGGAATTGAGAGGCGCATGTCTGATATCAAAATGAAGGAGGCTGGCTATCAATAGTGGAGGTGCTGCTCACTCTTAATCAGACTTAGGTTTAGGGTTTTTTGGTTTTAAGTGGGGGATTAGGGTAGGTTAAATAAAGGTTAAGGATTAATGGGCTAAAATATTTGAAAGCTTACAATTGGGCCACAAACCCAACAGCTAAGTCTAGGAATTCATAACTTTATAATTGATAAATGTACTTTTATATTATGTTGGGGGAGGTGTATTTGGCTTCAACATTAGATAAAATTCATCCCTTTTCCAGTTTTGGAAAAGGTTTTTATATATGCTTAGTGATGGGGATATATGCTATTTAAAGACCGGTGCTGCATTTGGTGATGGTGGCTTTTGGTGTACTATCATCATTGTATATATATATATATATATATATATATATATATATACTAGTTTTTGTCGGCACTGCGCAAGACGCTGTGCCATGTAGTTTCAATTATTATTTTAAAATTTAGAATTCATCATCTCAATCCATTACGCCGTTACTATAAACGACTCTAAGTTGGGCAATATGTAACTAACCTGTTAAAGATAGGGAATCGTCACAATCTATGTGACAGAAAAGTTATTCAGCCGAGCCAATAAATACCGACACCCGTCATCTGCAAAAAAGGCCCAGATAAAAAATAAATATAAAGCCCAGCAAAAAAAGCCAAAAAAAATTTAAAAATCCATAAGCAGAAATGACGTTAGAACAATACCACCGTTGGAGATGTAAGCCTCTTATTATATTACTAGTTTATCTTGGCACCGCACAAGGCGCGGTGCCAGGTGCCAGGTACCAGATTATCGGACAATTTTTTAGCCACATTTTTTTAATATCTACCATTCATTACACGAATAGATCTCCATAAACCTCAAGTGGTACCATAACCAAGCACTAAAAAAAACATATAATACAGTCTAAAAGCAAAACAATTCTAAGTTTCTAACCAAATAAGAAAACAAAAAGAGCTACACTCTAAGTTGCACAACATGCAACTAACCTGTTAAAAGTAGGAAAAAATGAGAAAGCTTCTAAATCCTTGAACAGATCTGTGAAAGCAAATAAAGCTCGAGATTAATATAGAAATGATGGTCAAAATCCACTTTGCTGTTCCAGAAACAGATGGTCGAAGTAGATCGAGTTGCTTACGAAATTTTTCACCATGATGAATGCAATTAAGTGAATTATTATCTTTTACATCAAATTGGTTGTAAATCTTGAAATGCCTCTATGTTTGAATCTATGCATGTGATATTACCCAGTACCGAACATATATTGGCTACCAAGCATTATAATCTGATCAGTTCTTGGCCCAACCTTTTAAGTTAGCTCATAAATAGACGAATGTAATACCATCGAAGGTATAAATCCTTTTATAACTGATAAATTGACAAATGTAATACCATTCTAATCTGTGCAAATCCTTTTATACCACCTCATCTCCATTCATAGGGTAACTCTCATGAATCTATCAACTTCTTGGAAGGATGATTTGTCATAGTGTTGGTTCAATAAAGCTATGATCAGGTCAAACATATAAAGACGAGATTGTAGAATGTGGAACACTAGGAAAAAGATTCAAGGCAGTAACAAAGCAAATAAAAGCATTATTGAGGTACAAATAGACCTCAATCACTCGTCAACCATTCATTGGGAGTGAGTATGACCTTATTCTTTATCATTTATTTTGTGTTTCAAGCTCCCAAAGAAATTTGAATTTCCTAATTGATGATCTTGTCACATATTCAAGTTTCATGTCTATTTCTGCAGAGTATCCCACATACACAATTGGTGCATTCCAAAACATTCCACCACTTCATTCTTTCATGTTAAAATCCTGTTGTGTAGGCTCACTTGCACAAAATCTCTTTTTAGAAATGATTGCAAAACAAATGATGTAGTCGAAACACTTGCCATCAAAAAACAATTGATCAAGAGAGAAAAACCACAACAACTTACATTACATGATTTTTTATGACGAAAAAACTAACTACTGAATATATTTTTTACCATTAAAAAGGCCATAGATAACTTTCTTAATTGCCAATAAATGTTAAAAAGTAATTTACTCTAAAGATATTTGATACTCCAACATTACCATTATAATTCAGTAAGGATGCTCCAAAGTTTCATATAATTTTGGTTAATGAACAACTATAAACCATCTCCATTGTCCACAGAGCATGACAAGAAAAGAAAATGTAGAGATCAATTAAGGATGTCAACCTCAATGGAACCCATGTTGGTTGCACCAACTGCTGTCATGGCCATGCAACCTTCTCGTTATTGACCTTCGAGCACCACCCGGTAATTTGATTATTATTCGGTACTGCTGTAGATGCAACAGAACAAATAAAACATCTTCAAAAGAGCATATTTTAAACTACCTCAGATTTGCTATTTGGATAAGCGAATGGTATAAACCAACTAACCCATGCACAAAGTTTTTCATCTGTCAATACACAGATCAGTAGATATAATGAATTTTGTTTCTTATAAAAAGATAACTGGCACATAGATAGACGACTGGGCATCAAGTGGTGACTCTTCCAGAGTGGCTGTAAGGAATGTTTTTATAACTCTAAATTGGAATACAGGAATCCCCTTCAATATTCAACACAGAGGTCATGATCGGGATAATAGAAATCTGTATCATTCAGAAATGCTTTTCACATGGATAATATAAAGTGCAATTGCGAGGAACTTTGTGGTAGCACTACTGGCCCCAAATTTAAAAAAAAAAAATCAAAAGCAGGTGCAGAAAAGAAACGTCGGAATATATGAGAATTACCCTGTCATTTTCAACATAAAGATTTCTGATAGTTCTTGCAACATGCTTATTTACTGGAAAAAGATGACCTATATGGCAAAAGAGGTTGAGAGTTCAAGAAATTTTAAGCTTGAACACAGGTTAAATGAGACAAAGAAGGTATAAATGATTATAAAACTATACACAAATTCAAGACAAGACATTAAGCAGCACCGGAATGTGAACATCCAATTAGATAAAAAGGCAAAGAATCTCATAAATACCAATGTCTGTGATCAGCAGCACAAGTTCCCAGTAGCCAAAATAATAATATTCACCCGTAAAATACCAACAAACAAGAACATTCGAATCAGTCGTTTTTTAACCTGTGGAGTGTATTATCAAAAAGTAGCAGAGCTAGAGAATTATCCCAAAAAAATAGATGCACAAGTTTTCAGAACAAAAGAATACCTTTCAATACCAAGACTTCAAGAAAGAGACATAAAAAAAACATGAAACAACTATACAAAAGTTTCAAAGGCTTCAAACAAATTAATCTTGAAGTTTAGAGATTAACGATTATTTAGCGAAGTGCACAAAACTGAAACTGTGTCTCTTTTCCCACTCCATATAGGCTGCACACCTAAAACATAAGCTCTCAACTCATCATCTTCATTCGTTAAAAATATCTACTTTTAAACTCCAAAAACTCATAAAACTATCATACATTACATAAGGCACAACAATCGTCATACACATACTCGATTCCAAGCCCGAGACTCCGATCTAGATTCGGTGGCTTCTTCTCCAATCCTTCAACCCCTCGCCTGGAGACAGCCGTTTCAGGATCCGACCTCTGATGGAGGACCAGTTTAAGTTTTGTGCGCTCTGAGCGTCTCAAGGAAGCCACAACAAGCAACACGAAGGGAAACCAGACGTTTTCCTTAGCTATTTCTCAAGGAAGCAACAACCACACGAAGGAAAGAACAGTTTCAAAGGCTTTGCTTGGAGCATCTCAAGGAAGCAACGACATGAAGGAAGCCACAACAAACAACATTCTTTAGCTATTTCTCAAAAAGAAAAAAATTAATAATAAGCAAAAGAACCCATCTGAAGAAGGAAACGACACGGTACCGTGAAAAAACGTCGGAGAAGTTTCTTGCCACCTCCATTGCTATCCCATATTGTTTCGTTTTCTTCTCATAATAGAAAAGAAAGGAAATGAATAAAGTAGGAGAAATTGACATTAATTTGACTGAAAGAGAGTTAACAATAGAAAGCACAACCTGCGTTTAATGGCGTAGTACATTTGGCACAGTAAAGCAAAGAGGCAACAGAAGGTTGTATTATGAATTAATTAAAATTAATTAAAAAATAAAGAAATGATGTCAAAACACTGTTCATCAGTGCGAGGAAATTAGACACAGAATACTGTAGAAAAGTTTCGAGGCTTATTATATTGTTATAATTATAATTAATCTCCAACGGTGGTACTGTTCATTCGTTTATGTAAATATTTGGACTGAATTGTTGAGAATTGCGATGTTGCCATGTTGCTTAATGATCAATCACACCTAATTGTCTTGTAATACAGTGAGTTTGGCGAGAATTTCGTCAAGTTTTGCGTGATTCATGCATGCAGCCATGAACTTAGCAGAAGAAAATTCGATCGGAAAATCACACAAGTTAATGAACAACGAGATTGAGAATGGAGAATGAGAGAACCAATGATACGTAGCTAATTAAAGATAGATTACCTCCTAAGAAATGGAGATTGAAGAACTGAAAAATGTTAACATAAAAGGGAATTTTATTGATTTTAAACTTCTGTTCACAATTCACGTCCCTAACTCCCTTTTATATGCATTCTTGAACACGACTTACGACTAACACCTTACTAACTAGCTTACGCATTACAATGGGTAGTAAATAGTTATTTGTTTGAACCTATTTCTTTATGCTATTTGACCAACTACATAGTCTGCACGAATCTTCGTATCAATTTCTCATCCTTTCGCCTTCAACTCCATCTGCACCCTCTTATCGTAACCTCAGCAAGTTGGGTGAACCACACCTGAAAGGAACTTGGCGTGACCAAGGCACCTGAGCTCGACGTGACCATAGCTCGGTTAATCATATGATGGGCGTAACATCAGCAAGTTGGGTGAACCACTGCTGAAAGGTACTTGGCATGACCAAGGCACCTGAGCTCGACGTGACCATAGCCCAGTTAATCATAAGCTGGGCATAACCTCGGCAAGTTGGGTGAACCACCCCTGAAAGGCACTTGGCAAGACCAAGGCACCTGAGCTCGACGTGACCATAGCTCGGTTAATCATATGATGGGTGTAACCTCAGCAAGTTGGGTGAACGACCCATGGAAGGCACTTTGCGTGACCAAGGCACCTGAGCTCGGCATGACCATAGCTAAATTAATCATATGATGGGCGTAACCTCAACAAGTTGGATGAACCACCCCTGAAAGGCACTTGGCGTGACCAATGCACCTGAGCTCAACGTAGCGCTCGTAACAATTACATGCAGTTGATAAATATCATTTATTGAAGTGCAAATTATTACAAGGAAATGAGTGTGATCTACTCAAGTACAATAAATGAAATTAAACATAGTACTATTTCAGGTGATAAGCATTCAACGGCCTCTCGAGAGCTTTTCCTTGTGCGTCTTCGAGGTAATAATCTCCCATACTGAGCTTTTCCACAATCTTGTAGGGACCCTCCCATTTTGGGTCTAACTTGCCTCGTTGTTCCTCTCGTGTCTTTTTAATACCAGGTCTCCAACTTGAAAGCTTGTTGGCACCATCGTCGGTTATAGCTCTGGCTATGCGGCTCATATACGCTTCCATCCTGATCATCGCAGACTCCATCTTTTCCTCTATGGAGTCCAAGTCTGCAGCTCGTTGATAAGTGTCATTTTTAAACTTATTTAGATGACATTTGCTAATGATTTTCGTATTGATTCCTGGACGATTTTACGCCTTTTGGTATATATTTGTATGTTTCAGGAATCAATGTTGAAATGCATAAAAGTAGAGGAAATGAGCCAAAATAGATGAAAAATAATCGAACCGAGCGAACGCTTCGAAGCCAAGGAGGTAAAGGAAAAAAAATAATAATAAAGTGGCTGGATCGATCGATATTCAATCTCGATCATTCGGCCTTGACATATTTTTTTCTCGATCGATCGATCGCCCGGAATAGTTTTCTGAAAAATAAATTCCTTATAGAGTTTGTGTCCAAAAAGGAAGTCCATGATTCCCTTCCCTCTATATATTTGGACGAAAATCACACCTAAAATAATACTTTATAACCTAGGAATAACCTCCATCATACCATCCTCCACATCACCATCGTCCACCTCCATCCTTCAACCCATCGTAGGAATTGGAACAAGCCAACAAGATAATCGAGGAGCACGACCGATAAATAAGCGATGGAAGAATCGAGAATCAACGAATGAAGTTGACTTTGGAGTTTGCTTTTACTTTTCTATTTTAGTTTTGAATGAATATTGGATTGATTATGTTTTTGATGATTTGGAGATATCCTAAACATAGTTTTTCCTATTGATATTGTTATTGAATTCATATATCTTCTATGCGCATGTTTTATTGTTCTTCATGATTTTGAAGGATTGATTCACTTTGAATGATAATTTATTATAAACGAGATCGAAAGATAAAATTATAATACGACATAGTAATTAATGCCGTGTGTTAAAGATTAGATCGAAAGATAAAATCACATACGGGTGATAACTTTGGGTTATTTAATCTAAGATTAGTGGTATTTAATATAGCTCGAGAGAGTATATTGAATAAATTCGAAAAACTTGTCACCTTAGAGATGTATTGAGAAAAGAATGGTAAGGGTTGGTTAGGTGAACCATTGTCTTGATAATTCTTTCTTGTGGATTTTTCTCGTGATCATTGATTGTTTTGGTTAGATTAGAGTAGTTTAATTTAGTTATTAGTTTAATTATTAATTAATTATCGTAGGTTAAAAATAGTTTAAGGAAATCTTATTTGGTACTTGCTTATTAGTCCAAGGTTCGACACTCGTACTTACGAATCAATATATTAAAACTTGACACCATATGCTTGCTGTCGATTTGTGTTGATGATTTATATCATGCACCGCTTAATATTTATTTGCTAAAGAAAAGCATGATCACTCGTCTTTGTTCATTGTAGTCATCGTAAAGTGCAATGCATGCCGTTTCACACCCTATCTCAGCGGGGAGTACCGCCTCGTTACCATACATCATGCTTAAAAGTGTTTCACCTGTTCCGGTCCTAGGAGTTGTTCAATAGGACCATATCACACTGGGAAGCTCATCCCAAGCTCCTTTCGACTTTCCCAACCTAGCTTTTATGCTTTGCAGAAGAGATCTGTTAGTCACATCTACCTGACCGTTACTCTGAAGGTAGGCTACTGAAGTAAAGGCTTGTCGAAATTTATCTCCTTGCACCAGGCCTGGATTATAGCTCCTTGGAACTGCCGCCCATTATCCGAGACCAATACTCTTGGAACTCCAAATCGTCACATTATGTTTTTCCACAAAAACTTCATGACCTCTTTTCCATTTTGAAAAATAGTCGATTGCCACTATCAAAATTTTTTTCTGAGCTGGGGCTCTAGGGAAAGGTCCCACTATATGGACACCCTATTGATCAAATGGACATGCTAGTACCACTACTTTCATCATCGTAGCTGGTTGATGTTGGAGCTACTGTGCCTCTGGCAATTATCGCAGGCTGATACCAGAGCTATTGCGTCTTTTTGCATGGTTGGCCAGAAGTATCCCGCCATCAAGGCTTTCCGAGCTAAAGCGTGGGCACCCAAGTGGTTACCACAACTTCCTTCATGTATTTCCCTCATAACATAGTCGGCATCTTCTCCTCCCAAGGCACTTGAGAAGGGGTTGAGCGAAAGATCTTTTATACAAGACCCCTTCAAATAGCACAAAACACAAACTTCTCTGCTCGACTAGGTAAGCTTTTTTTACGTCAGTAGACAACTTTCCTTCTTTTAAGTAATTTTCAATTTCAGTTCTCAATAGCCTATATTAAACTCAATAGGTGTTGGGCTTTGGAAAGGGACGAGTTTCACTTGTACCACAACCGCACGGCTGTTCCAGCTACTCAAAGCACTGGCCATTTTGGCTAGACTATCTGCCTTTGCATTTTCTTGCCCGAGGATTTGTACGAACATCACTTCCACAAACTTCTCCTTAACTTGGTCGATGTCACAAGCGTATTCGATCAATTTTTCATTTTTTGACTCGTAAACACCCTTGACCTGCTAGGCGAGCAATTGTGAATCAGAGAAGACGTGAACCCGACTAGCCCCCACATTCACAGCTGCTTGCAGTCCAGTCAGAACAGCTTCATATTCAGCCTCATTGTTGGAAGCCTTAAAATCCAATCTCACAGCAAACTTCATCTCATCTCCCCTCGGCGACTAACACAACCCCAACTCCACTACCTTCGTTAGTTGCAGAACAATCATCATACACTTTCCAGGGATCCTCAGTATCTTGATGTATAGTTTCCGCCAAGAAGTCGGCCAGGGCTTGGGCCTTGATAGTGGTTCTTGGTTCGTACTGGATATTTTACTCTCCAAGCTCAGTCGTCCATTTAACCAACCGTCCTGACATGTACGAATTAGTTAAGATTTTCCCTAGAGGACTGTTGGTAAGGACCGTCATTGGGTGTGATAAGAAATAAGGCCTTAATTTTCTTGCGGTGAATACCAAAGCAACTGCCAATTTCTCCAAGCCATAATACATTTGCTCAGCTCCTTTTAAAGCATGCAAAACATAATAAACAGGTTACTGGGTTAGCCCCTATTGTCTGATTAGAGCTCACTGCCTCCTCAGTTGCGGATAAGTAGACCCACAAGCGCTCTACCACTTCAGACTTAACTAAAACGGGGAGCTCAGCTAAATACTGCTTTAATTCTTCAAAAGCCCTCTCTCATTCGGCTCCCACTGAAACTTCTGAGCCTTTCGGAGTGTGCGAAAGAAAGGCATGCTCCGATGGGCCGATCTAGACACAAATCTGGAGACCGCAACAATCCTTCATGTTAGTTTTTGCACCTCTTGGAGATTAGCATGGGACGCCATGGCTTGAATTGCCTTGACCTTATCGGGTTGGCTTCGATACCTCTCTCAGTTACTATGTACCCCATGAACTTTCCACTTCTTAACCCAAACACACATTTTTGAGGGTTCAGTTTGAGTCTATAGGATCTTAGAGTAGAGAACGTCTCGGTTTAAGTCGATCATGAGATGTGCTTGGTCCTTTGACTTTATTAAGATGTCATCTACATACACCTCCACATTTCTTTCTATTTGTTTTGAGAACACTTTGTCCATCAGCCTTTGATATGTCGCCCCTGCATTTTTTAGTCAAAGAGCATAACAACAAAATAAAAAGTTCCACCTGAGGTGATGAAACTTACCTTGGATTGGTCCTCCACCTCAAGAGGTATATGCCAAGATCCTTGATAAGCATCAAGTAAGCACAAGTACTGGTGACTAGCAATAGAGTCCACCAGTTGGTCTATGCGAGGCAGCGGGTAGCAATCCTTGGGGCAAGCTTTGTTAAGGTCTCGGAAATCAATGCACATTCTCCACTTTGCAGAGCTTTTAGGTACAAGCACCATATTTGAGAGCCAAGTGGGGAATTAGACTTCTCTAATGTGCCTTGACCTGAGCAACTCTTCTATCTCCTCCTTGATCATTTTGTTTTTTTCCTTTCCGAGGTGTCTTTTCTGTTTTTTTACCGGTCGGGCACCGTCCAACACATTCAAATGGTGTTGCATGACATTCGGGCTTATTCCTTTAAGATATTGGTTGGACCAAGCAAACACATCATGATTCGCAATGAGACAAGAACGAGCTCTCTTTTCACTTGCAAGTCCAGGTCAGCACTACTTTTATCATTATTTCAGCAGATCCGAACTCCAACAACTCTGATTCCTCTTCGGCCACCACCTTAACGTCCTTCGGTGCATGCCGGGCTACCAACCTTCCGCTCCCGATCACTCCAACCTCCCTCCTAGCTTTCTTCCATTATTCTTTGACCACACTTTCATAACACTGGCGAGAGGTTCTCTGATCTCCTCCAAGTACCCCAATTTCATTTCCCATGGGGAACTTTAGCTTCTGATGGTACGTAGAAGCTATAGCTTCGAACTCTTTCATAGTTGGTCGCCCAAGAATCCCATTGTAGGATGAGGGGGCATCCACGACTAGGAAGTTCACCATCTTAGTTGCTCGGCCAGAGCCACTCCTCATGGACAAAGGGAGGACCATCTGGCATAGGGGCTGGATTACATGCCCGGTGCCCATTAAGTGGAGTCGAGATTGGGTTCAACTGGGATCCGTCCACTCTCATCTAGTCCAGGGTTATTTTGAACAAGATATTAACAGATCTCCCTGTATCCACAAAAATTCTTGCCACGCTATAATTAGTGATAGTAACTGTGACTACCAATGCATCATTGTGTGGGGTAACTACTCCCCGCAAGTCATCATGGCCGAAGCTGATTGTAGGTTCAGGTGTGAAGCTTGTTTCAACTATTTCAAAACATTCCAATCTTCTTCCATACGCCTTACGAGCTCGACCAGAATCTCTGTCGGTGGCTTCCAGAGACATGTATGTTGTACCATGAGTGGGATTATTATTTCCTCCATTTCTTTCTGCAGGTCCACGGGGAATATTCCATCCTCGTTGTTCCATCATTAGTTCTCTCATTTCGAGATTGTTCTGAGCAGGAGCCCTTAGTTCGCCCTCCCTGCGAGGCTCTTGGGTTTTGGTTAGCGTAGCTTTTATTTCTGGGTCCCTTTCAACAATCATCTCAACCTCTTCACCCAATTGCTGACAATCATTGGTAGAGTGTCCGTACTCTCAAAGGTATCCGCAATACTTGTCTGAGGGAGGCAATCTTGGAGCTCTCTCTACTTTCCTCGGTCTAGTCAACCTTCTCTTGTTATCATACACATCCATTGCTCTTTCTAAACTTATGACCAGAGGGGTACGTGGTAGATGCCCCCTAATCAAGTTTCGATCATCCATCCTTTCCGTCATATTTATCTTCCTTCCACCTTGTCTACCTTTTCCCAGTGATTCTCTGGAGGCCTCTGCTTGAATCTTTTATGTCTTTGCGCATCTTCCAAATTCACGTATTTTTCCACCTTGGATAAGAGTTCATCCAAAAATTCTTCCGCTCACGAAAGGTTTTCCTAGAGATCAAGTATATAGTTTATCGAGGGGAATGTGATTAAAACCCTATAATAAAAATCTTGTGGTGGATATCCAACCTATGTGACTGAAGATCCCAAGATCTAGGTTCAAAAGGGACAACCAAACTACAAGATTGTATAAACACCTTGGAGAATTAATCTCCGACCCATTCCAATGATAAGAGGTGTAGCCTGCAAAAAGGGTACGAGGATAGACAAAAGGCCTTTAATGATTCCTAAGACATATGGAGTACAACGGGATACTCTTATAGGAGATCACTTACGTAAGTGCGAAGTGTGACCGCTTCGAAGAATGTAAAGCATTTATGAAACCAAGCGTGGTTCATGGCCGAAACAGACATAACCGTAAGAAAACAATACGAAGGTTAGAGTTATTATGGTGTGGGTTCAATTGTCTTGGTTTACACCGACGACTTAATAGTTCAAGACTATAAGTTCACTATTAAATCAAGTAAATACGATTGATTACTACTACGGAAGATTCAAAGCCCCAAGCTATCTCTCCAGATGCCACAATAATTCGTTGAAAGCACTCATGGGTGCGTATGATTTTTTTGTGACCCGCTTACCCCCCCTTTTTTTTTTTTAATATGAAGAGATTGAGAGTAATTTTGGAAGGTAAAAGTGGCCATACCAAGTTAGTTTTTCTAATATGTTTAAACATTATAAGATATATATAAGATATATATATATAAGATATATATAAGTATAGAATAGTATAGATACTAATTTTTCCTGATCTCTGAATTTCGGTAATTTTATATCACATAGGATAAACTTAAAAGGTTATAGGAAAAATTTAAAAAACACACAACAAATGATAACAGTAACAGTTGCGAACTTTAAAATTCACAAATCAGGGGTGCAAATGTAATTAATCGCTATATCACGATCGAGTCAGACCCAAATTGGAAGACACCCGAGCCCCAGCCCAGTACCCGCGAAACTCGAATCTTCTTAAAGAATGCAATCAATCGCCGGCGATTCATCGGAGGCGAAGCCGGACGGAATTCCTCCGGAGGTGACTAGTCGTAAAGTCTCAGAATTTATCGAGGAGAATATTCCGTTGATAGATTATGCAGTGCAACAGGCACAAATTGCGCAGAAGACGGTCGAAATGTCCGTAGAGAATGCAATCGAAGTCACCAGATCGAGATTCGATCGCATTATCACCACCTCCTCTGCGCATTTCAACCAAACTGTTGTAATGTTCTAAATTTTCACTGTTTCTTCCATTCGCTTTATGTTTCAATTGTTGTAATGTAACCTTTCTTTTTGCTGGTAAAATAAAGGAATACGGAAACTAAACACTTACTCCCGTGTGTATCAACATAAGCAGTCGCTTTGCTCAGAGGCTCTAAATGCTTTTCTTCTAATATCTTGCGATGGATGCCAGTTTGCTTTATTTGATGTTCAAATCATGAAGGAAGTCTTTTTTGGTCGCTGTTGGCAAGTAGAAATACATTGCTATATTTCTTGATTTCATTTGTTTGAATTGTTTCTGGTGCAATTTCAAAATTGTGATTAATCACAAGCATGGTTCGCCGTAGCGGGAACGTTGCTCGGAACGGAGGCCTCGGTTCCAGTTTCAATAACATTTCGCGGAATGTTAACGGAACGGATTTTTTTAAAAAATTATCAAAAAAATTTAAAAAATTGAATATTTTAAGAAAAAAATATTTATTGGATGAACCCAAAAATGGCCGTTCCGCCGTCCAGAGCAAGCAAAACGTTCCGTTCCACCGTTCTCTAGCTAAAAAACCGTTCCGATACCAGTTTGGGGTGAAAAACGCATTTACAAGACACGCACCTTTACATGCCGGAACGCTGGACAGGTTGGGGGCGATCCGGTTCCGGAACGGCCGTTCCGATACCGTTTCTGTAAACTATGATCACAAGAGTTTTCTTTTAGCAGTGGGAGTTTATTGGCGTGGTTGCATTCTATACTTCAGATTTAGTCCATTTTCCTTCATGAATACTCTATTTACTGATGTCTAGACACAATGATCTCATTTTATGCTAGCAACTTCGCCCCAGATGTATACCCTTCTATGCATGGCCTATCTGTGGATGTGCCTTTCATTTATGTCATGTTAGCATAACTAGGGGTCTGGAAATGTATTGCGGTTAGAAATTTGAGCTCAAACAAGAGAACTAATTGTGCATAGGTTTAATTGTTTTGGCCAGGTTCTGAAAAAAATTACCAGTATTTTAGGATGAAAATGAATAAGTACACTGTGGAAAAATCAATGTCCATGGTTGGATTTCGTTGATTTTTATGTGCAAATATAAAATGATCTTGTGTGCCTGGAAATCTTGCTCAAGCAGTGGGGAAACTATATCCTTTATGGTCCTGGATTAAGCTAAGAACTGTTCATTGAGCATCTGGATTTCTGGATTACACCATGAACCTTCTAAGGAGATTGTTAGTGTGATGCAAGGTTTATTGTTCTCATTTTTTAACAAAAGCCTAAGGTTTAGTATTAAGGCTTCTAAATACAACAGTTAATCCTCAATGGCACTGTATGCAGGCATATATTCATGCTAATACTCAAAGCACAAATTCTTTGAAAATTTGAGGTAGAACTTTAGCGGTTCATGCTCAAATGATTTATGATAGATTCTGACTATTTTTCTGTAAATGCTCGATTTATCAGATAAGGTTTACTTGCTCTTTTGATTTGAAAGAATCTTGGTGCAGGATTCTCTGCAAAGCGTCAAGTCTGAATGTAGCGCCTATGAGGATTTAGCTTTCGGGAAGATTAAAGGTCTGCTTGTGCTGAATAATTCATGCTATATTGGTGCATGTGGTCATTTTATTTGACATTATTTTTGGCCCTTAAGGTTTTAAAGTTTTTCTATAATATTATTGTTTTGCAGAGGCCTTTCTTATTGCTTCTTCGCACCCATTGATGGCCACAGGAGCTGTTCTGTGTTTGGGATTTCTGGGTCTTAAAAGTAAGTTATAAATGGTGGATGGATCGTGTGTTTACAAATGAATTTGCTAATGTAGTTGGACAAAGACTTCGATTACCTGTTCTTTTCCTTATTATTAAGTTGTAAAACATTTTCTTTATTCTTAGAATTTTTGTCATCATTGTCAACAGGGACAAGACAACTCCTGTACTACAATTCAATGCGACTCTTTGTTAGCGAAGAGGTACCACAACTACTATCTATTCTCTTGTATTTATGATATATCAAACTAACTACGTACACTAAAATGTGATTGGCATAAATAACAGCAAGATGATATTGATTTAGCTATTATACAAACTTTATTGAGTAGATATAGACACAATAGCAGGTTAAATAGTTTTTCCTAGCAATGTAACATTGCGAAATAGATGAAGATTTGTGAAGTTTTTGAAAAATTAGCTGTATCACTTGTATGGCAAAAAAATCTATTAATCATATTAACGATCTCATTGTTTGAAACTCTTGGACATAGAACAAATTAATATTGTAAATGATGCTTCTCATCCAGGCATTGCTTTCTAGAGCGGATGTAAAGGTCAAGGAATTGCGGCAATCTATGGATCTTTTGAAGGCTGAAGCTGAAAAGTTGGAGGTATTCTTTTTTGGATAACTTTATATGCTTGACAACCAATGCCTGAAGCATTCTTCTATCGTATTTACTGCTTTTCAAGAAAGGTTTACATCTTCCTGATAACATCCCTCACCCTTTGCTTCCTTGCAAAAACATAAAATAAAAGTTGATATGAGGGAGGTCTGAGTTTCGAACAGAGAGTAGGAACATTTTTAATGGCTTTGATTTGTGAAACAAATAGTTGTGATTTTGACTCATCTGGCATACAAATGACATACGCTTAATACATTAGAAAAAGGCAATGCAAGCAGAAGATGAATTGCTACGAGGGAGAAAAAAACTCAGGTTTTTCTGTTCGCTTAGTCCGTTGCCTACGTTTCAAACTTCATTTATTAGATATCTCATTAATCTGTCGATGATGCATTCTGCTCAAAATTGTAATTTTCTATTCAGGCAGGCAGGAAAGCAAATACATAGTGCCATCAACTCTGCTTATAAGATAGAAAGACAATCAGGGGGTGTGTAAACTGTTTTCCTCTATCTCTTTATAAAATATTTATCTGTCTATGTTGGCCTGTGTCCATTGGAAGGGGTTAGAGAGATGATGATATGTCAAGCAATAACATTTCTGTTTTCTTTCTGGATCAGATTGTCTGATATGATATATGTTGTATCAGGCTTGAAGGATGTTCTTAGGGAGCTTCCTAGTAGAGAAGCATCTCGATTTAGAACACAAGTAAGTCCCTTTCACTATTTATCTGAAGGGGAAACATACATCTTGTAATATCTCTGTTTGTGGTTGAAGATCATAAGATCTTGTTTCATAAATTTCTGTAGGAGCAGGGTTCAGTTTTCTTATGTTCAAAAACTGTTTATTTTATACAAGTTCATGTTTGCAAACTTTAGCATAGTAGTAGAGTTTCACTGATCTTAATTTAGAAACTCCAATTATATACAAGACCGATCTTTTGGTAATGTCACAGAATTGTATATCAGCTTGTAATCTATTGCCTAGTGACTTTAGCTGCATTTTTCTTCATTATTGTTGAAATTTGCGGCAAAAACTTGCAAATAACATTGCGTAAAATTTTTATTAAATAATGGCCTCCTTTAGTTATATTCATATAACTAACGAAGGTCATTGTTATAAAAAAATTTGTGCAGTGTAAGAAATGAAATTAATTATGCCGATGGCCAACAAAGTTTTTGACTCTTGGACTAGAGCGTAATATGTGTTTGTGGTCTTTGGTGTATGAGTGTCACCTCATAAAGTAGGGGAGCTCTCACCTATTGAAAACGTGAAAATAATTTATATTAGCTAGTTTTTGACTTCCAATTTAGGAGTTATACTTCGTCGTTATTCACCTGATTAAGCAAGAAAAAGGACTCTTAACACTAATTAAACATGATGAAACTTGAATTTGGTAATTGTGCATGCGTGCAACAAATCATTGCATCTTCATCGTGATGAATGTACATGGTGACTTTTTTCCTGCTTTTAGGTTACGAACCTTGCCAAAGAGGCAAAACGAGAAAGGAATACTCTGTCTAAAGAGGTTACGAAGATCAGCAATTATGGGATCTCAGTTTGAAACTAACCTTAGTCCTCTTTCCATGGATATAAATCCAGTACCATTTATTGAATCCCCTCGATGCCCGGTACTTTAGTTCTTCTCTTTTAAGTGGTCGCAGAACATGTTTTTCAAATTTTGGCAATGAATCGAATACACTTGAAAGTCAGCAATGAAACTGTTACAGTACACTCGTGTTTTCTGAAAACGATTGATGGCTTCAACTCCTCATTCGTGGCTTTTTATGCCATCATCGCGTTATTTCTTACACAATGCTGTATACATTTCTGGACATGACTTGTTAACAATCGAGACCAAGTTCTTAGTTCTGAATGTTCAGTTGTTGCCATTGAAATCGTCAGCATATTAAAGAATGGACAGTTGCTTTACATGAGTCATTCTAATGTAGAGTCTCATTCTATATTAAAAGGCGTGCAAGTGCAATGCATGTGCTCGACATAATGTAGCACTTGTGGAAATCTTGGTTTTGATATGGTTTGCATCTGAGTGGTGAACTTTATCGTTGCAATGCTTGTACTCTTGACGTCTCTGAATATAGTTAAGGGCTAAAGCTTTAACAGGTTCGCAACTTATGTTGTACTTCTATCCTTGAAGGCACAATATTGGTTGTTCTTCTACAGTTTTAGTTGATTGGTGATATTTGCATGCAATTACTCAAAGCTAAGGGACATTTATACCATATGGGGATGAGATTTAGTAACTGACAATTGTGAAAATGACATGGATCGATTGTATAGATTTCAAAATCTAATGATTGGATTTGGATGGAATGATTGGATTTGGAGGAAATGATTTGAAACTATCATTTCAAAATCGTGGATTTGAAACGATATGTAGTATATTGTAATTTCAAAATACGAAAGAAAGATGTATTGAAAAAGAACGTGACATCCATTATATATATATATATATATATATATATATATATGATTTATTTTTTTGATGCGTAGGTTTGACCTGAACTGACTAGAAAAATTATTAATCGGTTGTTGATACACGCAATTTCATATATTAATTTATTCAGTTCATAGTAAGATGGACATAATGCTTTTTTTTTTTAAAAGTTAGATCCAGTTCTTTAGTTATTTTTTCCATTCAATTACAGTAGCATGTTTGTTTTACTTTTTTTGTTGATGCTCGTGTTTGGTCTGAACCGACTAGGAAAAAAGATATCTTAACGGGTTGTTGATGCGCTCAACTTCAAATATTATTTTTTTCAGTTTACAGTGAGATGTGTATCATTTTTTTTTTTATAAAAAAGTTAGAATCAGTCATTTGGTTATTTTTTCTCATTCAGTTACAGTAGCATGTTCGTTTTAATTTTTTTTTGTTGATGCGCGGGTTTGGCCTAAATCGACTAGGATAAAATATATCTTAATCGGTTGTTGATGCGCGTAACTTGGAATATTATTTTTTTCATTTTATAGTGAGATTTGCATCATTTTTAAAATAAAAAATATTAGTGTCTGTTTTTTTTGTTATTTTTTCATATTCAATTACAGTAGCATTATCGTTTTTTTTAAATGTTTGTTAAAGTCTGTCATTTGAAATGTTATTTTCGATCAAATTGTAAAAAAAAATTGACCCACATACTGGTATCTGATATCATGTCTTGGGTAGTGCTAATAAAAACTAGTATATATACACTCGCAACAAAGCATTTATAGACAAACCCCTATTTTTATCCCAAGTTTATGTTTTTAATTTGGGTATGATATATATATATATATATATATATATATATATATATATATATAACTGTATGGTTTCTTATCCTAAACTACTATCGTGGATTAAAATTCATTAAATTAATTTTTTTCGAAAATAATTGATTGGTACTACCGTACTAGTTAAGATTAACTCCTATTAATAATGAAGAAAGAGAAAAATATTCGATTTCAACATTCAGAAATATTATATATAATAATTTATCTGTATAAGTATATCCTTATACGAATATCTTTAAAATAAGAAATTATAGTAGTGTTTTGAGAAATATAAAATTTATGATTAATAATAATATTAAACGAGAAAATAATATATGCAGTCAAAATAAAGGCGAAATGACCTTTTGTAGATTAATATTAGATATTCGCAAAGGCTTTTAAGAAAGAAATCTGATACACCAAAAATTCACAAGTTCAATTCCTGTCTCTGCCCCTCTCAGTTCGAGTCTGTCACACCCAGTGTTTTCAAAATCGGATCGGACATAAAACCGGTGCTTACTGGTTACAGGTTCGATCGGTTCAACCGGTTAAACCACTGGTTCAACCGGTATGACGTCAGCATGATTTAATATCTATATTTAATTTTTATAAAATATTTATAACATGTATTAGCAAACGTTTCAAACGTTCATAATAATAAAAGAAATATAATTGTAGTAATATAGCATGGAGACCAATATTTTACACACTTTTTCAATAATTTCATCTATTTAAGTTTATAACTATTATTTTGTAAATATAAACTTTATATAAAAAAGAATTAATTACAAATACACTAATTAGTCATGTATACACCAAATCTGTATTATATTATTCAATAATGGGTTACTATATTATTACAAATACTTTAGTATTGATTATCAAAATTAAGAGATTTGCATTTATATATAAGACTGATACAAATATCAAAAATATATAATGGGTAAATGTTAAAACTCATAGTTTTATGGAGTTGATGCAATACAAAATTAAATCTAATATATATAAATAAACTACATGGAACCTCTAATCATGGCTATAACATTTTATTTATGTATTTAGGAAGGAATGATAAAACCTAAAAGGGATGATAACAAAATAAAAATTGAAAAAAAAAAAAAAAAAAGAGTTTCGAGCGGTTCAACCGAGTCGACCGGTTCACCGGTCGCCCGGTTCTCACCGGTTCGCACCGATTTTTACACTGCCGGTTTTATTGGGTTAACCGACCCGGACCAAGCACCGGTCACCGGTTGAACCGGTTGGACCGGCCGGTCCGGGCCGGTTTTAAAAACAGTGGTCACACCGGGTTTACCTAATGCGATTTACTTGGCAGATGTGATTTGCAGGCTATTGCGTCAGTTTGACGGTTTATCCAATGCGCACCCTAAGAGTAGGGCATGTGGGTTCCTAAATTATAAAAACAAAAGAAAAAAAGAAATTTGATACACCAAAATAAAAATGGAATTTTCTTTTAATATTACTCTCTAATTATGCAAGTCGACACTAATTTAATGCAATAACTTCAATAAGTTAGTTACGTATTTAGTCTTCAAACGGAAGGACTTCGTAAACCGTGATTTAATCGTTACTTCTTCCATCGGTTGTTTCTCTCATCAAGGCAGGGGTGTTTAACTGACGGATGGAATCGGTCCGATCCGTTAAAGAATCGGATCAGATTCAATCTACTTCCGAATTGATTTAGGAGCCAAGGCCAAAATACTTTGATTTCTTCTGTTTTTTGCAACCATGATCATACTTTATCCTATCAGGCCTGCTAATTTGAATTAATTTATGACTACTCGAATTTTCATTTATATGATTAATACTATTTATTTAAAAATTTTGATTAGTTGATACGAGTTGATTTTCTGCTACGAAAACTTGATGAAACAATAGCGGGTCCAATAGCTGCTTCAGCGGCTGCAATAACTATAACAAAAATTGAGAAAACGTCTCCTCTTAATTGACGATTATAAAAAATATCAAAAAATGTTACAAATTTGATATTTAACTAAATTTAATATCTCAAAACACATAAGGGCTCTAACCATATTCACATTTGTGATCAATCCATAAATACCAATAGAAAATAAATAGGCACTCAAAACAAGTACATGTTCTAGCATCATTAAGCAACTCCTTATCAATCTTTATCCCTTTCAATCTTAACACTGGTTCCGGTTCCAACAGGTTCCGGATCGATCCAATCCGGTTCGTTTTGTTTTTTTTTTTAATTTTTTTTTCGAACTCTCTTGATTTTTTTTATTTTTTTGATGTCGTAAATGTTTTCCCAATATTCATCACATTCATAATATAAATACATACAAATAATTGTAAATAGATGTCAACTGAAAATCTAAATAAAAAATATTATTATTTAGCACTCTTCATAATTGATAAGTATTGTTTTAGCGTTATATTCTTCTTGCTCGTCATAATGATTTACGAATTCGTCAACCGCCCCAGCTCTTCTATTATTACATTCTGCTTCAAACAAAGCTTTAAGTAATGTGAGCATGCATAACGAATCAGCAGATAGACTATTTCTGTATTCTCCAATAATTCGGCCACATGCTGAGAATGCCGATTCAGAAGCGACGCTTGAAGCTTTTACCACATACACGTCTCTAACCATTTTGGCTAAGATAGGGAATTGTGATGCATTTGTCTTCCATCATTGTAAGATGTCGAAGTTGTCTTTCTTTAGAAATTGATAATTCAGATAAATTTGCAACTCAGTCGACGTGCTAGTAGAATGTCCTTTTCCCTTAAGTTTTTTTTCCTGCCCAGCATCCTAAGCAAATTGATGCCCCACCTCTAGACTGAGCTTGGGGTTGTTCTATAACAGCCCGTTGTTGAGATAATTCACTTGCATGTTGATTATAATAAAACTAAAACATATTTGGAGAGATTGCATTATAGACGTCTTTTGATCTTCAACAACCTTCCCCAAAAATTTAGCATAATATTCAAAAAATATCTCAAATGAAGATAAACATTGACTAGAGTCTAGCAATGTTGCGATGCAGTGCACGTCTGGGATTTGTTCCCAATACTTTATAAATTCACTAACAAAAGCATACAAGTCATAGTCATCTCTAAATTCTATAAACTTATCAAACATGTTAAATACTAAAGGAAGAAGATAAAAAGGAAGTTGGATAAGTAACACCGGAGAAGCGTTCCGCCGCTTCTTTGAAAGTACCTAACAATGATACACAATTTCAACAAATTCCCAATCCTTATCAGTCAAATAAATACTTACATCGCTATCAGACATTTGATATGAATTATAAAATGGAGTTAAAATATCTTTGTAAGGTAACATATCATTCAACATATTGTACAACGAATTCCACCTAGTTTCTATTGGTGATGAAAAAAGAAGATGCTTTAAACCATTAGATAAACATAATTGTTTCCAATCACGCTTAACCGGCTCGCGCGTAACCATTTAACACAGTATTCCATTTCTCATACATGCTGAGTGATTATCCCCATAACCAACTTTAACAGCCAAAATTAATAACACGACATTCCCATCTAACATGAAAAAAACATCATCAAGCATTGGTTTCAGATAGGTCTTTAAATCACGCTTCACAACATTGTTATTCGCAGCGTTGTCTAATGTGATTGAAAATACCTTATCCTGAATTCCATAATGTCTACAAGTGTTGAATATATATTTAGCAATTACATAACCAGTATGTGCACAATCTAACGCATCTAAAGACAAAATCTATTTTTGCATACACCAATTATCATCAATCCAATGGCAGTGACAACAAGATATGAATCCGAATTTACATTTGTCCAAATATCGGTTGTTAAGCTAACCTTAAAAGGCAAACTACAAATATGTTCAAACAATGTATTTCTATATTCAACAAATACGTCCATACAATTTCTTTTTAGTGTGTGCCTAGAAATATGTTTAAACATGAGTTGTATAGACGAAGCAAATTCAATAAAACCAGCAGGTTCAGCTTGTATAAAAGGTAGTTCACATCTAATCACATATCTAACAAGTGACATACCATTAATTTCAGCAGTTAAAATAAAATTCGTGCCAGTGAGAACATTAATTTGTGCTTGTGTTGCTTCTCTACCTAATGGTTGTAATCTTGTCTCATCAAAATTATGTTTTTTTACTAAGTATTTTTTAAATGTTCCGGTGCCTCCACTGGAAACACTAGCTTTATATGAATATATCTTACATAATTTACATATTGCAACAGATTCATTAGTACATTTTTTTTAGCGAGATCAAAGTGATCCCATATCTTACTTCTTTTGGCACGAGTCAGTTGTTTACTCGCTGCTGTAGTGGCTCCGAATGACTCCATTTGTTGTTTCTCTTGGGCTTGGGCAGCAGGAGGTTCGGCAGGTTGTTCGGGTTGTTGCGTTTCGACGTTCATAGATGAACCACCAACATTGATGTCAGCAAAAAAAATCACAACTTTCATTTAACTCAGGAATTGGCACAGACAAATTCATTGCCGAAGATGAACTAAGTGATAGACGACCAGGGACGGGACCCCGACTGCGACCACAGCTACGACCAACGCTGCTAGATGAAGATGTCATTATTATATAAGTAAAATGCAGATAGCATAATTGAGAGAAAAATATGAGGTTGAAGTATACAACTTTGAAAGAATGAATTGTAAGGATTTACAAATCACAACACATCTATTTATAGTTTTTTTATTAAAAAAAGTAAAAAATAAAATAAATCTGAACGTAATGTTCAGCAAGGCAACGACTATAAAGCCGTTGCCTTGCTGAAATGCTTTTTAAGTTTTATTTTATTTTTTTGAAACTTACCGGTCGATTCCGGAATTAGTCCGGTAGCATCGGAATCGGTGGTGCTACCGATTTGGAGGCACGGAACCGCCTCAGACCTATTTTTACCGGTTTCGGAGCGGTTCGAAACCGGTTAGCCAGGTTTCGATTTTGAATCAGGGTAACCGGTTCGGTTCCGGGCCGGGTCCAAATTGACCCGGCCCGATAAGCACCCATACATCAAGGCATTCTCATGTTTTTATTATTTTTTTTGATAATATGATTACTAATTTTGTTATTATCAAATTTGAATTCAGTTGTATAATTACAGTATGAGATTGGAACAATATATCTCATTTATTTATATTAGCAAGGAGAAGATATAGATGAATCACAAGTTACATTTAAGTCATAGATTACAAAGTCTTTCCAAATTAAAAGTCAACTCGGAAGTCGGGGTGTCATCATCATAGAGCATAAAATTACAAAATGACTTAGACTTGGTATTTTCACATTTTGTGGTCTCTTTCACGAATCCGCGTCAATTTACCCATGTTATATTACAGTATATCTAATAGATATTTTTCTTATTTTAATTTATAAATATGTATTTTACTTTCATATGTTATCATGATTATGCACTTTCCTATATCTAATATGAGGTTTTGTTGAAAAAAGGAAAATTACATAAAACATCCTATAGTTCGGTCCAAGTTTCACTTTATAACCATTATTTGAAAAGTTACATTTTATAGCCTCAAATTTCATGAATTGTAACACTTTGCATCCTAGTGACTTGCTTTTGTATTTTTATCAACGATTTATCACCTCATTCGATCATCGTCTTACATACTCAAACTTATATCAATTTAAGCTAGTTATTCCAAATCTTTAAAAAACAAAAAAATAATATTTTTATTATCTAAAATTCTCTAGTTAACGATTACGAAAATGAAATTTTGACATCCAAAATATTTATTTTGATTTTTTAAAATTCACAATTGCTAGTTTAAGTGTTTCTAAATTTGAATATGTAAGGTGATAACAAAATACAACGACAAATTTTTGATAAAAACATAAAATCGAGTTAAGAGGATGCAAAGTATTACAATTAATGTAAACTGTAATTATTGAAATCATGGTTGTAATATGAAATTTAAATCAAATTATAGGATGATTTGTAATTTTTCAAAAAAAAAAAGCCATCTTTCACCGTTCCGACTTGGAAAAGGATTGCGGTTAACCAAGAATATCGTTCAATGACCATTTCTCTCACTTATTTCTTATTAATTTTCTCGACAAATTTACCATATCCGACGTTGACGTTGACGTTGACGTTGACTTGGTTTTGGTTATTTCTTCCTCTTCATTAATCTCCCACGTTATCATTAACAAAATACATCAGTAGACTACAATGGCTGGAAAAAATATTGAAGCTCCGGCAATTGGAATCGATTTGGGCACAACATATTCATGCGTAGCCGTGTGGCGGCATGATCGTGCTGAGATCATACCCAATGACCAGGGCGACCGCACAACACCTTCTTATGTGGCTTTCAGTCCAGTCGAGCGGCTCATCGGCGGTGCCGCCAAGAATCTTGCCGCCATGAACCCAACCAACACCATTTTCGGTAAGATACTATTATTACTATTCCCAGTTTGATTTCCTCGTCAATATGAATGTTTAGCAAGTTCTTTGGTTTTCGTTGACTTGCTCATTTTCGATTTATTTTTTCATTACTTTCTTTCAATCATAACCGAGTTCACTATAAATTGGGTGTGATGCATCAAACTGAGTTGTCTGCTTTTTTCGGTCGATAAAAGGTCAAAAATTATATGATTATAATATCTTCACCAAGAACGGAACGATCGAGTTTCGCCCTACTTCTGGTTGAACCATTTACTGTATTTTGTTGCAAAACAAATTCTGCAGATGCTAAGAGGTTGATCGGTCGGAGATTCAGCGACTCTTTGGTCCAAAAGGATGTAAGACTCTGGCCTTTCAAGGTCATTCCTGGCCTTGATGATAAACCTATGATTGTGGTTAATTTTAAAGGTGAAGAGAAAAAATTTGTGGCTGAAGAGATTTCATCGATGGTCCTCACCAGGATGAAAGAAACTGCCGAAGCTTTTCTTGGATTAACAGTAAAAAAGGCAGTTATTACGGTACCTGCCTACTTCAATGATTCCCAGAGGCAGGCAACGAAGGATGCTGGAACCATTGCTGGTTTTAATGTCCTGCGTATTATCGTTGAACCAACTGCTGCAGCGATTGCATATGGTCTTGACAAAAAGTTTAGTAGCTCTGGTGAAAAGAGTAATGTGCTTATTTTCGACCTCGGTGGTGGCACCTTTGACGTGTCTCTTCTCACTATGGAGAACCGTATATTTAAGGTTAAGGCCATTGCTGGTGACACCCACCTTGGAGGAGAGGATTTCGACGATAGGATGGTTAGCCATTGTGTTCAAGAGTTCAAGAGAAAGCAGAAAAAGGATATAAGTGGCAACCCCCGAGCATTGAGGAGGTTGAGGACATCTTGTGAGAGGGCAAAGAGGAACCTATCTTCTGCAACAGAAGTAAGCATTGCAATCGATTGTTTGTACGATGGAATCGATTTTGACTATAAAATAACTCGTTCAAAATTTGAGGAACTCAACATGGATTTGTTTAAGAAATGCATTCAACATGTTGAGGACTGCTTGAACGATGCCAAGATGCACAAGAATAGTATCCATGACGTGGTTCTAGTTGGCGGATCCACTAGAATTCTTAAGGTACAACAAATGCTACAAGATTTCTTTGATGGTAAAGAGTTGTGCAGGAGCATTCATCCTGATGAGGCCGTCGCTTCTGGTGCAGCGATTCAAGCAGCAATATTAACTGGCCAAGGAAATGCGGAGGTTCAAGATATATTGTTATGCGAAGTTACACCTTTGTCCCTAGGCGTGCATGTGGAAGGAGGTGATATGAATGTAATAATACCAAGAAACACTGCTATCCCTACAAAGAAGGAGAAACAATTCAGGACATGTGCGGACAACCAAAGCATTGCTCTGATCCAAGTGTACGAGGGAGAAAGGGCGAGAACTATGGATAACAATTTGCTGGGTAAATTCGAGCTCACGGACATCCCACCTGCTCCGAAGGGCGTACCTAAAATAACCATCTGTTTTGATATCGACGCTAATGGGATCTTGAATGTTTCTGCGGAAGATCAAACAACTGGGAATACGAACAACATCACAATCATCAATGACAAAGGCAGGTTGTCTACCGAAGAGATTGAGAGAATGCTGCGAGAAGCCGAGATTTTCAAGGCCGAAGATGAGCAGCATCGAAGGAGAGTTGAGGCCAAGAATGCTTTGGAAACTTATGTGTACAGTATGGGAATTAAAATTAAAAATGACAAGAATTTTGCTTTCAACTTGACATATTCAGACAAGAGAAAGATTGAAAAAGCGATTGAGCTTGCTAACGAATGGTTGGAAAACAACCAAATCACCGGAGAAGATCAGTTCAAGGACAAAATGAAAGAACTAGAGAGCATCTGCGACCCCATCACTGCAAAGATGTATTCGGGTGGCAGTGGTCCTAAGATTGATGAAGTTGATTAAGCTTCTTATTCCATAGTTTCAATATTATAAAGTTTGGTTTGCTTTTGTTTGATGTGTTTTTTGAAAATTTGTTTTAAACAGATGAATTGATTTATGTAATACTAGTTAATTTGGCACCGCGCAAGGCGCGGTGCCAGTGAGCTTATAATCTGGTATATATGTCCAATAAAGCGTCCGACACAAGTTCAACAGACAGTTCTAGAGAATAAAAAGATGATTCATACGCATTGAACAAAAATCGTACGTATATAAAATCAAATAGGTTGGAGTAAACAAAAGTCTTACCCAACAGTACACCATAGCAAGAGTTGGCATATGATATCCTTGTAGGGCCCAATAGACTCTCTAAACAAAACTCATCCACGAAAGTGCAGTAGTAGATGACATCAGATATCACAATAAAAGTATATCTCAATGAACTCCAAAAAACCAATCAAAAGTTGTTCGCTAGAGTTTTCAAAATGACGATGGTTCATTTCATAATGCAGATATGTGTTCGATTTCTCATAGCAGTAGCGAGCATCTCATAAGAGGAATTATAGTTTATATTCATTATTGTAGTTGCATTATTATTTTAGGATATTGCTTTTATATATACTTGCTATGGCCTCATGATTAATTAATCATCTTACTTTTATAATTATTTATATACTTTCTGACAAAATGAATGTAAATGTGACGTCCCAAATTATTATCAAACAAGTAATATATAATTATCATAATTTAATATTTCCTATTTTTTTTGATATAATCTCCTTGTACATGAAGGGAAAATTTGATGTCAAACATCATAACAAAGGTAATCGAGAACAATCACATATTAGCAACGGGTCGTAGGTAAGCCAAAACTCAAAATATATACAAACAAGCAAAACTGACGACCTGTAATCTACCAAAAATCCATTATGCCGAATATTTTATAAAAAATTATTATTAAAGTTTGCCACAACGAAAACTTATTTTTAACTCTTTTTTTAAAAATAAGTTCACATAAAAAATTATTATTAAAGTTTGCCACGACAAAAATCTATTTTGAACTACCTGTTTTTTTAATTCATACTTGACAAAATCAACAAGTTTTTTTCTAAAAAAAAAACATTTTAAATTTTAAAAATTGAGATAAGAGGGATGCACTGTTGAGTCAAGAGTTTTGATATAATCTCACATTAAGGGAATATTTGATGCCAAACATCAGAATAAAGGTAATACCATATATCAGCAATATGTCGTAGGTAAGCAAAAATCAAAATGTACATAAACAAGCAAAATCGACGACCTGCAATCTATCAGAAATTTATCATGCGGAATATTTTATAAAAAATTCAAAAATAAAAGAAAAAAGAAATAAAAAAATTTAAAAAAATAAAAAAACGACGGCCGAATATCACATGAACAATAACCGATTGAACAAATAATAAATAACAAAAAAAAATAATAACAAAAAAAAAAGAAAAAAAAAGGACAAAAAGGAAAGGAATAACAAAAAAAAAATAATTTAAAAAAGGACAAAAAGGGAAGGGGTTACTGTTCATTGAAACAGTAACCCCTTCCTTGCTTATTATATTGTAATAATATGCTTGTTTTTCATTTTTCTGATTATAAATGGCATGTATTTAAAAATATGATGACTACTTCATATTTTTTTGTAATGTATTGAATCTGTTGGAGAAAAAGATTGTAATTTGGAGATGATAAGTTTGTAATTTTGAATCTGATATTTTATCTTTATCATTAGTTCTATAGGATTGGGATATATGGTGTTTGTTTGAATAATAAGAGAGTCATAGTACGTGAATCTAGAGATTATTGATTGCTATCCTCATTGACACTACCTTTTATCGGTAGCAACAATTGTATGTGAATATTCTCGTCCAGTTCACAATCATGTTGGATGAGAATATTCCCATTCAATAGTTTGATGTAACCTTAAGGATCAAACCAAAATCTAGTGATCTCATGTGATTAGGAGTTAACTTTTCGTGTATTTATACTTTCAGCAGATTATTCCTCTCCTCTCGTGTCTTCTATATTTTAACATGATTAAAGTTTCGAAACACATTATATTGGATTGGTGATATCGTATAATAATAGATTTACTATTGAAAATGATGAACAATTGAATAGGTTCTAACATTATTTGCATTCCCTGTTGTATAATATGTTGGTATTGTTGTTAACATACCTATGAAAAAGTGGCATGAGCGACACAATTTAAAAATAATTTCTAAAATTCAGTTATGTTTTTCATTATAATTTGAAGATCCAAGCACCACTCTTCGAGCGCTCTTAACAATCTCCCTCCCAATACTTGCACTACCTTGTAATTCATGGGAATCGAACACGTGACCTTAGCTCTGATAACAATTGTATGATCGAGTGTTTGCTGTTTTACCAAAGTTATAGCTGGTGGTAACAGTGTAACTCTAATCTTTAAACCATATAGCATCACAAGCGCCATGTTTCATCGCTCAGGACAATTATTGCACTCCAACATGGAGCCATGCCACCGGAACCATTTCCAGCTACAAATATTCCAAACTCTATCGCTAGAGTGCCTGAAAGATATCATCAGACAGAGTTGGAGATTATATCAGAATGATTAAAAAAAAAAACTGGCTTTTACGCAAATGTAGTAATGGAGGAGGTTATCTTGCATGCTTTGTTCTCAAAATAACATGGATAGCTTAAATTTTACTCTGCTTGACTCATAATTTTGTATATATAACTTCAATTTGCCTCTGTTGATTCATTATGATCTCCATAATGCTGATGGAAATACTATCAATTTTATAAGTCGGATCATCTTTTTGGAGAATAATGCTCGTACACTTGCCGCCAGTCCAGGCACATCCATCGATTTAGACTTAATCAAAGGACTCCAACCTTTACTATAATTAAGTTTAGCAGAACAATTGCCATTGTTTTCCTGTTATATTCATTATTGCTGTTAGTCACAATAGTATTGTCGTTAGCTAGAGGCCAAGAATGATGAAGCCCACGGCGGACCCGTGATTCAAATATATTGGGTTGTTCTGGTTGGGTAGGGCTATCATGATTTAGAAGGTTGTACTAAAAAATTAAATTTTCAAAAATCAACACTATTTTTTTTATAAAAAAAATTTGCATGTGGCTAGAGTGGCTCTGCCCATGATTCAGCCCACCATCATGCAAAATTAGTTTATCTGGGCTCTTACCACTGTGTACATAATCATCAATCAACCCAGACAGACTATTTGATCTGGCCCAAGAAAGTTGAACGTGAGTCCATTTGATTCAAAATGGGGGTGATTAGCCGTCCCAACAAATGTATCATGTTGATCCAATGTATTAGAATACAATTGGATCAACACTTCAAAGCAATTGGCCTTCTTTTCAAAATCCAATGCACCATTGGAATTAGCTGACCCTTTTTAGAATATATTCCTCTTGAATATTATTTGACAGTCAACGCTTGCGCATCCTTGGACATCAAGTTCATATTGGCACCGTTTGGTTAGGCAATTGTGCAAGTTTTAACCACATAAATATTTTAATCCAGCCCAAATATTTGTTTTAACCCAACCCAAAACTTTTAACCTTGTGTTGTAAATTTGGAGTGCAGATTTTCAGACGACATTCACCATTACAATCTCCACTTATTGTTATCTTCAAGCACCTTGCACCATTTTTACCCACCACCTCAGCCGCCGCTTCCACCACCTCAACTGACAACCGCCGTTCACCATTTGAGGTATAACTTTTATTTTTTCCGTTTGCCCACCACCATTTTCTTGCCCTTTCTGGTGCTCTTTGGAAACTAAACAAAAAAAAACAGATTGTATTTGTGATTTTTTGCCTACTTATATTTGTTTTTAATTTTATTTGTGCTTATTGTTTTCTTGCCTATTAGAGTTGATTGAGAATATTATTAAACAAAATTCAAGAACCCTTCAATTGAATCTCTATTTTTAGGTTTTAAAAAAATCACCAGTACGATTGTTAAAACTATTTTTTAATCTCGATTGATTAAAAATCACCAGAACCCTTCGATTGAACCCTTCGATTTAATCTCGATTGATTAAAAATATTCTGTAGATTGATTTGTTAAAACTATTTTTTAGATTTATACTAGTACGAAGTATGTTTAAATGGAATTTATTAAATGAATGTTTTAACTTGTAATGGATTAAATTGTTGTCTTTTTTAACAGATTATTTGTTTCAATTCAACTTAACAAGTTATAATGGAAAATCAAGGAGTTAAGGGGGGAAAAACTATTTTTTTCGTTCTTTAAACCACAAGAACGTACATCAACGAGTGAGCAACACACTTCTACCATTGATGATAATTCAGATCATAATGAACAACCCCCTTCAAAATCCCAAAGAGTTGAAACTGATGTTGGTCAGCTTGAAGCGGATCCGGGTTTACGTACTCCGATATGGCAATATCATGTTAATCAAAGGGATGAAATTAGACGAGGTTACATCAACATGGGACCACATCGACCTATATTGGCCGAATACGCAAGAACAAAATTTGGTGAACAATATCGTCGATTTCAAAGCTCTTGGTTTAATAAATTCTCTTGGTTAGAGTATTCACCAACAAAAGATGCAGTTTATTGTTTTCCATGCTTTCTCTTCGAGAAGTCGAGCGATTGTAATCGTGCATTTAGTTCTAATGGATTTAGAAGTTGGAAGAGAGTTAATGATGGGCATAGATGTGCATTTGTGGCACATATGGGAGGGCCAACTTCAGCGCATAATAATGCAGCGATTTCTATGGATTCTCTTATCAATGTATCTCAACATATTGATAAAGTGATGCATACACAAACATCAGAAGAAATCAAGCAAAATAGATTGCGGCTTATGGTGACAATAGAAAGTGTTCGATGGCTGAGCTTGCAAGGATGTGCATTAAGAGGGCATGATGAATCTGCATCTTCAAAAAATCGAGGTAATCTTATTGAATTGATAAGACTTTTAGGGAGAATGAATGTTAGCATTGGTGATGTTGTTCTAGAAAATGCTCCACAAAATGCTATATATATATCTCCAGATATCCAGAAAGATGTATTGAGCATTTTTGCTAAAAGAGTGAGAATGAAAATTCGTGAGGAAATTGGAAATGCAAAATTTTGTATTCTAGTCGATGAAGCCAAAGACATATCTAATAAAGAACAAATGGCTATTGTATTGAGATTTGTCGACTTTGATGGTTTCTTTCGAGAACGCTTCTTTGAAATTGTACAAGTTGCCAATACCACTTCTTTGACACTTAAGAAAGAAATATATGGCGTACTAAGTCGGCATGACTTACATATTTGCAATATGCGGGGTCAAGGGTATGATGGTGCTAGTAACATGCGTGGCTCGTGGAATGGGTTACAAGCCCTTTTTCTGAAAGATTGTCCTTATGCATATTATGTTCATTGTTTTGCTCATCGATTGCAATTAGCATTAACCGCGGCTGCTGAAAAGGAGGTGTCTATTTGGTTGTTCTTTTCAAAATTGGACGCTATTTCTAATCTTGTTGGTAGTTCTTCTAAGCGTTATACTGAGTTACGTTCTGCCCAAGCTGAAGAAATTGCAAAAAGGGTGGCTACAGGTCAGTGTTCAACCGGTAAAGGAGCTAACCAAATTGGTAATGTGCATCGATCAGGAACAACTCGTTGGACTTCTCATTATGATTCAATATGTGGTTTAATAGACATGTATAGTGCTGTGATAGTTGTGCTTGAACACATGGTGATTGAATGCTCGTCTAATTCTACACGCGGGGAAGCTAATGGTTGTTTGCTTGCTATGAGATCATTTGATTTTGTGTTTAACTTGTACTTGATGCATAAAATCATGGGACTTACAAATATACTTTGTCGAGCTTTGCAATATACGTCTCTTGATATTTTAAGTGCAATGGACCATGTCTCATCTACGAAAGTTTTACTTCAAACATTAAGGGAGGAAGGTTTTGATTTTCTTCTTACACGTGTTGAGGAAGTTTGCAGAGAGTATGATATTGAGACACCTAATATGGATGATATATATAAAGCAGCAAGAAGCCGCTCATATCAGCGAAGAGATGACATCACAGTTGAGCACCATTATCGCTTTGATGTTTTCAATGCTACAATTGATTTTCAGGTGGAAGAAATTAACAGTAGATTCAACGATGCAGCAATAGAACTTCTTACACTTAGCTCTGCATTGGAACCTAAAGACAACTTTAAATTGTTTCAACCTGAACATATATACACACTTGCAGAGAAGTTTTATCCTACTGATTTCAGTGATCAAGAGATGCACTATTTGAGAGGTCAATTAGAGCATTATAGAGTTGATATACTTTGCCACGAGAAGTTTCAGAATTTATCAACTATATCTGAATTATGTCAAAGATTAGCCGAGACAAATAAGGCAAGAGACTACAATTTGATTGACAGATTGATTCGTCTTGTGTTAACTCTTCCCGTGTCTACTGCAACAACAGAGCGGGCATTTTCAGCGATGAAACATGTTAAAAGTGTTCTTCGTAACAAAATGGAAGGAGAATACCTCTCAAACTCTATGATTGTCTATATTGAACGCGAGTTGACTAAAAGCATTGATTCTGATTCGATCATTGATGAATTTTATGTTACAAAGAACCGTAGGGCACAACTGAAATAGATATTTCATTTCTTACTTTTGTGAGTATGCAATTTGTAATTTTCTTAATTAATACAAATATTTTGCATATATTCATTTTTTGTATGTTTACTGTCAGCCCCGGGCGGATTCAAATCCTGGATCCGCCCTTGATTGGCACCGTTTGGTTAGGCAATTGTGCAAGTATAAAAAAGGCAAACTCGGGTGCATGAAACTCCTGCTATGTGCGGGGTCCGGAAAGGGGGTCGCACCACTTTGGGCCTAATGTACATAGCCTTCCATTACAATGTAACATCAGTTTCCGCGACTCAAACAAGTAACATCAAATGTCACATGGCAACAACTTTATCTGTTTTGTGCCGGGGCTCTTCAAGTTGTGCAAGTATGCTTATATATAATAGATACTTCATCCCCCAAAATCATGAATAAAACTCTATTACAACAGAATAACAAAAATCATCCATGTTCCATATTCTGCCCAAAAAAATTGTCAAAATACACTAAATTTCTTCTAAAAGAAAAGGGGTATATTATCCAATCACAAAACTAAATACAATAGGGAAAATAGAGCCCTCACAAAACCAGCTTAAGTATTCCAACAAAAAGCATGCTATTCTTGATTATATATATGATTCTATGCAAGATTGTTGCAACATTGGGGATAAAAGGCATGAAGTTTCAGCTTTTGGCTTAACAGATACAGCTCAAATACGACGTTTTTTGCACAACTTTTATGCCCGCGAGTTCATATTTCCGAGTCTTCAACTTCAGAGTGCACCACGAAACTTGGAAATGCTACTGTCATATCTCTGAAAAGAACAATATTTTGGATGATATATAGTGCATGGTCTAATTATAATTCTTAAGAATAAAGCGACATAATTTCTGGGATTTGATTTAGCCGCATGAAATTGATGTTATATTTAATTTTGAGAGGGTCGACTTCCCCCTGCTTGTAATAATTATCACAAGTTTAAAAGATATACTTGAGATAAGGAAGAGTCATGTTCTTGATAAGAGACGGATTTTTGGAGACAAATTCCTTCCATTCATCTTCATCTATCTTTCCATCGCCTTTCGCATCCGCCTCAGAGAACGTATAAAAGGAAAAGAGAATATATGAAAACATGGACATTAAAAGCAGAGATAAAGAAAATGCAGGAGCTAAAGTAGACCTTGTCCAAGATTATTTCAATGACGTCCTCTGATAGTACGAGGTCTGATTCGTGTAATACAGCCAATACCATCTCTTTCAGCTGTTAATTTATCCAAAAACAAGGACATCACGTTCATATCAGGGATGAGTAAGAACAGGAAATTTCAAGGGTCCCGTTATAAATAATTATGAAAACTATTTTTTCATGCAATTATATTGAAGTAATTAAGAAACATAAGAATGTGACACATTTAGAATTTACAACTTATATTAGCTCTATAAGATACATGCGTTACTCCACTCATTACAAATTTGTTTTGAGTTGAAACCCATGTATTCGTAACATGGTATTAGAGCCATGTTTTTCATGTGATTGCCGCATACTCACTGTCGCGTTCTCAATCAACGTACCGTCGCATTCTCAATCAACGTACTTGACTTGTATGATGTCACATGAGTTGTAAATTTTGGGAATTTACAAGCTATGTCATTGCCAATTGGTTTTGAGTTGTAACCTATATATTCTTAATACGTACCTCTTCTCTCTCGATGTAACCGGTGTGTCTCAGATCATACAATCTATATGCAACTGCAAGAAGAATTGATCTTAACTGATAAGAAAAGGGGCTCTGCACAAATATAGGATTCATGACAAATTGATATCGAAATATCTTACAAGCAATCTTGTCTGCAACTAGTGCATTAGGGTGAAACACACTTAATGATCTGACGAATTCTCCGAATTCAATCATCCCATTACGTTTAAAATCAAACAGATCGATCATCTACATAAACATTTTCCAAAATCAAAGTGGTTTTTTGATCGAAAAGTCAATGTACATATAAATGTGTTTTTGTGTGTGGACTGTGGAGTTAAGAAAGTTTAATTACCCTATCCGCGAACAAATTTCTCTCGTTTTGGTTTCTGAAGAGTGCGAGCTGAAATTCTTCCTGGAAAAAATATATCATGCATAAAAGTAGAGTGACGATTTAATATATGAAAATAAGTAATAATTCCAAGAAATTTTGGGAAATGACTTTTAAGCAAAAAAAATTTTTTAAAAAGAAAATGACCTTCCCAAGTGTTAAAGGTCGTCATATTTAAAAAAAAATTGTCTCAAGATCACTTCCCAAACTGGCTCTGAAAACTCGGGCAACCAAAGAAGTAACATGTAAATAATATAATTTACCTTGTGAATGAGCCAGTCAGGAAATATGGAGTTGCTTATTTTCTTGAATAACTGAAACAAAGCCTCTACTTCACGCACTGTGACTAAAGGTTATAAAAACAATTACCCACTAGTTTCAATATTCGAACTCTCAAATATAATCAAAGATTAGGGAAAGCGCGATGCACAATCAAGAAGTCGGGTGTCACGTCCGACACAGGGGCGGCTTAACGATCAGAGCAACTAAAACATTTGTTCTAGGCCCCAATTCCGATAAAACCTCAATTCTTAGCCCCTAGTTTATTAATTATATAATTGAGAATCTAAAAAAATAAATAAATACTATCCATATATTTATGCATGCTAGATTTGAATTATTTTTAAAATTTGATTATATATTTGATTTTTTATTTGGTCTTGACATATTATTCATGTATTGATTTGGAAGAATGTATTGATCTTGATAATTTCTTAAGCATGATATGCATTCTGATATTGATGGTTTAGATTTATTTTCGGAGTTAAAAGTGTTAAAAGAAGTTGCACATTTAAAAATCAAAGGTCCAATTAAATACTAAATTTAATATAAAAAAACTTGATTGTTTTCCCAATTGGTTTATAACATATATAATATTACTTATTATACCAGTTACAGTCTGTACAAAAAAGTTTTTCAAAACTAAATATTATAAAAAATTATTTACAAACAAATATGTTTCAAGATCGATTACATGGAATATCAGTTCTAACAATCGAAAATGACTTATTGGCTAAACTTGAAACTAAAGTTTAATATGTAATTTTTGCATAAAAAAGACAAGAAGTAAGTATTTAGTTTAATACTCACTTTATTTTTTAAAGTAAATGTCTCATTTTTACAATTTGATTAAGAACTCCAAAAAGATTGAGTCGCCCTGGTTCGACATCACATACAATTTATTTTAAAGGGCACTCGAACTTGATGATGTTTTTAGTAACCACATGGTCGTTTCAAGGTGAAAAAACAAAACAAGTGTTAGACGATGCAGTAACTCACAAGGTGTCTCAGCAGCAAGAACAGATGGCTCCTCATAACCAGGAATTTTTCTTGAGCTTTTAGATTGAATGCAGCCCATGTTAAACAGATCCTATAACATATTATTCATTAATTAAAAAATATATGCAAGTAAAGTTTCTATTTGATATAAAAATTTGTGGTTTCGAACACGTTTTAAATCAAGAGTGATCAGTGTAAAACGTGTTTTGGTAAATGTAATAACAAAAAAAAAAGTCGTGTATAATTTGAGAGCCTAAATTAAAAAAAATAAATTAATATAAGTGCACCTTCATTAAATGAATGTATAGCGAGTAAAGGTACGATAAAAAAAAAAAGAAAGAGAAATGTCATTGCTAAAGCAATAATTATTGAAATTTTTATGAATTTAACATGAAAATTGCTCTTGCAACAATATTAATTGATCTGACAATATCATAATAACCAAAGCAATTCAATATTAAACTCCACGTCGATGTGGAAAAAACTTTCAAGCTCAAGTTCATCATTTTTTTTCAGAAAATCAAGCTTGAACTTGGTAATAATAGGCTCGATTTCAAGATCGGATTTTGACTATAATTTGACCAAAGTATGTTTATTTTTATAAATTTAGCTGTTTAAAGAAAATAATTTATAAAAAATTAAGGGAATATTCATTTTGAATATTAGAAATAATCAGCCATGGAACTAGAAAAAAAAAATTTGGGCTGCAAAAAATTTTTTTTATAAAATAATGGTAAATTTTTAACATTAACATGGTTTTGGGGTGGGGTGGGGTGGGGTGGCGGCCTCCCTACGCACTCCTGGCTACGCTCATGCCTTTAATCTTATGGTAGACAGACATACATATCACAACTGCTTTTTAAAAACTAGCAAATCATGCATGTAATCCAAGATGTAATAAAATATGAACCAAAATCATGTTATTCTATTTATATATATGTACATAAAATCATGAAAGTATTAAGAAATTATTTTTCAAAAAGAGAGATTATCCAACTGCTCCGCTTTCCCACGACTCCCTCCGCCACTAAAACCAACAGAACATTCAAGAAAAAATATACAGAAAATCATGAGTATATTTCACCAGCAAATGGCATTATAAAAGCCTTTAAAAACCCTAAAACCCCTTAAAATTTCTTCTCCTCTTCATCAGTATCTACCATATTCTTGGCAAGTGTGTATTGTATAGTAAACTATAATGGCAACTGAAATAAGTCAAAAAAGCCAGAAAAAAAACACAAACAGATTCTAACCCAAATGAAGTGTGAATAAGAACTGACTTGTAGGGTGACAGCAGGAAGCTATATGCTGTGTTTGATCTTCGAAAACACTTGAAAAATATGATTTCCTTCTTCATTTGCGTGTGTGTGTGTTATATACAGTGAAAATAGTTTTTTTTTCCACTATTTACCACGTTTTCACTGCTTTCATCGTTTTAATGCTTTTATTTTTATAGCAAAAACGAAATTGGTACTTACTTCAATACTTTTTTTCCATATGACCGCTGGTTGAGGGATTTTTCAACTATAAGAATTATTCCCAGTTTGACTTTTAAAATAAAAGACAGGAGATCTTTGAGGGCTAGTTTAAAAAAAATTGTAGTTTTTTTTAAAATAATTTAAATAATAATGTAATTTTTTTTTTAATAAACTAAGGTAAAACAAATAATATCTTTGCATTTTTAAAAATACATAGGACTTATGCACTTTTAAAAAATGCATAACGCTTATGCGTTTTTTAAAACCCACAGTGGGTATGCACTTTTAAAGATGCATATCCTATGTATTTTTAAAAATGTATAGATGGTATGCATCTTTCAAAAAATTTAAAAAAAATTTAAGAAAAAATAAGAAATGCATTTTTTTTAAAAAAATAATTAAGTTTTTTTTAAAAATATATTACAGTAATAATTTGGTTCTATTCTTTTTTTTTTATTTGGTTTTATTATGTCGATAAATAACATGGTCTCACTCTAACGCACATTTACAGAACTAAATAAAAAAAATAAATGAGGTCAAATATTTAACCAACATTGATTTAAAGAAATGAAAAATAGCATGACACAACTGAGAACAAGATTGTGATAAATAAATTTTATTAATTTTTTAAAAGTACATGCATTTGTAAATAAATTAATACTACTCTTTTGCACTTTTAATAGTTCTGAATTTACAAAGTTTCATTAATGAATATTACTCTACTGCTGGTTTAAATTTATCCCGGTGTTTTGTTTCTACAATAATTTATTTAAATTTTTTCGATAAGTATTTAAAACGGTGCTTGCCCTTCTCCCTTAATTATGTAATTTTTTTTTAAATCATTATGTTACAATTATCATTTGGTAAATATTTAGCATGTTATTTATTTTATGCGTAAATGTAAAATGACAGTAGTATAATATTTATTTAATGAAACTTTGTAGATTTAGAACTCTTAAATGAGCAAAAAGAGGAGTATTAATTTATTTACAAATTAATGTACTTTTTAAAAATTAATAATATAATTTATTTAGCACATTCTTGTTCTCTATCAGTTGTATCTTGTTATTTTTTCAGTTCTTTAAATCAGATAAAATATTTGACCTCATTCATTTTTTTATACATTTAATTCCATAAATGTGTGGTGGCGTGCAAACCATGTTACTTATCACCATAATAGATCCCAAATTTGTTTTTCAAAAAAAGAGAGAATAGAACAAAATTTATTAATATCATATCTTTTTTAAAAAAATTAATTAATTTTTTTTGAAAAAATACAATGCTTATTTTTTCTTAATTTTAAAATTGAAAGATGCATAGCACTATGCGCTTTTAAAAAGGCATAGGGGATATGCATCTTTAAAAATGCATACCCATTATGCGTTTTTAAAAACACATAGACGGTATACATTTTTAAAAGTGCATATTTAAAACGCAGAGGGAGTATGTGTTTTACCTTAGTTTATTAAAAAAAAGTTACATTATTTTTTAATTTTTTTTAAAAAAAAACTCCATTTTTTTAAAAATTAGCCGATCTTTGAAATTAGTAATTTCATCCATTATTAGTAACTATTGAGACTCCTTAAAATATTATTTTTTTGATACACACATGTTTCATTTGCAGTTAAACCATTTAATTAATATGTAGCCAGTACAAAAAATATCTCCTTTTGTTTTTTGGGTTGGGAGGACTATATATTTTTGCGTCAAGTATGATTCAAATTCGAGTTTATCCAAAATATGTAATGATATTTTTACCGTCAGGCTAGGTTTAAGAGATCCAATACAAAAATATTGTATACATATTGGACGGACATAAAAAATATTAAGACTCCATTTGGATGAAAGAATATGATGGAATTGGATTTCAAATCAGATTGTTTGACTGATTTTGAAATCCATGGATTTCAGATCTACCATCTTCAATTTTAAGATGTTTTTTTTTTAACAATACATGTATTTCAAATTCCTTATTATTAAAGTCATTTAAAATCCAAATTTTTAAATTCATCGTTGAAATTATTTAGTCTAAATGCCACTATAAAACTTATAATATTTTTAGATCCTATTTAGTAAATTTTTATTTAAATTTAATAATAGTAGTCCGGTAGACCCACCTTAATTTTTTAAAAATAACTATGTTCATGGTGTGATTTTGTGGACTTTTGGTCCCTTCTACTTGTCAAATTAAATGTGATAATTGCGTAGCGGCCGGTTGGTATCAATTAAATTTGGAGACGATATATAATATAATATAAAAGTGATGAGTAAAAACTAAATATATAGTGCGCTTTCGTATTAAATTTTTAACATTTTTGGATGTCCAATTTACCAAGTCAAATACAAAAATGAATACTTTGCCATTAATGGCATCTAATTAATTATGGGGTAGCAATAACTTAACCACTTGCGAGATGAGATTTAATTTTCTGTGATTCGTCTGAAGATTATTTTCTCATAAATTTAAAACTTGGTGGGAATTTTAAATGTAAGGATATAGGTTTTAAAATTTCAGTAGAAAAAAAAAAGAGAAGTAAGTCATGAAATATTTTTGGATGCTTTAAGTCTAATGATGACAACTTTATAATAAATTGAAGTTCTAAACATTTTTGTTAATTTTCAATTTTAAGCAAAAATAATATAAAAATTATTTTAAATAAACAATCAAAAACACATCCTAAGCAAGAATGTGTCAAAGAAATAGAATCACTTTATAACTTCGGATTTTTGGGAGAGTTGTTTTTTAGCATATGCAACCGTCCTCTTGACAAACTTATGAAATTAGTATTGGGTTTTTATTTTTGAACTGGTTTTGATGTTAACAAAACTTGTTATTGTGTTGCTAACATATTTCATCAAGTGTGCACTAAATAGATAATGATTAAGAGCTTGATGATCAGCAAAGAAATATGTTGAAGTAAACTGGACCAGTAGACACAAGCAAAGGTCTACTGGACTAGTAGACCCCGAGCACTGCTGACTAAATTGATCATATCTCATAGATCGGATATCGAAATGACCTGATTCCAAAGGGGGTGAGTATCCAACACAATTTACTACAAGTCGTATTTCAGTCCAGCAGACCTGATTCGAAAGTTTACATGACGAAAACATGTCTGCAAGAGCTTGCTGGTGCAAAGCTGAAACATCAACGGGCAGATTGTAGCAGCTGTGGTATATCAGCCATAAATCTCAGATCACTTATCGAAACGGGACGATTAAGTATGGGTTGGAAGGTAAGACAAATATCTACAAATCATCTTTAGAAGTCGAAGACTGAATCGGACGTTAAGATGGTCAAAAAGCTTCTGCAAGTCACGCCATGTGCTGCTACATCCAGCAAACTTACAGGTGCATTGCCTCGTATTTTGAGCATAACTCTCTCATACGAACTCGAAATTTAGTGATCCTTGATTCCGTGGAAAGCTAAGAGAAAGGGCTACAGCTTTTATGTTGATCACTTTACCCAGAAATCAACGAATCAAGAGCTATAACCAAGAGAACAGAACAACAGACTTTGGACAGCAAGGTTGGCAACAGACCTTGAGCCAGTGGACTTCGAACCAGTAATGTGAGGGCCCGGTCCTAATCATACGTTTAATTAACACACGATTGTTATATTAACGTAAACAGCGGAAGATTTAGTTAAAAACTTTCAAAAAAAGTGACCCTCAAAATTTTCGCATTTTGTTTCTAAAACATTTCCGAATAGTGAAAATATGTATTTCCAGTTTTACATCTAACATGATATTCATCGCATAAGCATTACATATAAATTCTCAGTAAAGTAATACTTAAAAATACAGATACTCAGGGCATACCCCGGTAATTTAAAAACATAAGTAAAAATACTAAACAACTACTGGGACTCAAAACATAAATCGTATACCTGAGCTCGCTCTCAAGGAGCTCTGGTATTTATCGATGCTTCATCTCGAGCATCCACAGTACGTCCACCTGCAATACCTGTCATGTCCATCCAACAAAGACATGACAGCCCCCCGCGAAGGGGGTCAGAACCCCAGTACGAGAAACAGATAAAATCACAGTGTATGACAAATAACATGCGATGTATGCCGTGCATGAATGCAAATGCACATGAAGGGTATCAAATCTCGAATATTCCTGTCTCAAGGATCCAAAGGAAATCATCAATCACTCATCAGTGCTCGAGCAGGATGTGACACGCTCCGCGCTCCGATCTATCTCTCAGTCGAGCCATCGGCGGTCCATCATCCTCGTGTCTGGGCGACGTCGGCACGCTCGTCGTTCCGGCATCCCTCAGCTCACTCTCACTCCTGCCGAGCCAACGGCTGCCCATCATCCCCAGACACGCATCACTCATACCAAGAAAAGATATAGGTACCAAGAACGAATCAATAGGCTCAACATGACATGCTCAATGTCCATGCGTGTCAATGCATCATGCAATATCATAATCTCATGTGATGCACCTCAAATCTCATGTCATCATATATCATGCAGTCAATGTACCATGTAATTCACATACTGCAAATCAACTTATCACATAGTCACATAAGGAGCAAGTTATGACAAGTAAATCATACCCGGGAACATCACATGTCTTTGCCAGACATTGTGATAAAACCCGTTTTCTACGTACCTCGGACCAGTAATAATTTACCGAGTGCTCCAAAATAGTCCCGAAATTATTTAACCTGGTCATAAATACTACAAAATTATCACTAAGTGTTTAAATGACACCAAAGCTAAAATAAGTTTTTAAAGGTGTTTTCCTACTGATTTTTCCTTCAAAATCAGACTGACCAGTTTTAGTAGAAAATTCATAATAAAATCATATGACTTCCAAATGACCCGATTCCAGTGCTCAAAGTTCCAAAACTCAAAGGACTTCATTTTCTTGTCTAATAGTGTCGGGCTAATTCTTCCAGTAAAAGTAGTTAAAACACTAAATACCCAGCTTTTGAAATTCTGTTTTCAATCTCGAGCAGTGTTTGTAAAATCGCCATAACTTTTTCATTTTAAAACCAAAATGGGTAATTCCAGTGGCAAACGACAGAAAACCCAAACTACGAAAATAGTTATTTCTGGAGAGTTTTCGAAATTCCTAGCCGAAAATGCTCAGGAACTCGGACAACACTCTGCATAACATTTTCGCCCACATGCAGAACATGATTTGCACACATAAAGTATAAAATTCATATTTAATTGAAAATAAGTCCAAAATAAGTCATTCTTTTTTTTAAATTCAAGAGAATGAAAATATCTACAAGGTCATGTAAAAATCGACAACAGAATCGAAATTAAACTTTGTCAAAAGTTCGAAATTCTACACTGCATGTGCATTTCCAGCACATGCAGAGTTGAATCTGGCATAGTTTAGTAAAATGGGCGTAACTCACTCAAATCAATTCCAAATGATCCCAAATTTCAGCCACAGAACAACAACTCAAATATCTACAACTTTTATTTGAGGATCACAGTAAGATTCCGAAGTTAGGGTAGTCGAAAATACAGAGCCATATACTGCATGCAACCATAGTTTCTGCTGAAACTCATGGCAGTATGAGTTTCACCTCTTTATTCATAAACATAACTCTAAAATCGACCCAACCAGCATAAAATCGAAGATTACAGTATAAAAGGGAATGATATACCTCCCAAGCTTTCAAAAATACCCAAAGCCTTGAAGCTCTTCTAAAATCCTATCCAATTCCTAACTTGCATGCAAGATTTGAGCATGTTTTAATGGAGGAAAAGGAGGTGGAGCTTTTCGAATTTAATGGAGGAAGGAGGAGAGGATGGCTTGCTTGTGGGAGTGAGGAAAGTGAGAGGGAATATCAGATTGTTGGAGTAAAAGGCAATCCCATGCCTTGAAATAGGTGAGGGGCGATGGAAACAAGGCCAATTTTATGAATTTTTTAAGTCATTCCATGCCCCAATAAACCCATGTGTCCCAAATATAATTTAAGTGATGAATTTTGCATGTATTGGCCGAAAAACATGGCATGCAAATTATATTTGTGATGTGTTTTATCTCGATTATAATTAGGCGTTGTGATCCGGAACACCTCAACTTGAAAACCCAGCTTAAAGTCACCCGGGTTTGCTTAATCATCGTTAATCCGGATTAATTAGCATCGGGGCCTTACATTTCTTCCCCTCTTAAAAAGATTTCGTCCTCGAAATCGCAAAACTGAGGATAACTCAATAAATCACAACATCTGAGTGTCTCAATCTCATTCATAGATACTTAAGGATCATCATGTATCAATGACAACTGATGTGTTCGTCTCAACGATCTACCACTTAATCAAAGTTCTCTATGATTCCACAAAGTTCAAAATATCGAGACAACATTAAACCTCACTTAACGAATCATATTGATCATCGCAAATGTAATATTTCCATATTTACCTGATTCTCAACTTGAAGTATAACGATATATTTCTCTTTGGCGTAGCAAATCTGCTCACCTTAAGCCAAATTTCAATCGTTTTCGTAGAAATTTTATCGTTCCTGGCATTTTTTCTCAACAATCTTAAGTTATGCCAAAATTTCTTATCAATTTTCTATCATCACATCACCGATCGGTAATTCTGGCTCTGCAAAATCTGAACCGATGCCATCCCAAAAGTTTTCTAAAACTTAAATTATAGGAAAATTCTACTGGTGAATAATGATTTCAGTCAATTCCCACTAAACCACCACTATTAATTAGACATGACTTCCAAAGTCTGGATATTTTCTCAGTTGATCCATCTGTATGGGTATGCTAAGCCATACTCATTGCTAACTTAGTATCCATTACATTCTGAAAATTGTTTCGAATTCTGATATTATCCTCGGATCTCAATCAGATACATCTATTACAAAACTCACTGTAACTAAACCACATTATCCATATCTTAAACATGTCGTCTTCTCATAGACATATAGACTATTACATGAAATCAATAACTTGTATTGAATAGTCAATCAATTTCGATTCAACTTGTTTCACAATCTCTGTTTGTAAATATTTGAGCTATAAAACTCAAAACTAGAAATTTCCCAAATTCATTGTGGTACTTACAAATCCTGTACTATCCCATTAGGTCTCGTATTTTTATCTTGACCTGCTGGCATGTCAAACAAATTGCCACAAAATTCAAAAATTTCTTCCTTTATACCATCCCGTCAGAAATAGGATCTCAGGAATGATACATCACATCATTCCCAGAATAACACTATGTTCTCTATAGTGTGCTTTCTGTTGTAATACGTCTTTCAAATCAGTAAAATTCGATGCTATATACTGATTTTTCATTCGCAACCAGCACTAAATGGCATACTAAATTTACTTGGTTGATAAGACAGAACCAATTTCTTCAATCAATATCTGTATGAGTCTGTCCTTCGAGTCCTTCCGATCGTCAAAATCCGAGGTTATCAAACTGTAAAGCAAACATCGATGCTACCATTGCACCTTGGACATTTAGGTTCAGTGCATCTGCTACTAGTTTCATTTTCCTTGATTTATATTAACTATCTAAGTCAAATTCTTTAATAAATCTAGTCATCGCTTATATCTCAAGAATATGCAATCATCTTGTCATGATACATTAGAACATATCTTCAAATCTTTGACATACATATTTGCACAACTACATATCTCCCTGAACCAGTTGACCCAAAACAACATTGGGGTTGTAGTCCATTTCAATTTCAGTTATGAAAACCGCTTTCTCATTCATCTGACCAATATGAATATCAAATTTCTTCTTGGTCAATTAGTTCATAAGTCAGGCTATCCTAGAATATTCTTCCGTAAAAGCCTGTAGTATCTGCCAAAATTCATAAAACTTTTCATCTTGAGTACAATGATTGGTCTTGGTCAAATTAGTACTATCTTTACTTTACTGGAATCAACAGGTATCTGGTGAGATGATATCACCTATCCCAAAACAACACTCCATTCACCCAAGATTTACACTTCGATAACGTGGTATACACTTTGAGCTTCATGAAGCGTCTGAATAATCAAATGTTCTGTGTGGTTCCTTCCGAATCTTGTATACACTAGTATACCACTGATGAATATGATTCCACTTCCGCCCAAAAGTTACGGAATATTTTCTTCATCAAATTCATAACTCTACCGGTATAGTTGTCAGACCACACGACATTTCCAAAAATTGCAAAATGTCTATATCTGGTTTGACCAATTGCCTAGAGAACATTTTCTCTTTTGACTCAACTGATGGTAACCAGAGTAAAAATCGTTCTTCTTATACATTAAAGTTCCTTACAACTTGATCAGTTACTTTTCGATCTTAGGCAGTGGGTATTTATTCTTGACAATAGCCCGATTCAACTGCCTTTATTCGATACACGTCTTCATAATATCATCTTTCTTCTTCACGAACAATACTGATGTTCCCTCAAGGTGACATACTTAGACATATGTACCAGTATCGAGGATATTCAGCAACTATTCATATATCTGTCAACTCTGCTGATGACATTCCGTACAGTGCTTTTGATATCAAATCCATTCCTCGTCATCAACGAATAGTTAAAATCAATTTCCTTCTTTAGTGAAATTCTTTCATTTCCTCAGGAAATCTTGGTAGGTTTTCTTACCTCTATAATATCAGTCAACCTCGACTCTTTTTGATAAGCATCAACTGCTTATTATCAATTATCCCTCGTTTTCCAAGTAATTCAACCATAATATTTTCATTGCTGATACTATCAGTATCTTAGCTTGCTACTCGTGGTGATAAACATTCCATTTGTATCCACAAGACGGTTAAAAATTCATTATACCCTGAAATCAACTTACGAGATCTTCAAAATTTATCAGAGTATCCATGCCCCTGATACAATCAAAACCATATTTCGACAACATCATTTAATTCAAATCCACAACACTATCAACAAACTGAAATCTGCAGTTCACTATTACAAGTGTGGATATTATAATTATCACTGCTGATGTATTTTCCCAATCATCATTATCAATGCACATTTGATGCAATATATGAAACCAATGATTTTATCTCAAAACAAACTCGTGCCGTGTGACCAATACACAACATGTATCTGTGATCACTAGCATCTCTATCAGTGCCAAAATCGAAATGGTTATATATCCTGGAGACATCTCAATCCCATTGTCAAGGTATACTCTCTGGTCTACAGGTAATTAACTGCTGCTGAAACTGAGTGGTCTTAAAGACTAACCACCATGATATCTACCCCTAGCTCAGGGTATTTGTTGTTATGGCTGCATCTATTCCCGAGTAAGTAACAGACATTCTCTGTCTGGCCACAATAAATATCAGTTCTTATTATTCTTTCAAATGGATCAGTAGATATTTACATCCACGGTGACCTCAAAAGATTTGGTATTCTACACTCTCATAGTCCCTTTAGAACTACTAGAGCTGGATAAATTTGAGTGATACTTCTGAAACTTTTCCAGGATTACTTGGATTATCGCAATGATAGTCACTTCATTCATCCTTACTCCAGTTCTAATTACTTCGCACCACCTTGGTGTCTTATTCCTTAGTCAAAATCTAATCTCTTCACTATTGAATAGCTATTGAGATTAAGCAGATATTTCCATTTCTCAAGTCCACGATAATCAATTATCATTTTCCATGTCATCAATACCACTACTCTAGATAGTCTCATCTAAAAGAGTTCATAGTGAAGTTTTTATTCATATTTCGGACACAAAAACTGGAACTAAATTACGACAGTCCCCATATCCAAGTCCCCATTCAAACCAATTCTCGTTGTTTCTCACAACAACTACACTTGATCCTTCAATTGAAATATTGCTAGTTTCAATATTCTCAAGTTCTAAATTATCATCTTGGCGTACACAGGTTTTGACGTAAACTCATACGTATAACCTTGGTCTTTCAGACTTAAATTCCCGATGTCAATCGACGCAAAGCATTTTAATTAGTTCTAGATCATCCCACTAATCACAAGGATAAGTCCCAAAGTGATAAATACAATTTCCAATAATGGACACATTATCACTAAATTATAGTGTAATTAACAGTTTATAGTGTCTACAGATTCAATAGTAGCTCTTAAAGTCTATATCACAGCTACCTGTCCAAACACTAACTGTCCAACACAATTCATACATCTCAAGTCATAGATGTTATCATCATTCATTCTACATCAACATCCTATCAGCAACTATCAGTGCTAACAGATAAAATTCTCAAAATTATATGCAACTCAGCATAATATATGCAACTCAGCATTCACATTCTCTAGATTATGAGCAACTCGGCATATTAAAATACTCAGAGATATGACATCTCATTATTCATGCTTACTAATCCAGTACATGCATAAAATCTCATTATCGAACATGTAAACATAGCAGGCAAGAGCATATAAATCAGATAGTCAGACACATGCACAAACAATTCATTTGTGTCTATACTCAGTGTCCTAACTCTAGTTCGAGCATATCCCAGATTATGCTCTGATACCAACTGTGAGGGCCCGGTCCTAATCATACGTTTAATTAACACACGATTGTTATATTAACGTAAACAGCGGAAGATTTAGTTAAAAACTTTCAAAAAAAGTGACCCTCAAAATTTTCGCATTTTGTTTCTAAAACATTTCCGAATAGTGAAAATATGTATTTCCAGTTTTACATCTAACATGATATTCATCGCATAAGCATTACATATAAATTCTCAGTAAAGTAATACTTAAAAATACAGATACTCAGGGCATACCCCGGTAATTTAAAAACATAAGTAAAAATACTAAACAACTACTGGGACTCAAAACATAAATCGTATACCTGAGCTCGCTCTCAAGGAGCTCTGGTATTTATCGATGCTTCATCTCGAGCATCCACAGTACGTCCACCTGCAATACCTGTCATGTCCATCCAACAAAGACATGACAGCCCCCCGCGAAGGGGGTCAGAACCCCAGTACGAGAAACAGATAAAATCACAGTGTATGACAAATAACATGCGATGTATGCCGTGCATGAATGCAAATGCACATGAAGGGTATCAAATCTCGAATATTCCTGTCTCAAGGATCCAAAGGAAATCATCAATCACTCATCAGTGCTCGAGCAGGATGTGACACGCTCCGCGCTCCGATCTATCTCTCAGTCGAGCCATCGGCGGTCCATCATCCTCGTGTCTGGGCGACGTCGGCACGCTCGTCGCTCCGGCATCCCTCAGCTCACTCTCACTCCTGCCGAGCCAACGGCTGCCCATCATCCCCAGACACGCATCACTCATACCAAGAAAAGATATAGGTACCAAGAACGAATCAATAGGCTCAACATGACATGCTCAATGTCCATGCGTGTCAATGCATCATGCAATATCATAATCTCATGTGATGCACCTCAAATCTCATGTCATCATATATCATGCAGTCAATGTACCATGTAATTCACATACTGCAAATCAACTTATCACATAGTCACATAAGGAGCAAGTTATGACAAGTAAATCATACCCGGGAACATCACATGTCTTTGCCAGACATTGTGATAAAACCCGTTTTCTACGTACCTCGGACCAGTAATAATTTACCGAGTGCTCCAAAATAGTCCCGAAATTATTTAACCTGGTCATAAATACTACAAAATTATCACTAAGTGTTTAAATGACACCAAAGCTAAAATAAGTTTTTAAAGGTGTTTTCCTACTGATTTTTCCTTCAAAATCAGACTGACCAGTTTTAGTAGAAAATTCATAATAAAATCATATGACTTCCAAATGACCCGATTCCAGTGCTCAAAGTTCCAAAACTCAAAGGACTTCATTTTCTTGTCTAATAGTGTCGGGCTAATTCTTCCAGTAAAAGTAGTTAAAACACTAAATACCCAGCTTTTGAAATTCTGTTTTCAATCTCGAGCAGTGTTTGTAAAATCGCCATAACTTTTTCATTTTAAAACCAAAATGGGTAATTCCAGTGGCAAACGACAGAAAACCCAAACTACGAAAATAGTTATTTCTGGAGAGTTTTCGAAATTCCTAGCCGAAAATGCTCAGGAACTCGGACAACACTCTGCATAACATTTTCGCCCACATGCAGAACATGATTTGCACACATAAAGTATAAAATTCATATTTAATTGAAAATAAGTCCAAAATAAGTCATTCTTTTTTTAAATTCAAGAGAATGAAAATATCTACAAGGTCATGTAAAAATCGACAACAGAATCGAAATTAAACTTTGTCAAAAGTTCGAAATTCTACACTGCATGTGCATTTCCAGCACATGCAGAGTTGAATCTGGCATAGTTTAGTAAAATGGGCGTAACTCACTCAAATCAATTCCAAATGATCCCAAATTTCAGCCACAGAACAACAACTCAAATATCTACAACTTTTATTTGAGGATCACAGTAAGATTCCGAAGTTAGGGTAGTCGAAAATACAGAGCCATATACTGCATGCAACCATAGTTTCTGCTGAAACTCATGGCAGTATGAGTTTCACCTCTTTATTCATAAACATAACTCTAAAATCGACCCAACCAGCATAAAATCGAAGATTACAGTATAAAAGGGAATGATATACCTCCCAAGCTTTCAAAAATACCCAAAGCCTTGAAGCTCTTCTAAAATCCTATCCAATTCCTAACTTGCATGCAAGATTTGAGCATGTTTTAATGGAGGAAAAGGAGGTGGAGCTTTTCGAATTTAATGGAGGAAGGAGGAGAGGATGGCTTGCTTGTGGGAGTGAGGAAAGTGAGAGGGAATATCAGATTGTTGGAGTAAAAGGCAATCCCATGCCTTGAAATAGGTGAGGGGCGATGGAAACAAGGCCAATTTTATGAATTTTTTAAGTCATTCCATGCCCCAATAAACCCATGTGTCCCAAATATAATTTAAGTGATGAATTTTGCATGTATTGGCCGAAAAACATGGCATGCAAATTATATTTGTGATGTGTTTTATCTCGATTATAATTAGGCGTTGTGATCCGGAACACCTCAACTTGAAAACCCAGCTTAAAGTCACCCGGGTTTGCTTAATCATCGTTAATCCGGATTAATTAGCATCGGGGCCTTACAAGTAAAGGCAGCGGACTTTGAACCAGTAGAGGCCATCGGACTCTGAACCGGTAGAAGCCAACGAACTCGACCAGCGGACTTCGAGAAGCAGACTCGACTAGCAGACTTCCAAAAATAGCCCAGAAAGCAGAATATGACCGTTGCAATGTTTGAAAGCTTACCAAAACTGTCACAACGGCTATATTCTTGTATCTAACGTATATATCATTACTTGAGGATATATATACATGATTTGGAAGCTCATAACAGCTGATTGAAGATCAGTCAAAGCCTTCCAAAGCAAACCCACTTATGATTCAAATGATGAACTTTAAAGACAAAACCTGCTAAATGAAACACTCCTCAAACCTTTTGGCAACACTTACCTTGCTATATTAGATTCATTATGGAATTATTTGAGCCTTTGTATTCATTCTATTCATTGTATTTGTGAACTAAAATAGAAGAGTGAATACAATTATAACAGTTGGTGATTTTCACAACTGGGTGAGATCTTTGCATGTGGGACATTAAAGAACATGCTCTTTGTGGACTGTGCGGGCTAGGAGTTTAGGCTATCTATGTGGTATTAGCCTAAGAATGTTGTATACTGAAAAGTGTAAACCAGACCTTCTATTGTATCCTTCCATGAGATGGAAGAAGGGGAGACGTAGAAACATTTGTGCTTCAAACTTCGAGAAACAGATTCTTGTGTTATTTACTTTACTACATTTATTTACCTTACTGTTTTTACATATTTTCTTGCATACCTTTAAAATGTCTTTCAAATGGTTAATCGGTTATAGAATGAGTTATGTCGAGTGTCTTCCGCTCGGTTTTGAAATCGAACTCGATATAATCTCTCGATGCAATTATTTCAAGAACACGAGCTATAGAAACTCAAGTTGGTTGAACTTTTGTGTGGATTGGCAACCCACCCCCGCAATCGATCCTGACAAGTGGTATCAGAGCGGGTCGTTCTTGAAATTTTAACCGATTTTAGACGAAAATCTTTTAAAGAAAACTTTTTCATGAATATGAAATTAGTTTCATAGCATAATTTTCAAGAACATGGTGTATGAAAATTTTTAGCATAAAAAATCAATTTCATTGTATTTATTTTGCACGAAAATAATTTTAAAATCTATTTTAAATATTCAAATTTTCTTTCATTACGTTCTAAACTCATTTAAGTTTAAAATTGTTATCTTGACATTTTTTCTAACAATTTTCGAAGTATTTTAGTTTTCTAGCAGCTTACAGCGACTTTGGGAAAATTACATAACTTCTTGCTCGGATGTCCAAATGACGAATCGTTTTTTACGTTGCAAAGTACACTCATAGAGGATCACAACGGTATAGGTCATGCAGCCTAATTATTCACGTGGAAAAGCAGTTTGACCAAGTGTGCTGGTGCTGAAAAGATTAAATGAACATTGTTGAGTTTTGTCAAGAAATTCAAGTTGCCAAGTATGCTTCATCCATCATCAAAAAATGTTATTTTTGTTCAAAAATTAAATGTGCATCGCATTGCATTTATATTAATTTATTTTACCCTACACCATTTGCCCCTCACTTGCTCAAACTTTCAAACCTTTTAAAATTAAGGGGAAAAGTTTAATCTCAATCCTTGAGGGGTAGAAAATTTTATTTGTCTTCCTTTTTTATTCACATAAAAGGGGGAGAAATTAGGAATGGCAACGGGGGCGGGTATGGGACGGATTTGGCCAATCCCAGGACCCGCCCCGCTACACATAAAACCCGGACCCACCCCGCCCCGCCCCGCCCCGCTTAGACCTGTGAACCCGGCGGGTTTACCCGCCCCGGTTCCAGATTTTTTTTATATTTTATTTTTTAAAAAAAAAATTAGTTAGAAATCAATTTTGAAACACAAAAGTTGAGTTTTGTGATTAAATTTCATGTTTTCTCTAGTAAATATTTATAATAAGCATTGCAAAACTATCTTTAAGCTACTAAATATTTATTAAATTGGTCTTATTTCCTTCAAAATGTCAAACTTCTTTAACATGAACACATGAATTTTGATATAAAATTAAATAATGACATTATTGTTCAATCAAAGAAGTAAAATGCATAATCAATATCAATTTTTTTAAAAAAAATAAAAATGTATAGCGGGGCGGGTCCGGGCGGGTACGGCCAATCCCAGGACCCGCCCCGCTTCCAAACCCGATTGAAGCGGGTCCAGAACCGCCCCGGCGGGGCGGGTTCAATGCGGGTCCGGGTTTGAACCCGTCCCATTACCATCCCTAGGAGAAATATGTTGTTTTTAAAAATACGATTTCTTGTTATTGAACATTGTGCTTTAATGTTTATATTTTTATTCAAGTTTTGTGATCATAAAAAATGGGGAGATTGTTGGGTTTTGGAAACCCGAATAATCTTGATTTTGATGTTAACAAAATTTGTTATTGTGTTGCTAACATATTTCATCAAGTGTGCATTGAATAGATCTTGATTAAGAGCTTGATGATTAGCAAAGAAAGGTTTTGAAGTAAACTGGACCAGTAGACACAAATAAAGGTCTACTGGACTAGTAGACACAACCAGTAGACCCCGAGCGCTGCTGATTAAATTGATCATATCTCATAGCTCGGATATCGAAACAACCTGATTCCAAAGCAGTTGAATAGCCAACTCAATTTACTACAAGTTGTATTTCAGGTCAGCATACCTGATTCGAAGGTTTACATGATGAAAACATGTTTGCATGAGCTTGCTGGTGCAAAGCTGAAACAACAGCGGGCATATTGTAGCAGCTTTGATATATCGGTCACAATCTAAGCTCATTTATCGAAACATGACGATTCAGTATGGTTTGGAAAGCTAAAAAGAAGATCTACAAATCATCTTTAGAAGGAAAAAAAATTGAGTCGGACTTTAAGATGGTCAAAAAGCTTCTGCAAGTCACGCAATGTGCTGCTACATCTAGCAAACTTACAACAGGTGCATCGCCTCGTATTTCGAGCATAACTCTCTCATACGAACTCGAAATCGAGCGATTCTTGATTCTATGGAAAGCTAAGAGAAAGAACTACAACTTTTATGTTGATTACTTTGCCCAGAAATCAACGAATCAAGATCTATAACCAAGAGAACAGAACAACAGACTTTGGACAGCAAGGTTAGCAGCAGAACTTGAGCCAGCGGACTTCGAACTAGTAGAGACCATCGGACTTCGAAGTAGTAAAGGAAGCAGTAAAGGCCAACAGACTTTGAACCAGTAGAGGCTAGCGGACTTTGAACCAGTAGAGGCCAGCAGACTCGACCAGCAGACTTCCAAAAATAGCCCAAAAAGTAGAATACGACCGTTGCAATGTTTGAAAGCTTTCCAAAACTGTCACAACGGTTATATTCTTATATCTAACGTATATATCATTACTTGGGGCTATATATAAATGATTTAGAAGCTCAATAACAGCTGATTGAATATCAATCCAAGCCTTCCAAAGCAAACCCACTTATATTCAAATGGGGAACTTCAAAGACAAAACCTGCTAAATGAAGAGCACTTCCCAAAACTTTTGGCACCACTTACCTTGCTATATCAGATTCATTATGGAATCATTTATGCATTTGTATTCACTCTATTTATTGTATTTGTAAGCTAACATAGAAGATTGAATACTATTGTAACAATTGGTGATATTGGGTGAGGTTTTTGCATATGAGACATTAAAAAACATGTTCTTTGTGGACTGTATGGGCTAGGAGTTTGGGTTATCGGTATTGTATTAACCTAAGTAGGTTGTATACTAAAAAGTGTAAACAATGTTTTTTTTAATCTTTTGTTTGATCAATTTAAAAAACTTGGTCTAATTTTTGGTATAGATTATACTGGTTTTCTCTTTAGTTTATTATATTATATATGTGTTTTTTTTTATGATAGTCATATAAACTACATATGTTAAAACAAAAAATAGAATAGAATCTAAGACCCATTTGGTTTGGCTCGTGCAATATAGGACGGTACATGTTTATGTTTCAAATATTTTAGAAATTTTTCAATCAAATTTTTTTTTTTTTTATTTTAAATTCTTTGAACTAAGAGATCATTTCAGACATCAACTTGATTATTTAAAACATAATATATTGCATAATAAATTTTTTGTCCGCCTTTCCTTTTCAATTTTTTTTTCAATTAATTATTTTGTATCAATTTAAAATTCATAAAAACATTTTTTTAAGAAAATTTAATAGATATTGCAAATGCATCAGAAATTCTTTTAAAAGTCAAAAAGGGATTAAGAAAATATTGAAGGGAAGCAGAATTTTCAAGTTACCAACTACTTTTTTAGGAAAAAAGATGTCTTTTAATTTGTATTTACCAAGAATAAGAGGTTTTTCTATTTTAAAAAAAAATGGGATAGATCATAAGTAAGAACTCGTTTAAGTAATCTTCATATACAATTTATAATTTATAAGCAGAAAGTAAGAATACATGGCATAAAATTACTTAAAAGTAAACTTAAGGAAATTATGAGGTTTTTTATTTATTTAAGCACTTAATTTTGATCAAATATCCTTCCAAGTCTTGGCCATAAAATCTTGTGAAATTTATGTTATTTTTTTATAATAGCTTCTAGACTTCGTTTTCGCAAGAAAAGCTTACAAACTATACTATTTTCACCCCTTTCTTAAATATGTAAAATAAACTAATAAATAGTGCACTTTTGTTAATTAAAGGTTCCACGGCCTGGTGGTGACTGGTGAGGACATTGGACGCTTAATCTACTGAAGGGTTTAATGATAAAATCGGATCAACTACCGACTTTGAGGAATGAATTTCATAAAAGATTTATCCCCTGATGTTTAATGAATCTATCCAATTTGCATACAAAATACTAAGGATGGATGGATGTCTTCACGGACCATTACATCTCAGAATTTTAAAGAAGCGTGTCCTAAATTACAACCTTTTATGAAAAACAAGGCCCCAACAAAGATTAGTAGCTGAAATTAGTACCTGGTTATGTGAAGCATCATTGATCTATTCTCCTACGTTGTTGGCTCGCTGAAATCATCCAGGAGCCGATGCACGTGCCACCTATTATCGATGATATGCTAAAAATCAGCATTTTATTATTCGGACACCATACACAAATCACGACTAACAAAAGAAAAAGTGGGCATCACAAGTGCAAAAAAACTTAGGAAGATTTGATAGTACATTAGATAATGTTTCTCAATGACATAATATCTTGTGGTCATTAAGGGAACCATGTGATCATAAATTAGAACTGTATAATCCCATGTAGTGGCCAAAATCAAGTACGGGGAAATTTTTCATCTACTCCAGATCAAGAAGGGGACTATGGATAGAAGTCAGTTTATCGACTGGTACTGTACAACTGAGGCATTACCTGAGCCGTGTACATGGAGCTTTCAGCGAGAAATTTGACAAACTCTTGCTTTTTTATATCGTAGTTGACCTTGACATGGTCTAAGTACGACTGCTCTCTCTGAAGATCTTCCACCATCCGATCCTTCTTCCATTTTGTTTCCTTCATTTGATTTTCAATCTCCAAGTATTTCTCATGGTGGCTCAAGTTTTCAAAGCCAATTGGAAACTTGATGCCTCCCCTTGAAAGAGAAAATTCAAGTGATTAATTAAATCATCGAATATAAGCGATGAAGTAAGAGATGTATAAATGTGAAAGTTTCCACAGATTAGGAGTTTGGATCTTCAAGTAAGGCATATGATTCATCCACTCGCCCACACACAACACAGACACACAGTTCAATTATGAAAGGAACTACTTCATAATATAAAGCAATAAGCCCAATTTTTTTTTACCGAAGAGGACCCAAACGAGGACCCAAACGGAACATTCCAGGACTTCTAATCATCCCTCCATCTAGAGATATGGCTCCATTTGGTATATAAGGAAGAGCCTTTAGCATGTCTTCCCTTGATTTGTACACTTGCAACCTCGATAACAGGTTATAGAACAATGTTTCTCTGAGGCCAAACCCACTCTTCGTAATATAGTACAAGTGAGTTCTGTCAATATTTATCATATTCACGGCAAAACCAAGAAAGCCAGGAGGAGTTTCCCCATTTATTAGTCTTGGTTTTAGGAGATCAAGCCTCCGTTGAGGGTCATCAGCTATAAACTCGCCAGGATATGGCCTAGATAAAAACCCAAAGGATGGAGCATAAACTTGAGTAATTAGTGAAAAGCTAATTCATAAATTAACAATTACAGCTTTAGAAGTGTATACGTTAGATTTTCAAGGCAAATGACAAGAAATGGGTCATCGAGGGACCTCCCAGTCGAAGCTGCAAGTGCATGAAGGCCCAAGCTTTTATTTATTAAACCTTCTTTGTTGTATGCTTCCAGGGCCTTGACACCTTCATATGTCTTGCAGATCACTGCTAGCATGGTTTCTAGGCCCAAATACTCCGAAAGAAGTCTAAGTCCCACAATTAACAGCAAACATTTGAAGTCAAATACAAATTTCCAGAAGGGAAACCGGAGAATAAAGAGAAGTGAGCAAACCTGCTAAGGCTGTCATCATCAACTTTTCCAAGTGTGGCAACAATGCCGAGCACATCTTTTGTCAACGGATGATCAGAAGCCTGAGATTCAGGTTGAGTTTTCAACCTACACAAAAGGGCAGCTGCGGATTTCTCATGCTTAAGAATATGGACAAGTGTCTCTTCTTCACTCTTCGAAAGGTCAAGGTCTTGGTTTTGTGTTCCAGAGAAACTTGTTTTATGATACTTTTCAAGAGTTGCTACAATAACAAGTGGGTGAAAAGTTAAAGAATAGATTATGATATAGTCAGCGAGGAGGGATAAATCAGTAGGTCAATTTAACCCAGACAAAACGCAATAATCACACACTCATAAGATATTTGTGATGCAAATTGCAGAGAAATAACTGCCATGTGGCATACGTATTTCTTACATATACAATAAACTCTGCTATAGTCGGTGACAATGCACAAAGTTGTTCATCGTAAGGAATATATATGTTCAATATTTACAAGTCAAGAGCAATAATCTTAAGCATCCCTTGATTCTCTTATTGAAAGCATGAAATTTGGTAGTAACTGCACCTGGCTGGAAAGACCAGGTGGAATCGGATAGACAGATACCTCTCATATCTAGAATTGATTCCTCCAACTTAATTTTAAGAGTCTTCAAGTATTTAACATTGTCCTCATGATGCTTAATGTTTTGACCCAGCTCCTGTAGATCGTCCTGAAGTTTCTGCAACAATACATCCACATATCTTTCGGGTCATTATTGTTTATCAAGCAAAAAAGATAAAACCAGAAGGATCAGGAATGTAAGAGACAACTACTCTTTTCAAATCGGGAAGCAATTAACGGTCAACACATCATCTTATGCATGACCAAATAAACAGAAACATCGGAGACTCAAGGAGAATTATTGATAAACCTTCGAATGAATTATAATTGATTCAGCCTGCTGATTAAGCGCTGCATTTTGCATACCCTCCCCCAAAAACACATGAGCCGAATTCTGACCAGCATGATTAAGTGCTGCTGGTGGGTCAGAGATAACCATTGTCCCTGAATTGTTTGGCTGCTGGCATATCAAGTACATTGTCAGTTTTAGTTTTTTAGATATGATCAAGACACAAAAAACTATATGTCTAAAATCCAAAAAGATAGTGAAGAAGGCATTAAACTTTTCTATGTGATCACGGATATAAAAGTGTTTACTCTTCAGGATTATTTTCTTCCTTCTGAAATTTACACACTCTAGAGCTCAGAACAAAAACAAAATGGTACCAGATAAACTCAGTTAGAGTAAATTCCAAAGTTATCGATCAAAATAAACTGTTTCGCAATTTTCCGCTGCATATACAAGGAGATTCATGTCTACAAAGTGAATTGTAAGCCAAGATTCAAAGTTTGTCCTTGCGCCAACTTACTACTTTTCACAAAATAAGTACATTTATACGACGAGATAATCAGTAAAAATTAAACTGTCATTAATCACAAAAGGGACATAGCAAGGTTGAAGCACTAAAAAAAAAATTGTAGAACAAATAAATGCTACACGGCAGCAAATAAATCAATCTGGAAACAAATTAGGTAGACTGCAACAAATTAAAATGAAATAATCCTTCAACACACGAAACTCCACTTTCTCCTTCTCAGCATTTTCAAATTTTGCATCAGGTCTAATCACACTGTCCACAAACAAGCTGCATTTTCCCCAAAAATGAATATGAATAAAACTAATGTAAACACACACAATGTATGCACGTAAATCGTGATCACTTCTATATGTAGTGGTTGCATGCTTAACATATACGGTCCCATGTACATAAATGAACTAGAAACACCTCAAACAAACATAAAATCTCAATTGACAACTTAATTAAAAAAAACACCAAGAAGGGGAAAAAACAAATTAATTACAGAAAAACAACTTAATTATTGAACCTGCGGTGATATCTCGGAATCTTTAGACGTCCACTTGTGATCCCCTCCGCCAAACATCGTCGGACGGCGAGGGTGGCGCTGCTGACGGAGAGAAGAGAGAGCAAGAGAGTAACCCACTGAAAGATCGAAGAAGACTGAAAGTAGCACGAAGTACTTTGTTTACTTCTCATATTTTAATAATAATAATAATAAGGTTGAATTAAAAAAGGGCAAAAAACGGACAATCATGATGTAGTCTTTAGCACTTTACCCGTAACTTTTCAAAATATATATTTAACTCCCTGAATAATTTTAAATAGTGTACTTAACCCCTGAACAATATTCAGGAACAACTTTTCCAACTATTCTGGCTGTAAATTCCCTCACGTGCGTCGCACATGCCACGTTTGAGGTATGTATTTCTTTTCATTTATTTTCTGTATGAATTTTACGAGTATACTCATTACAAAATACATGAAAAATATTTTTACGAGTATATCACGGTCAATGAACTTTTCTCGTAAAATTCTCATAGAAAATACATGAAAAGATATACATACTCTCGATCGTGACATGTGAGACACATATGAATGAATTTGCCAGAATATTCGGGAAAATTGTTCTCGAATATTGTTTAGGGGATTAAGTGCACTACTTAAAATTGTTCAGGGGGTTAAGTGCGCATTTTGAAATGTTAGGGGGTAAAGTGCTAAAATGGTTAAACGTTAGAGGATTATCCGCTTTTTACCATTAAAAAAATTTATGGAGTTTAAATTAAAATAAATTATAGATAATACTAAATTGAGAGAAATAAATAATTAAAAATAGAATATATGATATTTGTTAGATAAATAAATAAATTTAAATACCATTATATTTTTGTTATAAAAGGTAAACATATATTTTTATCGGCAAATTGGGAATAAATCCCCAAAAACAATGTTTACTTTTTGTTCAATACCAAGTCAGACAAATCTTTTGTTTAACTCCATACTTCCAAAAAAATTCACATTAAGTATATTAATATTGTAAATCTCCATTTTACCCTTTGTTTATATAGAGTTTGGATCTCTGTCTTCCTCAAATCTCTTCTAATTTCTTCCATTGTTTGAAGAATTTATGATCATCACAGCATCACATCAGTTTCTCTGTTAATCTTCGCCATCGAACCCTTGCTTGCCATCTCACATTTTTCATCTTTAAACTTCAGCAAGCACTCTGGCCACCCATTGGAGGTTCTGGTTTTCCACCCTTCAATCGTTTGTTCACTGCTGCTCGATTTGTGGGAAATTTCTGGTAATTTTGGAGTGAAACTTTCAAGATTCTGCTGCATATCGTCTCTCATGGTTCAATGTGCTTCGACATTGGTATCTCTTTCATTTTGCTGCACAATTGAAGCCCTATTAGGTGTTTAATTCACTTGTATTCGTTAGGATTTGTTTATTGATTTGGCATCGATTGAGGCACTCTTACACAGCTAGAGTTCTCACTTTTCTCTGATGCTTCAATCTTGCTGCTTTGTGTGTGATCTTTCCCTTGGTTTGAGCTCCCTGCATTGCTTTGATACAAGTTGGGGTTTTGAGTGCACTACAAGTGTTCATGGAATTGTCTAGGAAAGGTTGTTACTGTATTTATGAGTTTTATTCTGCTGTTGAGAGCTCACACTCTGACTCAACTATACTTGAGAATGTTACAAGAATGCTTTATAAAATTTGTGTCCAGCGGTTATCAGCTCATGAAATTGTAAAGGTGCATATCTTGCCTGTCATAGCTGATGACAAAAAGGTAACAAGGCTGAAAGATTTTATGATAGAGTACCTTTCATATGCCATGTTTCACTTAAACTCGAGTTTTAATAGCTGTAGCAGAAAGGGAATGCATTAGTACAATACTGCGTGAGAATGCTTTGATTTCAACAAATTTTGGCTATAGATTGTTTATTGAGGCAAGTTCAAGTGTTTGGAGAAACACTAGCTAAGGATGGAAACATCTTGCTAATGGTTTTCAAATGGAAAAGAGATCAAGATATATAAAGGGGATCCAACACATACACAACTATATAAATGAGTTATATGTTGTAAATTCTCTGTTTTTAACGAGACAAGTTCAAGTGTTTGCCTCCATTGAACGTTATAATACATTGTAAATATTATGTTATATCTTTTGGTAAGAAATTTTGCACAGTTATGTATTTTTATAATACAGAAAATGACTACCTTAGGTAGAAAATAATATACCAATATTCACGGTGTGGTTAATATATATGATACAAATTAGCTTATATGATTATATAGTACCATAAATTAGTATAAATAGTACCACAAATTAGGTTATCGCGTACCATAAATTATGTTATCGCGTACCACAAATTATGTTATATAGTACCACAAATTAGCTAATATAATACCACAAATTAGTATATATAGTACCACAAATTAGCTTATATAGTACCATAAATTAGTATATATAGTACAACAAATTAGCTTATATAATACCACAAAATATGTTATCTAGCACCACAAATTATGTTATATAGTCAGTAGTATATATAGTACCACAAATCATTATTTTTGGTGCCATAATCAGATATTTAGTACCATAGAGTAACTTATATAGTACAACAAATTTTGTTATTTAGTACCAAAAATTATTTAGTATCACATATTAGCTTATATAGTACCACAAATCAGTATAGTTGGTACTATAAATCAGTATAGTTGATACCACAAATGTGATGGCTCGTTCCTAGTGTGGTGTTTAATTAACACAATGTTTAATTGGCGTAATCAGCGGAAGATTTATTTCAAATGTCCAGTCAAAAGGCCCTAAAATTTTTTTCGCTTTTAAGTGATACATATATAAAGATACTGAAAATATGTAATTCCAATTCCCAATTCAACATGTTGATCATAACATAAGTATCACGTATACCATTAGTAGAATACTTAAAATACAGATACTCATGGCATACCCCGATAATTTAAAATGTAATTAAAAATAATCTAACAACTACTGGGACTCAAAACATAAAACATAAACCTGAGCTCGCTCTCAAGGAGCTCTGTATTCATCGATGCTTCACCTTGAGCATCTATAGTACGTCCACTAGTACCACCTGTCAGGCCCATACAACAAAGACATGAAAGCCCCCCACGAAGGGGGTCGAACCCAGTACGAGAATAAATAATTCATGTCAAGAATGACAAAGTATCATGCAATGCATACCATGTATGAATGCGATGTATGAATGGCTATAAAGAATCGAATCTCAAGATACAAATATCTGAGTCCAAAGGAAAGTATAATCAATCAATATCAGCTCGAGCAGAGGGTAACATCACACACACTTTGCGCTAGGAGAATCATCTTGTGATGTGCTCGTTATCCCTCGTGTCTAAGTCCGGTAGCAACGCGCGTGACTACATTTGATACATACACTGCCTGTCATCGTCGTGCCCGTCGTCCCCGACACTCAGAGTAAATCAACTCAGTCATCATCATGGATATCAAAGAAGTGGATAGATCAATATGATATGCCCATGAATCATATATGCATCATATGACATATGCAACTCATTATGTCATGCAATCTCATGTGAAAGTCAATACATATAATGTAATTCACATATCATGTAGTCCAATGTATCTCAACATGTCATATAATCACATAAGAATCACATAGTGACAATTAAATCATATAAATCAATCAATGGCATGTAAAATCATACAATAGCATCATTACACGTCTTCGTTAGACGTCATGATAAAACTCATTTCTACGTACCTCATAACCCAATCTAATCTACCGAGTACTCCTCAAATCAAACCCAGAATCTATTAACCTGGTCATGTAAATTCCAAATGACACTAAGTGTTCGAATAATGCATTGAATCAAATGCAACATCTAAATATTGACCCTTAGCATTTTTCTTAAATTTTCAGCTTGAATCATTTCGTAGAAAAATCACTTTAAATTCATATGACGTCCAAATGACCCGATTCTGGTGCTCAAAGTTCAAAAACTTAAAGGAATTCATTTCTTATCTTATAATGTCAAGCTGATTCCTCCATTTAAAAGTAGTCTAAACACTAAAAACGTAGCCTTTAAAAATCTGTTTTCCAGCTTGAGCGGTTTTAGTAAAATCGTCATAACTTTCCCATTTTAATTAAAATTGGGTGATTCCAGTGGCAAATGACAACCAACTTAAATCACTACAAGTTCTTATTTCTAGACATGTTTCGGAATTCCTAGCCAAAATGATTAGGAACCCGAAGAACACACTGCATGGGTATCTCCGCCCACATGCAGGACATAGATTGAGCACTTAAAGTATAAAGTCCATAACTAATTGCAAATGAGTCCAAATTAAGTCTTCGTTTTTTTCAAATTCAATATAAATTAAAAGATCTACAATGTTTATTTGCAGATTGTCAACAAATTCGAAAAGAAACTTTGTCAAAAGTTCAGATGTCTACACTACATGTGCACTTACAGTACATGCAGAGTCAATTCTGGCACTCCTTAATAAAATGAGTATATCTCACTCATTGTAAATCCAAATTGCCTCAAATTTAACCACAAAACAAAAACTCAAAACTATACAACTTCTATTAGAGGCAACATTTACAAATTCGAACTCTAAGTAAATCAAAAAGTCTACATACGTTACTGCATGTGCTGTTAAAATCTGCAGACTTAAAGTTTCAGCAACTATCTCTAAATTTCTCATATGTTTGCACCATAATTCGACTACTACACATAAATTCATGTTGATAAAACTGAAAAATCATGTTATACCTTCCATTAGCTTCAAGGGTTTAGCACCAAACCATCACCATCATTCATTCCTAGCTTGAACTCCCACAAAATGCTCCAAACTTGAAAATCCTCGCATCTAACTATCACACTTGCCTTGTAGTTTCTAATCTTCAATTGCATGTAGCATGCACTCAAGATTTCAAGAGAATTTGTTGCTAAAAGTGGCTGATTTTCGGAAATGAAGAGAGAAGGTGGAGGAATTTGGTGGGGAACTGAAGAGAGAGAAAAGAAATGATGTTGAATTATAAAATAAGAATCCTCAATCTGAAATGGGAGGATAGGGGCGTAAGTTTCCATGCTACTTTGCATGGTTTTTAATGTATTTGATGTATTGTGGAATTCATGTGTCAATACACCACTATCTTGCAAGATTAAAGGTCCAAAATCATGTATTAAACATGAGCTAAATTAGTTAGTGGCATGTGTTCTCCAAGTGCCATGTGATCATACACATGCTCATGCACTAAAAACATGTTCCACTAGTTGCTTGACTCATCGTAGTCCGAAACACCTGAATTCAAAGTATATACTTTTAATTATCCGAGTTTGTTTAATCGTCATTAATCCGGATTAATTTGCATCAGGGCCTTACACGTCTTCCCCTCTTAAAAGATTTCATCCTCGAAATCGCAAAACTGAGTATAACTCAATAAATTAAATCATATGAGATGTCTCAATCTCATTCATAGATACATAAGAATCATCACGTATCAGTGACATCTGATGTGGTAGTGTCAACGATATACCACTGAATCAACTTCTCTATGATTCCACAAAGTTCAAAATATCGAGGCAACATTGTTCCTCACCGTACGAATCGTATCGATCATCGAAAAGATAATATCCTCAGATATATCTGATTCTCAACTTGAAATACTAACGATATATTTCTCTTGTTGGCGTAGCGAATCTGCTTACTTTAAGCCAATTTCATTCGTTTTTGCGGAAAATTTATCGTTCCTGGCATTTTCTGAACAATCTCAAGTTGCGCCAAATAGTCCTTATCAACCTCATCTCAGCATATCAGCGATTGGTGATTCTGGCTCTGCAGAACCTCGGCCAATGCCATCCCGATAGTTGTCTGGAACAAAATTCTAAGAAAATTCTACTAGTAAATAGTGATTTCTATCAATTCCCACTAAATTCATCACTATTAATCGAGACATAACTTCCAAAGTCTGGATACTTCTCTCAGTTTGTCTATCAGTCTGGGCATGATAAGCAATACTCATTGCTAACTTAGTACCCTTGACATTCTGAATTTTTTTTTTTAAAATCTGATAGTATCCTGGATCCCTATCAGATACAATTGTTACAGAAACTCACTGTAACGAAACCACATAATCCACATCTAAAACATGTCGTTTTCCCATAGGCTTACAAACTTTCGTATGAAATCAATATCTTGTATTGAATAGTCCATCAACCGGATTCAACTTGTTTCATAGCTAGATCTAAACAATTTGAGCTATAAAACTCAAAGCTAGAAATTTCTCAAATTCATTGTGGCACTTATAATTTCTGTAGTATTACATTTGGTCTCATATTTTCATCTTGACCTGCTGGCATGTCAAACAATTTGCCACAAAATTTAAAAATTTCTTTCTTCATACCATCCCATCAGAAATAAGATCTCAAGAATGATACAACTCATCATTCCCAGAAGAACACTAGCATCTATAGTGTGCTTTCTGCAGTAATACTTCTTTCAAATCAGTAGGATTTGATGCTATTTACTGATTGTTCACTAGCAACCCGCCACTAAATGGAATACTAAAATATAATTGGATGATGAGACAGAACCAATTTCTTCACTCAATATCTGTATGAGTCTGTTCTTCGAGTCTTTCTGATCTTTAAAATCAGAGGTGATTCAAACTGCAAAGCATATATTGATGATACCATTGCACCTTGCACTTTTAGGTTCAGTGCATCTGCTCATTTTTCCCTGATTTATATTGACTATCAAAGTCAAATTATTTAATAAATCTAGTCATCGCTTCTATCTCAAGTTCAAATCTGACTGAATAATAGATATTTTAAACTCCTAAAATCAGAGTATATCATGAATTGTTCGCCATACAGATAACGTTGCCACATCTTCAAGGCAAAAATAATGGCTACAAGCTCAATTTCATGAACATGATATCATGATTCTTTCAGCTTCAAATATCTCAAGGCATATGCAATCATTTCCTCATGATGCATCAGAACGCATCCTATCTGTTTCAGTTTATAACATTTGGTTTCTCATTCATCTGACCAAACGAAACCCAAATTTCTTAAGAAGAAAATGGGTTAATAGATCAGACTATCCTAGAATATCTTTCCATAAAAGCCTGTAAGCTGGCCAAACTTATAAAACTTCACATCTTGAGTACACTGGTTACTCTTGGCCAAATTATTACTACATCTACGTTTCTGGGATTAACAGGTATCCGATGAGCTGGTATCACCTATCCCAAAGCAACACTCGATTCAACAAAGATTTACATTTAAATAACTTGGTATACAATTTGAGCTTCACGAAGCGTCTGAAGAACCAATAGTCGATGTTCTGTGTGGTTTCTTCTGGATCTCGAATGCACTAGTATACCACTGACGAATATTATTACAATTCCACTTAAAAAGTTACGGAAGACTCTATTCATCAAATTCATAAAATCTACTGGTATAGTTGTCAGACCACACGACATACAAAAATTCAAAATGTCTATATCTGGTTTGACTACTTGACTAGAGAAAATTTTCTCTTTTGACTCAACTAATGATAACCAGATTTAAAATCATTCTTCTTATACATCGAAGTTCCTTACAACTGATCAAATACTGCTTGATCTTTGGCAGTGGGTATTTATTCTTGACAGTTACCCGGTTCAAATGCCTTCAGTCGATACACATATTCATAATACAATATTTCTTCTTTCACGAACAACACTGATGTTTTCCCAAGGTGACATGCTCAGACGTATGTACCCTTATCGAGGATATTCAGTAACTATTCTTATAAAGCTATCAACTCTACTGATGTCATTCCGCACATTGCTTTCGATATTGAATCTATTCATTGACATCAATGAACAGCTTAAATTGATTATTTCCCTAGTGGAAATTCTATTATTTCCTCTGGAAAATCTTGGTAAGTTTCTTACCACTAGGATATCAGTCAACCTCGACTCTTCCTGATCAGCATCAACTACTTATTATCACATATCCTTTATTTGCCAAGTATCGCAACCACAATATTTTCATGCCTGATATATCAGTATCTTAGCTTGCTATTCGTGGTGATACACATTTCATTTGTAGGCACAATACAATCAAAATTCATTATACCCTGAAATCAATTTATGATACAATCAAAATCATATCTCGGCAACACCATTAAATTCAAATCCCCAACACTATCATCAGACTGTAAGCTACAGTTCACTATTACAAGTGTGGATAGTATAATTATCACTGCTGGTGTATTTTCCAAATCATCATTATCAATGCACATTTGATGCAATGTATGCAAACAGTGCTTTTGTCTCAAATCAAACTCATGCGGTGTGATCAAATACATAATATGTATCTGTGATCACCAGTACTGAAGCATCTCTAACCATATCATCTATCAAGGTATACTCTCTGGTCTGTTGGTATTACCTCTGGTTTATAGGTAACTAATTGGTCGAAAAGAATAACCATTCTGATATCTACATCTATCTCAGCATAGTTGTTGTTATGGCTGCATCTATTCCGTAACGGATATGCTTTGACTGGCCACAATCTGTATCAGTTCTTCTTATTCTTTCACATAGATCAGGAGATACCTACATCCACAATGACTTCGAAAAGAAATGATATTCTACAATCTCTTAGTACCTCTACCATGACTAGAGCTGAAGGAACTGGAATGATACTTCTGAAACTTTTCTAGGAGTACTTGGATTATTCCAAAAGATAGTCACTTCATTGACCTTTAATCCAGTTCTAACTACTTCGCACCACATCGGTTTCTTATTCTTCAGTCGATTCCTAATCTCTTCACTAGTGAATAGCTATCGAGATTAAGCAGATACTTCCATTTCTCAAGTCCACGATAATCAATTATCATTTTCCATGTCATCAACATGGCCTTCTCGTAAACATTTTTTCTTATAAAAAAGAGGAAAAATCATCATATATCACTACCATTACTCTAGATACTATCATCTAGAAGAGTTCATATTGTAGTATTTATTCATAGTTCGGACACATAGACTGGAACTGAATTACGACAGTCCCCAATTCAAGTCCTCATTCACACCAATTCTCGCTGTTTCTCAAAATAACTATACTCTATTCTTTAATTGAAATATCGCTAGTTTCAATATTCTCAAGTTCTAAATTATCATCTCGACGTACACAGATTTTGACATAAACTCATACGAATTACCCTGGTCTTTCGGACTCAAAATTCCGCTGTCAATCAACAAAATGTGTGTTAATTAGTTATAGTGTCATCCCACTAATCACAAGGATTAAATCCCAAAGTGATAAATAAAATTTCCAATAATGTACGTATTCTCACTAAGTTATAATTAAATTAACAGTTTGCAGTGCTTACAGGTTCGCTAAATAGCTATTACAGTTCATATCACTGCAACCTGTCCAAACACTAACTGTTCATCATTAGATCAAAACATCATATATAAATCTCAAGTCATAGATGTTCTCAACACTTACGCTACATCATCATCCGATCAGCAACTATCAGTGCTAACAGATAAAATTCTCATATTCTCTAGATTATATGCAACTCAGCATTCAAATTCTCTAGGTTATATGCAACTCAGCATATTAAAATAGTCAGAGATATGACATCTAGCTATCCCTGATTAGTAATCCATTACATTTCTAACATCTCATTATCTAACATGTAATCACAGTAGGCAAGAGCATATAAAACACGTAGTCAATTACATGCACAAACAATTTTATTTGTGACTAGACTCAGTGTCCTAACTCTAGTTCGAGCATATCCCAGATTATGCTCTGATACCATAATGTGAGGGCTCGTTCCTAATGTGGTGTTTAATTAACACATAATGTTTAATTGGCATAAACAGCCGAAGAATTATTTCAAATGTCCAGTCAAAAGGCCCTAAAAAGTTTTTCGCTTTTAGTATAATGATACTGAAAATATGTAATTCCAGTTCCCAATTCAACATGTTGATCATAACATAAGTATCAAGTATATAATCAACCAGTAGTAGAATACTTAAAATACAGATACTCGGGGCATACCCCGATAATTTAAAATGTAATTAAAATACTTTATCAACTACTGGGACTCAAACATTAAAACATAAACCTGAGCTCGCTCTCAAGGAGCTCTGGTATTCATCGATGCTTCACCTCGAGCACCCACAGTACGTCCACCTGTACCACATGTCATGCCCATACAAAAAATACATGACAGCCCCCCGCGAAGGGGTTAGGACCCAGTACGAGAAATAAATAATTCATATCAAGAATGACAAAGTATCATGCAATGCATACTATGTATGAATGCGATGTATGAATGGCTATAAAGAATCGAATCTCAAGATACCAATATAGGAGTCCAAAGGAAAGTATCATCAATCAATATCAGCTGGAGCAGAGGGTAAACACACACTTTGCGCTAGGAGAATCATCCTTTGTTGTGCCCGTTATCCCTCGTGTCTAGGTACGGTAGCAACACGCGTGACTACAGTCGCTACCTACACTGACTGTCATCGTCGTCCCCGACACTCAGAGTAAATCAACTCAGTCATCATCATGGATATCAAAGAAGTGGATAGATCAATATGATATGCCCATGAATCATATATGCATCATATGACATATGCAACTCATTATGTCATGCAATCTCATGTGAAAGTCAATACATATAATGTAATTCACATATCATGTAGTCCAATGTATCTCAACATGTCATATAGTCACATAAGAATCACATAGTGACAATTAAATCATATAAATCAATCAATGGCATGTAAAATCATACAATAGCATCATTACACGTCTTCGTCAGACGTCATGATAAAACTCATTTCTACGTACCTCATAACCCAATCTAATCTACCGAGTATTCCTCAAATCAACCCCGAAATCTATTAACCTGATCATGTAAATTCCAAATGACACTAAGTGTTCAAATAATGCATTGAATCAAATGCAACATCTAAATATTGACCCTTAGCATTTTTCTTAAATTTCCATCTTGATCCATTTTCGTAGAAAAATCACTTTAAATTCATATGACGTCCAAATGACCCGATTATGGTACTCAAAGTTCAAAAACTTAAAGAACTTCATTTCTTATCTTATAATGTCAAGCTGATTCCTCCATTTAAAAGTATTTTTAACACTAAAAACGTAGCCTTTGAATACCTGTTTTCCAGCTAGAGCGATTTTAGTAAAATCGTCATAACTTTCCCATTTTTAATTAAAATTGGGTGATTCCAGTGGCAAATGACAGCCAACTAAATCACTACAATTTTTATTTCTAGACATTTTCCGGAATTCCTAGCCAAAATACTTAGGAACCAATACACTGCATGGGTATCTTCATCGGCATGCAGGACATATATTGAGCACTTAAAGTATAAAATTCATAACTAATTGAACATGAGTCCAAATTAAGTCCTCGTTTTTTCAAATTCAATAAACTTAAAAGATCTATAATGTTTATTTGAAGACCGTCAAAAAATTAGAAAAGAAACTTTGTCAAAAGTTCGGATTTCTACACTCATGTACACTTACAGTACATGCAGAGTCAATTCTGGCACTCCTTAATAAAATGAGCTTATCTCACTCATTGTAAGTCCAAATTGCCTCAAATTTTAATCACAGAACAACAACTCAAAAATCTATAAATTTTACTAGAGGCAACATTTACAAATTCAATCTAAGTAAATAAAAAAGTCTACATAAGTTACTGCATGTGCTGTTAAAATCTGCAGACTTAAAGTTTCAGCAACTATCTCTAAATTTCTCATATGTTTGCACCATAATTCGACCACTAAACATAAATTCATGTTGATAAAACTGAAAAATCATGTTTTACCTTCCATTAGCTTCAAGGGTTTAGCACCAAACCATCACCATCATTCATTCCTAGCTTGAACTCCCCCAAAATGCTTCAAACTTGAAAATCCTTGCATCTAACTATCACCCTTGCCTTGTAGCTTCTAAATCTTCAATTTCATGTAATATGCACTCAAGATTTCAAGAGAATTTGGTGCTAAAAGTGGCTGATTTTCGAAAATGAAAAGAGAAGGTGGAGGGATTTGGTGGGGAATTGAAGAGAGAGAAAAAATGATGTTGAATTATAAAATAAGAATCCTCAAATCTGAAATAGGAGGATAGGGGTGTGAGTTTCCATGCTACTTTGCATGGTTTTTAATGTATTTGATGTATTGTGGAATCCATGTGTCAATACATCACTATCTTGCAAGATTAAAGGTCCAAAATCATGTATTAAACACGAGTTAAATTAATTAGTGGCATGTATTCTCCAAGTGCCATGTGATCATACATATGCTCATGTACTAAAAACAAGTTCCATTAGTTGCTTGACTTATCGTAATCCGGAACACCTGAATTCAAAGTCTGTACTTTTAATTATCCGGGTTTGCTTAATTGTCGTTAATCCGGATTAATTAGCATCGGGGCCTTGCAACAAAAGTTTGGACAGAAACATCAGCGCATAGGCGCATCTCTACATCCGCCTAGGCGCCTGATTGTGAAGAAATTGTCACCCGGGCAGAAGCACATGCACATAGGCGCATCACTACATGCGCCTAGGCGCCTGGATATAGATGATTTGTGGTATCAAATATACTGATTTGTGGTGCTATATAAGCTAATATGTGGTACTAAATATACTGATTTGTGGTACTAAATAACATATTTTTGGTACTAAATAACATAATTTGTGGTACTAAATATACTGATTTATGATACCAAATAAACTGATTTGTGGTACTATATAAGCTAATATGTGGTATTAAATAACATATTTTTTAGTACTAAATAACGTAATTTGTGGTACTACATAAGTTACTATGTGGTACTAAATATAATGACTTGTGGTACACCCCCAGGGGCATAGACGGATTGGTAAGGGTTGAGGTGACGTGGGGAGAAATCCTCCGACGTCACATGTTCGAATCCCGTGTGTGACAAGTTCTCCACTGAAATATTGTGGGGGTTTGTCCTGGGTTTGGGTCATTTTGGTCCGCTCCCTCAGATACCTGTCATCTGTGCACATCCCTCGATTTACCTGGTGTCGGTCCTGAGAGGCCGGGGTCGTCATCCAAGGATTAGTCAGGCGCAAGCCTGGATACCTTGTTAAACCAAAAAAATTAATGACTTGTGGTACTATAGTATCACAAATTAGCTTATGTAGTACCACAAATTAGTGTATATAGTACTACAAATTAGCTTATGTAGTACCACAAATTAGCTTATATAGTACTACAAATTATGTTATACAATACCACAATTTAGCTTATATAGTACCACAAATTGGTATATATAGTACCACAAATTATGTTATATAATACCATAATTTAGCTTATATAATACCATAAATTATCTATTTAGAACCATAATTATGTTATATAGTATCACAGATTAGCTTATATAGTATCACAACTTGATTAATAAGAAAGAACATATAGATTTGTATTGGACTTGAAAAACAATTAGTAAATGTCATGATATATATATATATATATATATATATATATATATATATATATATATATAATTTGATATGTTTACAAATAGATTTGTGTATAAAATATCATAGATTTATATATAACATGTGAAATAGATACTTCACTTCTTAGCTTATTTAGTACCACTTTATCATATATTTAATATATAGTAATCAATATATAGTAATTATGCATATAACTTGATATATTTAGAAATATATTTGTATATAATATGTGAAATAGATAGTTCACATTTTAGCTTATTTAGTACCACTTTATCATACATTTAGTATATAGTAATTATATATATAACTTGATATGTTTGCAAATAAATTTGTATAACATATCTAGATATATATATAACATGTGAAATATATAGTTCATATAGCTTATTTAGTACAACTATCATACATTTAGTATATATATAATAATTTGTGCTACTACATAAGCTAATTTGTGGTACTATATATACTAATTTGTGGTACTACATACGCTAAATCGTGGTACTAAATAAGCTGAATTGTGGTACTATATAAGCTAAATTTGTAGAAGTTCGATTTTGTGACAGAAAAGTTGGCGTAAATACGCCACTTGAGAGGCGTGAATACTCCCAGTTGTGTAAGGAGAGAGGACTTTCACTATATTAGGTACCACAAATCAGTATATTTAGTACCTCAGAGTAACTTATATGGTACAACATATCATTATATTTTGTACCATAAATCCGTATATTTAGTACCACATAGTAACTTATATAGTACCACAAATTATGTTATTTAATATCAAAAATATGTTATTTAGTGTCATATAGTAGCTTATATAGTACCACAAATCATTATATTTGGCACCACAAATCAGTATATTTGGCACCACAACGTAATTTATATGTACCACAAAGTATGTTATTTAATATAAAAATATGTTATTTAGTACAACATATTAGCTTATATCGTACCACAAAATCAGTATATTTGGTATCAAAAATCGGTATATTTAGTACCACGGAGTAGCTTATATAATATCACAAATTATGTTAGTCCCAAAAATATGTTATTTAGTACCACAAATTAGTATATTTAGTATCACATATTAGCTTATTATTTACCACAAAGTATATAATTTGGTACCACAAATTAGTATATTTGGTACCACAAAGTAGCTTATATAGTACCACAAATTATGTTATTCAGTATCAACTTTTTTTTTATTTAATACCACATATCAATATATATAATACCACAAGTTAGCTTATATAGTATCACATATTATATAATTTGGTACCACAAATCAGAATATTTCGTACGATAGAGCAGCTTATATAGTACCACAAATTATGTTTAGTAACTAAAATATGTTATTTAGTACTACAAATCAAATATATATAGTACAATAAATTAGCTTATATACCATAAATTATATAACTTGGCACCATAAAATTGTATATTTAGTACCAAAGAGTATCTTATATACTAATTTGTGGTACTAAATAAGCTAATTTATGGTATTGCATAATCTAATTTGTGGTACTACATAAGCGACTTTGTGGTACTATATTTTTTCGAAATTACAAACCTAAAAACATGAAAAACAGTACAAGAGCACTTCTGGAGAAGAGCCCTTAGCGCATATCTTGAGTACAAACTCGAAAATTCATACATATCATTGAAGCACAATAACTTCCATTTGAGAATCCGATTAAAAAAAAAGGAAACTTTTTAATAACCATTTTCCCGTCATTGGAATATATTCTCCCACAATTCAACTTTGATTGATCCAGATTCCCAAGCAATTGTAATCAACCAAAACAAAAAACAGCAGCCAGCTATCATTGTCACTACCACAAATCCACATAACAATTGTTGAAGTAAATATTTGGGAAACAAGCACCACCATTTTATAACTATTAGCTACGCAAAGAACCAGTAAAAGTTCCAACATTTAGATTCCTTGTGCACGATACTAATGATGAATTTTAACAGAGGCAAAAAAGCTGAAACGTGAAGCAACACTCCAAATGTTATCATAACCAAATCAAGTGATTTTCAGCGACCGGAAATACAACACCATAGATAAGCTCAGCTGACAAAGGACAATGAACAAACACCAGTATCTCATTTATCATAAGGAAAATATTTCAAAACCACCAAAATGCACCATATGACAAACAATATTTTCTTCAGAAAATAGAACACATCCATCCTAATTGGCTGGAGCAGGCGTACTGCCTCCAAAATCCATTTTTTTGCCCCAGCTAAGCAAGCTTCTCAACAAACTCAGCCCCTGTGAGAATCTCAGTTGTTCAATATACATTGCGCTTCACTGGTTGCTGACGGTGTGCAAATTGTTGCAAACTCCCATATTGTACGTAATTTCCACCACCAATAATGAATACAAATTGTGGATTGGGCGCATTACATATGTATGCACCATCGAGGCAGGGCTGATGGTACCCTCCACAAACTCACAGGCAGTCGGAGGAAACCCGTCCACATGGGTAAAGTTCATGGAAAGCACATGATTGGGATCGATGGAGGTTTGAAGTGGAGGATCAATGAATTTATAAATGAAATGATCTAATGAATGGAAAATAAAACTGATCAAAGTTTGTTTCTTGACTTTTGTTGTCCTTCCTTTCGTATGATCTTCAAAAGTTTAAGCTTGATAGGTTCCAGAAACCTGCTTCTTGTTGGGGGAAGAAGAGGGTTTAAATTTGAAGTGAAGAACTTGCGATGAAGGAGAAGGTGTGAGAGTGTATGTTAACTGTAGTAAAAGTTGTCAATTAATTTCTTTTAACGTGTAGACAACTGTAGTAAATTCATTTAATGACCATTCTTAAATAGAGTAATAAAAGAGAAGTGGGTGAAAATCTAGGCCTAACTCTCATCTTGGAGCAACTCCTTGGCACCGAGAACTACGGAGCTCGGAATCGTGCAATGTTAACTGCTCTACCTGGGAAGAATAAGCTTTCTTTTATTGATGGCAGCTGTTTCCGACCTACATCTGAGTCGAATCCATTGTTGCAATGGTAGAGATGCAACGCAGCTGTTCTATCCTGGATTATGAACGATGTTTCTAAGGAAATATTTGTTAGCATTATTTATGCTGCTGATGCGTCGGTTGTTCGGGCTGATTTCAAGGAACACTTTGACAAAGTTAATGGATCACGGAATTCTTATTACACCGAGAAAGTGGACGCCTGTTGCAAGGTAATAACACTATTTTCGAAATTAAAGAAACTTTGGATGAATACTCTTCACTAGTGGTTCTTCCATCTTGTTCCTGTGATTCTGCCAAAATATATAATGCACATTCTCAACAGTTCAGTTTCTCATGAGACCGAATGATAGTTATGTTCACATCCGTAGTCAGATTTTAATGATGTATCTTACCTTCTGTTGGTCATGCTTTTGCTATAATATTCACAAGAAGAATCTCACAGGGGTTTACTTAGTTCCTTTCTGCATCAGATTGATAATTCCTCTTGTTTTTTTATTTTGTCCAACAGTCCAAGACAAGAAAAAAAGATTTTGCCTCGATGTGAACATTGTAATTGGGCCTGGACACATGAAATTTTCATACTACAAGTTGCTAGGTTATCCTCCTGTCCAGCTTTTTTTATAAAAAGACAGAACAAATCTCAGAAAAATTTTAAGTATGTCAATGAGAAAGGGAATGTTGGGAAAACATTTCTAAGTTTTGGTGATAACAAAATTCTACTGCTTGAAGTGTTTACTGCATCGAAAAAAGCTTACTGATGAAAAGACCGTTGATTGACTCTACAAATGTCTACCTGCTCCAAGACTAGAGGATACTCTCTACCGGGTTCAAGACTAGAAGATACTCTCTACCAGGTCCAAAGACTGAGATATATCATCTATCGGATACATAGACTGAAAGGAATCGTCTACCGGGAACACATAGTAGAAGTCACCATCTATCGGATGCAGAAAATAAAAGTCTACTGAAAAAATAGCATCTCAGTTCACTATGCAAATCCTTAGGAGATACCAGCAGACGATGAAGAAGACATTAGTTGACTTTAGTCCAACAGACTAAGTAACTAATGAGTAACCAGCAGGTGATGGAAAAGACATCAACATTCAAGGAGAAGTCAGCAGACGTATAAGGCAAAAGGACAAAATACAAACCGATTCCTGACAAAAGTACAACAGAGCGCCGCAATACTATATCAGCACCACCAATCTCGTCAGAATGAACTAGCCGATTATTAATAAGAATGGAAAGAAGACAAAAGGAATTTGGATAAAAATCAGGAAGCTGATTTTACGCGATTCTTTCCATTTGAAGAATAGTTGCTGTTAGACTTTCAAGTCTATAAATATGTTGAAGAGAAGAATGAACAAAGCTCTCAACACTCTAAAATCCTGAATCAACTTCATTCGAAAACAAGCAAAACATTCAAAACGCTTATTGATATCTGAAGTTTTGCAGAGCAGTATCCAAGCGCTATTGCGATCTTGAAGATTAAAGTCTACTAAGTCTACTGCTAACAAATACTCTACGGAAGAACATAGTCTTATATTTTGTGAGAGTGATGTAAAGAAAAATCATATTATAATATGTGTGATTGTTGTATTGCTAGAAGTTTAGGCAAATATGTGAGTATGCCTAAGAATGTTGTATGTTGTAAAGTGTAAATCAAAGTCTTCTAGTGTAACCTTCCTGCAAAGGAAGAAGGGGAGACATAGAAGCGTTTGTGCTTCGAATTTCCAGAAACATATCCGGTGTCATTTACTTTAAGTACTTTACCCTTCTGTTTCTTAACATCTACCTTTCAGTCTAAACTCACAAGCCCAATAGACACCTTCCACACTACTTTTAGTTGTCTACTGACTTGCTATCAATTGAGATCCTACTACAGTACTTAACAGTCTGTTGCAATTCGAAGAATCGAGAAATTGAGTCTAGTGTTTATTCAACCCCTTCTAAATACTACCCCGATCCTATTAGGAAACAACCTACTCCTGCTGACAATTATGGAATTGGATACTGTCAGTCAACCTAATATGCATCGGAACTTCTTCACACCACATCAATATGCAGCACTCTTGAAATTGCTCGAGAAAGATGATTCTTCTACTGAGCATGCCACACCCACTGCTGCAATGACAAGTAACATTGCCCTATCTCATGTGCATGATTGCTCCAATTAGATAGTTGATAATGGTGTGAATGATAACAAGGTTGGTCAACGTAGTAGGATCTATAATTCAAAATCCTATGCCAATTCAAATAGGGATGTACAATTGCCTTGATTATACAACAACTCCTATCACAAATATAGTTTCGTAGATATCAATGATTCCATTTCCCTTCATAATGTTCTTTTCGTTCCTGATTTTCACTTGAATCTCTTGTCCATTTCTAAATTTACCAAAGCCATAACTGATGCGTCACATTTTACCCCAACTTTGTTTGTTTCAGGAATTACGAAATGGGAAGATAATGGGGATTGGTAAAGAACGGAATGGACTCTACCATCTTGATACTTCAAGTTTCAAGTTTCATACTAATGAATCTAAGGAGTCCTTTTTTCTTCGTCTTGTAATACTTTACATTTGCCTATAAATAATGCACAAAATACATTGTCTGATGAATTTGTTTGGCATCAACGTCTTGGCCATTTCCTTGTGTAGAATGAAAATGCTTCCTTTTCGTGTGCATTCTTTTGAATTTCCACAATGCAATACTTGTCCGCTTTCTAAGCAAACAAGAGCAGCATTTCCCAAATTAAATCATCTGTTTTGCATCATCCTTTCTCATAGGTCCACATGGATATTTGGGAACCTTTTCACATGCCTACGTACAATGTTGATATATACTTTCTTACAATTGTTGATTATTTTACTTGGGCTGCTTGGGTTTATCTCTTGCATCATAAGCTTGACATCTTTTCTAAACTCGAGAACTTTGTTCTGCTCATCCAAACCAATTCTCCATAATAATTTAGATGTGAGAGTTTCAATCCTAATTATGTGATTAATGATTATACAATAATAATTATAGCGTAAACAGCGGAATATTTGTTGAACATTTATTAACATGTGGCCTTAAAAATTTTGGCATGACCTCATCGTACGAGGAACATACCCCCAATATCAATCAACATATATTGAAAATATATAGATATATACCATCAGTTTATATCCATCAACAGAAACCAACATACACGTATCAAACTAGTAAACACATATCCGTACTAAACTAAAATAAACTAAATATACATAGACTCGTCACACCGCAGGGATAAACCCTGGTACTAAGACTACTGGGATAAATAGGAGTAAAACCTCAAGTGTGTCTCCCATCGAACGTGTACTCTCTGGGGTCCTGGCCACCTGTATTGTCTGTCATTGTCCATACATAAAGACAACAACAGTCCCCATTGGAGGTGAGCAAAAGCCCAATATGGAACGATCATAGAATACACATCATGTATCTATAAAATGATATATAAAATGAAATGCAATGCAATGCGTGTCATGTCATGTCGGTATCATACACCCATCCATGCACCGTGTACAACCCTTACGATTGATCGAATCCAAAATAATAGGGTATCAAAGAATCGTAGCTCAACGTGTATATCATGCATCTGTATGTATAAAAAATGATGTGTGTTAACAAAATATTTATTTTCATATATCGACATGCCAATCATGAATGTTATGAATGCTACATAATTTAAATAAAATCACGTAGCCACGTAATCTCAAGTAAGTCACATAATTAATCAAATCATATATCAATTGATACAGATACATGTCGTATGTTACACCATTGCAACATACTTTATTCTTCTACTTCAAACTTGATATCGTTTGATCAATCGATACAATTCTGATGCTGCAAACTATCTACATCATTCAAATATTCGTTTAACTCTTTGTTATTATTTCAGTTAGCACATACAACTAATCTAGCAAGTATCAGACCATCCACTTAGCATTAATCAAGTCATGATAATTGAATAATATGCAATTATCACACATAATTGTTGAGAATATAAACAAGATTTTAGATAATACGGTACCAAGGCCATCATAACTGACAATGCCTTGGATTTTTTCAACAAAGATTGTAATTCCTTTTCTCGAATCCTTAGGCATTATTGATCAAAGCTCTTGTGCGCATATAGCCAACAACAAAATGACATTGTTGAAAGAAAACACAGACACATTCTGGACATTGCTCGATCATTGCGATTCCAGACATCTATTCCACTTAAATATTGGGGAGAATGTGTCCTACTTCTGTTTACCTCATAAATAGGACTCCTAAACCTCTTTTATCGAACAAGACTCCTTTTGAACTATTATTTCAGCATCCAGCTTCCTATTCTCATAACCGAGTTTTTGGTTGTTTGTGTTATGCATCGGCCCTTCCTCGAGGTGACGAATTTTCTCATCGTGCTCTTGCTTGTGTTTTTCTCGGTTATTCCAACACTCAAAAAGGATACAAGCTTTTAAACCTCACCACGCATAAGTTATTTATATCTCGTGATGTTGTCTTTACGAGTCTATAATTTCTGTCTTCAGAATCCTCTACTCCTTTCTTTCTTCCATCCACTACTGATGTAGACTCTCCTGAATTCAATCACATTCTTTCTGCTGATAATCCTTCTCCTCTTTTATCATCTCTTGATATTGTTCAACATTCTTGTGATACCAATTCTTCAACGCCTTCCCACTCTTTAGTTCCTGCTATTCATCGTTCCACCTATTTGGGCTCATGACTATGCCTGTCCAACTTTACACACACATCCAGTTTCCCATTACCCTATTTCCAATTCCATCAATTATTCTCATCTATCCCTTACTTACCAAGCTTGTCTATCCGCTGTTTCTATTATCAAAGAACCTTCCACGTATCACTAGGCTATTTCTGATCCTCGTTGGACCAAAGTTATGTATAGAGAATTGTCTGCTTAGAACTAAGCACACTTGGGATCTTGTTTCTCTTTCTCCTGGAAAGAAGGCAATAGGTAATAAACGTGTTTATAAAGTGAAGTATCATTCGGAGGGCAGTGTAGACAGGTTCAAAGCCCGTTTGGTGGCTAAATGACACACCCAACTTCCTGGGGTGGATTATCATGATACATTCTCACCCGTTGCCAAAATTATTACCATGAGATGTGTCTTGAGTATTACAACCATGTTCGATTGCTATTGCATCTAATGGACGTTACCAACGTTTTTCTTCATGGTGATCTCATCTATATATGACTTTATTACTTAGATTTGGTAGTCAAGGGGAGTCTCCGATGAATGAAACCAAAGTATGTCACCTACTCAGATCCTTATATAGCTTGAAACAGATTAATGAAACCAAAGTATGTCACCTACTCAGATCCTTATATAGCTTGAAACAGGCTTCACGACAGTGGAATAGAAAATTCCCAAACATCATGCAAAAGACTAACTTTCATCAGTCGATAAATTATCATTCACTCTTCGTGAAGAAGGAAAACCAATTTATCACAATTTTGTTGGTGATGTGGATGACATTGTGATAACAAGGAATCATGATGAATTTATATTGATACTGAAACGACACTTACATGATGCAATTCAAATAAAGGAAATCTATTACAAGATATTATATCGATGGTTGCCACCACTTGTGAAATAATATAGATTATTGGTTTGTCGAAGGATTTGTGAAAGAATATGACACTGCCCGTTACATTGCATTGTGATAATAGCAGTAAATCCGTTATATCATGAAAGAACAAAGCATATAGAGATTGCTTGCAATTTGGTTAGAGAGAAAATTCAAAAAAAAAAAAAAAAAATCATTGAAGCAATGAACACGTTGTAGATATATTTGCAAAAGGGTTGGGGAAAGGGCAGCACAATTATCTTATATCCAAGCTTGGCATGGTGAATATATTTCAAACTTGATGGAGAGTGTTGATGTTGCTGAAATAGTTGTATATTTATAATGCATAAAACATGTTTTACATTATTGTAGGCATATGTATTGTTAATGCTTGATAAATTAAAATTAAGCATTGGAAAATAACTGAGTAAAGGGAAAAACGAACTTGGAGTTTTTTGCCTAAGGATATCTATCTCCTAAGGCAGAAAAAGTGTTGGAATGTTTCTGCTCGAGGAGATCGATCTCCTGTTTTGAGGAAATCGATCTCCTCAGGCAGATTTCCTGAAGAGATGTGTCTCTTCATGTGCTGACTCGGTTTTTTCATGAATGGTTGCCTCCAAATGGTATCCTCTGATGGAAGTGGATGGACATTCCATATGAAGCAAAAACATCAGATTTAGAAATTACAACATATCATATTGAGAATCAAAGCAAGATCAAAGTATTCTTGCAACTTTTCTGCATCTTCTTCATTCTTCTTTTGTGTAAGAGAGTTTACAATTTTTGTGTTTGTGAGGCTTGTGATTTGTAGTGCTAATATCACAAGTAAGGAGTCGTTGTATCTTGGGAGAAGATTGACATATTCCGTAAGCACCGTGTGCTGGGCAAATTCTTGTAGACAAAGTGTTATACACTTGCCTCGACTATCAGTTCTTGCCATCTATCACTATCCGTTAAAGCAACGACATTTCCTGCAGATTTTGAAGCATCCCCAGACAACAATCTTAAGAAGAATTTTTGTTATTGTGAAAGATGGCGTCCACATCCACCAATGTTCCTGCGACGCAAGGAGAAATACAACAAAAGTTCAATGGCGTAGACTTCAAGAGATGGCAACAGAAAATGTTGTTCTATCTCACTACTTTGCATTTGACAAAGTTTTGCAAAATGATCTGCTTACCATAGGCGAGGACGAGACGAACATTACTAGGAGGGCCGCTGTAGATGCATGGAATCAAAGTGATTTCCTATGCAAGAACTACATCTTGAATGGACTTGATGATGCATTATACAATGTGTATTGTTAAGTCCAAACCGCAAAGGAATTGTGGAACATGCTTGAAACCAAATATAAGTCGGAAGATGCCGGCCTTAAGAAATTTATCATTGTGCACTTCTTGTATTTCAAAATGATAGACTCAAAATTCGTAGTGAGTCAAGTGCACGAACTTCAAGTACTCTTGCATGAGATTCATGCGGTAGGAATGAGTCTAAGCGAGTCCTTCCAAGTTGCTGCATTGATTAAGAAACTTCCTCCATTATGGAAAGAATTCAAGAACTATCTAAAACACAAGAGGGAGGAAATGGGACTCAGGACTTGATTGTTCGACTAAGGATTGAAGAGGATAATCGCAAGTCGGAAATCAACATAAACAAAATAAGTGCAAGAGTCAATGTTGTGGAAAACAATCATGGAAAAAAGAGAAAGAACCATGATTGTCAACAACAAAGGAACTTGAAAAGATTCAAGGGAAATTGCTTCATATGTGGGAAACCTAACTACAAAGCAAAAAAGTGTCGAGACAAGATAGACAATAAGAAGAAAGCTAAATGTAACTGAATATGACAATATGTCAGACGATTTCTCTGATCTAATGCTTACCGCTTGAAATCTTTTATTCGGCATAGTTGTACTATCCATAAAGAGAGCTAATCAAAATAAATGTAAGGATGGTACTTGTCGAATGAAATCAATAAAGTTTATCATTATACTTATTTGTTTGAGTCTTATGATTAATTATATAAGTATTTGAGTCGTGTAATTATAATTGGCAACATAAATATGTAATGTTAAACTTATTATTTTCTGTGAATATGAACTTAAAATATAAGTGTGAGACTTGTATGGAGGTTACGTTAACAAAACTGTCATTCATTTGTTAGAAAACACACATTTAGAATTAATTCAATTGATATTTGTGAATCAAAGTTTGTGCAAACTAGAGATGAGTGGAAAAAGTATTTCGTTACTTCATCAATGAGTGCACGAGATATGGTTATAGCTATTTGCTATGAAGCAAAGATGAGACATAGAAGTATTTCAACACTATAAGAATGAGATTCTAGACCAATTAAGCAAATGAGTTTTGCCATGAATAATTGTGGGTCAATATTGGTGCAACACAACATAATTGTTTGATGATTTTTCAAAGCATTTTATGCTTATCGAATTTGCAAGAATTAAATCTTGAATTCGAGTTTTCTAATATTTGTACGCTTAAAATGCAAATGGTGAATCAAATGCCACAACTGTTATGAATGGTGTTGTTTTCTGTCATTGATTCTATTAGAATTTTCTAAGGATTTTACACTTAAGGTTTGAATTTGCAAGATAATTAAATCTTGAATTCAACTTTTCTAATTTCGTATGCTTAAAATAAAACTTGTGAATCAAATACGAGAATTTTGTTCAAGTTTCAAATTCTGTAAGCAAGTGCGCTTAAATCAAAATTTTGTAAAACTTAAACTCTTGAATTTTGATTTCTAAGTTAATAACGCTTAGAATTTGAAACATGAAAGTTTGAACATCAACGGAATCTTGATAAGTTTGAGATTGCCCTTATATTGGGGGGTGGGGTGGGGGTGAGCAATCTGATCGGATTCACCACAGATATGTACGAAGGAAACCATATGGGTGTTTAAGAATTTATACCTTTGTAGCGTGTTTTATGCAATGTCCTCGAGTCACGAGCAAAATTTCACAGGTTTGCCTCTATGGTATCCACACGATCAAATCGCCTAAAGGGATGTTGAATTATCAAAGTGCTAGCCTTGAAAATTCCGATAATGAAGGACGACTTGTGTTCTCACATGACTCACCAAAACCTGTCACATATATATACAGATATATGTGAGGCCAAAAGGCTAGGGATTTTAAAACCCTAGTCCAATCATATATATAAAGCTATATATATATATATCATATATATATATATATATATTGCATATATTCTACCCATAATATATATATATATAATTTTATATTTGGACTCTTCCTAATTAATTTAATTTATCACATGAATTTTATCTCCCTTTATCAATTTAATCTTTTGTGCGACCCGTTAGGATCTTGTAAAGTTGACAGTGACATAAAATCTCATTTTATGTCACAAGCAATGAGCGATATCTAGCAACACATAAAGGTTACCCAAGTTACAAGAATGTCATTGACTCGACATTACCTATGGCATGTGATAATATTCACCATGTAATTTAATCCCTTTGTCCTAAGTGTTTAGATTGGACACGAGTCATGGAATATGTCATACTTGTATAGTTTAATCTTTTATTTATTGATCCCTAGGTAGACTAGATTAAACAAATGAGCTCGATATCACATATCAATTCATTCGAGCATGTCCATGCATATTTAGTCTCACTCGATCAAAGGCCCAAAACACCACTCCCGTTATATGGAAGGGACAAGTCCTATATTGATCACTCAACATCCATCGGCATAATTCATAGTACATCCAATGACTGTCTTTATAGCTCACGTTGTTACAGGTAGCGTTTAACAATATCAATATATATAACTCCTTATATTGAGATCTCTGGTGATCTCAAGTCTTAAGGATCACATACATAATTACCACTATGAGAATAACTTATGACTTTCATATAACAATCCATGTAGCATTCTCATGGGGGTCGGTCCAGTACATATTTCTCTAACATGTACCCATATATTGATTTGATATCTCCTATCCATGACTAAAGTCATCAATCAACATATACTAGTCTTCATATATCATTATTATCCTAATTGATGATAATACTGGACTATGGACTATTTAAGAATAATGTATATTATTCTAAGGACTTTATTATATATAAATTCATAATACACAGACAATGAATATAAGATATAATAATGAAATGTCATTAATGAAATATCATAATAAAATATTTGCCAAAACCAATCATCTAATGAATGGTCTTTAGAGCATATTCCAACAGAATATTGGCACATCAAATGTCATATTTGGAATTACAGTTTTCAAGATATCTGAAAAACTAATTCTCATAATTAATTATATTTTCAAATTTTTTCAGCTTTGCGTTTAAAATTCAAGTTTGCAAGAAATGAAAACCTTGAACTTGGATTTTCTAAGAATCATTGTGCTTAAAATTTAAATGGTGAATTTAATTTGAGAATTTAATATAGTTTCGAATTTTGTAAAAATAACGCTTAAAACCAAGTTTACAAGAAGCTAAATTTCGAATTTGGATTTGTAAGTTTGCAACGCTTAGAATTCGAAACTTAGGGTATCCTATTTTATTAGAAGGGTACGACGATGCAAATTGGATATATGATCGAAAGATTCGAAATCCACAAATGGTTATGTGTTTACCATTGATGTGACTGTCGTATCATTCAAAAGTCGATCCATGATGGGATCGTGGTATGTATTTGTAAACAAAGCTGCGGAAAAAAGCACATTGACTTCGTAATTACTTCGAAAATATTCCATATTGGACAAATTAGATGCTAGAGCACAAAACCATATGAACAATGATAAGTCTCGACATATTCGTCGTAGACATAATATTGTACGACAATTTATCTCTAATGTAGTTATCACAATTGATTATGTGAAATCAGATGATAACTTGGCTGATCCGCTGACAAAAGCATTGAATAGAGATCAAGTGTGTGGATTATCAAGAGGAATGAGATTAAAATCTACAAAATGAATGACTGGATATCCCAAGATCTTGGTTCAATGTGACAACTAAATTATGAAAATTTGAGTATGCACTCGGGAGATTTTCCTAACTCATTCCTAGGATGAAGATTGCTTATGACCTACCAAAGTAGTGAGGATAGGTTTTATACTTTTAATCATTCATATACTTGAAACGTGGAGTACGATAGATACTCTTAATAGAAGATCACATATGTAAGTGTGAGAACGAGCCGCCTCATTGAAACACTTACCAATCCAAGATGTGTTTTATAGCCAAAACGGACACAATTGGGATAACCAAAGCAAAGTAGAGAAGTTATTGTGTAGATGTTATGGACTGGGTTTACACGAACCTCCAAGAATTTCAAGACATCGCGTTCACTTAGTTGCCCAGTAAATCCAATAGTACACTACTAAGAAATGATCAAAGCCAAAAGCTACCTAGTCTGATGCAGTAATTTCTCGTGTGAACTCTCTTACGTTCATACATGCATAATTTATTTCATGTGGGGGGTTGTTAAAAAAAATGCTTGATTAATTAAAATCAAGCATTGGAAAAAACTGAACGAAGGGAAAAACAAACTTGGAGTTTTCTGCCTGAGGAGATCTATCTCCTGTTTTGAGGAGTTTGAAGGGAATTACATGTGCATGTGAATTTACTTGCAATTGGAATTGCATTTGAATTTGGAGTTCATTTCATGTACATGTTACTTAACATGTAATTAACTTTAAATGACATGATAGCAAGTGAATTAGGGAACTAAGGATCTATATCAAGTGGATTAGGGAGGTGGAATCACATACTACACCACTTTCACCTCAAAATCTCTACAAAGCTCCTCTCCAAACCCTTAGAGATTTTATTAGTTGAAGCTTGATTATTCACTTGTGAATTGAGCTAGGAAGTTGTGTGAAGTGATTTCTTAATATCTTGGTAAGGATTTCATGGTTTTACACTTGAATTATGTAATTGGTATTGATTTATGTGAAGGGGAATATCAATTATTGATGCTTAGAATCATAACTTGTTTCTTTGCCAAGAATTGGATTCTAGGATGTTAGGAACATGTTTATATGATACTAGGGAGTGCATGAATCATGGTTACATGTGAAGTTCTGGGTAGGAGAAGAAGTACCATGAAGATAAGCTCAAAATCGCCATTGTCTCCATTTTTCTGATCGTGCCGATCGATCGGCATGTGGTCTCGATCGATCGCCGTGAACAGTAAAGTTTTAAGGCGGTTTGAGCATGAGGCGATCGATCGGTGAGTTTGAGGCGATTGATCGGTACATGTGGCGATCAATCGGTGATTTTGTTCGATCGATCGGTGAAGAGTGAACAGTTCGGCGATCGATCGAGAATCCGGGGCGATCGATCGGTGATGGCAGAATGTTGAAAAATGTTATATTTTTGTAGAATTTGATTTTAATGCCTATGATAACATGATATATTGTTGGCATTGTTGTAGCATCATCTCAGGGGACAGGGCAAAGAGACAATTAGCTATCAACGCCTGATTTATCGCTTTTGTGTCGCAATACAGGTACGTGTTGACGTACGGAGTATAGATATGATGTGATGATGATGTTATGGTTTTGATATCATATGATTTATGTTATCTTGTGTCATATGATTGGTAGTTTCATATGCATGTATATACATGGATTTCATATGATTGAGATGGAGGCCTTGATAGATATGTGTATATGCTTTGGTGAGATCATTGCCTCGATAGATATGCCTGGTGTGGTATATGCTTTGGCTGGGATCATTGCCACGATAGATATACTACATATGCTTTGGCTTGAGAGATATACACCTGGTGTGGGTATATGCTCTGGCTATTGTCACAGATGAGCATGGTACTATGATATGTGCTGCTAATATGAAGATGTGATGTGGTTCCACTGACATATTGAGCTGAATAGGCATATCATATGGGGCTCGTGATAATAGGGTGCTTATTGGACATGTCATGACATAGTGCATTTGTGGATGCATGATACAGAACATTCACGTTAGATGATTTATTGTGCTTTATCATTGATATTGATATTGTTGCACTGAGATCGTACTCATTGTGTGAATGTTTTCTGTAGGGACTCATAGACGTGGGGAGACGGGATGTGAGTCATTTTCCGCTGCGAGCTGAACCACTGCCTAGGAGTTATTTTGGATTAGGTTGTTACTTGTACATGTGATGTATAGTTGGTTAGGTTTTTATAACCTTGTAACAACTTAACTAGTTAGAAACTCTTAATCAGTGTATGTTTTTACTTAATTCAGACTCACGTATGTATGTTAAGATACTACATAAATGGATTAAGTAACGAGGACCCCACATTAGTGGTATCAGAGCAGTGGTTCGAGAACGGGGTGAACATGGGTAGAGGAAGTGTATTAGGGAGTTACCTAAACACTTTGAGAATGGTACTAGCATGTTAGTATTTGGAATATGATGTTATTCTAACATGTTATATACTTGTAAATGTCATTGTTAACCCTTGATCTACAGCTATGACAGACATAGGGTATCATGAGGATGTTGGGGATGCCTTGAGTGGCAATGCTAGTGTGAGGATGGCGCCTGTGCCACCACCATCGATTGAGCAAGGGCCAGTAGAACAGGTACTGTTGCCTGGAGAATTGACATTGACGCAGTTTCTGAGTTATCAGCCACCCAGGTTTGAGGGGACTGAATCAGGGGAACTGGCAGAGGAATGGCTAGAACGTGTGGAACAGATCTTTGTGTCAGCACCGTGTGCCAAGACAGCTTGGTTACGCTTAGCTGAATTCCAATTAGCTAAGAAAGCTATGATGTGGTGGAAATCCACAGTACTTGAGTTGAGGGCTCAAGGACATACAGTTAATTGGGATGTGTTTCGAACGAAGTTCCTGGAGCATTATTTCTCTGTTGCTGCAAGGCAGAGGAAAGAGGATGAATTTACAAATTTGAGACAGGGATCAATGACAGTATCTGATTATGCTGTGCATTATTCTTCTTTGCTCCGGTATGTGCCACATATTGCTGTTAACACCAAAGCTAAGATCAGACAGTTTGTGAAAGGGTTGAGGCCTGAATTATTTGATAGGGTAATGTCCAATAACCCTACATCATATGAAGAAGCGTTGACGAGAGCCGAGATGGCTGAGATTGCTGTAGGGGTATATACAGATGTTGGACAAGCCCAACCACCTACATCTGACAGTATGAGACCTAGAGGGGAATCATTTAAATCACCACGAGGTGGTGCATCTTCATCTAGGTTTAGTGGGAAATGTTTTGGACCACGGAAAGGGGATGACCGAAAATCTAAAGGACAGTCCCAAGGAAGTAGTAGTAGTAGTGGACGAGGACTACATTGTTTTCAATGTGGAGGGCCACATTATCAAAGAAATTATCCACAGTTTGATACGGTGGTTTGTTTCCGTTGTGGGAAGCCAGGACATGTGATCCGTGATTGTCCTCAAGTGGGTGGACAACAGAGGAGATGACCAATGTCAGAGAATACAGTGCAGCAGAGACCACAGGGTGTACCACAGTCTGGTGGAGGACAGAGGACAGGAACACCTCAGGCTCAGGTGTATGCACTGAACAGGGAGGAAGCAGAGGCAGCTCCTGATACTGTGATAGCGGGTAAGTGTACTTTGTTTACTTATCCTGCTTTTCTGTTGATTGATACTGGTGCATCACATTCTTTTATTGCACAAGCTTTTATTGATCAGTATCATATATGCTCGTCTCCACTGTTGATGCCTCTTTATGTCTCGACACCCATGGGAACTACTGTGATGACGTGTCAGAGTGTGTCTGATTGTACTATTCAGTTTGAGACTGAGTATGGGCTACAAGCTGATTTGATTGTGTTAGACATATCAGATTTTGATTGCATCCTTGGAATTGATGTATTGAGTAAATATCAATCTGTTGTGGATTGTAGTCAGAAGATAGTGAGATTTCAGTCTGATACTGGAACTCAATGGTATTTTTATGGCCAGGGATCGAGGGCAAGGATTCCTTTGATACCAGCAATCCGAATGTCGCGTTTGTTAGAACGTGGACATGCGGGTTATTTGATTTATGCCCTTGATGTAAATGAACAGAAACGAGAAAGGAAAGTGGAGGAGATACCAGTGGTTGCAAAATATGCGGATGTGTTTCCAGATGAGATACCTGGATTCCCACCGAGTCGAGAAGTAGAATTTGGTATTGATTTGATACCTGGTACTTCTGTAATTTCACGGGCTCCTTATCGGATGGCACCAACTGAATTGAAAGAATTGAAAACTCAATTGCAAGATTTATTGGACAAGGGGTACATACGTCCTAGTGTATCGCCTTGGGGTGCTCCGGTCTTATTTGTTAAGAAGAAGGATGGGACAATGAGATTGTGTATTGACTATAGACAATTGAACAAGGTAACGATAAAGAATAAGTATCCTCTTCCTCGTATTGATGATTTGTTTGATCAGTTGCAGGGATCAAAGATTTATTCTAAGATTGATCTGAGGTCAGGATATCATCAAATACGTGTGAGGGAAGGAGATATACAGAAGACAGCATTCAGAACTCGTTATGGACATTATGAGTTTTTGGTGATGCCATTTGGAGTGACAAATGCTCCTGCTGTCTTTATGAGTTTAATGAATCGGGTTTTCCAGGAATACCTTGATCGATTTGTCATTGTCTTTATCGATGATATACTGATCTATTCACGGAGTGATGCCGAACATGTTCAACATTTGCATATGGTATTGCAATTGTTGAGGACACACCAGTTGTATGCCAAACTCAGTAAGTGTGAGTTTTGGTTGACTAGTGTCGGCTTTTTGGGACATGTAATTTCCGCAGAAGGTATATCAGTTGATCCAAAGAAAGTTGAAGCAGTGTTGAATTGGTCAGCACCTACTTCTGTGCCAGAGATTCGTAGTTTCTTAGGTTTGGCTGGATATTATAGACGGATTGTTGAAGGATTTTCAGCGATCGCCAAACCATTGACACATTTGACACAGAAGGGAGTATCATTTCAATGGTCAGAGGCTTGTGAGCGTAGTTTTCAGGAATTAAAAACATCGATTGACTACAGCTCCAGTCTTGATCATTCCATCTGAGCATGACAGGTTTGCATTATATACTGATGCATCTTTACTTGGTTTGGGTTGTGTATTGATGCAGGACAAACATGTAGTGGCTTATGCATCACGACAGTTGAAGCCACATGAAATGCGATTTCCAGTGCATGATCTGGAATTGGCTTCCATTGTCTTTGCATTGAAGATATGGCGACATTATTTATATGGTACGTCGTTTACCATATACACAGATCATAAAAGTTTAAAATTTCTATTCACTCAAGCGGAGTTGAATATGAGGCAAAGGAGATGGATGGATCTGTTGAAAGATTATGATTGTGAGATTGAATATCATCCAGGAAAAGCTAATCTTACAGCAGATGCCTTGAGTCGAAAGGTACATCATACGGCTGATGAAATGATTCATTTATCTGCTTTGATGACTTCTTGTTGTACTTTAGGTTATGATTTTGATGTGGAAATCGAGCCAGTACGGGTATCAATATTGTTGGTTAAACCCGACATGTTTGAGAAAATCAGAACGGCACAACTGACCGATGATGAAGTACAACAGTGGAAGGAAACGATAAGTCAAGGACAAACATCTCAATTTGTACTTACAAGTGATGGAACTTTGAAGTACAGAAATTGTTGGGTAGTACCTGCTGCATTAGGACTACGCCAAGAACTACTACAACGTGCTCATTGTAGTAGATACAGTATACATCCTGGAGGGAAGAAAATGTATCATGATCTACGTACACAATTTTGGTGGAAACGTATGAAACAGGATGTATTGAGCTTTGTGAAACGGTGTTTGATCTGTCAACAAGTGAAAGCGGAAAGACAGAGACCAGGAGGTGAATTACATAGTTTGGAAATTCCTCAGTGGAAATGGGAACATATCACGATGGATTTTGTGACTCATTTGCCACGGACGTCTTCTGGTTGCGATGCTATTTGGGTGATTGTTGACCGACTCACCAAAGTATCTCATTTTGTGCCATATTGTATGACGTTTACATATCTGAGAATGGCACAGTTGTACATTCAACATGTAGTGAGACTACATGGTATTCTAGTTTCCATTGTATCGGATAGGGATCCGAGATTTACTTCTCATTTCTGGGAAGGGTTACAGACGGCGTTGGGAACTGAAGTGCGGTTGAGTACAACATATCATCCTCAGACAGATGGACAAACAGAGCGTACAATACAGACGCTTGAGGATATGTTGCGTGCCTGTGTATTAGAGTTTGATACCTCTTGGCAAGAGTCGTTGCCATTAGTGGAATTTTCATATAACAACAATTATCAATCTAGTATACAGATGGCACCATTTGAGGCTTTGTATGGGCGACGATGTAGATCGCCATTGTATTGGGATGATGTGGATCAGTCTTCCTTAACTGGACCGGATATGATTCATGATATGGAAGAGAAAGTGAAAGTAATTAGATTGAAACTTAAAGCTGCTCAGGATAGACAGGCTGCGTATGCCAATAAGCGACGTAGACCACTTGAATTTCAAGTTGGTAACCGTGTGTTCTTGAAAATCTCACCTTTTAAAGGTGTAGTACGGTTTGGTAAGCGTGGAAAATTGTCTCCACGGTATGTTGGTCCGTATGAGGTATTGCAACGTATTGGTACGTTAGCATATCGCTTCGTACTACCACCGGCATTGAGTAGTATTCATGATGTTTTTCATGTTTCATTGTTGAGGAAGTATGAACCAGATCTGAGTCACGTATTACAGTTACCTGATGTACAGTTGGATACAGATGTGTCGTATGAGGAACGACCGGTTATGATCTTGGATCGAGCTGAACGCAGGTTGCGTAATAAGGTGATTCCTATGGTTAAGGTACAGTGGGACAGACGGGGTGTCGAAGAGGCAACGTGGGAGACGGAGCAGCATATGATGCAACGGTATCCGGATTTGTTTTCTGGTATGATTTTACAGTTTTATGATACTGTTGGTACATACGTATTGTACTGTTGCATACATGATTATGTTTCCTATCTTTTTATAGTAGGATGATTGAGTTGCGTATCATGATATGCATGTTTTGTATATACAATTTTGAGGACGAAATTCAATGAGTGGGGGAGAATTGTAATGCCTCGATTTATGTTATATACGTGTGATAGGATTATGGTGTAATTATATCACGTGGCGGTATGATATTGGGGGTTCGGGTGGAACTAAGAATGAATTACTACATGTAGCAAATGATATATGACAAATGTATAGTAGAATATAACATTGGTGTACATGTAGCATGCATTTGAAGGTGCATTAGAATGTACATGTGAGTTGCTGATAAGTGTGAATTTTACACTTATTTTGCTATGTTTTTGTATTGATTTTCGTATTGATTCCTGGATGATTTTACGCTTTTTGGTATATTTTTGTGTATTTCAGGAATCTAGGTCCAATGGGATAAAAGTGGAGGAAATAAGCTAATAATGTTGAAGAAGGACCAAACCGAGCGAAGACGTAAGAAAATGGACTGAAATTTCGAAGTTTGAATTTTGGATAATTCGCAATCGATCGGCAATGACATCGCGATCGATCGCCGAGCTTTAAAGAATGATGCTGAACAGAAGACATTGGCGATCGATCGGTGAGAACTCGCGATCGATCGCCACTATACAGTAAGGACTCGCGATTGATCGCGAGGGAGCAAAGATCGATCGCGGATTGGTTTATTTTGGCTAACACGTCCAGTGGAGAATGAAGATTGAACGCGAGGGAGCAAAGATCGATCGCGGCATAAGAGTTTTTGGAAAAATTAAGACTTTCCATGTTTGGTTCAAAGGGGACTCCTTCCCACACATGTTAACCCTATATATGAGACTAAGGGACGATTTTTAAAGGACTTTTGCCCACTTTTTGACAGACCTAGCAGCCTCTCCTCCATCCAAAGCACCACCACAATTCATTGAAGAGCAAGAGCAACGCAAGGAACGGAAGAACGGAGCGACGCACGGAGCGACATCCTCGTTATCTTAGTATTTCTGAACTTATTAATTTTTATATCAGATTTTAATGTTGAATTTGTTTAAAGACATGTTTATGCATTATAATTTGATTATGGTTGTTGGCTAAATTCTTTGTCAAGACATAGGGGATCCCATGTTTGAACCCTTGAGTTAATTAACGGTTTCGATTTAATTTCTATGATCTTTGCGCATAATTTATGTTGTTAATGCTTGTAAAAGATTAGCTACCTTTTGCATGATATTGGTAATCGTAATTGAATTGACCATAGGAGATTACGATACGACGTAGTAAATTAGGCCGTGGGTTTTAGGTTGAGACGGACCAAGTAAAATCTAGCACACGTGTGATAGCAATAGATTTACCAAAATCGAAGGCTAGTAGTTTTCACAAAGCGTTTTTCGGTATTAATCATTCAATAAAGACACGGGAGTGATTTATTGTAGGTTAATGCTAGACTTGTTATAACCGGACCAAGGTATAACGAATGAAATAGGAAAACTCGTCACCCTAGAACATAGAACATTGAATCTTAATTAATAGACAACTTTTGGGGGATTACATGGGTGAACCGACGTCTTGATAATTCGTTTATAAATTCTCTTCAATCATCCATCACTGCTGTTTAGGTTAATTTTGTGCTTAAGTCAATTTAGTTTAATAATCACTCCTTAATCGTAGGTTAAATATAGTAATTCTAATCGATCGTGGTAATTGCTACTAGTCCCTGTGGGTACGACACTCCTTACTTTTAAATCCTTATACTAAAACTTGACACCGTGCACTTGCGGTATAGAATCGCTACACTCGAAAATACTGTTTAAAATAAAAGCGATCAAGTTTTTTGGCGCCGTTGACGGGGACTAGTTTAAGTAATATCATAGGAGATTAGTTGACTATAATTTAGCCATAATATTTTTTTTTTATTTTACTTTTACTACGGGTTTATACGATTTCACCACTGTTGTTCTTTCGTTGTGTTGAATTTTGCAGGTAGTTATCTTTGTAGTGCATGCTACGAAGTGACAGACCTATATTAGAGCCACTTGACTTAGAGATTGAGCGAACTTGCAGAAGACTTCGGAAAGAAACTAGAGAGATGGCTGAGAATAATCGAGGGAATGGTGAACAACACAATGATGAAGTGCCAATTACAAGGTCCATGATGGACTATGCACAACCATCTTTTCAAGGCACCATGTCTAGCATCACTAGACCAAGGATTCAGGCTAATAACTTCGAGATCAAGCCTGCCATAATTCAGATGATTCAACATTCTGTGCAATTCGGAGGATCGCATACTGATGATCCTAATGCTCATATCTCCAACTTTTTGGAGATATGCGACACATTCAAGCACAATGGCGTCAGCGACGACGCCATCAGGTTACGACTCTTTCCCTTTTCCTTAAATGATAAAGCTAAGAGTTGGTTAAATTCATTGCCTGCAGGATCGATCACTACTTGGGAGGGGATGGCTCAAGCATTCCTATCAAAATACTTTCCCCCTTCCAAGACAGCTAAGATGCGCAATGATATCACAACATTCATGCAACATGATCCGGAGACACTGTATGAAGCTTGGGAGCGCTTCAAGGATCTACTTCAAAGATGTCCACATCATGGCCTTCCTATTTGGCTTCAGGTACAAACATTTTACAATGGTTTATTTTCTGCTAATAGATCTATGATTGATGCAGCCGCAGGAGGTACCATTATGAGAAAGTCACCTGAGGAAGCTTACACACTCTTGGAAGAGATGTCATCCAACAGTTACCAGTGGCAGTCCGAAAGGAATGTGCCCAAAAGACCAATTGGGATGCATCAAGTGGACGAAGTGACATCAATACAAGCTCAATTGGAGGCTTTGAACAAGAAGATGGACAGTTTGAGCATGACAGCCATGCAAGCTCAAGTGATCACGTGCGATTTATGTGGAGGCAACCATCCAAGCACGGAATGTCAGGCAGGTAACCCTTTTATGCTATCTAATGAACAAGCCAATTTTGTAGGAAATCGACCACCACAGGGTAATTCATACTCCAACAACTATAACCAACCATGGAGGAATCATCCGAACTTCTCTTGGTCCAACCAAAAGAATGTCTTGAATCCACAACCTCCACCGGGTTATCCACCAAAGCCAAGTATGGAAGAGTTGCTAACTAAGTTCATGACGATGACGGAGAATAGGATGCAAAATCAAGATGCATCAATTAAGAACTTGGAAACTCAAATGGGGCAAATGGCAAATATGTTAGCGGGAAGAGCACCAGGAATCTTACCAAGTGATACGGAAAAGAACCCCCGAGAGCAAGCCAAGGCGATCTCATTGAGGAGTGGAAAAGAAATTGGATCACAAACTGAAGATCGGGAAGATGAGCACGTAGTTGAGTTGAAAGGTGAGAATGACATTCAGACACGTGAAAATGGTGAGTCTACTCCTACTACTGCACCTATCGCACCACCCAAGAAGGTACAAATCCCTCCCCCATTTCCTGCTGCATTGAAAAGGGCAAAGGTAGATGCTAGTTTTGCTAAGTTCTTAGAAATTTTTAAGAAATTACAAATAAATATTCCATTTGCTGATGCTTTACTTCAAATGCCTAGCTACGCTAAGTTTTTGAAAGATATTCTGTCGAATAAGAGGAAATTGGGTGAGCATGAGACGATTAAATTAACTGAGGAGTGTTCTGCCGTTGTCCAAAACAAACTGCCTCCTAAGTTGAAAGATTCAGGGAGTTTTTCTATACCTTGCACAATTGGGTCTATTTCATTTACAAAATATTTATGTGATTTAGGTGCGAGTATTAATCTTATGCCTTTGTCAATTTTCAGGAAGTTAGGACTTGGTGAGCCAAAACCGACCACGGTTTCTTTGCAATTGGCAGATAGGTTTGTGACATACCCACGAGGAATCATAGAGGATGTCCTAGTGAAGGTCGATAAATTCATCTTCCCGGCAGACTTCCTTGTGTTGGATATGGAAGAAGATGCTGACACGCCACTGATCTTAGGAAGACCATTCCTTGCTACTGGAAAGGCACTTATAGATGTCCAACAAGGGAAGTTGATCCTCCGTGTAGGGGAGGATCAAGTCACTTTCAACGTTTTTAAAGCTTTAAAACACCCACATGATGAGCATATGTGTTTTAGTGTTGATATTATTGATGTGTTATCTGCTAATGTGTTTAAGGGAACACACAAGGATGAATTGGAAGCATGCTTGGTAGAGGACATTGAAAAGCTGGGCGAGACCGTCGAGTTGAAAGAGACTGTTGTTTATTTGAACGCCAATATTCCCCATAATAGGCGTGTGCGGAACAACCTAGGCGAGTTGGGTGAAAGGGACATGAAGCCACAAAAGCCCTCCATTGAAGAACCACCAACTCTTGAACTCAAAACCCTCCCTCCTCATCTCAAGTATGTTTATTTAGATTGTAATGAGTCATTGCCTGTAATTGTCTCTTCATCTTTGACAGGTATAAACGAAGACAAACTACTTAGGATTTTGAGGGAGCATAAGAAAGCATTCGGGTGGAAAGTAGCGGACATAAGAGGGATAAGCCCATCAACATGTATGCATAAGATCTTAATGGAGGATGCTTACAAACCCGTGGTTCAACCACAACGCAGGTTAAACCCAAAGATGCAAGAAGTGGTGAAGAATGAGGTCATCAAACTGCTGGATGCAGGTATTATCTACCCCATTTCTGATAGTGCATGGGTTAGTCCTGTGCAATGTGTACCCAAGAAAGGAGGTATGACTGTCGTTAAAAATGAGAACAATGAATTGATCCCTACTAGAACAGTCACAGGTTGGCGCGTCTGCATTGATTATAGAAAGTTAAATGACGCCACCCGTAAAGACCATTTTTCCCTTCCATTCATTGACCAAATGATAGAGCGTCTAGCAGGGTATGATTTCTATTGTTTTCTAGATGGTTATTCTGGGTATAATCAAATAGCTATTGCACCTGAGGACCAAGAGAAGACTACCTTCACTTGTCCTTATGGTACATTTGCTTTTAGGAGAATGCCATTTGGATTGTGTAATGCGCCTGCAACGTTTCAAAGATGTATGATGTCTATTTTTCATGATATGGTTGAAAAATTCTTAGAGGTCTTTATGGATGACTTTTCTGTCTTTGGGGATTCTTTTGATGCTTGCTTAAATAATCTTGACTTAGTACTGACAGGGTGTGAAGAGACGAACTTGATACTAAATTGGGAGAAATGCCACTTCATGGTACAAGAGGGAATAGTCTTGGGACACAAAATATCCCACAAGGGTATGGAGGTGGACCGAGCAAAGATCCAGGTGATACAAGATCTACCTCCACCAGTATCAGTGAAGGGGGTTCGAAGCTTCCTAGGCCATGCAGGCTTCTATAGGAGATTTATTAAAGATTTTTCAAAAATTTCAAAACCACTCTCCCATTTACTGACTAAAGATGCACCTTTTGATTTTAATCCTGATTGTATGCAGGCATTCGAGACATTAAAGGAGAAGTTAATAACAACACCTGTGTTGGTAGCACCGGATTGGGATACGCCATTTGAGTTGATGTGTGATGCTAGTGACACAGCTGTCGGAGCAGTATTGGGACAAAGACGGAATAAGGTATTTCATACTATTTACTATGCTAGTAGAACTCTGAATGAGGCACAACAAAACTATGCCACACTGAGAAAGAACTGCTAGCAGTAGTATTTGCATTTGATAAATTTCACTCTTATCTCTGTCTATCCAAAGTAATTGTGTACACTGATCACTCGGCACTTAAATATCTTCTTGCTAAAAAAGATGCTAAACCACGTTTAATCCGATGGATTCTCCTATTGCAAGAATTTGATTTAGAAATTAAAGATAAGAGGGGTGTTGAGAATGTCGTAGCGGACCATTTATCTAGGATTGATAATATGGTGGAAAAACATGATAATGAACTGGAAGAAATCAATGAAAAATTTCCTGATGGACATGGTATGCCGATTTTGCAAATTATCTGGTTAGTGGTATCCTCCCACAAATGATCTTCTATCAGAAGAAGAAATTCTTATCTGATGTTAAACACTACATGTGGGAGGATCCATTGTTGTTTAAAGTTTGTGCAGACAACATGATCAGGAGATGTGTACCGGAGGAGGAGATGGCATCTATTATGAGCCACTGTCATGACCGAGAGGTAGGAGGCCACATGGGTCCAACAAAAACTGCTGCCAAGGTACTTGAATCGGGTTTTTACTGGCCTACCTTGTTTAAAGATGCATACAGGTATGTATCCACTTGTGATAAATGCCAAAGAACGGGCAACATTTCTAGGAGACATGAAATGCCTTTAAACAATATGCTTGAATGCGATTTATTTGATGTTTGGGGCATAGATTTTATGGGACCATTTCCAGTTTCATGTTCTAATTATTACATACTTGTCGCTGTGGACTACGTTTCAAAATGGGTTGAGGCTGAAGCTTCACGCACTAATGATGCTAGAGTGGTAGTAAAATTTTTGAAAAAGAACATTTTTACTCGATTTGGCACTCCTCGAGCAATCATTAGTGACGGTGGGTCACATTTTTGCAATAAACTCTTTGAAAAACTTTTGAGCAAATATGGTGTCACCCACAAGGTTGCAACACCTTACCACCCACAAACATGTGGACAAGTAGAGGTTTCTAATAGAGAAGTGAAACAGATTTTGGAAAAATCGGTCAATACGTCTAGAAAAGATTGGTCATTGAGGTTAGATGATGCTTTATGGGCATATAGGACGGCATTTAAAACACCTATTGGTACATCACCATATAGGTTAGTTTTTGGAAAAGCATGTCATCTTCCTGTCGAGCTAGAACACAAGGCATTCTGGGCAATAAAAAATCTGAATTTTGATTTAACTGTTGCAGGTGAAAAATGACTCCTACACTTAAATGAAATGGATGAGTTTAGAAACCAAGCCTATGAGAATGCCAAGATCTATAAAGATAAAACAAAAAAATGGCATGATGCTAAGCTTAGCCAGCGTGATTTCAAGGAAGAGGATTTGGTCCTGCTTTTTAACTCCAGATTGAGACTCTTTCCGGGTAAGTTGAAGTCTCGATGGCAAGGACCATTCATTATCACAAGGGTATTTCCATCCGGAGCGATCGAGATCAACGATCCAACAAAAGGCACATTCACAGTCAATGGACAGCGGCTGAAGCACTATCATGGACATGATTTCAGTCCGCCTACTGTTGTCCATTTTGACTCCTAAATTGATGTTGGTAATAAGTCCAGCTTGGGACTATAAATTAAGAACACCATTTTCCCCCCTTTACCTTGTTTTAATTATTTTTAGTTAGAATTTGTTTGGTTTGAAATTTTGTTTCAAGGATTGACTCCGTGTGTCAATTTTTGCAGAGTGGGTGGAGAAGAGCGAATCTCGAGAGCAAGAATGTTGATTCAAAAAAAAAAAAAAAAAATTCGGACAGTGTGTTTTGGCGATCGATCGCCATACCATCGCGATCGATCGCCAAGTCCAGAAAAAGAAAAAAAAAATATATTTTAAAATCAGCGATCGATCGCCATAACTCGAGATCGATCGCCCCTTTCCAGAAGACTCTCGCGATTGATCGGCAAGAACTCGCGATCGATCGCGAGGTCCCTTTTTTTCGTTTTTTTTTTAAATATCAGAATCAACATTTTCACACATTACACACACTCAAACTCGAAACCCTCCCCCAATTTCCCCAATTTTACTCAAAATTTGTCCAATCCATCTTCAATCCTTCAATTTTCTTCAAGATTTTCGATACATATCTTCAATTCTAACATCAAGCATCAATCTTTCACAGGAATTAGCAAGAGAAAAGGAGTTTTTGAGCACCCTACACTCCAATTTGAAGCTATGGAAAGCTAAGGACTATCACTAACAAATTTTCGAAATTTGTGGAGGTATTTTGGCTTTGCTATACATGGTCCATGAATTGATTGATAATTAAGTGTTGGGGTGTCAAGTTCTTAATATTTTGAATTGTAAGTTGGTGAAGTTGGAATTGTATGATATTGTTAAGTTTGGGGGTAAAATTGAAGAGCTCCTTGTGGATTATTGTGTGGTTGGGTTAGTAACCTAACTTGGATAGGTGGTTGGAGGATTTGTGCTTGCTCTATCTATTGTATTGGTTGGTAGTGGTGTTGGTATCTTTGATTCAAGGGATGGCACCGAAGCGCAAGCCAAAGCAGACAGTTCCCGCTCCTGAGGAGTTTGACTCCTCCAAGTTCATAAGTAATGCAGCTGCAAAGTTTTATGCGGTATACCGGAAAAAAAAGGTGATACGGGAACGGGGAATGGACACGAGCAAGCTCGGCTGTGCTGTGATCCAAGAGGCACTCCGGCCAGATTGGTACTCTTTTGTTCGCCAACCACAAGATGCGGTGGTTCCTTTAGTCCGGGAGTTCTACTCCAACCTCCGGGCACAACACCAAATTGAAGCCAACTTTGCCTCAGTACGGCAGCAACCAGTTCTCTTTGCTTCACAGGCTATCAATGCACTATATAACATGCCCAACATCCCGGAGGATGACTATACCATTTATTGCCGGAATCATGTCGACTTGGATGCAATTTTGTCAACCATATGTATAGAGGGCACACAGTGGCGACTGAACGCTGAGGGAAAGCCACAGCTTGTACTGATATCAGATCTGAAGGAGGAGCCCAAGGCTTGGTTTTCATTTATAGTAGCTCGGGTCATGCCATCGACCCACACATCGGAAGTCACAAAGGACCGAGCTATACTGGTGTACGCCATAGTTACCGGACTTACGATCGATCTCGGACGTCTTGTCGAGGCCACTATCCGGAACTACATTCGAGGCCCTCCCACTTCTGGTATGCCATGCCCCTCGACGATCACCACTTTATGCCAGTAGGCGGAAGTTGTCTGGGACTCCGCAGAAGAGGCCGTTCCACCGAAGGCATTACTCGTGGTCGATCATCCTGCACCAGCCACAGTCAGACGGTTGGCACAATCACGACCTAGCAGCAGCCACCTTCCTGGCCCATCATCATCTGCTGCTACAGTGTCTACTCCCATTACGATGGAATCCCTCCATCATGAGTTGCAGGAGATACGACATGAACTCCGATGGGGCCACCAACAATTATATCAACAAAACATGGAGTTCGTGCAGTATCAGGTGGCATGGAACTCCGCTTTGGCACAGGGGTTCCCGAACATTCCTCCCACCCCAGCCTATAGTCCAGCCATTCCAGCCATACCAGCATTACCAGCCATACGAGCCACACCAGCCACAGGAACCATATTACCCAGACCCTCCACCAGAGCGGGAAGATGAGGACGACGATCACTGACGATCGTCGTCGAGGTATGTGTTATGCTACTGCACTTATTGTTTTTGTACATTGAGGGCACTGCACATACTAAGTTTGGGGGGGGGGTTTTACTGAGTACTGCTGTTCTCTTGCTAATACTTTTATTGCATGATATTTTAGCGAGTGGTACGAAGTCGTTCTTGAGCATATTAAAGTTATTTGTTGGTGAAAATTGAGTTATGCATTAAGAAATACATGAATGAAACTTGCAACTGTAATACATGATGAAAATAATCTTCATCTCAATTAGAGTTTTGAAATTTTTTGACTTGTTGGTGAATATCTTGGGTTAAGTTAATATGTCAAAAATTGAGGAACATTTTGATGCACGTCTGAGTCGTGATTGAGTGGAGTTTATATAGGAAAGTGAAAAATTCTGTTAACTATGATTTGTCTTGAGCATCTTAGAGCACTCTAGAATCTATTTGAAAGCACTTTGAGGCGAAATTTTATAATTATGAACTTGACTTGGATATGATTTAGGCGATCATTGGAACGTTTGAGCCTTTCGAGCATACCTTGTCTGTATATACCACTAGTGTCCCTCTTTGAGCTTAAATGAATAAGAATGGAAATTAGCCCCCATTCAACATTTTTTTTGCAAACCCATTATACCCACCTTTATGAGCCTAAAAAAAAAAATAAAAAAAATTATCCTTACCCAAAGGGAGTATAATGGTTCTCATTAGATGCACTTTAATTGCTACATTTGGATGAGCTTATTATTGAAAGAAGGATGAATGAGAAAAGAAAAAGATAGATACAAAGCCTTGAGAAAAAGTGATTAAATAAGACCCAAAGTGGCCAAGGCTATAAAAGAAAAAAAAAGAAAAAAAAAATAAAAAGAGAAGAGAAGCTCAATGTTGTGCTACAAATGTGAACTGTAAATGCTTATACTCTCTTCTTTGCATTATCCTATCTTTTCTTTGAAGCCAAATACCAAAGGCCTGTCATTATAAGCTTCAAAAGACCTTCTGATCCAAGTCTAGAGAATAATTACATTAGTGGAGAAGTGTTTGAAAAGTAGACTTATGGAGTGCTTAATAGTAATCTTGCCTTTGAGTTTACTAGCAGAATTTGATCTTAAAAATATATATGAAACTCAAGATTGACAATAGCACACACACACGTTCCAATTTTGCGAGATATTGCTTAGCATAGGAGAAAACACTTCTTGTTGATTTTTGGATTAACTCTTGTTGATATGTTAGTGAGATTTCTGAGCTGTTACATCTGAGTTGTTAAGTTAATTCTGTTAAAGTATTGATGATAAGCTCTACATTTTGATTTCATTGCTTGCTCGAGGACGATCAAGTCTAAGTTTGGGGAGGTTGATAAGTGTGAATTTTACACTTATTTTGCTATGTTTTTGTATTGATTTTCGTATTGATTCCTGGATGATTTTACGCTTTTTGGTATATTTTTGTGTATTTCAGGAATCTAGGTCCAATGGGATAAAAGTGGAGGAAATAAGCTAATAATGTTGAAGAAGGACCAAACCGAGCGAAGACGTAAGAAAATGGACTGAAATTTCGAAGTTTGAATTTTGGATAATTCGCGATCGATCGGCAATGACATCGCGATCGATCGCCGAGCTTTAAAGAATGATGCTGAACAGAAGACATTGGCGATCGATCGGTGAGAACTCGCGATCGATCGCCACTATACAGTAAGGACTCGCGATTGATCGCGAGGGAGCAAAGATCGATCGCGGATTGGTTTATTTTGGCTAACACGTCCAGTGGAGAATGAAGATTGATCGCGAGGGAGCAAAGATCGATCGCGGCATAAGAGTTTTTGGAAAAATTAAGACTTTCCATGTTTGGTTCAAAGGGGACTCCTTCCCACACATGTTAACCCTATATATGAGACTAATGGACGATTTTTAAAGGACTTTTGCCCACTTTTTGACAGACCTAGCAGCCTCTCCTCCATCCAAAGCACCACCACAATTCATTGAAGAGCAAGAGCAACGCAAGGAACGGAAGAACGGAGCGACGCACGGAGCGACATCCTCGTTATCTTAGTATTTCTGAACTTATTAATTTTTATATCAGATTTTGATGTTGAATTTGTTTAAAGACATGTTTATGCATTATAATTTGATTATGGTTGTTGGCTAAATTCTTTGTCAAGACATAGGGGATCCCATGTTTGAACCCTTGAGTTAATTAACGGTTTCGATTTAATTTCTATGATCTTTGCGCATAATTTATGTTGTTAATGCTTGTAAAAGATTAGCTACCTTTTGCATGATATTGGTAATCGTAATTGAATTGACCATAGGAGATTATGATACGACGTAGTAAATTAGGCCGTGGGTTTTAGGTTGAGACGGACCAAGTAAAATCTAGCACACGTGTGATAGCAATAGATTTACCAAAATCGAAGGCTAGTAGTTTTCACAAAGCGTTTTTTGGTATTAATCATTCAAGAAAGACACGGGAGTGATTTATTGTAGGTTAATGCTAGACTTGTTATAACCGGACCAAGGTATAACGAATGAAATAGGAAAACTCGTCACCCTAGAACATAGAACATTGAATCTTAATTAATAGACAACTTTTGGGGGATTACATGGGTGAACCGACGTCTTGATAATTCGTTTATAAATTCTCTTCAATCATCCATCACTGCTGTTTAGGTTAATTTTGTGCTTAAGTCAATTTAGTTTAATAATCACTCCTTAATCGTAGGTTAAATATAGTAATTCTAATCGATCGTGGTAATTGCTACTAGTCCCTGTGGGTACGACACTCCTTACTTTTAAATCCTTATACTAAAACTTGACACCGTGCACTTGCGGTATAGAATCGCTACACTCGAAAATACTGTTTAAAACAAAAGCGATCAGTTGCATTCCATAAGATGTTTGACATGAGTTTGAAGGGAATTACATGTGCATGTGAATTTACTTGCAATTGGAATTGCATTTGAATTTGGAGTTCATTTCATGTACATGTTACTTAACATGTAATTAACTTTAAATGACATGATAGCAAGTGAATTAGGGAACTAAGGATCTATATCAAGTTGATTAGGGAGGTGGAATCACATACTACACCACTTTCACCTCAAAATCTCTACAAAGCTCCTCTCCAAACCCTTAGAGATTTTATTAGTTGAAGCTTGATTATTCACTTGTGAATTGAGCTAGGAAGTTGTGTGAAGTGATTTCTTAATATCTTGGTAAGGATTTCATGGTTTTACACTTGAATTATGTAATTGGTATTGATTTATGTGAAGGGGAATATCAATTATTGATGCTTAGAATCATAACTTGTTTCTTTGCCAAGAATTGGATTCTAGGATGTTAGCAACATGTTTATATGATACTAGGGAGTGCATGAATCATGGTTACATGTGAAGTTCTGGGTAGGAGAAGAAGTACCATGAAGATAAGCTCAAAATCGCCATTGTCTCCATTTTTCTGATCGTGCCGATTGATCGGCATGTGGTCTCGATCGATCGCCGCGAACAGTAAAGTTTTAAGGCGGTTTGAGCATGAGGCGATCGATCGGTGAGTTTGAGGCGATCGATCGGTACATGTGGCGATCGATCGGTGATTTTGTTCGATCGATCGGTGAAGAGTGAACAGTTCGGCGATCGATCGAGAATCCGGGGCGATCGATCGGTGATGGCAGAATGTTGAAAAATGTTATATTTTTGTAGAATTTGATTTTAATGCCTATGATAACATGATATATTGTTGGCATTGTTGTAGCATCATCTCAGGGGACAGGGCAAAGAGACAATTAGCTATCAACGCCTGATTTATCGCTTTTGTGTCGCAATACAGGTACGTGTTGACGTACGGAGTATAGATATGATGTGATGATGATGTTATGGTTTTGATATCATATGATTTATGTTATCTTGTGTCATATGATTGGTAGTTTCATATGCATGTACATACATGGATTTCATATGATTGAGATGGAGGCCTTGATAGATATGTGTATATGCTTTGGTGAGATCATTGCCTCGATAGATATGCCTGGTGTGGTATATGCTTTGGCTGGGATCGTTGCCACGATAGATATACTACATATGCTTTGGCTTGAGAGTTATACACCTGGTGTGGGTATATGCTCTGGCTATTGTCACAGATGAGCATGGTACTATGATATGTGCTGCTAATATGAAGATGTGATGTGGTTCCACTGACATATTGAGCTGAATAGGCATATCATATGGGGCTCGTGATAATAGGGTGCTTATTTAACATGTCATGACATAGTGCATTTGTGGATGCATGATACAGAACATTCACGTTAGATGATTTATTGTGCTTTATCATTGATATTGATATTGTTGCACTGAGATCGTTGTTCTCTATACTCATTGTGTGAATGTTTTCTGTAGGGACTCATAGACGTGGGGAGACGGGATGTGAGTCATTTTCCGCTGCGAGCTGAACCACTGCCTAGGAGTTATTTTGGATTAGGTTGTTACTTGTACATGTGATGTATAGTTGGTTAGGTTTTTATAACCTTGTAACAACTTAACTAGTTAGAAACTCTTAATCAGTGTATGTTTTTACTTAATTCAGACTCACGTATGTATGTTAAGATACTACATAAATGGATTAAGTAACGAGGACCCCACAACAACATAGCATATTGAGAATCAAAGCAAGATCTAAGTATTCTTGCAACTTTTCTTCATCATTTTTTCTTTTGTGTAAGAGAGTTTACAACTTTTGTGGTTGTGAGGGTTGTGATTTGTAGTGCTTTATCACAAGCAATGAGACGATGTATCTTGGGAGAAGATTGTCATATCACATAAGCACGGTGTGCGAGACAAATTCTTCTTATGGACAAAGTGTTATACTCTTGTCTCAACTATTAGTTATTGCCATCTATCACTACCCGTCAAAGCAAGGGCATTCCCTGCCGATTTTGTAGCATCCCCAGACAATATGTATCAATAGTGCTTTCTTTGTATATGTTTCATACCAATTTCATGTGTAATAAGTACCGAAAAAGTATAGGTCTCACACCAATTTCATGTATAACTATACCAAAATTGAATATGTTTTATATCTATTTCATGTATAATTATACCAAAATTGAAAAGATTTCATACCAATTTTATTTGTAATAAGTATCGAAAATAGAATAGGTTTCGTACCAATTTTATTCATAATTAGTACCAAAATTATATGGGTTTCATACCAATTTTTTGCATAGTTGGTAGCGAAACTGTATGCGTTTCATACCAACTTTACGTGTAATAAGTTTCGAATATAGTATATGTATCATACCAACTTCACGTGTAACTAGTACCAAAATTGTATATGTTTCATACCAAATTCAAGTGTAATAGGTACCAAAATTGTATATGTTTCATACCAACTTCATGTGTAATAAGTACCGAAAAAAGTATAGGTTTCGTACCAATTTCATGTGTAACTTGTACCAAAATTGTATAGCTTACCTACCAATTTCATGTGTAACTAGTACCAAAATTGTAAAGATTTCATACCAATTTCATATGTAACAAGTACCGAAAATAATATAAGTTTCGTACCAATTTTATTCGTAATTAGTACTAAAATTGTATAGGTTTCATACCAATTTTATTTATATTTAATACCAAAATTGTATAGGTTTCATACCAACTTCATGTGTAATAAGTACTGAATATAGTATAGGTTTTATACCAATTCCATGTGTAACTAGTACCAAAATTGTATTAGTTTATACCAACTTAATGTGTAACTAGTACCAAAATTGTATATGTTTCATACCAACTTCACGTGTAATAAGTATCGAAAATAGTATATGTTTCATACCAATTTCATGTATAACTTATACCAAATTTGTATAGATTTCATACCGATTTTATGTGTAACGTGTACCAAAATTGTATAGGTTTCGTACCGACTGTAATGATTTCTCAAAATTAAATGTCTAACTTTATTAGATGGGTATTATAGTCATAGGGAGTTATAACAAATTTTAAGTTGCAGAAGAGAGTTTGAATTAAATTTTTTTGACATGGGAATAAAGAAGATTTTTTTTAATTTTTCCTTAATTTTATACCAATTAAAGTCAACCAGTTACAAAGTTGAATCCAGACTGTCATGTCGGTGAAAGAGAGACATAACTATTCTGTATGGAACCGCCAATTTTAAATGTTTTAATAGCTTTGGCCCTAATTTCTTTCACTTGCAAACTAAATGGATTGGTCGATCACTAGCATGATTAAAGAAGATGATAAATTATTCCATCACATTTTGATTCGAAATTATATACATTTTGATTCGAAATTACATACAAAGATATAAAGTTCAAAATGGTTAATGAGTATATTCTGACCGAAAGATATTTTGAAGAAGACTGACGTGTGTGCATGCACCGCTTGATTTTTTATATGGTTCATGTAACTTAAATCAATCCATTGAGAGTAAAGACTTAGTTCATCTATTATTCAAATTAAATTTAGAAAATTAAAGACTTAGTGAATTTTTTTTTTTGCTTTTTTAAGAAATACCTTTTTTCAATCTTCTTTTGATTTATTTTAATTTTTTTTGACCTAAAATTTCTCTTATGAATAAATTTCAATTCGAGTTTAAATAAAATATGACACAAATGGATGAGTTTATAAAACTTAAGAGATCATGTTCCAACTTCCAAGTGGACCAAACTTTAAGGATGTCATGTAATTAAGCAATTTTGCTCTCTGTTTAAGCAGAAATGTTTCCCAAATAATCACATAAAATAAAATGAGCAACAAATTTTGCTGAATCACTTTTGGACATTTATTTTTTCAATATATATAAACTAATAGATCTTGGACAAAAAGGAATATTGTAAACATAATATGTGCCTCATAAATCATGGCCCCCAAGTGGTAATTTCTTCAAACTCAGTGCTTTAAATCCATGTTGTTGGTCCATGGAGAGAGAGAAACGAGCAACCAAGCCAACCTGGAAAGAATACAACATATATATTATTATTAAAGAAAATTATTGATACTCTGATAAAGATGCAGCATTATTTTTTGTTTATTACCTCGATTTCCTATGTATCAATGGCGACAAAATTACCTGGAATCTTGCGCATCTTACACCTTACATTCAAAACCATACACTGAAGAACGGGTAAAAAGGTTGTTTGCTACACTGGGGTTTTAAGGAGTCATCACTGAAAAGCAGGGAAAAGAATTATTTTTATTTATTTTTCCTTTTATGGTTGCTTTTTCTGTAATTCTGTTATACAGTATACCTTTTTTAACTGATTTTGCAGTTTTCCCACGTTTAAAGTTCATGCCTTTGGCATTCTCCTATGATATATGTTGGATAATTTGAACAAGAAACAGATGGTTCCAGCCTTTTTCAGTTAGACTTTTCTGCTTAGTTTAAAAAATCATTCCCAAAAGGATTCTTGTTTTTAGGTGAAATTCATGCCTAAAAGTCAAAGAGAGCTTTCGTGCTTTGATTGAAGTGCACCTCCAGTTCTTGTAAGTTTACTTGTTTTAGTTATTTTCACAATTTGTTTGGACATTAGTTGCAGTGTTTAATTTATAGCAGTTTTCATTTTTTATTTTTATTTTTATTTTTCGTGTTTCGGTTTCTGTGCAATGTTTTTGCATTTTTGGTGATAGATTGATTTTTATTAATTTTTTTGGTAATTGAACGGATATTATAAGTAACACTTGAATCTATTGAAAGAATTCTTGATTTTACCCCAGTTTGACGTGGATTTTCTTATAAATCTTGATCCCCTTTTGTGGCGTTTGTTCAGAGGTGGCCGATCTGGAAACCGAGTGATGAATGAACAAAAGGGTGTTTCTGAAGAGTCTAATGATGGATTATATCCGATATTTTACAGTGTTTCTTGCGCATTTTTTGCTCTTAAACTCTTGCCAGAGTCTGAAATTTATGATGCTAAATGGTCAGAAATAAGAAATAGGATGCTTCAATGTAGTGCTCATCTTTTGGGTTTGCTAGTTTGGAGAGTTCAAAAAGAGGAGTCTAATAACAGCGTAAAAACTCAGCTTCTCCACAAGCTTCAGAATGCACAAAAAGAGATACAAGAATTAAAAAAACGGCGAAGCGAAGATTCAAAAGCTAATGAGAAAGTTATAAGCATAATTTCATCTAGAGAGCACAAGTGGTTGGATGAGAGAAAGAAACTTAGGCAGCAAATAGGTGCTTTAATGAATGATTTGAGAGTCCTTGAGAACGACAAGGATAAGGCTATTTCTGAATTAAAGGAAAAATTGAAAGAAAACGAGACTATTTTGTTTTCGAAGGATAAATCTTTTTATGAAGAGCAGAAGAAGAGAGAAGGGGTAGATGAAAAGCTACAAAAGGCCGAGATTCTTGTCGAGGAGCTGAGCGAAAACGTTAAGCGTGATGCTCAACGCCATTCTTGTGAAATTACAAGACATAAGACAGCATTTATTGAGCTTGTGTCTAACCAAAGACAGCTTGAAGCTGAGATGGGTCGAGCTCTTAAGCAAGTTGAAGCAGTAAGAGAAGAGCTTGATTCGGTATTAGAGCAGAAGGAGCAGTCTATCTTGATGACTCAAAGATTATCCATGGAACTTGTTAAAATGCGTAAAGATTCAGAACAGAAAGACCAGATTTTGTCGGCTATGTTAAGGAAATCTAAATTCGATACGACTGAGAAGCAAATGCTTTTAAAAGAAGTGAAAGAATTGAAGGCCAAGAGAAAGCAGGCTGAGCTAGAAACAGCGAGGTTGAGGGCTGTTTCTGTATCAAAAAATGAGAGAAATTCCTTAAGAAATATGTTGTCTAAGCATGTAAGTTCAAAGTCACATGTATTTGCAGGGAGGGCCATGATGTCTCTAGACGCTGGGAATTTAAGATCGATGAAAAAAGATTACCATCTCGATTATGAGAAACCTGAGATAAGAAAAGGGCTCAAAGTTCTTTCCCTCGCGTCTGATCCGCATTCAACTGATGGAACGGAAGAAACACGTAAGATCTGTTCTTGATATGAAACTTGCAAGTTTGTTTGTTTCGATTAAACATATTCCATAATGTTTAAAATTCTATTTAAGAACTTATTCTTATTAACTTTGCCGTTTCGATTTTCTAGAGTCAACATCTGATGTCGAGCACTTGGAGAATTGGGTTAACTCTGAGTCAGAAAAGTATAAGATTGCTATTGAGCAAAGGAATCATCTTGAGTTAGAAGCTTTTGCAGAACAAATGAGACTCAAAGACGAAAAGTTAGAAGCTTGTCGTTGGCATATGCTAAGCATGGAATTCGAATCAAAGAGGTTACAGACTCACATTGACGGGCTCGATGATGAATTTACTCAACTTAAGCAAGAAGACGTGAAGTTGAAAGCCACGTTATTGGACCGGGAAGCTGAATTACATAGACTCAAAAAGCAATTGCAATTGCAGTCCAACCCTCCAAATCTCCACAAACTAAACTTCAACCCCTCTCTACACGAGGCAGTCGTAGCTCAAGACCCAGTTTGGTCGAATGTGAAAGTTATTAAAAGGAAACCAGGACAGAAAAAGCAAGAAATGAAGGCCATAGCTGAAGAAATTCCTCAAGAAACGGAGAATGATAAGGCAGATCAAATCCCATCTAACGAACCGCCCAAGGATATACTTTTGACACTTCAATCAGGGACCGACCTTTTCCAGAAAGAAAGTATCGAGTCTGAGGATGTCACAAGTTCGGAAACATCAACATCAGTAAGCCAAGAACTCAGCAGCAAAAATAACAGGAAAATGGATATTCACGCTCTTGGTGTATCATACAAGATTAAGAGACTTAAGCAGCAATTACTCATGCTTGAGAGGCTCACAGGAAAGCAAGAAAGTAATGAAAAGGGTGGAAAAAAAAATGTGGTTTGTGGAGTGAAGGGATTCTATCCTCTTATACCACTCTTGAACAAACAAGTTGATCGATACCAGTCCCTTCAGACCAAAAATGATGATCTTTCTAAGAGAATGGTAAGCTCTAATTCGTTACTTATAAAAATAAGAAGTTTATCTTAATTTTGCCTGTTTGTCATATTTTATGGTTCATTCGTATAAACTGCAGCATGAGAACAACCTGAATCTGAACAATGGAGGCTCCACAATTGCTAAAACAGAGGTTGAAACTAAAATACTGGAGCAGTTTCTCGAAGAAACCTTTCAACTACAAAGATATATCGTTGCAACAGGTCAAAAACTAATCGAAGTTCAAGCCAAGATTGCATCAGGTCTTGTATCTGATACAGAATTTATCGAAAAGCCAGCAACATTTGACATGAAACGGTTCGCTGATAGTATTCGAACCCTTTTTCGAGAAGTTCAGAGAGGATTTGAGTTAAGAATATCTCGGATAATTGGGGATCTTGAGGGAACCCTTGCATGTAATGGGATCATACATCTGAAAAAGTAGCTCAGAACTGTCAATAATATGAAGAACAGGTCAACGTAGAGTGACATTTTTAAGGTATATTTACATCTTCCACGCTTCAGAGCTTATATACTAAATTTGTATAGTATAGGATCTCGTTTTCAAATTATTCAAGATCATTGGTATTTCTTATCAACTTTCTCGAAATGTGTGTCCATAGGCACATGATTATGGTGAGTAAGGCGTGAATTTTTTTGGCAAGACCGAAATGCATGTAAATTGTTAGTTCAAAAGTATTCTTCAAAAATGATCACTATTGTGCTACACCAGATGAGATATACTCGTTATAAAACAACCCTGTACATGTATTTCAACTATTATACGGGTTGTGTTGTTTGCGTTATATGAGATTCCATCTGCGGATTTATGGAAAAGAAATGATGAGCGTCTTAAGTTGAGACAAGTTTATAATACTTTGTCCTTAAGAGGAATTTGCCCCGTACAAGGTGTTTTCGGTTTGTGGAAATCCTCTCCCAAAATGAGACTTCTCTTGTGATTGTAGCACAACAAATCACAAGAACATCAACCACAAAGATCAACCACAAAGGTTGCAAACTCTCTCCTTCAAGAACAAAATGAATATGATGATGAGATGACTTTGGTCTTGCTTTCTCTCTCAAATTGTGAAGTTAATTTCGAAAATCCCATGATTAATTTAATCATGAGATGTTGTATATACACTAGGCCATAGGTTGCCATCAAAAGACTCCATTTGGGTGCAATCATGAAAGAATACATATGCACGCCAAAAGGTGCGATGCTTCGAAGAGAAACCGAACAGCCAGCCTGTGAGGAGCCTAGGCGCATCATTTATGCGCCTCCCCTACTGCCTTGGTTTTTTCCCGGCAGTTTCGGTGACCCGTTTCGCGCCCGAAAACTCCGTTTTCGCCTCTGTTTCCTTCGTTCGCTTTTTCATTGCTTAAGTTTCATCTGCGTAGCATAAATAATTCCTTGGGCCAACCTTGTCTTTAAATAGGTTCTGATTAAGCTTTGAAAAGGCACTTCCTGCCTTTATCATGAACAGCCATAAAATTAGTTAAATGACAGCTTGCTATCTACCTATTTTAGATATTTGTAAGCGCCATCACCACTTTGATTTCCGTTCCAAGGCGGATGCAACAATAGGGATCTTGGAAAATGTTTTCAAATTTCACTCATAATGTCTGTTAGCATACAAGTTTTGGCTCCAAATTCTTTTCGTGCATTCAAGATTTTATGATAGACAATATTCTTGAAAAGTTGTCGCTGATTCTATAAAGTCAGGCAGATATAAACTTTTTGGGTGACCACTGATGCAAAATTCTTACTTGTATGATGTGATGTTTAGAGGACAGGTGTGAATGGATCACTTGATAATGCCTTGATGCCAACTCTAGGCAAAAAGGGCTCACCAACACATGTTATGTTAGGTCCCATCACTAACACAAGCACATGCATATATAATATACCAGTTCATTAATTTGCATTTGAAAATGTACCTCCAATGCTTCTCGTGGAATTTATTTATGTAGGATAAAATCATCATGTGCCAATGTCACTTGTATGGGATGAGGAATAAATCTTAATGAGTGGAGGAAAAAGATCTTGCAACTTGCAAGCAGGGGCGGAGGCAGGGATGTGCGTAAGGAAAAGACGCACCCCCTCAGAAATATTATTTAAAAATGTACATGTGTACTGTATTGAATTTATAGCAAAGTTGGCTTAGTTCAGTGGTAAAGTATTTTTGCTTGTCATGTTAGGTAGTGGACGGGTACTCTTTTTTCACTCTTTGTTTGGGGTTTGTCTTGGGTGTACCCGGTGTTTGGTGCACCCAAGACACATAGATACACATATGTCTTGGGTGCACCAAACACCGAGTGCACCCAAGACAAACCCCTTTGTTTGTGTGAAATTCTGACAACTTGATTTATTATTTTTCTAACTCTTTCTTTGTGTGATTCACTCTTTTCTCTGACTTCACGGCATCTGCAATGCTTCCAAATCCAAGAATATGAAAGAAATCATGGGAATTAATTATTGAATGATCCCTAGAAAAATAGGGTTAAAGATGAAGATCAAATTAATATAAAAAGGCCTTTTTATGACCAAATACAGAAGTCTGAAAGAGTTGGAAAGAGTTTATTTAAAATTATAGTTTTTTAATTTTTTAATTTTAAAATATATGTACAAATATAATATTGGTTTTTATTTTTTATGTATACATGCCAATTAAATGTTTATATATTATTTGATAATTCATTATTTGAAAAATTTATTTTGGCCCTCCCCTTTTAAGTTTGTTTTTGGTTCCGTCTCTGCTTCCAAGCAATTGAAATGCTAACAAGTATTGCTCGGATTAGCTGTCCATCGTCAATATATACATGCCAATTAAATGTTTATATATTATTTCATAATTCATTATTTGGAATTTTATTTTCGCCCTCCCCTTTTAAGTTTGTTTTTGGTTCCGTCTCTGCTTCCAAGCAATTGAAATGCTAACAAGTATTGCTCGGATTAGCTGTCCATCGTCAAGAACCATTGAACATCTACATTTTGTTAGCTAGGGGAGGGGCGAAATATTTTTACACACAACAAGACTCGAATTATCGTCAAACTGGAGAGGAGCCGGATGACAATCCTATAGGCTACGCATGGGTTGTCCGTCGAACATCCACATTGGTTCCCTCATTTTGATGTGCATCTTTATTAGACATGCATAGATGCTAGATAATCCATTCCAAATATGAACTTGTACATGGTCTGAGTTGCGGTGCTGGTAGAGAAAGTTCATCTTCAGAAGTAAGCCTATGCATTAACAACGGCAGTGGAATAAGAATCGAAAATCTCGGCTTCGGTACGTGGAGACGTTGATAAAAAAAATCAGAAGTCTTGATGAAATTTCCACTTGGAACTATATGCATTTATGCCCAACATTTCCCATATTGCTTTACCTTTTCATGGTAAATTGCACGAAATTAATTATTGAATGATACTGAGTTCATAATTCTCCACCTTGTCATGCATCCAACCTTCTACTAGTGTCTCCTGGGCCTCTATCTACGGCTCACCATCACTGGTTATGCTAAACAGTTATAAACAATTATCAAACTTTTTATTTGGCTACTTTTTTAAACATGTAACATGGGTCCAATTTAGCTTTAAATCTTACCTAAAATATGACATTTCATATGTTTGACACTTCCACAAATTCGTTCATTTACCTAAGGTGTAATACCATTGTCCCACATTGGTTGTGGATGAAAATTTAAAGTGGTTTTTAAAGGCTACAATGGACTCTTATAACAACTTGGGTTAACCATTTTCGTAGAGCGATTACGGATACGAAGTAGTTGCTATAAGAGCTCATTGTGCAGTCGCGCTTGCGCAGGCCCGGGCCCGGGGCAGAATGGTATCAGAGTTGGTCACCGGCAGGCAAACTGGAAGATAAGTGCTATGCGGGGCGAAGTGCTACCTGCGTGGGAGCCACCTCTTGAGCCTAAGGGGCGAAGTGCTACACGACGGGGCACCTCTTGAACCTGCGGGGCAAAGTACCACGTGCGTGGGAGCCACCTCTTGAACCTGCGAGGCAAAGTGCTACATGACAGGAGCCACCTCTTGAACCTGTAGGAGCCACCTCTAGATTCCCGGTGCCGGTGGATCAATGAGTTAGGTCGCGACGAGGACGTCGCGTTCTAAAAGGAGGGGTGATTGTAATACCCTTAGCCCACATTGGTTGTGGATGAAAATTTAAAGTGGTTTATAAAGGCTTACAATGGACTATTATAGCAACTTGGGTTAACCATTTTCGTAGAGTAAGGACGGATATAAAGTAGTTGCTATAAGAGCCCATTGTGCAGTCGCGCTTGCGCGGGCCTGGGCCCGAGGCGTGACATAAGGCAATTGGGTCTAAACATTATTTATGCAAAACAGGGGAAATTCTGAATTCCAGATTGACTACTTCTCATAGAAACTTCATAAATAATGCTACGACATCCAAATGATCTGATTCTAGTGAGAGAATTTAGATAACCCAAAATCCTACAATATATCTTTTATGGGCTTAGGCTAATTCGTTCATCTTGAGGTACATTTTTTGCAAAACGTAACATCCTAAAAACTCGCATGCAATGCCTTTTCAGATTGAGCACCATGTGGTACAATTAGCATAACTTTTGCATATGAACTCAAAATTAAGTGAGGCCAATTTCAAATGTAAGGTAACACTGAATACTACAACTCTCATTAGGATTTAAAACTTCAAATCCATAGCCTTTTATTCCCTGAAATACGAAGAACACACTGCATGTGACATGCATCCGCATGCAGACTCGATTAGAGCACATTATAGTAAAATCATCATAACTTTCTCATCTGAGCTCTAAATTGCATGCTTCTTTTTTTTTAAACGCATAAAATTCAATTATCTACAACTTTTATAAGGAACCATCTTAAAATTTGAAGCTTATCTATACTGAAAATTCGAAGTAATGTACTACATGCATACTAAAATCAGCAGACTCATTTTGACAGCAACTATTTCCATGAACAAACACCAAAATTCGAACCTTAATCTTAAATGAAAGTTAATAAAGCTTAAAAATTATGTTATACATTCCTATATCTTCAAGGTTTGAGCACCAAACCATCAACATAGCTCCTTCCTAGCTTTCCAAGAGCTTTCACCTCCACAAACACCACCAATTCCAAAATTGTTTGAGGGTTCTTGCTCCTCTCCTCAATACCTATTCAAATCTATGATTGCATGTGACATGCATCCACAAATTCAAGAGAATTTTGTGCTAACAATAGGCTGAAAATTTCGAATTATGGAGAGAATGAGGAGAATTCTTGTTGAGTGGGAAGAGAGATAAAGAGGTGGGGAAGAATGAGAGGTGGCTGAATTTCAAGTGCTTGGGGTGACTTTTTTAATCATTTGGTGTATTGTGGAATCCATGTGTCAATACATCACTATCTGGCAAGATTAATGGTCCAAAATCATGTATTAAACATGAGTTAATTAATTAGTGGCATGTGTTCTCCAAGTGACATGTGATCATGCACATGCTCATGCACTAAAAACATGTTCCACTAGTTGCTTGACTTAAACACTTTAATTCAAAGTCTGTACTTTTATTTATCTCGGGTTTGCTTAATCATCATTAATCCATATTATTTAGCATCGGAACCTTACAATATACCCGCAGCCGTATCCTCAAATGACACTTTCCTAATAACTTGTCATCTAAATGGAGTGTTAAGACACTGAAGGTGAGTTCCAATATCTCTGATTTTTTATCTATCATGAGTGATTCCCGGGAGAGATTTGGGACCACCTAGAGCTTTGATGACTTTCTGTTGCACAAGGATCGTCTACATCCGTCGTTTCCGTAGGCCAAAATAACTTTTCCATCGAATCGATCCATTTTACTCTTTGTGCCCATCATGTTGACCTGGCTATGATGCAGTTGTAGTGAATCTCAATCCAAATCCAGAGTGTTAAAATGAATATAAACTTTCACTTCAACGAGAACAAAGAATGTTTATTTGATTAATGCACTAAATCGAACGCAACCGAGAATGCACGTGAATGACAGAAAATTCAAGAACATTGTTGGGTTTGGCCCATTACCTATTAATCCTATTGGGCCTTGGCCCTTCTTCTTGTAAATAACCGAGCCCCCTTTACTTACCCCTTAACCTTTCCATCTCACACTCCAGAAGCTTCTTGGCTCTCTGCGTCTCTTCGGATGGCTGGCTTGACCGGGTCCTTGGGACTTGCTCCCCTTCTCTTCGTCTCCCTCGGTGCTATTAATGTTGGTCTGGTTCCATGATGAGGTACTACTCTGAAGTTCGAAAATTCTTGGTGTATTTTCGTTTCCCCCCTTTTTTCCTTTCGTGTCTCTGTCGTGGTGGTTGGCCGTGAGCTTTGTGCTCCGGTGTGTGAGTGATTCCAGACGTCTGCCGTGAGTTTAGCTTTGTGCTTTGTGGTTCGAGTGTGGTGCTGTGTCTGCCGTGAGTCTTGATCTTTGTGGTCAGATTTGTGGTGGAACTCACTGTGTGTGTCTTGGTGTGACCCTAGTGTGGTTTCCCTTGCTGTGTTCGGCCTTCTCCTACTGAAGCTCTCGGGCAGTGGCAGTGGAGTGTTCGGGCAGTGTCTTGGGGCAGTGTGTGTGTCTCCAACTTTTGGATACGATACATTGGTTCCCCGGTGAAGACGTTGAAAGGAAACCCTGCTCGACCTGAGCCCAAATCCTTTACTCTTGTTTAGAATTTCAGTTTATAGTTTATTGTGAATTGTATACTGTGATTGTTTTCTTGTATTGATTGCAGGTTATCAATCGAAGATTCAAAGCGGAACGTACTCCCAACAGTGGTATCAGAGCGTTCCGTGCCTGGTGGAGTGCTCGGGCAGACCTCGGGCAGTGACTGGAGTGCTCGGTTGGTCTCGGGCAGTGCTCGGTGGGCTTCGGGCAGCAGCATGAGTGTTCGGGCAGCGGCTGGAGTCTCGGGCAGCTACTGGAATCTCGTGCAGATTTCGGGCAGAGCACTTCGGTGCTTCGGGCAGTGTGGTTTTCGTCACCCCAGAGCTTTGTCTCTGGGTAGTAAGTGATTATTTTAACCTTTAATCATTTTACCACTTTGTTTCTAGGTGTTGGTGTCCCTTACCCGTAGGAAAATCTCTATCTGAAGCCCCATGCTCGTACACCGTTGAGTGTATTGTGATCTTGTGGGTGATAGCGATTTTTTCTCCCCTTAGCTTGATTGATTCTTTCATTTTGTGTTTGTGCCTTGTGGTCCTTGCTTCTGCTGATTGGTTGTTGAAATTGTGTGTGCCTCCTTGCTTATTTGTGATGGCTTCAATTTCTGGATATAACCTTGAACCATTTAATGGAAAATCTGATTTTTCGATATGGCAAGAAAAGATGAAAGGAATCTTAATACAGCAAAAAGTATTTAAAGCTATTGATGGTAATTGGGCTGAAAACATTACATCTGCTAAGAAACTTGAAGATGACGAATATGCTTATTCTTCTATTATCTTGAACTTATCTGACTCTGTGCTCAAAAAATGTGGTAAACTATCATCTGCAAAAGATCTTTGCAAAAAATTGGAAGAAATGTTTACTGAAAAATCTTTGCCGAGTAAACTTTTCTTGTTAGAAATTTTTTCAGATTCAGGCTAGACTTGAACAAAGACGTAGATGAAAATTTGGATGTGTTTACTAAGTTAATTCAAGATATTAAATTGACAAGAGATAAGAACAATTGACGACTATTCACCTATTGTCCTTCTAAATGCTATTCCTGAAAATTATAGTGATGTAAAATCCGCCATTAAGTACGGTAAAGATTCTATTACATTGGATACTGTTTTTTTTTTTTTCAGAGAAAACATAATAAAATATAAATAAGTACCAGAGGTACTAAATAAAGTCATACAAATAACTTAAAAACAAAACCACAAAGCCTATCCTTGAGCAGAACTACGCAGAGCTAATAAACAAATTCTAGGCTCATGTCTCCAGTCCCAAAACGAGGTCCCCAATGTATGATATTACATTGGATACTGTAATGAACGGCCTAAAAAGCAAGGAATTAGATTTAAAGGTTAACAAAGGTAATAGAAAATCCTCTGGTGAAGTTATGCATGTTCGTGGTAGATCACAACATAGGCATAATAACAATAACCAATATCAAAAAGGTGATAAAAGAGGAAAGCGTAAGGCTAGATCGAAATCTAGGCCTAGTAAGAGGAAATGTTACAATTGTGGGAACCCAAATCATTTCATAAAAGATTGCCCTAAAAAGAAGAATCAGAATAAAAATGGAAATCAGGCAAATGAACAAGCGAACATTGCTTCTACCTCTGGGGAAAACATGGGGGATATTTTTATGGTGACTGAATTATGTGATTCTGTGAACTCTGTGCTTTCATTACCTGTGTGTGAATGGCTTATTGATTCAGGTTGCACTTATCACATGACACCACTTAAAAATTTGTTTTCTAGCTACAGAGAAATTGAGCATGCTTCTGTTTCTATGGCCAATGAGAAATTGTGTAAAGTTTCTGGTATTGGTAATATTTGTCTGAAATTTGAATCTGGTTATTCTGTGACTTTGAAAGATGTTAGACATGTTTCTACTTTGTGCAATAACTTGATGTCTTGTGCAGCTTTAGAGTCCGATGGTTATGAGGGTAAATGGGGAAATGGTTGCATGAAAATTACGCGGGGGTCTTTGGTAGCTTTTAAAGCTGAGAATAGGAGGAATTTATATGTTTGCAAAACAATCTGTGATAAAATCTGTGCTAATTCTGTGTCAGATGATTTAACTGATTTATGGCATAAAAGGTTAGGTCATATGAGTTCTAAAGGATTAGAGATTTTACACAAAGATTGTTGTTTTGGTAGGGATAAATTGTCTTGCATGACTTTTTGTGATTCCTGTGTGTTAGGCAAACAGCAAAGAGTTAAATTCCCTATCTCCCATTCCCCCAATGTGACTAAATGTTCTGATATACTTGAATACCTGTATGCTGATATTTGGGGACCTTCACCTGTCCCAACTCAAGGTGGTAATAGGTATTTTTTGTCTATCATTGATGATTACTCTAGAAAAGTGTGGATTTTTCTAATGAAGAATAAATCTGATGTTTTTGATAAATTTAAAAACTGGAAGATTTTAATTGAAAACCAAACTGGAAAAAAGATTAAACAGCTTAGGACAGATAATGGAATGGAATTCTGCAATATCTTGTTTGATGACTTGTGCTGTGAATCTGGGATTCTGAGACACAAGACTGTGCCCTATACTCCCCAGCAAAATGGTGTTGCTGAGAGGATGAACAGAACTTTACTCGAGAGAGTTAGAAGTATGCTTGCATCTTCTGGACTCTCAAAGAAGTTCTGGGGCGAAGCTGTCGTGACAGCTTCTTATTTGATAAATAGATCCCCTTCCGTGCCTTTGAATGGCAAGTGTCCCGAAAGTGTTTTTTCTAGTAAGAAATTAGATTTTTCAAATCTTAAAGTGTTTGGTTGTTCTGCTTTTGTGCATAGGAAATGAGACAAACTTGAACCTAGGTCAGTTAAGTGCGTCTTTCTTGGTTATCCTGAGGGTGTAAAAGGATATAGGCTTTGGTTAAGATGTGAACCTGGTTTTAAAACTATTATAAGTAGGGATGTCATTTTTAATGAATCTGAAATGCCTTGCTTGCTTCCATCTTTGCCTGAATCTGTTTGTGAGTCTGAGACTACACCGAGCAAGGTGGAGTCTTTGCCTATTGTTACCCCTGTTATTGAAAACGATGTGCTCCCTAATATGAATCATGAGAACTTGCCTGTTAATGAACCTGATTTGCATGAAAATGTTGACGAACATGTGCATAATGAATTGGTTGCTAATGAACATGAAGATCTGCATGATTATATGTGATGACCAGGGATTATAGGTGTTAATCCCGTAGTGTTAATAATCCCTAAAGTGGTTTTACGTGGCGATTTGGAGTTTAATGGAGGCGTTGGGCCTTCTGGGCTCGTTTATTTGGGTAGTTGGGATCGTTGGATCCAGAGGTTGAGATTGTATTCACATTACGGTGTAAAACCTAAGAGTTGGGTTTTTGATGTGTCTCGGAATCTCGGGTGCTGTGTGAGCACCGGTAGGGGGTTTTGGAGTTAGAGAGAGAGTTTTTGAAAACAGATGAATTTTAAGGAATCATGATGTATTTGTGGGGCTATTAGTTTTTCGGGGTATTTTTGCTATAAATACCAGTTGAACCCGAGATTTTAAGAAAATTTTCATTTCAGCCCTTATCTTTTCTCTCTCTTCCCGCCGCGCCCCTCCCGTCTGCCCCTGCACCCCCGCGGCTTCAAACGCTTCGCCCGCCGCCGTCCCGCCGCCGTTCGGCGCGTGCGACCCACCGCCGGCTTCGTCTCGTCGAGGCGCAGCTATCCCCTCCGTCAATTCGAAGTTTGGTCGCGTTTCTCGTTCGGATTTTGGCAGAATGCGTCGATCCCCAAAAGTTAGGGTTCTTCGATTTTTCGTCCGATTTCTTCCGATTTTCGATTGGGTAACCTCCCTTACCTCTTTTTCGTCCCTCTCATGTTATTCCCTACTATTTTGTGTGGTTTTGGTTCGAAATAATTTTCGAATTTCGTAGGGTTTAGGTTCGAAAATTTGGGGGTTTTTGGAAAGGGGTGTTGTTTCTTGCAATTGGTCGATTTTTGCATGTTATTGATGTATATTGGTGTTTTTTTGGGTTCGAATTTGTGAGATTAGGGTTCGATTTTTGTAGGGTATTCTTGAACAAATTTCGATATTGTCTCATTCGTTCCCCTCCCTGCATGTACCCTGCCCCGGGTCTTTTAAAAGGTTAATTGTCGTGTGTTGACAATATTTTGAGGGATATGGGTGTGCTTGAGCATAGGTTACATGTTCGTAAATAATTGTGAATTATTTATCGTGTTAGCACATCGTTCCTCGGGGCATGGAACTCGAGCAAGGTTTGGCTCGGACTTCGGAGATTTAAGGTACGTGCGACGTACGAGCATTTCTATATATTAGGGCATTTGTGAATGCATAATGAAATTTGATTTCATTGAATAATCGCGCATGAGGATTATATATATATATGTTGATATAGCCAAGGAATGACCCAAATCTTGATATCGCCGCTTGTAGCGTGCGTGACACTAGAGTAGGATGACTCTTACATGATATAAGGGGTACTGGGTTTATATGTATCTATTATAAGACATTTGAGATGTCTAGGGTTGTAGAACCATGTATCTATTATAAGACATTTGAGATGTCTAGGTTCGTAGAATCATGTATTCATTATGAGACATTTGAGATGTCTAGGTTCGTAGAATCATGTATTCATTATAAGACATTTGAGATGTCTAGGTATAATGAAGGATTGGTAAAACAAATGCTAGGCATTTGAGCTATCTGTGATTGATAGCGAGGTTGTGAAATCAGTATTAGATATTGAGATATCTAAAATTGCATGTTTAATGAATTTTCAATCACTATCTGTTGATATTCGAGGATTAGGCATGCGATGAGTTAATCAATGTGTTGATTTACTGATTTTTGAGATTTGATGAGTTTGATGATTGTGAGGACAGGGACAGTACACGGAATCCCGGATGAGGTTGCCATCCAGGGAGTATCATTTAAATTCATTTGTATTTACCTTTGTTGTAAATTATGAATTTCATTATTGTGATTATGGGATTTTGTGTATTGGTATGCTCACCCCGTTGGGGGCTGTCTCTGTTGGGACAGGTGAACAGGCACATCGATGGCTTTGGAGTTGAGCTCGAGCTGTTGATTGGAGGTACTCCCAGGATCGTGGTACCAGGGCTTGATGGAGCACGGTATCGTATAGAGTACTTATATACCCCTGAGGATTATATACATATTCATGATGCTCGCATGTGAGCACGATTATACTTGTATATGGATTGTATATAAAGGCATGAGCCTTTCTCTCTTTCATTTGAGGTTGCATGCAATTAGAGGTTAAATTGCTAAATGATATGAGAGTCATTGGTGTATTATGTGGGTGTTGATACCCACTTTTGTCGTCATATGTGTGGTGTCTTCCCTGGCTGGGAATTTACTTGTATTACTGCTTCCTGATGAGTATTATGTGTTCCCTGGCCGGGAATTATGTTATGTGTTGTGCCTTCTTTTTCGGGATAGCTCTATTTATGGGGAGACTCTGCCCAAATTTTTATAAAAATTCGCAATGTGAAAAGTGGCACCAAGGGGTTGGTAAAGGGCAAACATATGAGTCTTTTATTGTTAGGATGATGATCTTATAGCATTGAGTATTAAAGGAAATTTTGTAATTGACATTCAATGGTAAAGTATCATCTGAGCTTCCCGATTGACTTTCATTGAAAGCATGTGCCACACATAGTGGTTAATACACTAGTCAGGGGTTAAGGGCTAAGGGGGTCCTTACATTATATGTTGACTAGAGATAGGGTTAAAAGAAATGTGAAACAACCTGCTAGGTTTAATGATTTTCACCTCACATCGTATGTTTTCAATATGTTTGAGTCTATTGATAATTGTGAGCCTAAGACCTATAATGAAGCTTTGAAATCTAAAAATGCTGTGCATTGGCTTAGTGCCATGAAAGATGAAATGCATTCTTTAGTTGTGAATCATACATGGACTCTTGTACCTAAACCTGTTAATTGCTCTTTGGTAGATTGCAAAATGGTTATTTAAGGTAAAGAATGAAGTTGATTCTGTTAGATATTAAGCTAGGCTAGTTGCAAAAGGTTTTACTCAAAGAGAGGGTATTGACTATACTGAAATCTTTGCTCCTGTTGTTAAGTTTACTATTGTGAGAATTTTATTATCACTTGTTGCTCACTTTAATTGGGAACTTAAACAGATGGATGTTAAAACCGCTTTTTTGCATGGTGACTTAGATGAAAAGATTTACATGAAACAACCTGATGGTTTTGTTGAATCAAAGAACCCTCATGTTTGTTTGCTTAATAAATCTTTGTATGGCCTAAAGCAGTCACCTAGGCAATGGAATAAGAAGTTTGATGAATGTATGATTACCTTAAAATTTAAAAGAAGCTATTTTGATCATTGCTTGTATTTTAAGGATAAAATGACTGTGCCTGTTTTCTTGTTGATTTATGTGGATGACATGTTGATTGCTAGTCCTTGTCTGAAATCCATTGAGCATATTAAGAACTGTTTAAGTGATAAATTTGATATGAAGTTCTTAGGTGATGCTAGTAGAATCCTAGGCATGGACATTGTTAGAGATAGAAAGGAATCTACTCTCTGGTTAAAGCATACTTCTTATGTAGAGAAAATTTTAAAGAAATTTTCCATGTTTGATGCAAAACCTGTTAACGTGCCCTTAGCTGCTCATTTTGTGCTAAGTAAAGATCAAAGTCCCAAAACTGAGGTTGACTTTGATACCATGAAAAATGTACCGTATTCAAATGCAATTGGTTCTATAATTTATTTGATGGTTAGCACTAGACCTGACATTGCTTATGCTGTTAGCTGCTTAAGTAGATATATGTCTAATCCTGGTGTGGTACATTGGAATGCTGTTAAATGGTTGTTGCGATATTTGAAAAACTCTATGCATTATGGCTTATGTTTTTCTAAATATGATGAAGGTGTTATACTGAAAGGATATGTGGATTCTAATTATGCTAATGATAAGGACAATAGAAAATCTACTACTTCTTATGTTTTTACTTTGTGTGGAGCATGTATAAGTTGGAAATCGCAGCTGCAGCATATCGTTGCCTTGTCGACAACGGAATCAGAATATGTTGCTGTAACAGAAGCTTTGAAGGAAGCTGTCTGGCTGAAAAGTTTGATCTCTGAACTTAGCTTGCTCAAAGGTAAGGTAGAGGTATTTTCTGATTCTCAGTCTGGCATTCAATTGTGTAAGAATCCTGTTTTTGATGATCGCACTAAGCATATTGATGTTAGATTTCATTACATTAGGGATGTAGTGGCTAAAGGATTAGTTAATCTTGAAAAGATTCCTTCTGAATATAATCCTGCTGATATGGGAACTAAGTGTTTACCTATTTCTAAACTACAATCATGTCTAAAAATTTTGAATTTTGATACAGGTGATTGATTAGTGTTGCTAACTATTTTGATAGTATATAACTGCTGTGTGCGTGTTATAGAATCGTTACCCTGGTTATTGACTTTAACCTCATTGTGTTGGTTATTGTCTGTATTCTTTGTCTGTGCTTTGTGCTATGACAAGAATATGGTCCACACAATACTGTGTGTGTTGTGGGGACCCTTTGGGCGATGATGAGTCATCTATAGGGTTTTCCTTACGTCGAGGTGGAGCCGGTATTGTGCCAAGGTGGAGATTTGTTGGGTTTGGCCCATTACCTATTAATCCTATTGGGCCTTGGCCCTTCTTCTTGTAAATAACCGAGCCCCCCTTTACTTATCCCTTAACCTTTCCATCTCCCACACTCCAGAAGCTTCTTGGCTCTCTGCGTCTCTTCGGATGGCTGGCTTGACCGTGTCCTTGGGACTTGCTCCCCTTCTCTTCGTCTCCCTCGGTGCTATTAATGTTGGTCTGGTTCCATGATGAGGTACTACTCTGAAGTCCGAAAATTCTTGGTGTATTTTCGTTTCCCCCCTTTTTTCCTTTCGTGTCTCTGTCGTGGTGGTTGGCCGTGAGCTTTGTGCTCCGGTGTGTGAGTGATTCCAGACGTCTGCCGTGAGTTTAGCTTTGTGCTTTGTGGTTCGAGTGTGGTGTTGTGTCTGCCGTGAGTCTTGATCTTTGTGGTCAGATTTGTGGTGGAACTCACTGTGTGTGTCTTGGTGTGACCCTAGTGTGGTTTCCCTTGCTGTGTTCGGCCTTCTCCTACTGAACCTCTCGGGCAGTGGCAGTGGAGTGTTCGGGCAGTGTCTTGGGGCAGTGTGTGTGTCTCCAACTTTTGGATACGATACCTTTGTTCCCCGGTGACGACGTTGAAAGGAAACCCTGCTCGACCTGAGCCCAAATCCCTTACTCTTGTTTAGAATTTCAGTTTATAGTTTATTGTGAATTGTATACTGTGATTGTTTTCTTGTATTGGTTGCAGGTTATCAATCGAAGATTCAAAGCGGAACGTACTCCCAACAAACATTGCAAAAATGATGAACACGAAGAATTTTACGTGGTTCGGATATTAATTATCCTACTCCACGGAGACCCTAATAATCAACCACAAGTCTGAGATACACAGCAATTACAATCAAGAATCTCTCAGAATTTTCACTTCTATTGATTAAAATGAAATTCTCATCTCAATCTCTCTAATGCTCTCATGCATCATTGTTTCAGTGTGTGAACTTCTTTTGCAACACAAAATCTGATCTGATATGCAGCCATTCTGTTCTCTTTTATAGATCTGGATAGAAGCTTCTTAACTGCTTGATTTGTTGCAAAACTGACTAACCACTTGAGTCTCTGTCATCACTACAACTGGTAATTCTAGTAGGCGATTATAACTGCCATTCTTGACTCTCACTGGTTCAAGTTCTGTATCTTGTGATCTGGTTAGATTCCAATGGCACTGAGTTCACATAAACCCTGCACTAAAACCTAATCTCTTTTACAAACTAACATATTTTATTTAATCTCGTTAAAACTATATGCATGTTTTATAAAAACAAGTTCATAAATCGTATATACAGGTTTGTATATAACTATTTTTTGTTTATATATATGTTTATTTTTGTGAAAATATATTTTATGGTTTTTAGAAAGATGCATATTGTTTACATGTGTACTTGTTGCTTACTTAAAATATCCAAAACTTGAAAAGAATTTAAATTGGTCAATAAGCTGCATACATTAAAAGAAAATTCAGAATATTATTTATAATATGTTTTAAAATTACACCTTAAAAAATTATTCACATTAAAATTCTGAATATTGTTCATTTTTAGATTAAAGAAAAAAAATATTACAGAAAATGAGAAAATAATATAGAAAGAGAAATATTGGAGGGCATATTGGACAAGATATGAGATTTCGTACATAGTTTAAAAAAATAGGGGTTTATTTTGCCTATTTTTTTAACACTGAGGAGTTTTGTGCAAGGTTTAAAAAAGTTTAAAAAATATAGGAGTTTTTTGCCTTTTGTTTAAAATATGAGAGTTTTGTGCAGGGTTTAAGATAAATAGATGAGTTGTTTTGCCTGCTTTTTTTTAACACTGGAGTTTTGTGTAGGGTTTAAAAAAAAGACGAGTTTTTGTACCTTTTGGTTTAACACATGAGAGTTTTTGCGAGTTTTAAGAGAAAGTGATGAGTTTTTTGGCCTATTTTTTTAGCACGGTGGTGTTTCGTACATTTTTATTATAGCACATGGAAGTTTCGTGCAATTTACCCTTACTTTTGTTTTGTGAAGTTAAATAGGAGTTGTTGCATTTGCAAGTTTATCTGTATTTTAATTTAGTAAGGATAACTTTTTTAACATAGTGAAAGTCTATTATATTAAAAATAATTTGAAACTTTCTTCGTTTCTCTTCATTCTTGACCATGCATGGGATAGAGAAGAAAATATGGGTTTGTTTTAGTTTATAATGAGATTTAAAATTGAACATAAATATGTGCATTATATATTAAGTAAAAGTTGTGTTAATTTAACACTAATACAAAAATTATTTGGCACTGAGAAAATATAATATATGTAGGTGAGGGTCACTAGTAATAATAATCTCACGGGCTAGATCAATGTATTTTAAATGATTATACAAAAAATCTCAAATCATACATTGTTGAAATCAGTGGCGGATCCAGGAAAATTAGTAAGATAGCAAAAATTTTAAAACACAATATGTAGGTCAAACTGCAGAAATTAAATGATTTTTTGTCCTATTACTTGGATTTTATCGTGTAATTAAATCTTTAACTGCCTACTTTGCTATCGTGTCTTAAATTGGCGTTTACACAAACCAACCCATGATCTTAACTTAAGAGCCCCTTTTCATCTCCAACTATAACTGTTGAAGATTATTTAATAATTCAGATTGACCATATATATGTAACAAAGGTTTATATATATATATATATATATATATATATATATATATATATATATATATATATATATATATATATATATATTAAAATACCATTATAGTCATTTAAATCTCACTTGTGTTGGAGTGGACTAACCGTTACACCCATTTCATCACTCGTGAATAGGGAGCCTCTTCGTGTTCAAACAACATTAAATCCCACCCCTCAAATCTATATATGCACTAGAATATATATATGTGTATTGTGTACAAATGGCTAACAAGCTTATGTTATTACAACTATGAGGTTTGAAGTAGTAGATGATCACAATGAATGCAAACCAAACTCCACACCTAAACTTTCTTTATCCAAACTCCCATCCAAGGCAGGAGAGCAGATCCAAATGCTGACACCTCCACTTCACCAGTCGCTTTCCATTCCATTCCGGTGGGAGGTGGAGCCCGGTAAGGCGAGGGCCGCCGACGACAGCGTGCCTTCAAAGAACATGGTGGCGAGGCGTTTGGACCTGCCTCCAAGATTGTTGAATGATGGTAGTAAGATTGCCATATTGCCCTCGCCTGTCACGGTGCTGGACGGGCCATATGTTGGCCGCTCGCTGTCTCTCGCATGCACGTTTTCGTTCAGGAAAGGTGTTGTGACGGCCCGGGAAGAGGGTGCGAGGCTTAAGAAGAGGGGCGGAGCTAGAAACTTGGGTTCGGGGAGGTGGGGGAGCTTCAAGGAGGAGGGCAGGTTTTCACTGAGTGATGCTTTCAAGAATGAAAAAAATATCAAAAGATTTAGGAGGAGGAGCTTCTTTAACTTATCTGGCATGAATTCTAACATATGGGTGAGTTTGTGATTTAGTCTATATAGTATTCTTAATTTATTTAATTTTATGATTAAAAAGAATTAGGGGGTTTAAATTTGTATAAGATTCAATTTAACATTTTCGAGTTACGCGTAATACATAAAAATGTAGGGAAAAAATGTTTCGGGAGGTTAAAATATAATTTTAGGGGGACAAAATGTAATTTTTGAAGGAAAACTACATATTTCGGATTGTAAAATGTATTCGTGCATTGTGTTGCAGGCAGATATTTGTGCAAGCTTTAAGCATGCGGTTCCATGGAGGCGTAGACGATAACAAAAGACAGAAGCTTTGATGAAATTTCCGTTTCCCAAAATTTCTAATTGTGTGTTTAATTTCCTTTATTTTGTGAAGTTAAATACTAAATAAGTTTACTTATATGTGTTGATTAAGTGAAACTCTTCAAGATCTCTTCATCTTTCAATGAGATGTTTATATATATATACGCCATAATTTGAATTATACAGAGAAGATACTATACTGCTCTACTTTTTTTAATGATGTATAAAATTAACTTCATTTATTTTTTTCATTATTTCTCAATATGTATATAATAAATAAATATATAAACTAATAAAAATAGTAAAATAAACTCGTGGCTGCTTTAAGCACACTCAGGTGTTTGACGCAAAATTGATTTGACCCTTTCCACACTCGAAAAAATAAAAATAAAAATAAAAAAAGCTCGTAAGCTGACTCACTAGATTTGGAATGGTTTTATAAAAGCTTAAACTTGATAATAAATGAGCTGGAGAATCAATTTAACTAATCTTACCATCTTAAATCAAAATGCTTCACACTTGCCAGCTTCTTGGGCATGGACATATTTCAAATAATAATTCATGGAAAAGTTGGAAATAATAGAAACCATCTAAAAAATCATCATCCATAAACTACCGTCATGGTTTATTTGAGTTTTAAAAGTTAAAATTTAATATAAATTATTACAATATCTTATAATAAAAAATATATCATTTATATTCCATAGTGGGCTATTCAATTGTTATATCTATCCCAATTAGTTTATACTATATGTAATTACGTATAAAAATCGACGATTTTTCGATTTATTTGGTTTGCTTTTGAAAAATACTTGTGATTGTGTTTGGATGGATGGATGTATTTCATTTGAGTGCTGGGATTTGAAATTGAGAATTTGAAACTTGGATTTGAAAAGACACATATCTTAGGTGTATTTCAAATCCTTCTATACCACCAATACATTTACATAAACTAGTAAATTTGTGGATTTGAAATACAATCAATATAAATTCATCCAAACAATTAAATGGATTTGAAATTCAAGACTTCAAACCTCTCGATCCAAATGCATCCCTTTATGTTTATCAGATAAAAAAAGATATTGATTGTTTGATTTTCTTGCTTCTGTTATTGCTTCTCTAAAACATGTAAAAGCAAAAGCACATAACTAAGTGACTCATTGAGTGCTCTACCTCGATATCATACGTCCTACTAAAATAGATTTCGTGAAAAACCAGTTATATCCGATCTTGGTTGGCATTTCACCCCTAGCCATATGAGATAATTCTGACTGCTTTAAGTTGAAGGTAGCAATTTTTTACAATAAATTTAAGTTCATTAAACTGTTGTTTTATTTTAATATTAAACACAATTTTTTTTGCTTAAATCAATATTTTTTCAATTTTAAACAAAAATTATATACAAATACTAAGCAATCCAAAACACACACTTAGTTTCTTTGGTTAGCTTCCCCGTTATTTTTAAAATTTACTTTTAAAACGAGGTTTTTCTAAAAATTTATTAGGAAATGGAATAGATATTCGGCTATGCTTTTTAGAAAATAAATAAACAAATTTAATATAACAGTCAACCCGTTTAGTTTTGGTCAGGTGATAATATTTTAATATCACATTGTAGCTTTGACAAAGCCGGGTTAGGCTACTCAAGCAAATCAAAAACTTTTTCTAGCTTATTGGCCAAAGCAAAGCATGATCATCCTACTTGTAACTATTGTTATAAAAATGGTCATACCAAGAACAAATGTAGATTTGATATAATCCAATACCAACCTAACAAGAGGTGGAAATGGATTACAAAGGTGCCATTGAAAGGTAACCATCAAGGACCCAAAAATCAAATGGGTACCAAAGATCCCCCTATCGTTAATTTGTTTTGTAGGGACAACAATGGAATGGAGGATGAAGGCACAAGCAACTCAAAGGAGGAGTTTGTATTATTCACCACTATAGAAGAGGCGCGAGGCGTAGGACCAATGACAAGAACGTACTCTTGTCATAGGAGGTAAAATTTATTTTATACATTTTTAAAAAGAGCAATTCAAAATTTAATTGGCAAAAATTAATTGTGACCAATAAATAAGAAGCTCAAATATTCATTTGTAGTAAAATGGATAACCCCTTAGCATATGCACATAAAAATTGTTCTATTGCATGATGTATGCTTATCCTTTTATAGTAAGTGCATTAGATTCAAATTTGAATATGCTATGTAAAATTATGTGATTAAGCATGCTAAGTGTTTAGATGCTCTATCTTTGATATAATGATCTTATCAATCTTATCTAATGATGATTTGATAATTTTAATGTTTTTTTGGGCATGAATGCATGAACATATGCACACTTTGCAACACTTAGAATTTATTGTTGAATGCCTTAAACATATGTTTGTGGTTCATCTCTATGATTTAATCTTAAGCTTGTTATGCTTATTATATGCTTGATGATGAACATGTGTATAGTGTTAATATATGACTATGTGGCAACATATAATTATGCTATGTTTATTTAAATTTTGTGCTTTTTGATTATCACAAAAAGGGGGAGAATGTTGTGATAAACTTGAAACTTAACTTGAAACTTAACTCATGCATAGTTTAAGGGGGAGAGCTTGTGTATACATGGTTGAGGGGGAGAGTTGTTGGGTATATGATTTACTTGCTAATCTTGTATGTGCTATGCAATTGTTAAGGGGGAGTCTTGTTTACTCATATTTCATGCATAATTACATATTCAAGTTTATCAAGTTTTGTGATCATCAAAAAGGGGAGATTGTTGAGCCTTAAACATATGGTTGTGTTTAATGCGTTAATTTATCCCCGGTTTATCTTTGAGTTTTGATGATCAACAAAACTTGTGTTTGATGACCATCGCCCCGGGCGATGGCAGCCAGGAGCATCATCGCCAGGCACTTCGACTGAAGCGAAGCCGAGGCATGCGCGGGCATGCGCGCAGGGGGAGATTGTTTGAGGCGATGGGCTGATCGCCCGAGGCGATGCGATGAACGCATGAGGCGATGTGGAGTTCGTTTGAGGCGATGACAGATGTGGACATGCTGAGGCTACGGCCTTGATTTTTGCGTTTGATCGCCTGAGGCGATCCGTGTAAAATGCTGACCGTTGGGGCGCGACGATGGAGATCGCCTGAGGCGATGGCTGAGGCGATGCTGGAGTGATTTCAGCCTTGTGTGTAGCAACAGCTAGTAGGAGCCTGGGTGGAATCCTACACTGTAAATATTGATGCTTTCGAGCATTGTGAAGCTATGAAACAAGCCTACAAACTTCTACAAAGTCTTGATCATTACAATTTCAAATTGCATTACAATCTCCATACATTGTTGTTGTATTGGAGTTTGTAATTATCTTTTTGTTAGAGTCTTGTTGTCTTCGTGTGAGTACACCGTGAAGGTGTTTTTGGTTTGATTTATTGTAAAGGTCCTCCAACACCAAAGCAAGTTGGTAAATTGTAAAGTCGCCAACAAGTAAAGTTGGTGCATGAGTTGTGGCTATCTTTGGAGCCCTTAAGGCCAAGAAGACTCGTGAAGAGTGTTGGTAGCTCGGGAAGAGCTTTGTGTACTCGGGAAGAGTATTGTGCTCGGGAAGAGATTTGTGTACTCGGGAAGAGCTTTGTGTACTCGGGAAGAGTAGTGTGCTCGGGAAGAGCTTTGTAAACTCGGGAAGAGTTGGGTTGTGGCTAACTTGGAGCCCTCAAGGCCAAGATCATTTATTCTAGTGGAACCTCGGTTGGAGGTTATCTAACCGGGAAGAGGAGACGTAGGCGATTCATCGCCGAACTTCTATAACAAATCTTTGTGTCTTTTATTGCTTTAATTTTCATTACGCATTTATTTACTTATTCTTTTTATTTATCGATTGACGTAAGGCTTCCGCAAGCGCAAACTCTTTTGTTTTTGCAAACTCATTTTAAAACGCTAAAGTAGCCAAGGAATCTCATTCACCCCCCCTCTTCGATTCCAACAAGTGGTATCAGAGCCATTTGATTTTTTTTTTAAATCAAAATTTTTATATGGCTAATCTAGCAAATGAGTTTGCTCAAGGTCAATCGACAAATCGCCCTCCGCTCTTCACGGGTGATAATTACGGCTATTGAAAAAATAGAATATCTCTATACATCCAATCCGTGGATTATGACCTTTGGAAGATCATAGTGAAAGGTCCACACATTCCTTTAAAGGAAGTTGGGGGAATAAGTGTTCCCAAAGATATGGACTATTTCACTAGAGCGGACATGATTTTAATCTCACAAAATGCTAAAGCTATTAATATTTTGCATTGTGCTTTAGATATGAAGGAGTACAAACGGATCTCGATGTGCTCAACCGCTAAGGTGATATGGGACAAATTGCAAATTTGTCATGAAGGAACCAACCAAGTGAAGGAGACCAAGATTGACCTCCTACAACTCAAATATGAGACATTTAAGATGGAGTCCGGAGAAGATGTGGATTCTATGTTTAGGAGGCTCACCCTAATTATCAATGAGCTTGCCCAACTTGGAGAGAAGTACCCTCCAAAGCAAATTTGGAGGAGAGCACTAAGAGCCTTGCCTAAGGAATGGGACGCAAAGAGGACGGCTATCATCGAGTCAAACAAAGGTGAAAATGCCTGCTATGATCTTGATGAGCTCCATGGCACTTTGGTGACCCATGAGCTTGAAGTGTCAACAAGAAGAGAAATAAAGGAGGAGGATAGATCCAAAAGAAATGGGATTGCCTTGGTTGGAAGGAAAGACCATTCCGAGGATGAAGAAGATGATGATGATGAAGAGATGATGTTGTTCACAAGGACGTTCAAGAAGTTCTACAACAAACATAGCAAGCCAAAAGCCTCTAGTGCAACCAAACATGAATCCAAAAATGAGGTAACTTGTTATAATTGTCAAGAAAAAGGCCATTATGCTATCAAATGTCATAGGAAGAAGAATGAGGACAAAAGGGAAGAAGAAGACGTTTATAGCCACATGGAGTGATAGTAACTCCGATGAAGAAGAAGCCACAAATCTTTGTTTAATGGCTAGGAGATGAAGGAGATGAAAGCGACGATGAGGTACCTTCATTTAATGAATTATTAGATTCCTATCATGAACTTATTGATGCTCTTGGCAAAACCAAGATGAGTAACAAATTACTCAAATTTGAGATTGCTAAGAAAGATGAAGAAAATAATTCATTGAAAAATGAATTAAATTCTTTAAAGATATCTTTTTGCAAATATAGTGAAAGTAGTCAAAAGATGAGTGAATTGCTTGGCTTACAACGTTGTAGCTTTGACAAAGCCGGGTTAGGCTACTCAAGCAAATCAAAACTTTTTCTAGCTTATTGGCCAAAGCAAAGCATGATCCTCCTACTTGTAACTATTGTTGTAAAAATGGTCATACCAAGAACAAATGTCGATTTGCTAGAATCCAATACCAACCTAACAAGAGGTGGAAATGGATTCCAAAGGTGCCATTGAAAGCTAACCATCAAGGACCCAAAAATCAAATGGGTACCAAAGATCCTCGTATCGTTAATTTGTTTTGTAGGGACAACAATGGAATGGAGGATGAAGGCACAAGCAACTCAAAGGAGGAGTTTGTATTATTCACCACTATAGAAGAGGCGCGAGGCGTAGGACCAATGACAAGAACGTACTCTTGTCATAGGAGGTAAAATTTATTTTATACATTTTTAAAAAGAGCAATTCAAAATTTAATTGGCACAAATTAATTATGACCAATAAATATGAAGCTCAAATATTCATTGGTAGTAAAATGGATAACCCCTTAGCATATGCACATAAAAATTATTCTATTGCATGATGTATGCTTATCCTTTTATAGTAAGTGCATTAGATTCAAATTTGAATATGCTATGTAAAATTATGTGATTAAGCATGCTAAGTGTTTAGATGCTCTATCTTTGATATAATGATCTTATCAATCTTATCTAATGATGATTTGATAATTTTCATGTTTTTTTGGGCATGAATGCATGAACATATGCACACTTTGCAACACTTAGAATTTATTGTCGAATGCCTTAAACACATGTTTGTGGTTCATCTCTATGATTTAATCTTAAGCTTGTTATGCTTATTATATGCTTGATGATGAACATGTGTATAGTGTTAATGTATGACTATGTGGCAACATATAATTATGCTATGTTTATTTAAATTTTGTGCTTTTTGATTATCACAAAAAGGGGGAGAATGTTGTGATAAACTTGAAACTTAACTTGTAACTTAACTCATGCATAGTTTAAGGGGGAAAGCTTGTGTATGCATGGTTTGAGGGGGAGAGTTGTTGGGTATATGATTTACTTGGTAATCTTGTATGTGCTATGCAATTGTTAAGGGGGAGTCTTGTTTACTCATATTTCATGCATAATTACATATTCAAGTTTATCAAGTTTTGTGATCATCAAAAAGGGGGAGATTGTTGAGCCTTAAACACATGGTTGTGTTTAATGCGTTAATTCATCCCCGGTTTATCTTTGAGTTTTGATGATCAACAAAACTGGTGTTTGTTATACTAATGTGTGTACTTAGTGTGCAGATTAAGTGATTAAAATTGGATTAAATTGAAGAAAATTGAATGTGCACAATCTGGCGTGGATCGCCCCAGGCGATGGTGACCATCGCCCTAGGCGACGGCAGCCAGGAGCATCATCGCCAGGAACTTCGACTGAAGCGACGCCGAGGCATGCGCGGGCATGCGCGCAGGGGGTGATCGTTTGAGGCGATGGGCTGATCGCCCGAGGCGATGCGATGAACGCCTGAGGCGATGTGGAGTTCGTTTGAGGCGATGACAGATTTGGACATGCTGAGGCTACGGCCTTGATTTTTGCGTTTGATCGCCTCAGACTATCCATGTAAAATGCTGACCGTTGGGGCGCGGCGATGGAGATCGCCAGAGGCGATTGCTGAGGCGATGCCGGAGTGATTTCAGCCTTGTGTGTAGCAACGGCTAGTAGGAGCCTAGGGGGCCTCCTACACTATAAATATTGATGCTTTGGAGCATTGTGAAGCTAAGAAACAAGCCTACAAACTTCTACAAAGTCTTGATCATTACAATTTCAAATTGCATTACAATCTCCAAACATTGTTGTTGTATTGGAGTTTGTAATTCTCTTTTTGTTAGAGTCTTGTTGTCTTCGTGTGAGTACACCGTGAAGGTGTTTTTGGTTTGATTTATTGTAAAGGTCGTCCAACACCAAAGCAAGTTGGTAAATTGTAAAGTCGCCAACAAGTAAAGTTGGTGCATGTGTTATGGCTATCCTTGGAGCCCTTAAGGCCAAGAAGACTCGTGAAGAGTGTTGGTAGCTCGGGAAGAGCTTTGTGTACTCGGGAAGAGTATTGTGCTCGGGAAGACCTTTGTGTACTCGGGAAGAGTATTGTGCTCGGGAAGAGCTTTGTGTACTCGGGAAGAGTAGTGTGCTCGGGAAGAGCTTTGTAAACTCGGGAAGAGTTGGGTTGTGGCTAACTTGGAGCCCTCAAGGCCAAGATCATTTATTCTAGTGGAACCTCGGTTGGAGGTTATCTAACCGGGAAGAGGAGACGTAGGCGATTCATCGCCGAACTTCTATAACAAATCTTTGTGTCTTTTATTGCTTTAATTTTCATTACGCATTTATATACTTATTCTTTTTATTTATCGATTGACGTAAGGCTTCCGCAAGCGCAAACTCTTTTGTTTTTGCAAAGTCATTTTAAAACGCTAAAGTAGCCAAGGAATCTCATTCACCCCCCCTCTTCGATTCCAACAAGTGGTATCAGAGCCATTTGATTTTTGTTTTTAAATCAAAATTTTTATATGGCTAATCTAGCAAATGAGTTTGCTCAAGGTCAATCGACAAATCGCCCTCCGCTCTTCACGGGTGATAATTACGGCTATTGGAAAAATAGAATATCTCCTATACATCCAATCCGTGGATTATGACCTTTGGAAGATCATAGTGAAAGGTCCACACATTCCTTTAAAGGAAGTTGGGGCAATAAGTGTTCCCAAAGATATGGACTATTTCACTAGAGCGGACATGATTTTAATCTCACAAAATGCTAAAGCTATTAATATTTTGCATTGTGCTTTAGATATGAAGGAGTACAACCGGATCTCGATGTGCTCAACCGCTAAGGAGATATGGGACAAATTGCAAATGTGTCATGAAGGAACCAACCAAGTGAAGGAGACCAAGATTGACCTCCTACAACTCAAATATGAGACATTTAAGATGGAGTCCGGAGAAGATGTGGATTCTATGTTTAGGAGGCTTACCCTAATTATCAATGAGCTTGCCCAACTTGGAGAGAAATACCCTCCAAAGCAAATTTGGAGGAGAGCACTAAGAGCCTTGCCTAAGGAATGAGACGCAAAGAGGATGGCTATCATCGAGTCAAACAAAGGTGAAAATGCCTCCTATGATCTTGATGAGCTCCATGGCACTTTGGTGACCCATGAGCTTGAAGTGTCAACAAGAAGAGAAATAAATGAGTAGGATAGATCCAAAAGAAATGGGATTACCTTGGTTGGAAGGAAAGACCATTCCGAGGATGGAGATGATGATGATGATGAAGAGATGATGTTGTTCACAAGGAAGTTCAAGAAGTTCTTCAACAAACATAGCAAGCCAAAAGCCTCTAGTGCAACCAAACATGAATCCAAAAATGAGGTAACTTGTTATAATTGTCAAGAAAAAGGCCATTATGCTAACAAATGTCATAGGAAGAAGAATGAGGACAAAAGGGAAGAAGAAGGCGTTTAAAGCCACATGGAGTGATAGCGACTCCGATGAAGAAGAAGCCACAAATCTTTGTTTAATGGCGCTAGGAGATGAAGGAGATGAAAGCGACGATGAGGTACCTTCATTTAATGAATTATTAGATTCCTATCATGAACTTATTGATGCTCTTGGCAAAACCAAGATGAGTAACAAATTACTCAAACTTGATATTGCTAAGAAAGATGAAGAAAATAATTCATTGAAAAATGAATTAAATTCTTTAAAGATATCTTTTTGCAAATATAGTGAAAGTAGTCAAAAGATGAGTGAATTGCTTGGCTTACAACGTTGTAGCTTTGACAAAGCCGGGTTAGGCTACTCAAGCAAATCAAAAATGTTTTCTAGCTTATTGGCCAAAGCAAAGCATGATCCTCCTACTTGTAACTATTGTTGTAAAAATGGTCATACCAAGAACAAATGTAGATTTGATATAATCCAATACCAACCTAACAAGAGGTGGAAATTGATTCCAAAGGTGCCATTGAAAGGTAACCATCAAGGACCCAAAAATCAAATGGGTACCAAAGATCCTCCTATCGTTAATTTGTTTTGTAGGGACAACAATGGAATGGAGGATGAAGGCACAAGCAACTCAAAGGAGGAGTTTGTATTATTCACCACTATAGAAGAGGCGCGAGGCGTAGGACCAATGACAAGAACGTACTCTTGTCGTAGGAGGTAAAATTTATTTTATACATTTTTAAAAAGAGCAATTCAAAATTTAATTGGCACAAATTAATTGTGGCCAATAAATATGAAGCTCAAATATTCATTTGTAGTAAAATGGATAAACCCTTAGCATATGCACATAAAAATTATTCTATTGCATGATGTATGCTTATCCTTTTATAGTAAGTGCATTAGATTCAAATTTGAATATGCTTTGTAAAATTATGTGATTAAGCATGCTAAGTGTTTAGATGCTCTATCTTTGATATAATGATCTTATCAATCTTATCTAATGATGATTTGATAATTTTAATGTTTTTTTGGGCATGAATGCATGAACATATGCACACTTTGCAACACTTAGAATTTATTGTTGAATGCCTTAAACACATGTTTGTGGTTCATCTCTATGATTTAATCTTAAGCTTGTTATGCTTATTATATGCTTGATGATGAACATGTGTATAGTGTTAATATATGACTATGTGTCAACATATAATTATGCAATGTTTATTTAAATTTTGTGCTTTTTGATTATCACAAAAAGGGGGAGAATGTTGTGATAAACTTGAAACTTAACTTGAAACTTAACTCATGCATAGTTTAAGGGGGAGAGCTTGTGTATACATGGTTTGAGGGGGAGAGTTGTTGGGTATATGATTTACTTGCTAATCTTGTATGTGCTATGCAATTGTTAAGGGGGAGTCTTGTTTACTCATATTTCATGCATAATTACATATTCAAGTTTATCAAGTTTTGTGATCATCAAAAAGGGGGAGATTGTTGAGCCTTAAATACATGGTTGTGTTTAATGCGTTAATTCATCCCCGGTTTATCTTTGAGTTTTGATGATCAACAAAACTTGTGTTTTTTATACTAATGTGTATACTTAGTGTGCAGATTAAGTGATTAAAAGTGGATTAAATTGAAGAAAATTGAATGTGCACAATCTGGCGTGGATCGCCCCAGGCGATGGTGACCATCGCCCCAGGCGACGGCAGCCAGGAGCATCATCGACAGGCACTTCGACTGAAGCGACGCCGAGGCATGCGCGGGCATGCGCGTAGGGGGAGATCGTTTGAGGCGATGGGCTGATCGCCCGAGGCGATGCGATGAACGCCTGAGGCGATGTGGAGTTCGTTTGAGGCGATGACAGATTTGGACATGCTGAGGCTACGGCCTTGATTTTTGCTTTTTATCGCCTGAGGCAATCCATGTAAAATGTTGACCGTTGGGGCGCGACGATGGAGATCGCCTGAGGCGAAGGCTGAGGCGATGCCGGAGTGATTTCAGCCTTGTGTGTAGCAACAGCTAGTAGGAGCCTAGGGGGCCTCCTACACTATAAATATTGATGCTTTGGAGCATTGTGAAGCTAAGAAACAAGCCTACAAACTTCTACAAAGTCTTGATCATTACAATTTCAAATTGCATTACAATCTCCATACATTGTTGTTGTATTGGAGTTTGTAATTCTCTTTTTGTTAGAGTCTTGTTGTCTTCGTGTGAGTACACCGTGAAGGTGTTTTGGTTTGATTTATTGTAAAGGTCCTCCAACACCAAAGCAAGTTGGTAAATTGTAAAGTCGCCAACAAGTAAAGTTGGTGCATGTGTTATGGCTATCCTTGGAGCCCTTAAGGCCAAGAAGACTCGTGAAGAGTGTTGGTAGCTCGGGAAGAGCTTTGTGTACTCGGGAAGAGTATTGTGCTCGGGAAGACCTTTGTGTACTCGGGAAGAGTATTGTGCTCGGGAAGAGATTTGTGTACTCGGGAAGAGTAGTGTGCTCGGGAAGAGCTTTGTAAACTCGGGAAGAGTTGGGTTGTGGCTAACTTGGAGCCCTCAAGGCCAAGATCATTTATTCTAGTGGAACCTCGGTTGGAGGTTATCTAACCGGGAAGAGGAGACGTAGGCGATTCATCGCCGAACTTCTATAACAAATCTTTGTGTCTTTTATTGCTTTAATTTTCATTACGCATTTATTTACTTATTCTTTTTATTTATCGATTGACGTAAGGCTTCCGCAAGCGCAAACTCTTTTGTTTTTGCAAACTCATTTTAAAACGCTAAAGTAGCCAAGGAATCTCATTCACCCCCCCCCCCCCCCCCCCCTCTTCGATTCCAACAAGTGGTATCAGAGCCATTTGATTTTTGTTTTAAAATCAAAATTTTTATATGGCTAATCTAGCAAATGAGTTTGCTCAAGGTCAATCGACAAATCGCCCTCCGCTCTTCACGGGTGATAATTACGGCTATTGGAAAAATAGAATATCTCTATACATCCAATCCGTGGATTATGACCTTTGGAAGATCATAGTGAAAGGTCCACACATTCCTTTAAAGGAAGTTGGGGCAATAAGTGTTCACAAAGATATGGACTATTTCACTAGAGCGGACATGATTTTAATCTCACAAAATGCTAAAGCTATTAATATTTTGCATTGTGCTTTAGATATGAAGGAGTACAACCGGATATCGATGTCCTCAACCGCTAAGGAGATATGGGACAAATTGCAAATTTGTCATGAAGGAACCAACCAAGTGAAGGAGACCAAGATTGACCTCCTACAACTCAAATATGAGACATTTAAGATGGAGTCCGGAGAAGATGTGGATTCTATGTTTAGGAGGCTCACCCTAATTATCAATGAGCTTGCCCAACTTGGAGAGAAGTACCCTCCAAAGCAAATTTGGAGGAGAGCACTAAGAGCCTTGCCTAAGGAATGGGACGCAAAGAGGACGGCTATCGTCGAGTCAAACAAAGGTGAAAATGCCTCATATGATCTTGATGAGCTCCATGGCACTTTGGTGACCCATGAGCTTGAAGTGTCAACAAGAAGAGAAATAAAGGAGGAGGATAGATCCAAAAGAAATGGGATTGCCTTGGTTGGAAGGAAAGACCATTCCGAGGATGAAGATGATGATGATGAAGAGATGATGTTGTTCACAAGGAAGTTCAAGAAGTTCTTCAACAAACATAGCAAGCCAAAAGCCCCTAGTGCAACCAAACATGAATCCAAAAATGAGGTAACTTGTTATAATTGTCAAGAAAAAGGCCATTATGCTAACAAATGTCATAGGAAAAAGAATGAGGACAAAAGGGAAGTAGAAGGCGTTTATAGCCACATGGAGTGATAGCGACTCTGATGAAGAAGAAGCCACAAATCTTTGTTTAATGGCGCTAGGAGATGAAGGAGATGAAAGCGACGATGAGGTACCTTCATTTAATGAATTATTAGATTCCTATCATGAACTTATTGATGCTCTTGGCAAAACCAAGATGAGAAACAAATTACTCAAACTTGATATTGCTAAGAAAGATGAAGAAAATAATTCATTGAAAAATGAATTAAATTCTTTAAAGATATCTTTTTGCAAATATAGTGAAAGTAGTCAAAAGATGAGTGAATTTCTTGGCTTACAATGTTGTAGCTTTGACAAAGCCGGGTTAGGCTACTCAAGCAAATCAAAAACTTTTTCTAGCTTATTGGCCAAAGCAAAGCATGATCCTCCTACTTGTAACTATTGTTGTAAAAATGGTCATACCAAGAACAAATGTAGATTTGCTAGAATCCAATACCAACCTAACAAGAGGTGGAAATGGATTCCAAAGGTGCCATTGAAAGCTAACCATCAAGGACCCAAAAATCAAATGGGTACCAAAGATCCTCGTATCGTTAATTTGTTTTGTAGGGACAACAATGGAATGGAGGATGAAGGCACAAGCAACTCAAAGGAGGAGTTTGTATTATTCACCACTATAGAAGAGGCGCGAGGCGTATGACCAATGACAAGAACGTACTCTTGTCATAGGAGGTAAAATTTATTTTATACATTTTTAAAAAGAGCAATTCAAAATTTAATTGGCACAAATTAATTGTGACCAATAAATATGAAGCTCAAATATTCATTTGTAGTAAAATGGATAACCCCTTAGCATATGCACATAAAAATTATTCTATTGCATGATGTATGCTTATCCTTTTATAGTAAGTGCATTAGATTCAAATTTGAATATGCTATGTAAAATTATGTGATTAAGCATGCTAAGTGTTTAGATTCTCTATCTTTGATATAATGATCTTATCAATCTTATCTAATGATGATTTGATAATTTTAATGTTTTTTTGGGCATGAATGCATGAACATATGCACACTTTGCAACACTTAGAATTTATTGTTGAATGCATTAAACACATGTTTGTGGTTCATCTCTATGATTTAATCTTAAGCTTGGTATGCTTATTATATGCTTGATGATGAACATGTGTATAGTGTTAATATATGACTATGTGGCAACATATAATTATGCTATGTTTATTTAAATTTTGTGCTTTTTATTATCACAAAAAGGGAGAGAATGTTGTGATAAACTTGAAACTTAACTTGAAACTTCACTCATGCATAGTTTAAGGGGGAGGGCTTGTGTATGCATGGTTTGAGGGGGAGAGTTGTTGGGTATATGATTTACTTGGTAATCTTGTATGTGCTATGCAATTGTTAAGGGTGAGTCTTGTTTACTCATATTTCATGCATAATTACATATTCAAGTTTATCAAGTTTGTGATCATCAAAAAGGGGGAGATTGTTGAGCCTTAAACACATGGTTGTGTTTAATGCGTTAATTCATCCCCGGTTTATCTTTGAGTTTTGATGATTAACAAAACTTGTGTTTGTTATACTAATGTGTGTACTTAGTGTGCAGATTAAGTGATTAAAAGTGGATTAAATTGAAGAAAATCGAATGTGCACAATCTGGCGTGGATCGCCCCAGGCGATGGTGACCATCGCCCCAGGCGACGGCAGCCAGGAGCATCATCGCCAGGAACTTCGACTGAAGCAACGCCGAGGCATGCGGGCAGGGGGAGATCGTTTGAGGCGATGGGTTGATCGCCCGAGGCGATGCGATGAACGCCTGAGGCGATGTGGAGTTCGTTTGAGGCGATGACAGATTTGGACATGCTGAGGCTACGGCCTTGATTTTTGCGTATGATCGCCTGAGGCGATCCATGTAAAATGCTGACCGTTGGGGCGCGGCGATGGAGATCGCCTGAGGCGATGGCTGAGGTGATGCCGGAGTGATTTCAGCCTTGTGTGTAGCAACGGCTAGTAGGAGCCTAGGGGGCCTCCTACACTATAAATATTGATGCTTTGGAGCATTGTGAAGCTAAGAAACAAGCCTACAAACTTCTACAAAGTCTAGATCATTACAATTTCAAATTGCATTACAATCTCCATACATTGTTGTTGTATTGGAGTTTGTAATTCTCTTTTTGTTAGAGTCTTGTTGTCTTCGTGTGAGTACACCGTGAAGGTGTTTTTGGTTTGATTTATTGTAAAGGTCCTCCATCGCCATAGCAAGTTGGTAAATTTTAAAGTCGCCAACAAGTAAAGTTGGTGCATGTGTTGTGGCTATCCTTGGAGCCCTTAAGGCCAAGAAGACTCGTGAAGAGTGTTGGTAGCTCGGGAAGAGCTTTGTGTACTCGGGAAGAGTATTGTGCTCGGGAAGAGGTTTGTGTACTCGGGAAGAGTATTGTGCTCGGGAAGAGCTTTGTGTACTCGGGAATAGTAGTGTGCTCAGGAAGAGCTTTGTAAACTCGGGAAGAGTTGGGTAGTGGCTAACTTGGAGCCCTCAAGGCCAAGATCATTTATTCTAGTGGAACCTCGGTTGGAGGTTATCTAACCGGGAAGAGGAGACGTAGGCGATTCATCGCCGAACTTCTATAACAAATTTTTGTGTCTTTTATTGCTTTAATTTTCATTACGCATTTATTTACTTATTCTTTTTATTTATCGATTGACGTAAGGCTTCCGCAAGCGCAAACTCTTTTGTTTTTGCAAACTCATTTTAAAACGCTAAAGTAGTCAAGGAATCTCATTCACCCTCCCTCTTTGATTCAAACTCTAAGGTACTCGAAGAAGGATTTTAACTGATCAATCAATAGACTAAACAACACAAGCTTACAAGTCAAAACATTCTTGAGCAGAACCATCGCAGAAAGATTTTTATCTTATCAGTCTGCTCAAAGTTTTTATAAGCACATCCTATTATAATATTTGATCATCTAAATGATCAATTGTGCGTAGACTAATTCACTCTGTCTTTTGTATTCGTGCTAAGATAGAAGAGTGAGATTCAATTGTAACTGTCAGACGGATTGTATCTGAACAGATTGTGCGACTAGGAGTTTCAGTCTGGTAGTGGGGTAAATCCAGCGGATCGGGGTTGTACAAGTAGTTGTATTACTCAAAGTCTTCTAGTGAATCCTTCCTTGATTGGAAGAAGGGGAGACGTAGAAGGATTTGCCTTCGAACTTCCAGAAACATATCTTGTCTATTTACATTATGCATTGCCTTGCATTTTATAGCCATCAAACCGTTCTTACTAGCTAAGAGCATACCGTTTCCACAATTTCATTTCAGTGGTCTGTTCTGCTTGAGTGTTGATTAAGAAACAGATTTCATTCACTAACCTGAGTGAAATCAATAAGGATTAATTTTTAAGATGAGTGTTCATTCACCCCCCTCTAAACACTCCCATCCGATCCTAACAAGTGGTATCAGAGCGGGTCATCTTAATCATCAAAGATACTTGGACTGATGGCATCATTCAACAAGATTCTCATGTTCTCAAAATAAGATTATGATGATTGGAGAATCAGAATGCAAGCTCACCTGGCAGCACGGGATGACGATATGTGGTACGTCATTACAGACGGACCAATGAAAATATTAAAAGTGAATCCTGCACTAGGAGGATTAAGTGGCGAATCTCAAATGATCGAGAAAGAAATGGCCTCATGGACAAATGAAGAAAGAAAGAAAGCCAATCTAGACAACGTAGCCAAGGACATCTTGTTCAAGACGTTAGACAAGAACATGTTCAGCAAGATTAAAATGTGCTCCACTGCCAAAGAAATTGGGAGAAGATTGCACAGCTATGTGAAGGGAACGATCAGACTAAGGAAAACAAGCTGACTGTAGCTCTACAAAAAATTGAGAGCAAAAGATGAAGCTTGGAGAAACTCTAACTAAGTTTGACGAAAGAGTTACTGGCATCATCAATGAACTAAACGGTCTGGGTAAGGACTATTCCAACAGAGAGATTGCTCTGAAGGTGATGAGAGCATTGCCAAAGGAATGGGACGTCAAGACGATTGCAACGAGGGAGTCTAAAGATCTGAACAAGGTTGAACTCCATGACTTGTTCGCAGATCTTAAGACGTATGAGTTTGAGCTGATCACCAAAGGTGAAACAGAGTCATCCACCTCTCAGCCAAACAAAGCACTTGCAGCCATTCCAGACCATTCCACCCCTCAACAGGCCGATCTATCGAACAGATAAGTAATGATGCTATGTCATTATTCATCAAAAAATTGGTAAATTCATGTCTAAGAATAAAAGAAATTTTAAGCCTTCTCATCAGTATAAATCAAGGAAAGATGATACTGCTAACGATCAGGCTTGCTACAATTGTGGTAAGACGTGACATTTTATTATAGATTGCACCAACCCGAAGAAAGATGAAAGAAAAGAAAGGCATCGTGATGACAAGAAAAAAGAAGCATTACAAAGATCGTAAAAGTCATCACGGAAAGGCTCAAAAGGTTCTGGTAGCAGAGGAAGGTAACATCAAGTGGGCTCAGACTGACTCAGAATCAGAGAGCTCAGAATGTTCTTCAAGTGTAAGCGAGGAGGAGATCCAATGCCTAATGGCAGACGAGGAGATGGATCAGAAAGACGAGGTGCTCGACCTTGACTCAATTGAATTCACACGAGAAGAGCTTATGTCTGCACTACAAGACATGGCCAATGATTACAGAATATTAGCTGAATCGTTTGAGAAAACTAAAGCTAAAACCAAGGATCAAACAGACAAGCATGTCAAACCAAGCTCTTCTGAGCTAGGTGAATGCAACAGTCTGAAGATCGAGCTGGATAAGCTGAAAATCTCTTACGAACAGCTCCATGAAGAAAATGAGAGAATTAGCACACAAATGCTAAACTTTCTCACATTTTCAAAAAATGGACAAAATCAAGAGCATAATTGGAAGAGTTGCAAGAGGTGCAAAAAAGTGTCGGTGACATCACTGGCATAGGCTTTGGCACCAATGAATGCACCAAAGATGAATCTGAGTTGTTGCTGGAAAAGAACAAAATCAAACAAATGACATTTGTTAGATCCAGCACAATATATGAATCTGAAGTGCCTACAATTCAAACAGGAACCTTCTTCAAGGTCAATGTTTGAGAAAGGGCATTGGGTATATTAATCAAGCCAAGGAAAAGGCACCAGCAAGTTTTGTGTCTATCAGACCAAACCCAAAGATGCAAAATCTAAGGCAAAGAAGACCACCCAACTACCACAACTCACAACTGATTCAACGAAGATATAGGTTACCTAATAGAAATCAAAGGCCTCCATATCACACACATTATCACTCACAACATCAGCACACACCACACCAGACACACACAAGCCTTTAAAGCTGATTCAGGTGTGGGTTCCCAAAGGGCTAATTCATTCTGGACCCAAGTAGGATTGGGTACCAACAATAATTTTGCTTAATAACAGGTACTGCAGAAGCAAGTGTCGGACTGGTACTTAGACAGTGGATGTTCTCGATACATGATGGGAAACATCGAGCTGCTGTCTGAAATCACTCAATGCACTGGTCAAAAGATTACTTTCGGGGATAACTCAAAGGGTAAGACCGTGGGCAAGGGTAAGATTGTTCATGGTAACATTAGTGTTCTTAGTTGAAAATTTATGTTATAATCTGATTAACATAAGTCAATTATGTGATAATGATTATGCTGTAGAATTTCACAATCACACCTGCACTGTCAAATCATCAGATGGTATAACCATGCTTGTAGGAATCAGAAATAGTAATACTTATAAGGTTAACTTGAATTTTGCCCAATCTGATAATCCTACTTGCTTCATCGCAAATAATGATAATAAACACTGGTTATGGCATAAACGCTTGAATCATCTTAACTTCAAGACTAGTTCTAGCCTGTGTAAACATGATTTAGTTGTCGGTCTGCCCAAGATCGACTTTGATAAGGATAAGATCTGTGAAGCTTGCCAAATGGGCAAACAGATCAGATCATCCTTCAAGAACAAGAATGTCAAATCCTCCTCACGTTGCTTAGAATTATTGCATATGGACTTGTTTGGTCCTATACCAATAGCAAGTTTACGGGGGATGTGGTATACTCTTGTTGTTATTGATGATTACTCACGCTTTACATGGACTATATTTTTGAGCAGTAAAGATCATACCAGCCCGAAATTGATCAAGCTGCTGAAGCGCGCTCAGAATGAAAGATCATCTGGTATAGACAGGAGTCGAAGTGACAAAGGCACCGAATTTTCAAATCAGAATCTTGAATCCTTTCTAGAAGACCAAGGAATTAAGCATGAATTCTCAGCCGCTCGAACTCCTCAACAAAATGGAGTTGCAGAACGTAGGAACAGAACGCTTAAGGAAGCAGCAAGAACAATGCTTGCTGACTCTGGTATTTCCCAAAGGTTCTGGGTAGAGGCTATAAATACTGCATGCTATACACAAAATCAGTCCATGATTAACAAGAAGCTAAACTTAACACCATATGAAGTATGGACAGGTAACAGACCGACTATCTCTTACTTTCATGTATTCGGCTGCAAATGTTACGTCCATAACAATGGTAAGAATCATCTTACAGCATTCGAAGCTAAGTCAGACGCAGTTGAGCAAGTCTCCACCCGATCTAGTGATGGATGAGTTCACTAGATCGGGTGGAGACTTGCTCAACTAACCCCAAACTCTGTGAGAAGTTCTCTAAGTTAATGCAGGGACAGTTTGAGATGAGTATGATGGGAGATCGTCATTCTTCCTGGGTCTCCAAGTCAAACAGCTCAGCAATGATATTTTCATCAATCAAACCAAGTATACCAAAGAGCTACTCAAAAGATTCGGAATGGAGACTTGCTCAACTGCGTCAACTTCAATGAGTCCATCAATCAAACTAGATAAAGATGAAGGGGGGAACAGCAGTTGAGGTAACAATGTATCGAGATCTGATCGGATCGCTGTTATATATTACAGCGAGCCGGCCTGATATTATGTTTTCAGTCTGCATGTGCGCTAGATTTCAATCTGATCCTAAGCAATCCCATTTTATTGCTGCTAAGCGTATTCTTAAATACATGAAAGGCTCTCAGAATGTTGGTATCTGGTATCCCAAAGATCCAAATTTTAATTTAATTGGATATTCAGACTCTACGGGGTGTAAGATCGATCGAAAGAGCACGAGTGGAACCTGTGAATTTTTGGGTGAAAGATTGATCTCGTGGTTTAGCAAAAAACAAACATCAATTGCCACATCCACAGCTGAGGCAGAATATCTTGCAGCTGGAAGCTGTTGCGCTCAAATACCCTGGGTTCAACATCAGCTCAGAGACTGTGGCATTCAAGCTGCTGAGTCTCCGATCTTCTGCGACAACACAAGTGCAATTGCTATAACGTATAATCCAGTCTTGCACTCTCGAACGAAGCATATTGATATCAGACATCATTTTATTAGAGATCATGCTGGCAAAAAGGAGATTCGGATCGAGTATGTTTCAACAGACCAGCAAGCTGCAGACATCTTCACTAAACCACTCCCTGAGGCTAAGTTTAATTATTTTCATCAAATACTTGGCTTAATAGATTTATCTTAATGTGTTTGACATTTTCTCAATTTTGTTTTTAAAGAATTAGTGTTAGCACAGATCAATAATACAATGGTCAGAAAGATACAGACCGGTCTAGACTTTCAGACCGATCTCTATCGATCTGATATTATCATGTGATCTGTTTTAAAACACTATCAGTCATTAACATAGTAATATTTTAACAGCCCGTGCTGATCGAAATTTAACCGTCTTACTATTCTCTCATCTTGTCCGTTAAAATTTGAATTTTTAAATATCAGTCATTGAGATACAGACACGTGCCTAATATCTCATATTTAACAGGCTGTACATTTCTTTTAGACTTAACTCTTTACAAATTAATGTTGTCTATTTATCTATCTTCAAATCTTTTCATCTTTCCTTCTTGCATAACATTCGAAATGGCAACTATCACTCACAACTATTTGTCTGTTGAGTTTGATGCGATTTATAGGGCTGAAGGTCCAGAGATGATGTCCATGTTCAAATCCTTGGAATCTTCAGGATTAAGGACATTTTTGGAATGTGGTACGGTGATTTACGAATTACAGATTAGAGAGCTGTTCGCCAACGCCGTTTCCCACAAGACGTACATCTCTACTTCCGTCAAACGAAAATCCAACGACATCTCTCAGACGACGCTGTCAAAGACCTTTGGACTTCCTACCACCGGACTGTCCGACTTCGGTCATATATCTCAAGCCACCCTTGAAAACTTTCAGGGTCGAGTATCAAATTTTGGACAGAATCTGCAGCCATCATTCAAGAAAAAAGAGATGATGTTCCACTTTCAGGTTCTGTGTGATATCGTTGGCAAGCCACTGCTTGGCAAGGCTGGAAGCTTTGAAGCAGTAACCTCTGAGAAATTCAGAGCAATGGCTGCTATCCATTCCGGACTGAAGGTGAACTGGTCCGCTATTCTTTTTTGAGTTCTGCTGGAGACGGTTATTGCAGCAAAATAGGCTGACTGCTTCGCTGTTCCACTCAGCAAGCTTTTGGAGTCGATGAACATCGAGCTGGGGAAGCCATCAGCACTCAATCCCTTCAAAATCCTTAACCCCAAGGGATTGGCTTTACTTAAGTCCAAAAGTGCTCACCCCACTCCTCCTGATCTGTTGGTTGTAAAGATAGAAATTGGACAGGAACAGGCTGCTGGAAGAAAGACTAGAGTTAAGCGCAAACTGACATTCCAGGCTGACTCGGATGAAACTCAGTCTGCCTCTACTACTTCATCCCCAGCCAAAGCTCCTCCCAAGAAGCCACGAACCCAGATCACCAAGCCACTGTCAACCTTAAACCCTAAACCCATATACATCTTACCTTCAACAAAAGCCACCACTGTACCCAAGCTCCAACACCAAAAACCCAAGCACCACCGCAACCATCAAAAACTCAACCCTCCAAAGCTCCACCCACTGCACCCAAAGTTACCATCCGAGTACCATCCAACATCCCTGCTATCAAGGGAATCGTTATTAAAGAACTGGGTGACTACACCCAAGCAGGGATTAAGCCCTCGTCTGATGTTGGAAAGGGCAAAGCTGTCTTGACTGACCCTGTCTCTTCCAAGCCTAAGTCCGCCTCTCAAACAGCAATTGATATTGACATGGAAGATATAGAAGACAAAGTGCAGGAGCTGACAGTCGTATTCGATGACTGGGTCGAATACAGAACGGTCAATCACTTAAGTTTGTTCTTCGGCAAGCTCAAGCGGCTACATAAGATGGAACAAGAAATCCTGAAAGGGACAGAAACCAATGATGCGTGGATTACAGTACATCGCAAGGAGTTGTTTAGGGCTAGTCGTAGACTGAGGCTGGCAAATCTGCTTATCCAAGTCAAGAAGATGAACTTTGATGCCTCCAGCCCGACTGCCAAGGATGACGGTGCGGTCATAGCTCAACTGGAGATGGACATTCTCACTCTCCACATGGATGTTCGCGTGCATCGTCAGAGGCTCAACATATCAACTCCGGTTCCCACTCTAGATCATCCAACAGCAAGCAAGACTGTGGCAGAGCCAAGCTCTGAGCCACCTATTTCTGAGACAGCGGAGCAACCACTGACCATTGCTCCATCTGCTGCAGAGACTGAGGCTGGACGTCTTGATGGAATCTCCAACCACATCCATTCCATTTGTGTCATCAGTCTCAAATATTCAGACCAGCACACTAGACGCACCTCCGACAGTTGTCTCACCAGACTTTGTCGATCCGGATCTAGTTGTGTCAAATGTAGTTGCAGCTCTACAGGTTGAGGAGCCTACTAGACCTATCACTCCTCCAGATCAGTCTGGTGCAGATTTGGCATTTTTGCAAGACTTTTCTACGGATTTGATCGAATTATCCGGTCCGATATTCGCCAATCTGTTGTTTCTACCATTGTACCGGTTGAAGCAGAAATTGATCTGACTGTGTCACCTGCTGATCACTCTCAAGACCGCGTTGATGCTGCCCCATCAATAGTCAAATCTCTTCATGAATTATCTGAAAACTGTCTCTTTCCTCTCAACGAGTAATAGAAGTTCATCAAAACCAGCGGACTATACATTTTTTGGATTTTGAATCTTTCAGAGACAAGCTGACGGCAAGCATCACCAGTATTCAGCGTGGACTAAATGATATGTTCTCTCAGCAATCTTCATATAAGAACAACCTGAGAAAAGAACAGATCGATCTGGCTACTGAAGTAAAAACTATAGTTGCCAAATCCCTCCTTGCTCAAGACACTCGCCTGGATGCTATTTGCGCTCAGCTTTCGCAGCTCGTAGATTTCCTTCAGGAGATTGCTGATGACAAAAGGGGGGAAAAGAAGAAGGAATTCAAGCCAGCTCAGCAGTCCTCAGCAGCAAAGAAATAGATATCTGTCTGAATGAATTGTGACATGTAAATGTATTCATCAGACATATTAATAAAATCAAAGTCTTTCAATCGAATCTCTGAGTCTTATTCATTTATTTTGAATAGTTCATTATTTTGAACAAAAAGACTTAATCGATCTGAACTACTTCCAGTGCTCATTTATTTTGAACAAGAAGATTTAATCGATCTGAAAGAATATTCTTCAAAGAATTAAAAGACTTTATAAGATGACTTAGAAGCTAGGTTTTGTCATCATCAAAAATGGGGAATTTGTTAGTTTCGGATTTTAAAGATGACAAAATAGACCAGACCGATTGAGCCATGACAAAACAAATCAGACTGATATAGTCCATCCCAAAACAAAACGGATCGATGCAAACCAGTCTGACCAGATCAAAGCACACAGACCAGACCAGCTCGATGAAGATCAAATCAGAGCAGACGAAGTTAAGTAAGCTTCGTTCTTCAGTCCGTATAATCAAATGCTATTTAAGGAAGCATTTAATGATGCATTTAATGCTAAAAAAGACCAAGGACTGAAGATTACCTTAAATTGTAAATAGACAAATGAGAGTCTACCTGACAAACGCCGAAAGCACAGACCGGAAGGGAAAGTGCCTAAAGAAGAAGACTGGAGCGTGTTCAGAAAATAAACAGAGTAAAGAGTTGCACGAAAAAGGAAATAGTGTCGTTGGTATAAACAACTATATAAGGTTGCAACTAAGGTACTCGAAGAAGGACTTTAACTGATCAATCAATAGACTGAACAACACAAACTTACAAGTCAAAACATTCTTGAGCAGAACCATCGCAGAAAGATTTTTATCTTATCAATCTGCTCAAAGTTTTTATAAGCACATCTTATTATAATATTTGATCATCTAAATGATCAATTGTGCGTAGATTAATTCACTCTGTCTTTTGTATTCGTGCTAAGATAGAAGAGTGAGATTCAATTGTAACTGTCAGACGGGTTGTGTCTGAACAGATTGAGAGACTAGGAGTTTCAGTCTGGTAGTGGGGTAAATCCAGCTGAATCGGGGTACAAGTAGTTGTATTACTCAAAGTCTTCTAGTGAATCCTTCCTTGATTGGAAGAAGGGGAGACGTAGAAGGATTTGCCTTCGAACTTCCAGAAACATATCTTATCTACTTACATTCTGTACTGCCTTGTATTTTATAGTCATCAAACCATTCTTACTAGCTAAGAACAGACCGTTTCCGCACTTTCATTTCAGTGGTCTGTTCTGCTTGAGTATTGATTAAGAAACAGATTTCATTAACTAACCTGAGTGAAATCAATAAGGATTAATTTTTAAGAGGAGTGTTCATTCAACCCCCCTCTAAACACTCCCATCCGATCCTAACAGCTATCCTACAAAACAATATGTTAGACGGGAGCCGGAGATGAGTTCTCCGGCAAAACCCTCTGACGATCAAGTCAGTACGGGAAAGAAAGTAGCAAAATAAAACAATCAATTTGCAGGATAAATTTTGTGGTCCCCGTTTTAACTAACAAACCTGAGATTTATAAGAGAATATAGAACAACTTGTAACGGCTTGTCTAGGACTTAGGAGACAATACTTGCTGTTGGGGGCGGGGATGAGAGCCACAAGCTGGGGACCACAGACAACTGTTACATATTTTGTATGGTTTTCCCAACTTGTACAATTCTGCATGTACTCAATGTACTAGGCCATCTTATGATTGCTTGATGGGCGTAGCCTCGCTTTAATAGGGCCAGACTCCTGCGGCCTTAGTCCTAGCACACAAGACTACCATAGGTGTCAGACTGCCACAACACGGGACTATGGATATGGCTCATCCTGGGACCGTCCAGATAGCTCATGATTACTTTCATGGGAGACAAATAGTTGGGCTCGGGTCGGACGGGAATCACCTCGGCTGATGGTTTGAAATGGGATGATCTTTCACCTCGGCTGCCGAGGTGATGCACGCCACTGTATTGAACTCGGCTACGGAGGACGAGAGATGGCACTCAGCTCGGGTACCTTCCAGAGCAGGCCCAATAAAGTTCGGGTCCAAATACTTATTGGGCCTCAAGTACCGAGGGTATCATCAATATCTCATCCTAATCGAGCTAGAGTAATGCTGTCTCGATTGTTGGGAAGCGGGGTTTGTGACCAAACTTCATTGCCTCATGATGCCCTGGTCCTTTGATTGGACAAGTCATGGCCCCTGGAGCATAGCTTTCTAGCGCAAACACCTAGGCTGAGCTATTCCGCCATGTGCCCACATCAGGTGCTTCGACTGTTCATATCCCTTGATCTGTACCGTTCACCTGGGCCTGGCCTTTGGGTCCATTTATCTCATCCCCTATAAATACCGACTCCTTTGTCAATTTCACTCATTCCTGCTCTCGTCGGATTGCTTGACTCTCCAAATTCTGTAAGTCGATTCTGCCTCATTCTCTTTCCTTTAATGTCAAACTCCACATCCTCCACCTTTGGTGCCCTCTTTCGTGGAGGGGATGAGGAGATCGAGGTCTCCGAGCTTCCTATCCCTTCAGATCGAGGTCAGACGCTGCTGAGGAAGACATTCCTGAGGTGGCGCCACTCCGACAAGTCCCCCACCTGTCTTCAATCCCACTCCCCCTAATTTCGAAGTTATCTACCGAGGAGTCTAGCTCAAGTTGGACATCCCTGGTATGAAATACTCAACTATGGGGTTTCCCCCAATGCTGAACACCTTCTCCCAGCTAGAACCTTAGCCCGGGAAGATTTGGTAACTTCCCCCATCATTCATGAGGTTAACACCCCACCTGTCTCTCCCCCGAGCCATCAGCATGTCGCTCACGCTGATCCGAGCTCCCCAGGCCTGCCAGTGGGTTACACCCACTGGATAAGCCTGATCAACTTTGCCCCCTCGGGTCTTCCTGCTCAAATTGTGGAGTGCTTAACCTCTGTCGCCGATCAGCAAGTTCTAGCAGAGCTGAGGTGGAAACCCTTTGGGGAAGGGGTATCTCGAGCCCTATCGGTGAGTACTTTTAAAGTTGCGTGAACTTACCCTGGTACTGACATTGAACTGTTTTTAGGGTCTGGGATGATGTGTGAGAGTATTCACCGGGAAGCAAACTATGGCCATTCTGCCCAGGATGCCAGGAAAATGGCACGGGAAGCCAAATCCGAGGCTGAAGCTGCTATGTCTAAGTCTGAGGCTGATGATGCGTGATGTGACTAGAAATAGACACATCTTTAGTGCTTAATTGTCTACGATTTGGTAGGTTTTGATGGATAAATTGATACGTATGCTACCTAATCGTATATTTATGTAATTATAGGTACAATCGAAGAAAACGAGCTAAAAATGATGTGTAAAGACCAAGAAGAGACATGGACATGACAAGGACTCAAAGTTGATCAAGAAAAGGGCAAAAATGTAATTTTGAAGGAGGAGATCGATTGCCACGAAGAGGAGATCGATCGCCTATGGACAGAAACATTTGCATCAAAATTTACGGGTCAGCGATCGATCGCGAAGAAGTGGCGATCGATCGCCAAAGTCTACTGGAGCTCGGCGATCGATCGCCACTTTATAGCGATCGATCGCCTCAATGGTTTTTCCGAAAAAAAATAATGCAGCGATCGATCGCCACATTCAAGGCGATCGATCGCCGAAGAGTCCGAAAATTAGGAAATTAGGTCTTTTACCATGTTTAGAAGATTGTAACCTATTTTATCAGCCACCAACCCCCATAACTCGAAATAATTCAGTTCTTAGGCATATTATTCCATACTTTAGAATAATTAGAGATTCTGAGATTAATTTTCTTTCAAGTTTTCTTCAAGAACAACGAAGAACGGAACCGGAATCGACAAGCCGGAATCGTGATTTATATTAGTAATTTCTTTTCCTTTATTTATTTAATGTTTTTCATCGAATTTTTATTGTCTTTAGATTTAATTATGCTAGGCTAAAACCCTTTGATTCTTGGTTGAAGGGATACCTACTTTTGGATTTAAATCTTTTATGAGAATTTGGTTTGATTGTTGAATTAGATTTCAATTTCAATTTGTTTCTCAAATTTCGAATCCATGATTGTTGTGTTTGTGTATTAGACCAATCATCTAATATTCAATTGCATAATCGATAGTTTGTTAAGAAAAAACTAAGATCAATAATTACCGGCTGTAGGTGTTATTGAATTCTTAGGAGAAACAGTTGAGTAATCAATTTTAACGGCTGTAGTTTTCATTGATTAGATTTACCGAACTCATTAGTTTTGAAAACTATCATTGATTTAATCATTAACGATTGTAGTGGTGATTAGAGATTTGGTAAGAGTTGAATTGAATGCTGTTTTCTCTTTGACTACGAATAAGATGAGTAGGAATTGAATTTCCAATCGATAGATAATTGAAAGAATTCGAATGTTTTGATTTGATGACTAAAAGATAATTTTCCAAAAGTACGGTTACCTGGAAACCAAGAATCGCTTCGCTCTCATAAGTTTAAATCATCTTAGTTAATCTCATTAATTAGTTTAATTATAGAATTTTCTTAGTAGTAATCATTCATCCTAAAACCCCCTTGTTACTATTCGTTTTTGGCATGAAATAAATTTACCTTCCCTGTGAGATCGATCCCTACTTCCACTACTACATATTTTTGCTATTAAATGAAGAAGGGTTAATTTGGGCGTACACGATAAACGCTACCAATGCGGAACTGGAAACTCACCGGGATGTGTTGACTCGACTCCGACCTGATACCGAACAGCTTCGAGATGCACTGGCAGGAAAAAAACAAGCCTTGTCAGAAGCCATGGTTGAGTTGGGACGTGTCAAGGCTGAGCTGGCCGCCTATGTGGCGGGTGAGCCAGCCCGGCAGGAGGCCTTCATCAAATCAGAGGAGTTTAGCATATGCTAGACTCCAAGGCCTTCAAATTCTTAGATCTAGGGTTCGAGGGGTGCAAATGCTAGTTTTAAGCTCAGGGCTTCCCGCCTGATGACCAGGACCCTGATGAATTCCTGGACCTTAATGCGATTGTTACCATCATGTTGTCTACATAAACTTCAATGTTCCTACCCGCCTGGTTCTCAAATACTTTGTCCATCAACCTCTGGTATGTGGCCCTAACATTTTTGAGGCCAAAAGTAGTGGTGTCAAATGGGTCGTGTCGTGTCGTGCCGGCACGATTCGAAAATGGGCCGTGTGCCGGCCCATTTCACAAGAGGCAGGGCCCGACATGGCGCATAGGCACGGCCCATTTCAAGTTTTTTTATTTTTTTAAATTTTTTTGGCTTAGCGATCGATCGCCACCTAACAGGCGATCGATCGCCACACTAAAAAAAAAAATTATTGTTTCGTGCCGTGCCGTGCCATGCCGGCCCCGGCACGACCCATGCTACAGTGTCGTGCCTGGCATGGCACGGCACTGTAGCAAAACGTGACGTGCCATGCCGCTCCGTGACGTGTCGTGCTCGTGATGTGCCTCGTGTCGTCCACTCCGTTTGACACCTCTAGCCAAAAGACATGACCACATAACAGAACGTTCCACCCATAGTTACAAAGCTGACCTTATCTTTGATGGTACCCTGGAACACAACAGCTCATACCCTAAAGTAGAATTTACAAGCTGGTCAATCCCCGGCATAGGATAACAATATTTAGTACAAGCTTTATTCAAATCACGGAAGTCAATGCAAATCCTCCATTTTCTGGACGACTTTGGCACTAAAACAACATTAGATAGCCAGGTGGGGAACTGTACCCCCTCACTTGGCCAGCTTTTAGCAAAGTCTGTACATCGGCTATGATAATTCTATCTTTATCCGGACCGAAGTGCCTTTTCTTCTGCCTGGTCACCCTGACCTCGGGGTTAACATTTAACTTGTGTTGTGAGATTTCAGGCAAGACTCCTGTTAATTCAGCCAAAGACCATGCGAATATCCCGACGTGCCTGGACAGACACTCCACCAGGTCATGCCTCAAATCTCTATCCAAGTTGGAGGCTACTCTTGTGGTTTTCTCGGGTTGACCTGGGACCAACGTGATCTCTTCCTCTCCATCCCGCATGTCCTACACATCCTGCACCATTTGCACTCCTCTATCTTCATGTCTTCCATCATCACCCGTCCTTGACTTTTTCACCTATACCCTTACGGTTTCAGTGTAGCACTTCATAGATAAAGGTGGTCTCCCTTAAATTCTCCCACTCTTTTTCCTACAGGGAACTTGATCTTTTGATGGAAAGTAGAGACCACAACCCTGAACTCGTTCATAGCGGGCCTCCCCAAAATGATGTTATAAGAAGAAGGGGTCGTCACAATGGTAAATGTGATTAATCTCGTCTTCCTATCCTCGCCAGATCCCAAAGAAAGGGGAAGGGAAATCTGACCAAGAGGGTAGACAATATGCCCAGCAAAACCAAATAGGGGCGTGTTGATCGGCTCAAAATGATATCCTCCCAAGTCCATCTTGAAAGCTTTGTCAAACAGCACATTCACCGGACTCCCCAAGTCTATAAACACCCTCCCAACCTCATAGTTAGCAATGGTCACCCTTATGACCAGGCCATCATTATGAGGTGTGCACACATCTTTCATGTCGCGAGGGCCAACACTAATGACTACCTCCTCCTCGGCATTGCAAACCCTTCATATACTCATGGTTTCCTTCATGCTAACTGCCTTCTTGGCCCTGTTAGAATCTCCATCGGTTGTACCACCCTAGATAATGTTTATGACACCTCGAGTTGGTGAGTTACCTCGGGGCTGGTCAGTGTTATATGGATTTCTCGGAGGTCCCCGACTACATCCTCTACCCCGAGCTGGAGTTCGAAAATTGTTCCGCCCACCTCTTCCCCGCATCGATGGCGGATCTCGACCTATTCCTCGAGAGAGATTACCCTTCGGTGGATCAGGTCGGGACAATAATTGCTTGAACTGGGAAATTCTTTGTATGGCCTTCTCGAGTTCTTGGTCCAAGCGATGACACTCTTTAGTAGTATGCCCGGTCGCTTGGTGGAAGACACAATATTTGTCAGCTAACTTCTTCTTCTTCTCCGGACTGACTTGGGTTGGTCTTTGCAAGATTTGTTTGTCCTCACATATACGATGACCTCTTCCTTGGAAACTTTCAATGGCGTATATTGGGAGAAATGCCCGAGTTGTGACCCTGTGATGACCTGAGATTAGGGATGTTAATCCCGGAGTGTTAATAACCCGTAAAGTTGTTTTACGTGGCAATTGGAGTTTAATCGAGGTGTTGGGCCTTCTGGGCTCGTCTAAGTGAGTAGTTGGGATCGTTGGATCCCGAAGTTGAGATCGTATTCTCATTCCGGTGAAAACCTGCGAGTTGGGCTTTTAGTGTGACTCAGAATCTCGGGTGCTGTGTGTGGGCACCGGTAGGGGATTTTTGAGTTAGAGAGAGAGTTTTTGAAAACAGATGATTTTTAATGAATCATGATGTATTTGTGGGGCTATTAGTATTTCGGGGTATTTTTGCTATAAATACCAATTAAACCCGGGATTTTAATTATCGGAACCATTTTCTTCCCCTCCTTCTCTCTCCCCGTAGCCGCGCCATTCTCGATCCCCTTTTGACCCACGCCGCTTCCAGGCGTGCGCCCGCCGCCGTCCGGCCGCCGTTCGGCGCGTCCGACCCGCCGCCGTGTTCGTCTCTTCCAGGCGGTCCTATCCATACCACCAATTCGAAGTTTCGTCGAGAATCGAGCTCGGATTTCTGCTGGAAGCGCTAGGGTTCGTCACTGATTTCTGTCCGATTTTGTGGCCCGATTTTGGTACGATTTTTGGGGCTTTTCCTTGGATGTTTTTGGGGCGTTTTTGTGCTGCTTTTGGGTCGTATATTTCAGACTTTGTAGTTCGAAAATTTGTTGCTTTAATGGTTCGAATTTCAGCTCGATTTTGGGAGTTAGGGTTCGAAAATTTGGATTTTTGGCATGAGGATGATGATTCTTGTTGTTATTCGATTAATTCATGTTTAAATGCATTATGATGCTTGATTGTGTTCGAAATTGAGAAATTGGATTCGAAGTTAGGGCTTGAATTCGAATTTTGGGGGTTTCGCATGTGGGGCGATTATTCATGTTGTTGATCGAATGATTCATGTTTAGATGAATTATGGTGATTATTTGAGTTCGAATTGTTATGATGGGGTTCGAATTATTGAAGGTGTTCTTGAGCAATTTTTGATAAAGGTTGATTGTCGTCTGTTGACAATATTTTTGAGGGTTATGGGTGTGCTTGAGCATGGGTTGCATGTTCGTAATTAATTGTGAATTAATTTATCGTGTTAGCACATCGTTCCTCGGAGCATGGAACTCGAGCGAGGTTTGGCTCGGACTTCGGAGATTTAAGGTACGTGCGACGTACGAGCATTACTTTGTGTGATAGCAATTGTGAAATGCATAATGTGTTGTATTGCATTAGATGGTTGTGGGTATGGCTATATTTACATATATGTGTTGATATGACTATGGATCGACCTAGTCTGGATATCACTGCCACAAGTGTGCGTAACACTAGAGTAGTATGACCTTATAAGAGGTATGGGGTACTGGGTTTACGTGACTATTGTAAGACATGTGAGATGTCTAAGTATAAATGAGAATTTGTAAAATAAAGGGTAGGGCATTTGAGATGCCTAAGAATGATCGTGGGATCATGTATTCATTGAAAGACATGTGAGATGTCTAAGTGAAATAGAGTATTTGTAAAATAAATGCTAGGCATTTGAGCTATCTGTGATTGGTAGAAAAGTTGAAAATCAGCGTTAGATATTGAGATATCTATGTTTGCTTGTACAATGAATTTGGAATCATTAACTATTGATACTTGAGAATCAGGCATGCTATGAATTAAATCAATGTGTTGATTTACTGATTTATGAGATTTGATGTGTTTGATGATTGTGAGAACAGGGACAGTACACGGAATCCCGGATGAGGATGTTGCCATCCAGGGAGTATCATTTAAATTCATTAATATTTACTTGTGTTGTAAATTATGAATTTCATTATTGTGATTATGAGATTTTGTGTATTGGTATGCTCACCCCGTTGGGGGCTGTCTCTGTTGGGGCAGGTGAACAGGTGCATCGATGGCTGTGGAGCTGGGCTCGAGCTGTTGATTGGATGTGCTCACAGGATCATGGTACCAGGGCTTGATGGAGCACGGTATCGTATAGAGTACTCATATGCACTCGAGGTTTATATACACATTTATGATGCTCGCATGTGAGCACGGTTATGCTTGTATATGTGTTGTATATAAAGGCATGAGCCTTTCTCTCTTTCATTATGTGTTGCATGCAATTATGAGTAGAATTGCTAATGATATGAGAGTCCATGGGTGTATTGTGTGGGTGTTGAGACCCAATTATGTCGTCATATGTGTGGTGTCTTCCCTGGCTGGGAATTTACCTTGTGTTCTATATTCTGTTGAGTATTGTGTATTCCCTGGCCGGGAATTATATTATGTGATGTGCTTGTGTTTTGGGATAGCTCAATTTATGGGGAGACTCTGCCCAAATTTTTATAAAAACCCACAATGCAAAAGGGCATCAAGGGGTGGTAAAGGGCGATCATGTGAGTCTAATTGTGGGTAGAGATGATCTTAATATTGTATATTAAAGAAATTTTGTAGTTACCATTCAATGGTAAAGTATCATCTGAGCTTCCCGATTGAGTCTTTATTGAAAGCATGTGCCACACATAGTGGTTAATACACTAATTAAGGGTTAAGGGCTTGGGGTCCTTACATTAGTGGTATCAGAGCAGTGGTTAGCTCTTTGGGGCTGTTAAGGGCCTATGAATTATTGATAGCACATATTTATGCATGATGGCATTAATGTTGTATGACACAACTAGTTGTTATGTGCTTTTATGATATGAAAAGTGGTGTTGCTAATCATTGTGATTGCAGGAATCGTGTAGCATGAGATGGGATGGCATTAATGGTGATGTCTGGCCCTTCATGTATTATGTGGAAAGGTGAGACGTACGGGCTTCGGACGGTAAAACGTGTTACACCTTTGATTATGTATATCGTGGGTAGTGAACCCTTACATGTGATGGTATATGTGAAATGATAGTGATATATTGTGATAATGGAATCAACTGTTGTGCTTGATTATTGTGGTAGAATTGATGAATGTTCCGGTAGCCTTTATCTCCGAGCGAGGGAGGTACTTGCCGCTGTCATGACTGAGCGAAGTAACATGCCGCTGTCATTGTCGAAGCGAGGGGGTCCTAACATTCCGCTGTTGTATTGGGGACCGGAACAGTCACAATTCTAGTGATTATTGTGGAATATTGTGGTTATAACTGAAAAGTGATATTGATCATTATATTGTGAACTGTGGTATTAACCTGGATGCAGGGTACATGGAGCTAGTGGAAGTTCCGGTAGTTGTTATATTCGAGCGAGGGAGGTACTTGCCGCTGTCATATGAAGCGATGGTAATATGATATTTGCCGCTGTCATGTCTAAGCGAGGTAACATGCCGCTGTCATTGTCGAAGCGAGGGATATCATATGATGCCGCTATATGTCGAAGCGAGGGGTCCTAAAATTCCGCTGCTATAACAGGACCGGAACAACCACAGTATTTATATTGATAGCGATGGTTCATGCCGCTATATCGATTGGCGATGGTTCATTCCGCCATATGTATTGATAGCGATGGTTCATGCCGCTATATTGATTGGCGACGGTTCATTCCGCCATATGTATTGATAGCGATGGTTCATGCCGCTATATCGATTGGCGACGGTTCATTCCGCCATATGTATTGATAGCGATGGTTCATGCCGCTATATCGATTGGCGACGGTTCATTCCGCCATATGTATTGATAGCGATGGTTCATGCCGCTATATCGATCGGCGATGGTTCATTCCGCCATATGTATGGATAGCGATGGTTCATTCCGCTATATTGATTGGCGATGGTTCTTGCCGCCGGATATATTGCTAGCGATGCCTCTTTCCGCTATTATGTGGACGATGATTCATGCTCAGATGTCTATAGCGAGGTTTTATGCCGCTGACTCTATGACGAGGGATTATGCCCTGATTCTATAGCGACGGGTTTTGCCGCCATGCACATGACGCTGGATTACACCACCTACGAGCGATGGGTGCTGATTGCGTACCACTGTTGGATGACGGGGACAGGTATGCCGCTATATTGTTAGCAATGAGGTATGGCATATTACTGTTTATTTAGCACTATTGTGGATAGTATGTGTTGATTTGCTATATATGCCATGCATTTGATTATGAGATTATAGGTGTCGTGTTTTGACATGTACCATCGTATGTTTGACAATGTTAATTGAATGTCATGTGTTGACATATGCCGTCACGGGATGACGATGACATAGTAGATGTTCTATACAGACGTGTAGCGTCGTTTTGATGATTAATACATTTATGTTATGTTTAGTTGTTTGGTTTGAGTGCCGATGGTGAGCACATGATAGAGTCTGGGTCACTAGTTGACGAGACCTTTTGTCGAGCAATAATACCCTTGGGTATGCTCGTTGGTTTGGCTAGGGCCAAGTGTTTGGTGGTAAGAGTAGTCATTGAGGAAACTACTCGCTTGTGTTGTGATGTAGGGTAGACACCCTGAGGGTGTGGGATAAGTCTTATCGGACTATGATGGTATCATAAGTGAGCAAGGACACCGGGTTGTCCATTGTGCTTGGTATATTAGAGGTATGTTGGGCGATGTCCCATTACTCTAACGGTTTGTACGGTATGGCATACCGAGATGGAACATATGATTTGTTGGTGGACTTGATTGAACCTATGGGGACAGCACTTTGCTAGCCAGATATCGTAGTGATGATTTAGTGTGCTCGTTGGAGCCATGATACTGCTCGTTGGAACCAAGTTTGACAAATCGTAAGGTGATACGATGTGGATGGTGGTGGACTTTAGTAGTCACCACGTCATTTGAAGTTGAGGTTGTGCATGCCTCACTGAAACGTGTATACGTTTATGTTAAATCTTGGTGAGACTTGTTTGGGACAGCTCATGAGGTTGGAGTACCAATAAGAGAGTCATCAAGTCGTTGTTGACTCGATCTGAGGGAATCCGTGTATTTGGGATACAATGGGTGTTATTGTATCCATTTCTTCCGAACGGTGGTTCGAGACTAGTGGATCTCGAGTTCGATGGCACTTCCCTTGTGGGGAAGGAGGTAGTATTAGACCTATTTGGGTGACTTGTGTTTGAGGCTTAGGGGTATGTTGTAGATACCCGAGCCAAGTGCATTGAGTATGCATGTGATGTCAGTGCCCAGTTATTGATCCCCTTTTTGTCAAGCATAGAGTATGCTATTTTGGATGGCTAAATCTCTGATGAGAGATATTGAACACCTTGAGATTGGGAATCTCCATGGCACGATAAATTATGAGAAACAATCGTGGAGTTAGTTGACTCCCTTGAAGAGGGATTATCTTGTGTAGGTGGAGGTGTTTCATTGCTGGTGTTTCCTTCGAGTCATGCGATAGCCTTCCCAAGTTTGGATTGTTAAATCCTAGGATTATCAAGGGATGGCAGGAATTCGGATTTATTGGGTGTCGCTGTCGACACAAGCGTTGAGGATGCAATGTGTTTATTGCATGTCCTTCCAGGACTTGAACTCTGTGGAGTCTCGATGGTTCATTTATGATCAGGATGTAATCCTTGGAATATCCGGAGGTGGACATCTTGTGAGATGTCTTTTGTGTGAACCTGTGGCCGTGAGTTGCCCAAATTGAGTTGCAATGATGCGACTGCTCCTTCGATGGAAAAGGTTTGAAAGTGGAGACCAGATTTGGTATGTGTACATCGTGGTATACTAGTGTCTTCCTCGTAATGATGTGTGTTAGACATCGTGGGTCATGATAAAGATATCATTGGATGATATCTACGATGGAATCGGGAGCGATTAGAATCCTTGCAGTTTCAGTTGACTAACTGCTTTTGGACTGTTAGCGTTGAGTTGTGCTGACGCTCTTTGACGTTATGATGGATTTGGAAGTCTATTCCACTCCAGAGTTTGACACGAAGTCAACGTTCTCACGGTTGTGGTGTCATTCATGATGCGTTCTTACTAGTGGTATTAGAACGAAGGATGGCTGTCCGATCTACGGTCGTAAGTATTGGTTGTTTTGCAGTCATGAGGGACTGACTTTTGGGATGAACCGCATCGAGGTACGTTTTGCCTCTTGGGTGATGAGTTGGTGTTGGTTTTGGTATGTCGCTCTGTTTCAGAGTTCGAGGTGAGATAAGTATTCTCGAGGTTTTTAAGACGATTCTGATATGGTCAGGAATCGAGGTTATGACTTCTTGTAGTTGTGTGGCCCGGGTGTTACGTGATACACCGGTGCTAATTTCGAGGACGAAATTCTTTTAGTGGGGGATATTGTGATGACCTGAGATTAGGGATGTTAATCCCGGAGTGTTAATAACCCGTAAAGTTGTTTTACGTGGCAATTGGAGTTTAATCGAGGTGTTGGGCCTTCTGGGCTCGTCTAAGTGAGTAGTTGGGATCGTTGGATCCCGAAGTTGAGATCGTATTCTCATTCCGGTGAAAACCTGCGAGTTGGGCTTTTAGTGTGACTCAGAATCTCGGGTGCTGTGTGTGGGCACCGGTAGGGGATTTTTGAGTTAGAGAGAGAGTTTTTGAAAACAGATGATTTTTAATGAATCATGATGTATTTGTGGGGCTATTAGTATTTCGGGGTATTTTTGCTATAAATACCAATTAAACCCGGGATTTTAATTATCGGAACCATTTTCTTCCCCTCCTTCTCTCTCCCCGTAGCCGCGCCATTCTCGATCCCCTTTTGACCCACGCCGCTTCCAGGCGTGCGCCCGCCGCCGTCCGGCCGCCGTTCGGCGCGTCCGACCCGCCGCCGTGTTCGTCTCTTCCAGGCGGTCCTATCCATACCACCAATTCGAAGTTTCGTCGAGAATCGAGCTCGGATTTCTGCTGGAAGCGCTAGGGTTCGTCACTGATTTCTGTCCGATTTTGTGGCCCGATTTTGGTACGATTTTTGGGGCTTTTCCTTGGATGTTTTTGGGGCGTTTTTGTGCTGCTTTTGGGTCGTATATTTCAGACTTTGTAGTTCGAAAATTTGTTGCTTTAATGGTTCGAATTTCAGCTCGATTTTGGGAGTTAGGGTTCGAAAATTTGGATTTTTGGCATGAGGATGATGATTCTTGTTGTTATTCGATTAATTCATGTTTAAATGCATTATGATGCTTGATTGTGTTCGAAATTGAGAAATTGGATTCGAAGTTAGGGCTTGAATTCGAATTTTGGGGGTTTCGCATGTGGGGCGATTATTCATGTTGTTGATCGAATGATTCATGTTTAGATGAATTATGGTGATTATTTGAGTTCGAATTGTTATGATGGGGTTCGAATTATTGAAGGTGTTCTTGAGCAATTTTTGATAAAGGTTGATTGTCGTCTGTTGACAATATTTTTGAGGGTTATGGGTGTGCTTGAGCATGGGTTGCATGTTCGTAATTAATTGTGAATTAATTTATCGTGTTAGCACATCGTTCCTCGGAGCATGGAACTCGAGCGAGGTTTGGCTCGGACTTCGGAGATTTAAGGTACGTGCGACGTACGAGCATTACTTTGTGTGATAGCAATTGTGAAATGCATAATGTGTTGTATTGCATTAGATGGTTGTGGGTATGGCTATATTTACATATATGTGTTGATATGACTATGGATCGACCTAGTCTGGATATCACTGCCACAAGTGTGCGTAACACTAGAGTAGTATGACCTTATAAGAGGTATGGGGTACTGGGTTTACGTGACTATTGTAAGACATGTGAGATGTCTAAGTATAAATGAGAATTTGTAAAATAAAGGGTAGGGCATTTGAGATGCCTAAGAATGATCGTGGGATCATGTATTCATTGAAAGACATGTGAGATGTCTAAGTGAAATAGAGTATTTGTAAAATAAATGCTAGGCATTTGAGCTATCTGTGATTGGTAGAAAAGTTGAAAATCAGCGTTAGATATTGAGATATCTATGTTTGCTTGTACAATGAATTTGGAATCATTAACTATTGATACTTGAGAATCAGGCATGCTATGAATTAAATCAATGTGTTGATTTACTGATTTATGAGATTTGATGTGTTTGATGATTGTGAGAACAGGGACAGTACACGGAATCCCGGATGAGGATGTTGCCATCCAGGGAGTATCATTTAAATTCATTAATATTTACTTGTGTTGTAAATTATGAATTTCATTATTGTGATTATGAGATTTTGTGTATTGGTATGCTCACCCCGTTGGGGGCTGTCTCTGTTGGGGCAGGTGAACAGGTGCATCGATGGCTGTGGAGCTGGGCTCGAGCTGTTGATTGGATGTGCTCACAGGATCATGGTACCAGGGCTTGATGGAGCACGGTATCGTATAGAGTACTCATATGCACTCGAGGTTTATATACACATTTATGATGCTCGCATGTGAGCACGGTTATGCTTGTATATGTGTTGTATATAAAGGCATGAGCCTTTCTCTCTTTCATTATGTGTTGCATGCAATTATGAGTAGAATTGCTAATGATATGAGAGTCCATGGGTGTATTGTGTGGGTGTTGAGACCCAATTATGTCGTCATATGTGTGGTGTCTTCCCTGGCTGGGAATTTACCTTGTGTTCTATATTCTGTTGAGTATTGTGTATTCCCTGGCCGGGAATTATATTATGTGATGTGCTTGTGTTTTGGGATAGCTCAATTTATGGGGAGACTCTGCCCAAATTTTTATAAAAACCCACAATGCAAAAGGGCATCAAGGGGTGGTAAAGGGCGATCATGTGAGTCTAATTGTGGGTAGAGATGATCTTAATATTGTATATTAAAGAAATTTTGTAGTTACCATTCAATGGTAAAGTATCATCTGAGCTTCCCGATTGAGTCTTTATTGAAAGCATGTGCCACACATAGTGGTTAATACACTAATTAAGGGTTAAGGGCTTGGGGTCCTTACAGACCCTTCCGTGGGCCTTTCCTCCGCATGCCTTGGATGTCTCTCCACAGTCTTCTCGACCTCCTTTCTCTTCAGTTTCTGAGCCTCTTCCACATTAATGTACTTTTCAGCTCGGTGAGTAGATCATCATAGGTAACTGGAGGTTTCTTGACCAAGGAACGGAAGAAGGCCTCTCCTTGCGGGCCTTGGGTGAAGGCACTGATCAGAATCTCAGCCAGACAGGTCGGTATTTCAAGTATCACAGTATTGAAATTTTTGATATAGTACCGAAGTGGCTCGTCTCAGCTTGCCTCATTTCGAATAGGCTCAGAGATGTCCTCTTATACTGCTTGCTGCCTGTATACTAGTGTAAAATTGCGGAGCTGAACCCTGTGGATGAAGTAATGGATCCTGCCTCCAGCTGGTTGAACCATTTCTAGCCGACTTCACCAGGGTGGTTAGAAACACTTTGCAATTTAAGTGGTCCGAGTAACAGTGTAGCATGGCTGCGTTCTCGAACCTGCCCAAATGTTCCTCCTGGTCCGTACTTCCATCATACTCCCCAACATTAGGAGGCCGAAAATTATATGGGAGTTCCTCATTTACTATCTCAAGGGAGAAAGGTGTTCCCCTCCTCGGGACGCAGTCATCCCCCATTTCCTTATCCATCCTCTGGACCTTGTCTTTCAGCTCCTCTGTCTGACCTTCTAGATTCGGGACAACAACCATTGGAGGGTGAGAGATAGCCCCTTGTTCGGGCTCTTTCTCCTGCTGGAAGCTTTCCCTCGATACATGCTCGGACAGGCCGCCATTTCTTTTCATGGCTTGTTCAACGGTAACTGCGATTAGGTGAGTGAGATGTTCCAATGTGAGGGTCCCCATCATCATGCCCCCAGGGGATGATTGCTCTTCTCCATTAGCTGAGGCCCGATGTTCTCGGTTTTCCTCCTGGTCGGTTCTCCTTGTTCTTACAATTATAAACGCTTCCCACAGACGGCGTCAATTGTTACATGAAAATATGGTTGGGGTGTTTTCAAAGTAAACAATAGCTATCCCTTGAAGATAGGATGAGCTATCCTGTAAAACAAGATGTTAGACGGGAGCCGATAGGAGTTCTCCGCCAAAACCCATCTGACAATCAAGTCAATACTGGAAAGAAAATAGTAAAATAAAAGAATCAATTTGCAGGATAAATTTTGTGATCCCCGTTTTAACTTACAAACCTGAGATTTATAAGAGAATAGGGAACAACTTGTAACGACTTGTCTAGGATAAGACAATACCTGTTGTTGGGGGGCAGGGATTTGAGCCACGAGCTGGGGGATCACAGACAACTATTACATATTTTGTACGATTTTCCCAACTTGTATAATTCTGCATGTACTCGGTGTACTTGATCATCTTATGATTGGTTGATGGGTGTAGCCTCGCTTTAATAGGTGTCCGACTCCTGCAGTCTCAGTCTTAATACACAGGACCACCATAGGTGTCAGACGGCCACAACACGAGATGTTGGATAGGGCTCAGCCCGGGACCGTCTAGATGACTCATGATTGCTTTCATGGGGGACAAATAGTTGTGCTCGGGTCGGATGGGAATCACCTCGGCTGAGGGTTTGAAATGGGATGGTCTTTCACCTCGGCTGCCGGGTAATGCACACCACTGGATTGAACTCGGCTACGGAGACGAGAGATGTCACTCAGCTCGGGTACCGTCCAGAGCAGACCCAATAAAAATCAGGTCCAAAGATATATTAGGCCTCCAGTATCAAGGATATTAATAATGTTTTTGTTTAAAGTTTGACTTTAAATATAAAAATAATATGATATAATTGCGGTACAAATTACGGTTTGAAATTTAAAACCACTAGCCAATAAAAACGTGTATGGGACCCCCGCCATTTACGGCGCTGATTAAATAAATGAATTCCTTAATAGCTCCTAAACCCTACTTTTTATATTAAAAAGTAATAATGGTTTGCAACTCTCCGTGTTCCCACTTCCCTCCTTCAAACCATATTAATATTTTCATTTCATTTTTTTAAAAAAAGCTAAAGTACAAACTCGGGTTTTGGACCCAAATAATTTTGCATAATTTTTTGACATATTTTTTTTAACAATATAATTTTTTGACAAATTTTGGTTATTTAATTATTAAATATTGGGAGACGTTATTAGAATGGTAACGTTCGGCTAGGATACACTTTAGCTCCATGCAAATTTTCAATTTTTTTTTTCTGAAATTAGTTTTTTAGTCTAACTCTTTATTTAGGCAATAACTAACCCGACCAACCTCAGATAATTTTCAATTTTGGCTGCGTTCCTGGGTGACGTCCCTCCCACTTCCATATGCTCAACAAAATTTATATCTTGAATTCTTGATTCATTATATGAAGCACAAGTGGGAAAGGCAACCACTGACCAAGTAAATAAAACCGTTAAAATAACAATTTCTTAGTATGACCTCAATAAAAGAATACGTGGTGTTATTAGATATCATGAGGGAATCCCCAATTGGACATTTAAGGGATCACCGCTATTTTCCTCTTCCGCTCAAATCAAATTCTCTTGTTTCGTCATTAATTGATACATCGAGTCACTTCGTCATCTGGGATCGGTCGGGTATTTTGAGATTTGGGTAGTTTGTATTGGTACCAGACATTAAGGTACATCTTGGAATTATCCAATTTTCGATCCGAAATTTCGGACACCCGACATTTCAGGCATCGAGTGCCAGAATTACAGTTTTTCATTTTTTTTGTTTTTTTTCCTTTTTCATTTCGTTTAAAAACAATTTTTTTTTTAAAAAAAACCCCGATCGAGGTCCAAAACAATACCGGATACCAATTTTCCCGAATTGACATTCCCGATCAGCCAGACCCGAATGCCCATACCTACTTCAGGACGAACGTAAATGTTGGATTTGGGGCAACTATCTCAAAAAAAAAAAATTAATTACTTTTAGGCTCCGTTGGATTGTGGGATAGGTTTATTAGTCTTTAGATTATTTATTTATCTCATGTTTACTTTGTTGTATAAAAAAAAATTATCCCACCATATTTATCACATTCTTCCCACTTTACAATAAAAAGACATATATACAATTTTCCACCTTTTTTTACTATTTCAAAACTTAAAATTCCCGCCAAAAAGTACAATTTATTTCCTACAACATTATTACTTATTGTATTTGTATTATTTCAATTTATATTTATTATGGTTATTATTATATGTATTTGTATATATAGAATATAGAAATAAGAATAGGAATCGAGAGAGATAAGAAAAATAAAAATAGAGAGAGAGATAATAAGGAGGAGGAGAGAGAGGATATATCGGTATCTATATATGTATTTTAGATTAGGATTATATATACATAGATATATTATATTAATTATAGTTATTATAGTTATTATATATAAGAGATTAGGATTATAGAATATATATATAGATATATTTTTAGATGTATATATAATAATATAATTATTATTAGATTACTATATTATACATATTATATATTGTTATTATACTATTTGGGAATATAATAATAATAATATAATAATTATATTATTACTATATATATATTATTTATTTTATTATTTATTCTTATTCTTTTATAATATAAGATAAGAAGGTATTAGGATTATTTTATATAATTATATAAATAAGAATAATGATTATTCTTAGCGTAATAAGAATATAGATATATATATATTAGGATAATTTTATTAGTACGATTTATAGATAATAATATTTTTTAGAAAATAATAACAGAGATGTAGATAGAATAATTTAGACATAAGAATAGAATTATTATTATTACTATATATATACATATTATTTATTATTATTATTTATTTTTATTACTATTTTGTGATATAATAATAATAATTATTATGATTATTATTTTATTATAATTATATAATAAGAATAAAAAATAATTCCTACCATAATAATAATCTATATATATTATTATTATTATTATAATTTATTTTATTAGTATGATTTATAATATAATAATAATAAATATTTTTATTATTTTATTGTAATTATATAATAAGAATAATAATGTTATTATTTATTATTAATATTATTATTTATTATTATTATAATGCTAAGGACATTTTAGTCATTATACCTAACAATAAATTTTATCAACCATCTTATCCTCAAACCAAACATCATATAACTTATCACATATTATTTTTACAATCATTTCATACATTTAATCTTTACATTACGTATCACATCCTTCGAACCAAACGGTACCTTAAAAGAAATTTTTGTAAAAAAATTATATATTACCCCCAAAAATTATATTTTACCATAAAAAATTATATTTTGACTTCCTTCAACAAAATCTTGCTTTCCATTTTTTATATTATCATATTTTGTCTTCATATAAAAGTTATAAATTCATCCATGGTCAATCATATTTTGATCAGAGCTTGCTTCATTATCTTGTGAAATTTAGTCCTTCTCACTTATTTTTAATGGAAAAGAAGTGAAATCATACCAAAATTAAATTTAAAAGCCACCAAAAAAGTTAAATCACTTCCAAAACTGAAATCCCGTTAGCAAGAACGTAATTAAAGGTGCAATTTGCCTGCCGGAGAAAATTTAATTTAATGACGGAATCTTAACATATTTTCAAGAATACAATGGGTCGTATCGTATGTTTCTCTCCTCCGAGAAACAAGATTTTATCTTAATAAAAAACAAATTCACGGGGTGAGTTCTGACCCACGGAACATGCAATGATTAGAAAGAGTTGAGGCGAGGCGATTATTCAGTACTTTGCCCCATTTTTTGCTCCAAAAAGTGGCCAAGTACTCCCACTACTAATGCTTTAATATTCTCCCCTTATCATGCTTTCCTCAATGCAATCATTCTTCCCCTTTATAATCTCCTAAAACTTGAGCTTATGCCCACCATAAGAATTGAAAAATAAAATCTTGTCGTTTTTCTTCTGGGTTTAGTCAAAATCGTGGTACCAAACCATAATCGCAACTGTCGTTTCATTGGGCCTATTTATGCCGTCTACTTTTGCCTTTTTTCAAAGCCACACTCCATAAGCAAGCTTGAATGTGAAGGGATTGTAGCGTGTTCGTATCTCTGCATTTTTTAGTTCGAAGAATAGAAAGCGGTGTTATTTTTCTGTTGGAAGCTTAAAGGTGAGTTTTTCATTCCTTGAACTTGAGTCTGAGGAATTTCTTTTACCTTTTCAATTTCGTTGATGATTTTACAGTTTTGTGAATGCCCTTGTATGTGCTTTTGATTGAACTGGAGTCCGAATCTTGTTTTCTTGTAATCCTTCTGATATTATTGGCAGTGAATTTGGAGTTTTGCAATAGAAATTTCACTTTTTTGGTGGTTTTTTAGGATAAAATGGTATTCAGTGAGCTTTATGAAATTGTAGAATCTTTTTTGTTATAAACAATTAGAGTGTATTGGTCAAGTTTTTGTCAACATTGACTTTTCTATGGAATCCTAGTTTCTTTAAAATATGGATTTTGATATCGGGAAAGGCATTACCTGGTTCATTCTTTTCAATTTCTTGTCTGTTTGCTCTGCGCACTCTAGTGTTTGTCTTCGTTATAGTTGCTGATATTTCAAGAATGAGATGGGATTCTAGCTGCCCATACATTTCTTGAAGAAATAAAAGAAAAAAACACTAAATGGAAACATTTTTTCCTTAATATTTGTCAGGATGCAAGGACCATCATGTTTAAAATTCCAAGTACTGTAATGTGATGCACTTGTGCATTTTTTTTTTTTTTTGAGCAACTCTGACTTTGTTGCGGAACGGGACTCGAACACGAGACCTTAAGTAGCAAAATCAGTATCAGTACCGGCTTGACCCTGAGTACTAATAGCAGCTCCATCCCAATGGATAACAAACCAGTATTAATAAGGAAATGGCCATATTGAAAATGAGTGATTTTCTATTGACGAGAGATCTATGACAAAAAAAAAAAGTTTGAGCATCTTCAGGGTTCTCATTTTTTTACTTCATTCCATGAGATTTAATTACAATTTCATCATTATGTTATATTGGTGGGAATTGTTGTTGCAGTGTAGAAAAGAGCTTTTAGCTACCATTTTAGTCCTTCCTATTTGATGGAGACAACGACTGCAACTGCTTCAAAGCATTTTCCCTGTGGGCCAGCCAATTATGATGAGGTCTCAATGCAGCAGAGTATGCTCTTTTCTGATAGTTTGAAGGTGATTTATTGTTTCTTTTATGATTCTTTAACGTTCATCTATTTGGTGGTCCTTACTATACAATTACATTACTGATTTAGTCCAATCCTAGTCGCATTAATATTTACAGTTAATCATGATGATGGCCGATCGAGTTGTAAAATGGTGAAAATGAAATACGACTTTGTATGAAACAATTGTAGTCATTTATATTCACCAAATGTGGAATTATTGTTGTGAAATTGCATTGGGTGAAGATCCCTTTAGGTTGTGTGGATCACATCCATATTTATAAAGGGACGGAAAGAAACAAAGTCTATGTTTGGATTCAAGAATTTGAAATCACGGAATACAATAACCACAGTATAAATACAATTTTTAGCTGTTTACATGTACCAAGGTTGGTAATGTGTCGATGGCATTCTGGATATCAGTTTCCAGCTTTATTATTTTGGCCTCGCTTTGGAGTTTAGATACAAAAACAAGATATTGTTTCATTTGTTTCTGTAGGACTTGAAGAATCTCAGCAAACAACTGTACTCGGCAGCAGAATACTTCGAATTGTCTTATACCAATGACGATCAAAAGCTTACGTGAGTTGTTATAATAGATAATTGAAGAGGTCAATTTCAAGTCTTCCTTAACATTATTATCTGCTCCAACTCCATGGAAGTTTTTTTTCTCAAGTTTCTTTCCTCCCAAAATATTGCTGAATATATGTAGAGTGGTGAATACATTGAAAGATTATACCATTAAAGCTCTTGTCAACACGGTGGATCACTTGGGCTCGGTGACGTATAAGGTTAATGATTTGTTGGATGAAAAGGTTGATGAAGTTACTCGAACAGAGCTCCGTCTGTCTTGCATTGAGCAGGTAATTCAAAATTTCCTTACAGCTTCTACTATTTGTTTTGTGCCGAATCTTGAATACTTTTATGTCATATTGTAGAGACTTCGAACCTGCCAAGATTATATTGATCGTGAAGGTCTTTCTCAGCAGTCATTAGTGATCAACACTCCTAAGTACCACAAGAGATACATCTTACCAAGTAAATTATTATGATACTACGTGTTAGTTCATTCTTCGATTATGAAAAGTTAAAATAAATTTTCAAAGATTTCTCTCCTATTTTTTAGTGGGAGAGACTGTGGATGGAGCCATTCGGTCCAAGTCCAAATACCAAGGATGCAACCTAGATGATGGAGATGACTGGCACCAATTCAAGAACGGTAGAGTGCATAATATTTCTCATTTCTAGTCACTTTCAATGCATTTGTGTGTTAACCTTCTGTCATTAATTTTTAATTCTTACGATATAATGTTATTTGTAGCTATGCAGGCAACGATAAACGAAACTCCACAAGCTGTAGTCAGGTGAGTTCTGTGCCCACCGAATCATAACCCATCAAGTTTTACATATCGAAGCTAGTTCTTTATAGGGGGCAGATCCAGCAGGTGGCCTCTGAAAAAAAGAAGAGTTAGATTTTATGTATAATGTTCCGTAAATTTAAATTTTATCCAACAAAAATAGTAAATTTCTCCACCCGAGTAGTTGGTTTCCCCTTCTAGTATGAAATTTTAGGCATTCACAAAGATTTTATACTGATGTCTAATGCAGTAAAGCGAGTTCAGCGTCACCTTCTTCAAAACTTGTCCCACCTTCTTCAAATCTTCCCCAACAATTTGGAAGCTTTTCATTCTCGAACATGCCTAATATAGATTCGGGTTCGTCTCTTCCTCCTATATTAACTGAAAGATTACTTTTTATTGTCAAATGTTAATTGTGATGATTATGATTACTTTTCGGCTGTAACCAGTAAAAAGAACAGTGTCGCCGCACCGGTACCCACTTCTACGTACTGGTTCCCTCTCGAGTAAGCCCACAACCCCGAAAAGTTCAAATTCAACAATCCCAAAGCCTTCTCTTGGAAGACAAACGGTAATACAAGCAAGACCCTTTCCTCTCTTTCAGTGGTTATCTGCTTTTTTACGAGCTCATACTAATGCTTGTGCTTCTTCTTTTGGCTAAAAATGGCAGTATATTTCCGAACCTCGGAAATCGGCTTCCATGCGAATCCGTGTAGGAAAAGAAAGTTCCAAAGAGAACGAACATTATCCAAGCAAGAGCAAACATATACTCAAATCGTTGCTCAGTCGACGGAAATCGAAGAAAGATGATATGTTGTACACTTATTTGGACGAATACTAGTGGGAAAAAAATGTTGGTGTTGGAAAAGAAATGCTGCATGGTTCATTTAAATTATCCTCTATATTGGTTAGCCTTTTGCCATTTTTTCATTTTTTTCTTGGTGTTCAATTGGGAGAGCTGTGTTTTTTTTTTCAATTAGGTTTCAGGTTCATTGAGATTAGGTTTCTTCGGTAGCCTACCACAATACATTGGGATTAAATATTTAGTTCTTACAGGTTCAAAGACAGATGATATGTTCTAAATTTTTATATTTTTCTCAATAAAAATTCGACTTAATTTCAAGTGTATAAATAACAAATTATATTCAATTCGATCAGGTTACATCAAATCTGATGATGTTCTTGAGTGGGAGAATCATTCTCTTTGTTAGAAAAATACGGTTGCATTGGATTGAAGGATTTGGATTTGATAAAAGGATTTGGGGGAAGGATTTCAAATAACTCCATTTTGTAGGAATTTAAAATCCATTACATTTGCTAATAAATAAGTAAAAATTGTAAATGGACGAATTTCAAATTTATGGATTTCAAGAATACCCAAACAAGTTGTATATATTTATTATTGAACAAATAAGCATATCAGAATATTCTTCAGGTATATTACTCATATTTGCCCAAACTCGTATTTATGAATCAATACACATGCATATTGATCAAATCTCTCTCTTCAAGCTCAGAGCTCCGCCGCCTTCTCCGCTCCTCCACATCAACTCCGGTATGGTCATTGGTACCTCCAGATTCAGGCAGCCAAAAGAGGAGGTGACATGCGGAGATGACTCTAAATATATACATGCTAACGTAACTGTGTAAGTATATGTTATCGATCCAGAGCAATTCTCTTTGTGAAGTTTTTCAATCGTTGATTGATCAGTTTTTCTACATACAGTTTCTAATTTACCACTCAACACCACCGAACTCTCTAATTTTCATTAGTTTATAACTTTCTGATCGGATGAGCTGTGATTTATATTTGAAACTATCGAACTTAAATATTGTTTCAAAATCTTTTGAATAGTTTCTTTGGAGCTAACGCTAATTTGTTCTATTATCTTCGGAACTTGAGCATATTTATTAACATTTTTTATATATAACTGTGTTTATAAAGGTCCTGGAATGACTCTTAATTTCATTTTGTGAATCTGCTTGGTTAATCAACTTCAGAAAAAAAAAATTTAATGCATTAGCTTCTCAGAAGATGATGTAAGTGAACAATACATATAAATTTACTTAAGATACATTAATTTGAAATTTCTCAACATAATTTGATTAGGTAGGATTCAAAAAATAATACACAAATCTCGTTCACGATGGAGCCTTAAGTAAGCAAAATTTTTTTGTTGCGAGATTTTTTCATTCCCTTAAAACAGTGACCAAAATGCAACCCTTGATGAACACCAACTAGCCTTCTCATTGCCCTCATCCCAAGCTTTAGCTTGTGTTAGATTTCTTGTCGATCAAGAAAAACCTCGTCTTGTAATAAACCGTCCCATTTCATAACACGAAGATTGAAACATGTATGCTAATTCTCCCCATACGGTAATTTGCAGCAGTAGAAAGTGAGTTACCATTAGACGAGGCACCACCAGTATAGGCTTATGTAAGGGAAGATCCAACTCTTACTGGTTTGAGGCTTCTTGCAGCTCTTCGTATGTACTCGAACACTAATACAAAGAGCCCGAATAAATATAATAGGAAAATATGTAGCTTCTCTGCACTTCCTAATATGAGAGATGAATTGATAGCTCTCCATAACGGGTTTCGGGTAGATTTGGAACCTGCAAAAAGTATATATTTTAAGGATTCTTGATCGTTTATAATAAAGATAATATTGGCTGTCGTTTATACGTTTTAGACCAGTAGTGGTGGGACCAGAAAATGAATATTATAGGGGCGAAACTAAAAACTTGTACATGATATAAGAAAATGTTGGGAGAGTTGGACCGTTGAAGACCACCCTTGCTGCCGAAATAGTCCCCCATGGGGTAGATCCATCCATTGGATTGGTATACTCCGATCAATATTGGATGAAAATATACACATCTAATTGATGGATCTACCACACCCCATACTACCCCATGAGGCGACCAAATCCTTGCTGCCCCTATTTGCCAACGCCACACATTTAAACAGGTGAGAGTACAAAGATAGAAGCACTTACTATTGCTTTTACTCGAAAGATTTGTCCACTCGTGTAGACTTATTGTATTTTCAGATGCCTTCATCAACTCAAGAAGAGCTTTATTGACCTGAACTTTCAACCAAAAGATACCATGTAAGCATCATACCGTTGTCACATTCAATTTCTTAATTTGTGAGATTTTCAGATCATTTGAGTATCGTCTAGAAAATATTTTGTATGACTATGTATTAGCATTGTTTCTCAACTGAGAATCCATTAAATGAGGTTTCTCACAAGGTTGCTTCAGTTATTCAGATCCTGATTTGTTTTGAAAGCTTTTTAGTTATATTTCATTTCTATCAACGGCAAATTGTTATGACTAAAATGAGAAAGAGGGTGTTAGGCCATTAGCCCGAGAGAAGAGCTCAAAGCCAAAAGACTAGCCTTGTGGGACAATCTTTCAGTATTATAAGCCAACTCTACAATATCTTGTAAACCAACGTGGGATATATACTATAGGGACTAGAAATGTTACCTCTTCACTTCTTTCATGGCTTACGAGATGCCCACCATTAAGTTCAACCATTCTTGCAGATGGATACAATTTCTCTGCAAGCCGTTTTGCATGGGTCATTTGAGCAATAACATCATGTCTACATCATATAGAATAATATTGTCAGTTCCGTAAGCAGACTTTTTTAACATTTTCCTTGATAACAAATATAGAGAATTCTTGATATACCTTCCATGAACTACAGATATAGGGAATCCAGAAGAACGTATAGATTCTAGCTCGGTCCGTGACATTTTATGCATCCAGCAAGCATTTAACTGACCTTCGAATCCATAACTTGTCTGCATACCAGTTGATGATATGCCCTTTACATATTCCTGTGAAAGAATAATATAAGGATATTACAGAATTCGATACACCGAGGAACATGGAAAACTATAACCAAAGTCTTATCGAGCTCATAATGATTAGAGTTAAATAATGAGAATTAAAGTAAATATTTTGAACGGCCCTAAAACCAAAGTTATATTCAAAAAGAACAAAATAGATAAAGACTTCCAAGTACAAAGTAGTGGTACATTGTCAGGTTTATGTACTCAAAAGTTGTTTACAAATTCTTACTTGATATAAGATTAATCTTCTGGTCTTCTGTTCAATATACTCTTCAAGATATTCCTGCACAGAAATGAAACATCAAATTCATCACATTCCAATTGCCCCACATATTTAAGAAAAAATTATTAATCGAAAAATAGTAACATACAGACGTTCAAAGTACACACAAGACATTAAGGAGATTTCTTATATATAACCTGTGAGTAATGTGTATCTAAATCAACAGCTGCTCTCTGCTCAGGAGTTTTCGCCCTCAAAAAACGAATTGCAATCGACAAACTTTGGCGATCAATCTGCATGTTGGTAAGAATTATTTTGACATCTTACACAAATACACCAGTTCATATGATGTACAACAATAAAACTCTCGGAGTTGGCCAAAACCCTTTCATATCTCTCAACAATACACCATAATCTGTTTTCATTTCAAACCATTCAACCAAGTATACAACAACAAAGTTTACATACAACAACAAAGTTTACAAAAAACCCACATTATATAAGTTAATGGGTGTAGACGTGTATGCTGGTTAGATCTAAGGCTCTAACAACTAAAAAAGTATCAACCATAATCACTTCATGAAATATTAAAAAATAATTAGTTTGAACATAAAATGCTATGGCTCTGATACCATTCTAGTTATGGGTGAGAATATTGGAGGTATCCTAACAATTTAGAATCAAACAAAATATAATGAACTCAAGGGCTGGCTATGATGTAAATCTTTCAAAATTTTGGAAACAAATACTTAGAAGCATAGAAGCAGCACAGATTCTACATGGATTCAAACCTTTGGTATACATTCATAACCTCCACCAGTTACATTTAATAAAGCCAAAGATAAAACTCTTTCAGGTACCATCGAAGCCAATTTACAAGCAATCATAGCTCCTGCATTATAGAAAACAAGCTTGTAAATTGACCAAGTAAGCAACTTGATGCAGCATTGTGACTCTACTGGGGCAGATTTTAATGTTCTGTGAACATATTGAATGTTGTTGAACTGTCCACTTTAAGCACCCAAAATCTATGCAGGGAGCAAATCAGCTCGAAGTTCATTTAATCAGCTCGAAACTCGAAACTAATCCAACTGAAAAATAATTATTCATATGTTCACATTAGAACTTAGGCTCACAAGCTATGAGTAGATTCAATAATCAGCTCGAAATTCAAAAAATATATCATTTAGGCTCAAATTATGGTCCAAATTCAAGATTAATTATCAAACTATAGTAAGCAAATATTACAACAATGACCCAACTTAATGTTTGAGCTTGACTCAATAATTTTGATTCAAAAAATGCCAACTTGAAATTGAAAAGTCAGGAACTAACCCATTGAATGGCCAAAAACATGAGCTTTTTTCCAATCCAAGTGATCCATTAAAGCTATTGCATCCCTTGCCATAGTTATAGTCCTGTTAAAGCACATTCATCCTCTTCGATAACACAGGATAATTGCAAATATATAACTCAAAGTGTCACCAAATTGAATACACTCTTATCCAAGAAGAATTATTAAAGTGGATCACAAATAACAATGCAATCTTGAAAAAAAAATCATCATTTTTTTCTATTATGCCACCAATTCACAAAAGATACGTAAAAATAACACAAAAAAATAGAAAATAAAACTTAAAATCATATAATAAGATTAAAATTAAAAAAACTAATGTTTTTACAGTAAGAAAATAGCGAAACATTCCTATCTAACAGTGTAAGGTAATTATGACATATTCTCTATCAAAAAAAATAAGATTTATAATGAACAGAATCTTACGTATATTCAGATTTTTTGTTGGGAATGGAGCTCTGACCCACTCCACGATTATCAAACGCGCAAACTTCCACGCCAGAACAGCCGTCGCCACCGCCCTCATTGCTCCGATCGCCGCCCGGCGATTCGCTACCGTTCGGGAAAGTCGTGCCGACTAGACCTTTAATCTGTGGGCCCCATGAATCGTGTGTCGCAGCTAATCCTAAAGTCAACAAAAAAATGAAAAATCAGCTAACAAGTAAATTTGATCCAAAACACATATAAGAAAACAACAGAACACAACAAAATCTTGCCAATAACATATCGAAATTCTCCAGAAAATAATCTGAAGAATGCGTTACCGATGATCAAAAGGACTTTGACGGGTCCTCTACCATAGTTTCTGTAAAAAATCTTGATTCCATTGCTGCTGCTTGATGCTTCCCCGTCTTTGTCCTGGGGTTCGCGAACGCTACACAACGGCATTTTTTTCTTATACTTTCTTGATTATTTTTGGGTGCCAATGGATTTGATTTTAAGGATTTTGGGGAAAAGAATGGATGGGACGAGGAAAGCAGATGATTCAACGGCAGATAAAACATTTCACATGTTGTCGGATCGAACATATATATGCATATATACATGCGCGTGTGAACAAGGTGAGTGCTGGGCTTCTAGTAGCCATAAGGATTTTAATTCATTCAATTATTTTAAATTTTATATAAATCTTGAAGATACTTATGCCAATGTGTCCCACGGATTTCCTCGACTATTTGTTGCTAGATAAAGAATAAAATGTGGCGCATAAAAAATGTATACATTCCAATTATATTTAAAACATATGTATATATGCCCAAAATAACTTGGTCTAGTGGCATCATCTTTTCGGTCCATATTCGTATCCGCATATCCGTGCATCCACGTATCTGTGTCCGTGTATCATAGTCTTTCTCATTTGGGATATGATCTTGGGTTCTAAACTCGTAAAAAATCCCTTCTCATCATACTTTAAAAAAAAAACACATGTAAACATGTCATATTCTATATGTATTTGTTAAAATAGCACATGTAAGGATACTATAACGAGGTTGATCTAAAATTTCATTTCATTATTTCCATGAAGAATGATAGTGAAACTCTTTATATATGATATTGCTTGCTTGAATTAAATTTTGAAGAAATTATATAACTGAAACCGACTCTTGTTTAATTATTTGTCTAATGCGATTATTATAACTAGTATATCTTTGTAAAATAATGCTTTTATACATTACATATTTCTAAAATAAAAAATAATGTTATTCCCATTAAATATGTGAACTTGCTCAACAAATCTTTTCTTGCCTCGGATAGGTTTTCTGGGTCTGCCCAAGTTAGTAATCTTCTTTTAGTGTAAGAAAGCCATTAAGTTAAATACGTAGTTAGTAATACTTTATTTTTAGTAACTATGATTAACAACATCTAATCATTAAGATTTAGTTCTCAGTAGTCTTAAATTAGACTTCGTTGGATTACAAGCCAGAGTTTTTAACTATTTTTTCTTAAATTTTTTTAAAAAAATTTATCTCCTTATGTGGTAATGTTTACATAATCTTCTGTTATACTGAACGACTGATTAAAATTCACACATCGCAGGCGTGATAATAAATTAAACAAGAACTGGATAGAGCTTGAGTTGACTTGACTTATTACCCCTTCAAAATACTCTACTTATTCGTTTTTTAATTAATTAAAATAAAAATTAAATCCTAATATTTTAAATCAAAATCATTTCTTACTCGTAAAGAATGGTGGACACAGCGTGCATGGTTGCGGCAAAAATAATCGGTACTGTAGATCTTGTCGTGTTCACAAAATTAGTATGAAATTTTAAAATCATACCAAAAATCATATACTTGTCACACTAAATTATTTATTCCTCATCTTTCAATTATTTTATCCATAGAACAAGCGCACTCTAAATATTGAGTACGTGGTAGTGGTAGATAAAGAGTGGGTGGTGGTGGGGCTTATAGAATGGCTGGAAACTGAAAAATATTAGTTAAAATTTGACATTTTATAAAGTGGTCAAGTTTGGGCAGCTGGGTTCAAATATTACTTAATAATTAAGGACCAAAGAGACGGGAAACTAAAAAGAATATTACTTAATAATTAAGGACGAAAGAGACGGGAAACTAAAAAGTAAGGCCCGTTTGTGAAGTTGGACCTTGATATGGTCTTATTTTTATTTTCTTAGAAGACATTACTTAATTCTTTTGGTTTTCGCTCCAAACAAAAAAAAAAAAAACAAGTATTATTTTCTTTTTTTAAAAAAAAAATCGATATTTTCGAAATTGAATGCTTGAGATAACCAATCTGTTGAGTTATCGATCCAATTATGGGTGCTTATTGTCTCAATCCGATCCGAAACCGATTTGATCCGTTAAGGAACAGGATCGGATCCGGTTCCAACCCAGAACCGATTTTGTTGAATTTTTTTTTCAAAAAATCAAATATATTTCAGAATAAATAATTTTTATTAAAAATAAGGGATCCGGTTCCGGTTCAGCCTGGAACCGGATCCGTTTGGGCCGGATCGATGGAACCGATCCGGCCTGGTATCTTATTGGATCCGAACCGGGCTAACCGGTCCGATTTTAGGCAGGGTCCGGATTGACCCGGCCGGTTAAACAGCTCTAGATCCAATGGAACGAGTTTTGCACTAATGGACTTAATTAATTTCTAAATCATAATAAAACTACTTTAAAAATGGATTAATTAAAATATTAAATATTTCTTGAAATAATTATAAATCTTAATCAAGTAAAAATAATATAAATAGTTTATAACTCTAATTAAAAAAATCCAAAAGCAAAGTTTTGGGTAAAAAGAATTAATCAATTATCTGTTCCATAAATTAGTCTGACCAGTCTGACGTCACAATTTGCTGTAAAACCATAAGATTATTCTCATCTTATGTTTTGTGCGTCAGCTTAAAAGTTGTTAATCATTATTATTATTATTATTATTATTATTATTATATACACTTTATCATATATTCATATTTATATGAAATAAATTATATCGTATCATGATCACGAAACAACCTCTATTCTACAAAATCTAAAAGTTTATTACAAGTTAACATAAACTTTTAAAAGTAACAAAGAAAGTTATGTTAGTTAAAGTATCAAAAAAATATTATACAACTCATCTTTAAATTTTTTTACTTTTGCATAATTTCTAATTTCTTAAAAAATATTATGTATAATTAATTATTTATATGCGTAAAATATTTTAATATTTAATATATATAAAAAATTGTGAGAGAGTTGAAGGGAAAAATACTTATATGGACCAGATATTTGTAAAGACCGAGATACAAAAATATGTATGTTTAAATGTATATTGTTACTTATAAAGTCGGGTGTATAGAAGTGGAACCGGAGTTGAAGGCAATGGATAACGATTTGTGGGACAAAAAGATAAATTTCAGATTTAGTGGCTGAGAGGGGGCTGAGTCACTTGTCCTACTCCATCATTTTATTCTCCATTGATCCTTAGATGTTACATAGAGAAGGATATATACGGAAATAGACTCTGGGCTTATCCTACAAACTTAGACTTTTAATAAGGCAGGGCTTGGGGCTTGATAGGCAATTTCTTTATATTATTATTGTTGCATCAGAAAGTGAGATCAATGGAATTTGACGAATTTCGAATAGTCATATTAATAAGAAAATTACGCTAGAAATATAATATATTTTCAGTTGGGTTGAACTGGCCTTGTGCACTAGAATGGTCAAAGTCGTTGAACGATATAAAAACTAACTATAGTACAGGCGACACAGCGTTTACCCATTTCTACAATTTCAGCTCTCGACAGTCCAAACAAGTCATTAACATGCATAACTCTTTACACGAAGGACAAGATTCCAAGCAGGGAGCCATGTGGAAAGTTATGGAGGAAAGGCGATGCCTAGCATAACACAGATAAACTTCACGCCTTGAGGAAGGGTAATGATACGAAGATAAATCAATAGGATAAAGAGCAGAAACGAGAGCAAATTAAGAGTGTTAACTACAAACCAAGAAGGCTACAGTACTATATTGTATAGAAGTAATTAGAGATGGCAACTGGCCTGTGACAGGTTTGGCCAAACTTGGGACCCGCCCCACTAAAAAAAAGTTGTCCATAGCTGCCCCACCCCTCGAACTAGGCGGGTTCAACCCCGCTCCATGTCGCTTGAATTTTTTTAAAAAAATTATTATCTAGAATTAATTTTCAAGCACGAAAATTGAGTTTCGTCAATGAATTTTATATTCTCTAGTAATATTTACAATAAGTCTTGTAAAATTATCTTTAAGTCACGAGATCTTTATTAATTTGCTCAACCTCCCTTCAAAATGTCCTCAAGTTTTTTTAATATGAGCACATGAGTTTTGATATAAAATTAAATAATTGTACGTTATGATTCAGCTAAAAATTTGAAATATATATTTAATATTAAATTTTAAAAAATTAATAACGGGGCGGATTCGGGGCGCGTTTAGCCAAACCCGGGACCTGACCCGCCCCTCCCACTTCAAAACCTGTTAGATTGGTCTAAGCCCACCCGGACGGAGCAGGTTTAATACAGGTCCGAGTAAGACCCAACCCATTATCAACCCTACAAGTAATGGCTTTGTAGAGAGTTAGTTGTTAGTGCAAGAAGTTAGTGGAATACAGTTGTACAAAGTTGGTTAGTTGATAACTTAAATGGTAGTTACAATTGTAGTTCTAAATAAAGTGAAGTACAGCTACTGAAATGTATTCATTCATGTGCAATTTCAAAGAATATACAACATATACATTCAACTTCTTCTGAACACACATTCTCCCATTCTCGAAACTTTCTTCAATCTCTTGTTCTTCAATTCTTGATCGGCAATCTCGAAAAGATTCTCCCATTCTCGAAACTTTCTTCAATCTCTTGTTCTTCAGTTCTTGATCGGCAATCTCGAAGTTGCTACGTATCAGTATTACACGAATGTTAAGTATGGATCAAGATGTAAGGAGCCGTGTGATGCTCTGCTTAAGCCAAACATGCAAATATGGAGATAACAAGGAAATCCAAGCCCGGTAAAACAAATCTCGACATTCTAGTAAGTATTTTAAAGAAGAATCGTACCCAACTTGGCCGTGGGATTTTGGAGTCCCCAACGGCCGAAAACACACTATTTCTGAGGTAAAATATAAATACGAGATTTCTATTTTATTGACAACTTTTGTCCCATAATTTCTCTTGACGGCTAGGGTTCAACGCAATGGGGAGAATCAAAATTTTCAAAGCTGAATCTGCTCTTCGACATTAAGATTTTTGTATTCCTTTTCTTTTGAATTATAATTATGATTTGAGTATTGGATTTTTGTCTGGTTTTCAATGTATGGAGTAATTTTACTTTTTCTTGTAAATAATCTGATCAATTGTGTTAATTAATCTTTGATCATTTGCTGGAAACTGGTTTTTTACCCTAAGTTTAATCATTGCCTACAATTGATTTAGTTGCGAAGTCAATATTATTTTATTTCATTTTAATAATTGCTATCCTCATAATTGATTAGTCTACGTTAAATCAAATAAATTATATCCTAGAAACTAGGTAAAAATCCATGTGGATAAGACTTGACTTCTTCCAACTATATTATAACTTGACCAAATACACTTACTCGAATTCCCAACGAAATTACCTGTGGCCAGTGATGCATGAGTTAGCAACACCAGGAAGAAAAAGGCAGCATGACACCACTTTGGACCCCGACTCGACATAACCATGTATGTGAAGGCTAAGTAATATTCGCCAGGTGGACACAATCTCAAATAGATACGGCACGATTAATGGCCATCCTGGCCCACTCGGCAGATTCTTTAATCAAATGGTCCTCTGAAGACAAGCATTCATTTAAAAAGTCTTTGCTTGATAGAGACTGCTGAATCAAAGAACCAGCATTACTTCCTAGAGTATCTGCTAGATCTCCAAGAACTCCAATTGCAGTTTTCATGACAACATCATCCCTGCGATGGATAAAACAATAAGATAAAGAGATTAAAACAATAGCAAAATCTTAACTCAAAAACAATTTATTAGATTAGAGCTACTCACATATCTTTCTCCATGTATATGCTATCAAGGAATTGTAGGATGTGAGGCGCATATGGAATCAAGAGTTGGGTTTTAGGAGAATTTTTGAATCCCTGAAATATCCCAGAATATGCCTCTAAAATTCCATTCCTTAAAAGATTAGTGTATTCTAGCATTTCATCGTCAACACCTGATGTGCGTGCCGACAACTCTGCAGCACTCTGCAGCATGGGCATGGAATACATCAAATACTTCTCAAAATTCTGTCCTATTGCTAGAGCTATGTCACCAAAGCATGAAAAGATTGGAGGCTTCACAGACCGGTGCAGCTGGTTGCTTGATAAGTCTTTCAGAAGCTGAGTCATGATTCCGTCACAATAAGGTAGAAGAACCGTATCCTCTAGTGCCCTGCAGATATCCCCAACAACACCAACAGTAACAGCACAAACTTGGTATTCCTCAAAATTCTGCAGACCCATCTCCAAATACTTGTAAAAGTCCGGCATGTACTTGGCAAAGTTGGGACCCATTGCATAGGCAAGCGCGCCAATGGCAAGCATCGCTTCCTCATGGGCGGCAGCACTTCTACAAGCAAAAACCTGTAGAAAAAGGTTCATGATCTGATCTGAAAACTGTAGGATAGCATACTTTGTGGGTTCAGATGCCCCTAATTTCTGGATGATGACCTGTAAACACCCACAGAGAAGTCCTTGCAATTCGTTTTGCTTCTCTCTCTCATCAGATGAAAGTTTCCGTGCCTCAAGAGTCTTGTGAAGCTCTGTCACGAGAACTTGTACAAGTTCCAACACTAAATGAGCTGTTTCATCGGTCAAACACCTCACCACTTCATTTAGGGTCTCATATGCAGCTGTTCTAAGTCGAGACTCACCGGCATCTTCTCTATGAGTAACGTTAAGAAGGGACTGAACAATTTCTTGGAAATAAGGTGTCAAGGGAGATGTAGATCCCACATCTTCGTAACCTTGGGCAAGAAAATAGAGAGCACCACAGGCTTTCTCAGCAACATTAGGAGCATCTTTCATGCTCTGGAGAAGAACCGTGATAATTTGTTGGCAGTTTGTCAGGGTAATAATGGGAGTCACCATAGTTGAACCATGAAGAAATTCAAATATTCTTCCAAGGGTCCATGCAGTGGTGTCCTTTACATGACTATTGGGATCATTAGACAAAGCCGTGAGCATGAAACTAAGAGCAACATTGACAATAGGGGTTAACTTGTCAGGTGAAGGACCTTCCAGTATGGAACCAAATGCATAAGTGGCAGCTTCTCTTTGCCTCCAATCCCCGTTTGTTATATTTTCTTCAATAAAAGGCATCACAAGTGGTACAATGTCATCCCCCACAGTACGGGTAACCAAACCAAGGCATGTTCCACCAGCCATTGCAAGGTTCCAAGCACCTTCATCCTCATCCTGATCCTCTTCTTGCTTAAGAAGTGTCTCTAACAACATAAGGGCAAGCGCAGAGAGTGCCTGCTTAATGAAATAATAGCATGGAACATCAGAATCTACAGTGAAATCACCACCATACTCTTCCAAAATATCAATCTCCTCATCACAGATTGAGCTCCAAAATTCAATTGCTTGAAGAGCTACAGGTTCTTGATCTTCATGGACAGCCTTGGATGTGATGTTGAAAATATCTTGAATGTACGGAGCTAATTTATCATAATACGTTGACCCTATTGAGACCAAACACTCAAATGCAGCCTGCCGAATTTTCACCTCTGGCGAAAGTGTGGCATCACAAACAACTCTCATTATGTAATCGCGCTCCATATCATTAGAAAAATTTGCCTGGGCAAATCCAAGAGCATTATATAGAGCTCTGGTGGCAGCAAGTCGAACATCTGTATTTCCTTCATTAGCACTCATGCCTTGCACTACAGCTGTGAGTATTTTGTTTACTTGATCCTGATCAACAACCTCTGGACCAACTTCTTCACACATGTACCCTAGAGTTTCAAGGGTAGCTTGCTTAAAATGAGAAGGGACCTGGTGAATATTTGACAAAAGGGACCCTATAAGCTCAGGCCACTGCTTATGTGGTAGTTCAATGCCAGCAACCTTTGCAATGACTTGTGAAGCTGTCGATCTAGCATCAGATACTGGAGATGAGAGGGTCTGTAACAAGCATGCCTTGATTTGGCTCTTCACAGATGCATCTAATGACATCCATCTCTGCACGAGCTCAAACTTCCTGTGCTGCTCCTTGGCATCCAAAGCATTCTTTAGAATCAAACCTGCTAGTTTACGGCTTTCAACTGGCTTCTCCTCGCTAGCAAGCTCGCCAGAAAGGGATAACAAGAAACCAGGAAGGTTTTGATCCTGAAACTGTTTCAAGGTTTCTTCAGCATGCTTCCTTAATGTTGAATCTACTGATTGTGCACTAAGAAGAACTTGAGTAACTTCCATAGCCATATTTCACCAGTCAAATTCGCAGGTGAGGATCAAATTACCTAACAAATAGAAACCAGGATTAGGTCTGTTCAAATGCCAAAGAATGGAAAAAGGTATTCATTTAGGAAGTCAGTGGCAGTGAAACTTCATTCCAATTGAAAAGGGAAGACAAAGATTAAAAAATATATGTTATATTTCCAACATCTTATGATAAAGAAAAAAATGTTATCAACTAGCCAGTGCATTTAGAGAGAATCAGTGAGCATAATCACTGTCTTAAAATAAACTAACAGAAAGTCACTTGGTTTTCACATAACCAAAATCCATTAAAATGTGTGCTACATTCAACATTTTCGTACATGCGTGACAAAACAGAAGAAAAATGAGATTTTGACTACCACGGAAAAGGGAACATGCAATTTTAGTTATATTACCAGTTTACCACGTATGAAATGACACTCTATTAATTCCCAGACAACAACACGGAAAGATAAAATTATATTTAACGGTCATCGACTGAATGGGTTAAGACGACATGGTGTGTCCCATACCGCACATGACAAAATCCAGCAAATAAAACCAACCAAAAATAGATCCGAAGTCGATCCTCCAAAATACAAGAAAATCTACATCCCAAATTGTTGTAAACTACTGCAATTTAACCATAAGTGATTAATTCTTCGAACCATATGCGTAGAAAAAGAAAGAAAAAAAGAAATAGACCACATGAAAACAGTTAAACAGGGGACGGAATAATCCAAAAACAAACAACATCAACTAAAACTTTCCGTAATACAAACAACTTCAGAAAACGATTTGATCTATCAACACACAAACTACCAAACTAACATTTCCAGATTTTCACGTCCATAAGTGAATACAACGGATCATCAATTACTAGCTTCAGAAATCAACTAAGTTATCAGAAGAATCCAATACGCAGATACAGCAATCCACCAGTCATCAACAACTAAAGCTGAACTCCACTAGATTGCAACGAAAGATAATAGATCAAACCACAAAAGTGAAAATGGCATAATAAAATTACCTGAGGGGAAAAGATGTTTGCCAAGAGAATCGATTGAAGAGATTCCACTCAAGGATCGAGGAAATCCAAAAACGGCGCCACTGAAAACCCTATATGTAGTGGCTTTAGATAGAGAAACAGAGCAGTTTAGAGAGAGAGAGAGAGGTGTAAACCTGAGATTACTATATATCGTTCTATTTCCCTCCCAAGGGGATTTACAGAGTGCGGATTGGACCATCATTTTCCATATTTTAACATGTTTATATTCTTCTGATTTCTTTATATATATATATATATATATATATATATATATAAGCCTTTTTATATATTACCAAGTGTGATCGGCTCAGTCATGGTCAATCTATTGTTAAAAAAATATATATAACTCTTGTTTAAGGCAAGAAGAAGATAAACATGTTTCAATCCTATATTTCAATCTTATGTTTAGAGAATTAGAGATCTAATATATGAGTAATTAAAAATTATGGTTCGTTACAGTTATTTTAAAATCTAAAATTAGAATTTTCAAAAACAAAAATGTTCTTTTTTCACATTGATGACTATTGATTATTATACATCATTTCTGATGTCAAACAATGATGATTTTTTTATAATCAAAAGTCATCAATGTGAAAATTAATGTTTTTGCTTTTGAAAATTCTAATTTTAGATTTTAAAAACCGTAATAATTTTTTAAACAGCTTTCGGGGTTTATATAGTAAAAAAAAATATCATACGCCCTTTCTCAGAATTCAACAACAGGATTCAAGTTTAAATTTAATTGGATATTCAGATAATGATTATTTTAGATTCAAGATTGAATGAAAAAGCATCAGTGGTTCATATCAATTCCTAGGCGACCATTTAAATGTACACATGATACATGATACGATACAAATATACGAGAGAAGCTGGCACACCATACATACACGAACAAAAACGTGATGATAGGTTTAGATTTATTAATTATGGTTTCGGGGTGCTAATTAATTATTAAAATAAAATCAATGATCATATTGAGAAAGAAAAATAAAATAGCAATAATTTTTTTTTAAATGTAAACAGCCCGGGATGACCTTTTTTTACAAAATAAATCGACTCCGAGTTGTTTTACCAATAAATTCCCTAATTTTTTAATACATCTTCTAACTGTCTCTTCAAATTTGTATAAATAATATTTTATGTTTGTTATATTATATAAAAATTATCCAATCTGTTAATGTATTTAATCTCAAAGTTAATATTTTTTTATGCCGTCCACATCCGTATCCACATCCGCTCACGCATCGCACTTATATTAGCTAAGTTGAGCATTGTTGGTTTGGGAGTTGACGAACTTAAATATACGAGAATAGAGGAAAATGGGGCAAGACAAAGTTTGATATCTGTCTGTAATCTGTGTGAGCAACAACGTTAAAAGATATATTCAACGGCCACGATTCCTCTGCTCCACCATAATGTAACACTGTGCTCCATTAATATTGACTTTCATTAGATTTTAATTAACAATAGTTATTAATTTCATAATTGTTTCCAAACTAACCCTATTAGATAAATCTCCTATATTTACGAAAATATTCTACAAATCAATTTTCTTTCCATAAATTTTTTGAATCATCTTGTATATAATATTTTTGGGTAATTTAATTTTCTTCCTTGTGCTAATCCCCAATGATTATATTTTATTGGTATGCTTTTCCCTATTAAATTTTCTCCTAATTAATCTCTTATATATGAGCAAAATCATTAAAAAACAAATTTTTATTTCAATATAAATCTTTTCCACAAAAGCAAAAAAATGATAATAATAATATATATGAGTTCGATGTTGTATAAACTATTTAATATCGATGTTTTTCAATCTATTTTAACAATCAATATTTTTATTCATTCTCGAGAACTAAAGTAGAGACTACAATTATTTCAGCTTAGCATTTGAGTTCGATGTTGTTCTATCTGATGATTATAAGAATTTATTTGGTGACTATTTGTTTTCTTTAGAAAATTATATTAGATTATTTTACATAAAAATCAATACATGCGTTTTGTTTTATATTATAAAAAATGTGAAAACTACATATAATCATAATATGTTTTGGTGCTACATTGTTGTATGATGAAACTGTTCAAACCTTCATGTGGCTTTTTGATACGTTTGTGAATATTATGTATGAAAAAACTCTAGTAACTGTTTTCACTAATCAAGAAGCAGTAATGCCAAAAGTTTTGGCAGAAAAATGGCCTGCCACATATCATTACATGTGCATTTAGCACATCTATCAATGCAGTCATCCATCTTAGTCATGTATTCTCAAGTTCTAAAGAATTTGAGAAAGATTTTAATTCTTGTCTGAAGATAATTTTTTAACAGCATGACAATAAATATTGGATCAATATAATCTTCATAGTAACCAATGGAAATTAAGAAAAATGGTCACTTGTGTATGAAAGACAAACATTTTTTTGCGGTTATGATCACAACTGAGCGAAGTGAGAACATAAATAATGTTTTGAAAAAAAATATGGTAATAAGCACAATTTGTTACAGTTTGATTGAGATTGATTGATGATTGTGTGGATATGACCACAATTTAGCGACTGAGATTGATTGATGAGCGTCGCTACAAAGAGCTGAAAGTTGTTTTATGACACATCATAGTACATTGGTGCTATCTTGAGCAAGACGAACGATTCAAAGTTAAGCTGGTAGAGCATATAATGTTTTTTTATTTATTATTAGTTTAATTCATTCAACAAATTATTGCACTTGCCATTGGATTTATTTAATAGGATTAGTTTGAGAATAATTAGGAAATTACTAACTATCGTTAATTAAAAGCTAATGAAAGCACACACATGTCGACCAAATATTAATGGAGCATAGAGTCCATATTTAGCGAAATTGCAGTATTTTCAAACAAATTAAATGCCAAAGTACATATTTAGTAAATAGCTGATAAACATTTAATATAAGACAAAAAACATTCTGAAAAGTAGTTTGTAACTTATAGATATTTGTAAACTGTTTTACAGAATCCTACTGGTTTCGTAATTTATAATTATATTTTATTTTTGTATCAAGTTTATGATATAGTTTTTGAACATGGGTTACATAATTTTAAAAATAAACAATTTCAATTAAAAATATCACATGTTCAATAAATAATTCAAAATTATTTAATTTTATATAATCCTGAGAATTCATACTAGTTGAATAATTAAAAACAATACACGTAAAAATTTTAAATATAAAATTTTTCATGTTTTTATTATTAGTTTTAAACAAATAAAGTTATATATTTTTATCTAACAATAAAATAAATATATGTTGGTATTAACATACATAAAATCGATCACACTAAGAAAATAATAAAAAAATCAATTGGTTGTTACTTTTAAATTAATAATCCAAACTCTTCTTTTTGTTAGATAAATTTGCAAAGACTTGACATTTATATACTACGCAATCACATCTTCAAAACACAATTATTATGGAAAGTAAATAATCCTAAATTAATTAAATACTCCACTAATTTAGGAATAAATAATAAAATGACTAAAATGTGAAACATCAAATACTAGTAGTAGGAGAGAGATACGAAAAGATCACGCAGACACGTGAATGGAGAGTCGTTACTCGAGATTGAGGAAGACATGATAAAGTCCATACAAATCTCTGGTGTTGGTGAGAGTAATTTTTTGAATTTTAGTATTTGTAGGGATGTATCTAAAGTTTTAAGGTTTGTATCCAAAGAATTTCATAAGAGTCATTAAAAATTTACTAATTTGGATACTTCTAAACTTTTATAGAGTTTTAAAAAATCATGTTTGAATATCACATAAATTTTTATTAAAGTCTATTTTGAATATCAGTAGGCTTCTTTAGAGTAAATAAAAATCTAGACTGAATACCAATAAACTTCTATAGAGTATATAAAGTTTGGATTGAATACCTCTAAACTTTAAAAGTCTATAAAAAACATTAAAAGTTATAAAAAGATTGAACCAATACACATCGGAAATGTAGTTAATATATAGATTTCAATCTTTATAATATGACAATCTAATTTTTCGAACGATAAAATTACAACTAAAACATGTTTCTATCATTCTTTTCTTATTGTTTTCAATTTACTAATTTCATCAATATAACGATTGATTTTTTTTTTTTTGTATAACCCACATTAGAGACATTGTTATACATAAAAAAAAATGTGTTTTCTAAATCATTATTATTTATTTTTATAAGAAAGTGCAATCAAATTAAAATTCAATTTGAAATTTGTTAACGATACATAGGGTTTCAACTCAAAACAACTAACAATGAGTGGAGTAATTAACGTCTATTATAAAGAGTTATCATAACTTATAAATTCTAAATGTGAGACAATTTTCAACACCCCTATTTACGTGTGATATTATATAAGTCAAACACGTTGATTGATACACGGGTGACGGTGAGCATATGAGCGGAATAGTCAATCACATGACAAACATGCTCTGATACCATGTTAAGAATATACGAGGTTACAACTCAAAATCAATTGACAATGAGTGTAATTACGCATGTATCTGATAAATGGCTAGCATGACTTGTAAATTTCCAATGTGTGACAACTTTCAACAAAATTAGATAAGAAAGAAAAAACGCAAACACAAGAATTTTTTATCTAAAATTCATTAAACATAAAAAATAATAAAAATTTATACAAAAGTCATTATCCATAAAACTATATTTCAATTGCAATTTTATATATACTAGTGGATGACGTATCCAATCGGGATTGAGATCACTTATTCGGAATTCAGGTATATCAAATTCGTATTCGATCTAGAATCCGACTAATTTATGCACCGAATTCGAGTTTTGGTTTTGGTACCCGAGAATACAGATTCGATTGCGGCTGACCGAAACCCGAAAACCCGAACCCCTTAAGCACCACATATTTCATACCGTGAAATACCACATTATCGCCACCTAAATTATTATTATTATTATTAATATATAAATTGATCAATAGTTCGAGTTCTCCAAAGTAACGGCCTCGATCATTCCCAGCTCTCAGAAGAAGCCCATTGGTCAGTACCTCCAGTATTTCAATTGTAATTGGTCCACGTAAGTACGAATGACACGATCAGGTGGCCTACGGGAGCACCAGTTTTTCCAATTCAAAGGTCACACGGGAAGTGCATCATACACGAGAGCTCATTGGTCCACGTCATCATCTGTGACGGGTTATGTATGCATTATATTTGCTATATAACATAGCTCCACCCAAGTCTCCCTTTCAGATTCACAAACCAAAACACAGCACCGAAGAAAGAGCGAATACAGGTGAAATAGTTAATCTTCATTGTTGAGCTTCACGGATATGGCTGCCGCGTGGGAGAGACGCGCATCTTCGGTCGTCTTCGGGATCATTTTGCTCGGTTAGTATTTCGTCTCTATTTTTCATGGAAACTATCATATTTTTGCGTGCGCAATTAGCATTATGTCTTTATTTTTGTTCTTTTATGCCTTTTTGTATCTGCTTATGTTTAATTGCTGAGACGAATGTTTTTTTTTTTGTTGTTGAGGAAACGTGATAGTATAGCTTCGAGTTTTTTTTTAATATTTTTTCCTTTTTCTGAGCCTACTATATGTTCTTTTTTGGAGTTGAGATATGTCGATCCAAGTTTATTTCGTCTACCATTTTGTAGATCTGAAGTTGGAGAGGATTTGATTTTGATTTGTTGGTGATACTGACTCATACGATGATGATTAACGGATAAACAATTTTCGGAGCTTTTCTTTTACGATGATCTGGCATGTCACGAGTCATAATTTTTTAAATGTGCTAATCATGAAAGATTTTGGCGGTGTTGTCATTTTTTTAAAAAAATCTTTCTTTTTTTTTGAAAAGTATTCCAAGTGGATTTATCATTTATGGATTAACTTGCGTTTCTGTTCTGTGTATTGAGGTAGGACCGATGAAATGTATGAAATACCAATTTAAATCAAGTGCATTAGAAGTAAAATTTATGAGACTACTTTCTGAAGCCATTGAGGAGATAAAATGTATGTTTTGCTATTTAAGCAACTTATTTGTTAAATAATTGATGTGATTACTATGACATGTGTAGCTATCAAAGTGCCGTATCATATGAAGTTATGAAATTCAGTTATTAATGTATTCACTTGGTAACGTGTCTCTTGAAACAGGAAGTTTATTTGCATTTTCCATAGCTAAAGAGGAGGCTGAAAAAATTGGAACAGTTATTGGCATAGACCTTGGCACAACTTATTCATGTGTTGGTGTTTACAAAAATGGACATGTTGAAATCATAGCGAATGATCAAGGAAACCGCATCACCCCATCTTGGGTTGGCTTCACCGACAGTGAGAGGTTGATTGGAGAGGCTGCAAAAAATCAGGCAGCTGTTAACCCTGAGAGGACCGTATTTGATGTCAAGCGACTTATAGGAAGAAAGTAATAAATTTTTCTTTTTCTTTTTTGGCATTCGATTCTACTTATTGTGTAATCAATCCTGAAGGGTAAAGTCATGATGATTCTAACTCTTGCTATTCTACAGATTTGAGGATAAAGAAGTTCAAAGGGACATGAAGCTTGCCCCTTATAAGATTGTGAACAAGGATGGAAAACCTTATATTGAAGTCAAGATCAAAGATGGCGAGACTAAGGTCTTCAGTCCTGAAGAGGTAAGTGCCATGATTTTGATAAAGATGAAGGAGACAGCAGAGGCTTACCTTGGAAAGAAGATAAAGGATGCTGTTGTCACTGTCCCTGGTAAACAGTTGGTCCCTATGACATTTACTTGGAGAGGCGATATTACGTCATTTATTGATGATGATTTGAATCTTCTCTTCTGCAGCTTACTTCAATGATGCGCAGAGGCAAGCCACGAAAGATGCTGGTGTAATTGCTGGGTTGAATGTTGTAAGAATAATTAATGAACCAACCGCAGCAGCAATTGCTTATGGTTTGGACAAGAAGGGCGGTGAAAAGAACATTCTTGTCTTTGATCTTGGTGGTGGAACGTTTGATGTCAGTATTTTGACGATTGATAATGGTGTTTTCGAGGTTCTTGCTACAAATGGAGATACTCATTTGGGAGGTAAGCTGTTTATTGATTCTTTGCCTTGTTTTAAAGTATTGATTCCATGAAATCTTAAAAGCCAAAAAAGGAATAATTATTTTACTTTAGATTCATCTGAATCCAATTGAACCGATGCAGCTATAGAACCTTATGCTCATGTCTTTCATGTTAAGGTTGCGCAATTTCACAAATTACTTTTTCTTTTGGGTTGAACCCCCTCCGAAATAAAATTACCAAAATGATTGTTAAATGAGTCGAGCTGTTGTTAATACCCAACCTGTAAGAAATTATATTTCTCTTCTTGATGAATTTGCTTGCCTACTATTTCACCACCACAGCATCTTGAATCAAGAGTTTGCATGTAGTATAATTGTTGTGTCTGATCCAAGCTTTAGCATTTAGTTTTCGGTCTCGGCATAGTTTGAGTACCATTTTAAATATCTCTTCTCAATGTTGACACATTTGATTGTCCCACCAGGTGAGGATTTTGACCAGAGGATCATGGAATACTTCATTAAGTTGATCAAGAAGAAACATGGAAAGGACATCAGCAACGATAAAAGAGCACTTGGCAAGTTAAGGAGAGAATGTGAGCGAGCTAAGAGAGCATTGAGCAGTCAGCACCAAGTCCGAGTGGAGATTGAGTCCCTCTTTGATGGTATAGATTTCTCAGAACCTCTCACAAGAGCTCGGTTTGAAGAATTAAACAATGATTTGTTCAGAAAAACCATGGGGCCTGTAAAGAAAGCCATGGAAGATGCCGGTTTGGAGAAGCGCCAAATTGATGAAATTGTTCTTGTTGGTGGAAGCACCAGAATTCCTAAGATTCAACAGCTTCTTAAGGATTATTTTGATGGGAAGGAGCCCAACAAGGGCGTTAATCCAGATGAGGCAGTTGCTTTCGGTGCAGCTGTTCAAGGAGGAATCTTGAGCGGAGAGGGAGGTGATGAAACCAAAGGTAACATATTTTCTTCTATTCTCATACTGATTTTATCCAGTGGGTTGAATTTCTGAAAAGTCAGGATCAAATGATTTTGTCTAACTGTATCTTGCCTCACATCAGATATTCTTCTATTGGATGTGGCACCACTGACCCTCGGTATTGAAACTGTTGGCGGAGTGATGACCAAATTGATTCCCAGAAACACTGTGATACCAACCAAGAAATCCCAAGTCTTCACCACCTATCAGGATCAACAAACTACGGTCACAATTCAGGTAACTGCCATTTGATTCTTGAAAATTCCAGTGAAAAAACAGAACAACTACTAAGTTTTCAATCTAAATGAATTGTGGTAGGCTATATAAACAATTGAGAGAATCAAGTGTCATTCTCCAAGAGTTTCTTTTGGTCTGAATATTCTCGAGTGAAAAGTAATGCTTTACTTATGTTGCAATTGACGACTTGAATTGAAATCCATGACAGGTCTTTGAGGGTGAACGAAGTTTGACAAAGGACTGCAGATTGCTTGGGAAATTTGACCTGACGGGAATACCCCCAGCCCCAAGGTTCGTTTGATTGTATTCTTGTAGTCTAGTGATGCAGCTGAATTGAAACTGTCATGCAATTTTTTCATGAAGACCTATTAGTAATTTTGTTTATATTAGTAATTATCAAACTTGAGTCCAGTCTTTGATTTTTCGAATATATTATAATATAGATTTGAATCTAAATTATTTTACTTGATGGCTTAATATGTAAAAATATTTTATAAATATATTTTAAACTGCACAAGCTAACAAGCTTGAGTGACGATAGGTACTAGCTTCAGCTTAATAGCAGTTCATTTTCGCCCGTTGTTTGGTTGATTAGGCAGTTTTTATTGGTTTGAGGACGTCATCTTACTAGTTATGCATCTTTTCTTTTCAAACAGAGGAACCCCTCAGATTGAAGTCACGTTCGAGGTTGATGCCAACGGTATTCTAAATGTCAAGGCGGAAGACAAGGCCTCTGGTAAATCGGAGAAGATCACCATCACCAATGACAAAGGCCGCCTGAGTCAGGAAGAAATTGAGCGGATGGTAAGGGAAGCCGAGGAATTCGCTGAGGAAGACAAGAAGGTCAAAGAAAGAGTTGACGCACGTAACAGCCTAGAGACATATGTCTACAACATGAAGAACCAAATCAACGACAAGGACAAACTCGCGGATAAACTGGAGTCAGATGAAAAGGAGAAGATCGAGGCAGCAACAAAAGAAGCCCTCGAGTGGATGGATGACAACCAGAACGCCGAGAAGGAGGATTACGAGGAAAAGCTGAAGGAGGTTGAAGCAGTGTGTAATCCTATTGTTACTGCCGTTTATCAGAGATCAGGTGGCACCCCAGGTGGCAAATCGGAGGAAGACGACGAAGACGCCCATGATGAATTGTAGAAGTGTGGTTTAGTAACATTATCTTTTAGGTTTGGTTCCTTGATACTGATAATTGAGAGGGACCGAGAGGAACCTGAAATTTTGATTACAGGAGGAATGTGGACTGTATTTTAAAGGGATTTTTCGTTACATTTCTCGCCGTTGGATTTGGAATTTTAATCTTCGAGGTCAAAGAGGGGAATCCATTTTGTGTTGTTATTCGGGAACTGAAAATTTGTCTTACAGCTCAATTGTTTCGCTCTTCACTATTGTAATCTTCATTATCTTTCTACACTCATTTGCATGTGTGTGTCTATATATATTTATTTGTAAACATCCATGTATGGGCATATATGCATATGGTAATGATAAAGTATGTGCTGATTTACGCAAACATCAACCGAGGCAGTATCATACACGCTGAGAAGTTAGAACACACCCAACATCACTTGGGCTAGTAACATAAATCTCTCCCATTTGAGGAGAGCCATGGGTTCGAACCTATGTAAAAACAAAATTTCTCCCGATTGTTGTTGTAATAGTTGATAATAAAAAAAATGCTTAGAACACCATGCATCCATCATCATAAGTTCACAATTCAAAACAGGAAGAAAATGAATACCATCTTTTGGAGATATTTTCTTAGACTCGATAAATAAAAAACCGAAGTAAAATAATGCCCACACAATCTTTCCTCAAATATGGTGGCATTTTTGTCATCCTCAATCTGTCTACATTCAGCGATCTTTCCATCAACAATCTACTCTTTTGTGTCCTGGTGAGAAGTCGTGGAACTGTTTGATGGGCACTAATCTTGGTGGAAGAACAAATTGTCGACAAGTAATGTGCAAATTTCAGCCCTATAAATAGAGCTCTTCTGTCTCATTTCAATTCATCTCATTCTAGAGTATTCTCTCATATATCTACATTTGAGTGTATATTATTTGTGATGTAGTTTTCTCATATATTGAGAGTGTTGTTATCTTTGAAAGATAGCGAGATGTTGTAACACATAAAATATTATGGTGAAACCTTTTCATCTTACCTGTGGTTTTTACTCTAATAATTTTTTTTATAAGTACCCTAATAATTTTTAGGGCTTTTTCACGTAAATTGCGGTGTCCATTTTATTTTTCATTTCTGGTATTTTCTATCCCATGTTGCCGCACCTGGGGCCAACAAATACTCAGTTTTAAAATCTTAAAAATTCTAAGTATGCTATGTGGTTGCAGCTTTGATTGATCTTCCACATCATAAAAGATTTTAAGATATTTTTTTATTGAGGCTTTTTTTATTTTCAGTCTACCAATTTTTTATAGACAGAATGACGGCACGATTCAAGATTGAAAAATTCGACGGAAGCAATTTCACGTTGTGGAAAATGATAACGCAAGCAGTTCTACGACATGATCGTTGTTTGGCGGCTATTGGAGACAGATCGACGGATATCACAGAAGATGAAAAGTGGAATGAGATGAAAGATAATGCTATTAACAATATGCATCTAGCTTTAGCAGATGGAGTATTATCAAGTATCGCTGAAAAGAAAAATGCAAAACAATATTTGAGATACTCTAGTAAACTTGTACGAGGTCAAGCCACTACACAACGAGAATTTCTTAAAGAGAAGGTTTTATACTCTTCGAATGTCAGAATCCTTTTATCAATGACCGACCATATCAACACACCGAATATTCTATTTTCCCAGCTGACTTTGGGGCATAAAATAGAGGAAGTTGAACATGCGAAACTTATACTTCAAAGTTTACCAGATTAATACGATCAATTCATCATCAAGCATACCAATAATATCACTATTGATATGTTAGCCTTCAACAATGTTGCAGCTGCGGTTCTTGAAGAAGAAAGTAGGCGCAAGAACAAGGAGTACACGACTCCTGAAATCTCGAAACATGTCGGCTGGATCAATAAGGCCACGATCCGTATGTAAGACCCCAAACTCTTACACAAATACTTACTCCGAAATGACATGGAAAAATTTGAATTTTTTAACACGGACTTCCAATAACACCGTAGTTTCCATATCAAACTAAACTCAAAAGTAAATCAAAGAGTGTTCACGTCCTTAGTACTAGTATCAAAAGAAAGTATTATACAACTTTGCACAAAAATTCAAAATAATTTACAAAACATGACTACCATAACCACTATATACATAGTCATGACCAATAACTGCAAAGGGTCTTCTGATACTATCTTATAGAGGACACCCTATCGATGCCAAGCCCTTCAAAAGTTTATTCCACCAGTTGCTCCTACAAGACAATTTTCACACGGGATGAGCACACCAGCAATATTCATAATCCACAATGAATAAAATTACATAGTTAAAGCAGTAAGATGTCATTATACTTCCTGAACACCAATGGATCCACACCTGATCCTTGAAATTATCCCTGTTCTCCACATAATTATGCCACAAGATAATATCTTATATCTATACACATAATAATCTCATATCAAATATCGATATACTCATCGCCATCATACTGATGGTCCAATCATACTCATCGCTAAATATATAGCGGTCTAACAATACTCATCGCCAATACACGGCGGTCCAATAACTCATCGTCAATGACATGACGGTCCATAATTCTCATCGCTAATAACACAGCGGTTCAATATCTCCTCGTCAATAATATGAGGATTCATAATTCTCATCGCTAGTAATATAACGGTTCCATACACATAATGATAATATGTAGCAGTGCACCAACACACAATGCTAATGACATAGCAACATAATAATAATTATTTCTTACTCCATAAGCATCAAACCTAACCAAATCAGTTAAGCATAATCAACACAAACATTTGCTCGTACGTCACTACGTACCTCTTAGTCCCATATCAGTATCAACCTATCCTCCTCTCTGTCCAGAGGTCTGAGCAGGCTCTACATGAATTCAACAATGCAATTGAAAATCATTATAAAAGTTTTTAAAATCATTAGATTTCACTTCTTTAGCAAAATCCTTATGCTCACTATCAAAAATCTCAAATCCAATAATAAACATATAAGGACGAATAAAAGCGACCCACAAAAAATATTTTTTTTTTGCCGAGATCGATCGCTATTTTATAGCGATCGATCGCCAACTGCTGAAAAATTTTGGTAACACGGTACTGGACGCAGAGATCGATCTCTGTCTGGTTTTTTTGCCAAAAACCTGCGATTTCTTCATCAAATCCACACCAACACTTACCCAACTCAAAATTAACAATATCTCAACCTCAATCAAACCCAAACTTCATCATATCACAATACTCAACCATAACATCATTAACACACACAAATCAAAGCTTTAAAACTCAACATTATTCAAATTCAAAAATCACCAAACTCAATCAAAACCACATTTAATCAACATAAATGTTAAGAAAAAAGTGATTCAAGCACCAAGCTATCTTACCCTTAAGATGTTGAAGAAAACTAAGGCTTGAATTCCAACCAAGAAAATTTCTCCACCTTGCCCTAATTTTAGGCGTGAAATGAGGGTGATGGAGAAATGGGTTTATGTGTTTGTGGCTTATGGTGGTCCAACACCCAACTTAACCAAGTCTAGAAAATTGCAAAATAGCCCTCTAACAAGATTTTAATTCCACAAAAATCCACATACCTCATTTAAATACAAAACCACACCAAAACAAATTACACTAAATTTCCAACCATATTCGATTTATTCTAAATACGAGCCTCAAATTCATTTTACCACAGATAATTCAGTTATTTAACATAACATAAAAAAAATCGAGCATCACAATACTCCATATCATAAAAAGATTTCGCCCTCGAAATCCCACACTTACTAGTAAAAGCAGTAAATAAATACTCATACCGTCAAATAAATTGGGGTAGTGCTGGATCATATGATGACCCGTCTCCCATGTTGCCTCCTCGACACCCCTTCTGTCCCACTAAACCTTAACCATAGGAATGACTTTACTGCGATGCTTACGATCTGCTCTATCCAAAATCCGAACTGGGCGTTCCACATACGAAATATCCGAATCCAATTGTGTCTCGGATGGTTGTAACACATGCAATGGATTTGGTTCATATTTACGTAACATCGATACATGAAATACGTCATGTATCCCTGACAAAGAAGGCGGTAGTCCCAATCTTTAGGCCAGACTACCAATACGCTGCAAAACCTCATACGGACCCACGTATCTTGGTGACAACTTCCTTCTCATACAGAACATATAACACCCCTGAACGGAGATATTTTCAGAAATACTCTGTCATCCACTTGAAATTCTAACGGTCGCCGCCGTTTATTCGCATAAGAAGTCTGTCTATCTTGAGCTGCTTTCATCCTTTGCCGTGTAACTTTTGCATTCTCTTCCATTTCTAGAACCACATCAGGTCCATCCACATATGCTCTGTCCACATCATCCCAATACAAACAAGTTTTGCATCAGCACCCATACAAAGCTTCAAATGGAGCCATCCAAATGCTCACCTGATAACTTTTTTGTTATAAGAGAACTCAAGTAATGTGATGACCAGGGATTATAGGTGTTAATCCCGTAGTGTTAATAATCCATAAAGTGGTTTTACGTGGCGATTTGGAGTTTAATTGAGGTATTGGGCCTTCTGGGCTCGTTTATTTGGGTAGTTGGGATCGTTGGATCCAGAGGTTGAGATTGTATTCTCATTTGGGTGAAAAACCTAAGAGTTGGGTTTTTGTTGTGTCTCGGGATCTCGGGTGCTGTGTGAGCACCGGTAGGGGATTTTGGAGTTAGAGAGAGAGTTTTTGAAAACAGATGATTTTTAAGGAATCATGATGTATTTGTGGGGTTATTAATTTTTCGGGGTATTTTTGCTATAAATACCAATTGAACCCAAAATTTTACACAAAAATTCATTTCAGACCCTCAATTTTCTCTCTCCCCGCTCGCGACCCCTTCCCCGTCTGCAACAGCCGCCGCGCGCAAAAGCGGTGCGCCCGCCGCCGTCCGGCCGCCGTTCGGCGCGTCCGACCTACCCACGGCGTCGTCTCGGCGAGGCGCTTCTTTCCCCTCCATCAATTCGAAGTTTCATCGCGTGTGGAAGTCGGATTTTGCGGAAGTGCGCCGATCCCCAATTTCTAGGGTTCTTCGATTTTTCGTCCGATTTCTTCCGATTTCGTTTGGGTAACCTTCCTAACCCCCTTTTCCATGCTTGTGATGTATTTCCCTGCCTAATTGTGATTTATTGGCTCGAATTTATTCGAATTTCGTTGGTTGTGGTTCGAATTTTTTGGATGTGTGGGTGAAGTGGGTTCGAAAATTGTGATATTTGGAAGGGGTGTGGCGATTCTTGTTATGGGTCATTTATTACATGTGTAGATGTATTGTTGATGCTTAATTGAGTTCGAATTTAGGGCTTGAAATTCGAAAATTTGGGGGTTTGGCATGTGGGATGATTATTCATGCTATGGATTGATTAATTCACATTTTAGATGAATTATGGAATTATTTGGGTTCGAAATTGTGAGATTCGGGTTCGATTTTTGTAGGGTGTTCTTGAACAATTTCGATATTGTCTCATTTATTTCCCTCCCTGCATGTACCCTGCCCCGGGTCTTTTAAAAGGTTGATTGTCGTGTGTTGACAATATTTTGAGGGATATAGGTGTGCTTGAGCATGGGTTGCATGTTCGTAAATAATTGTGAATTATTTATTGTGTTAGCACATCGTTCCTCGGGGCATGGAACTCGGGCAAGGCTTGGCTCGGACTTCGGAGATTTAAGGTACGTGCGACGTACGAGCATTTCTATATATTTGGGCATTTGTGAATGCATAATGAACTGTGATTTCATTGAATAATCGCGCATGAGGATTATATATATATATGTTGATATAGCCAAGGAATGACCCAAATCTTGATATCGCCGCTTGTAGCGTGCGTGACCCTAGAGTAGGATGACTCTTGCATGATATATGGGGTACTGGGTTTATATGACCATTGTAGGGCATTTGAGATGCCTGAGAATGATCGTGGGGATCATGTATTCATTATAAGACATTTGAGATGTCTATGTATAATGAAGAATTGGTAAAATAAATGCTAGGCATTTGAGCTATCTGTGATTGATAGCGAGGTTGTGAAATCAGTATTAGATGTTGAGATATCTATATTTGCATGATTAATGAGTTGCAACCACTATCTGTTGATATTCGAGTATTAGGCATGCGATGAGTTAATCAATGCGTTGATTTACTGATTTTTGAGATTTGATGAGTTTGATGATTGTGAGAACAGGGACAGTACACGGAATCCCGGATGAGGATGTTGCCATCCAGGGAGTATCATTTAAAATTCATTTATATTTACTTGTGTTGTAAATTATGAATTTCATTATTGTGATTATGAGATTTTGTGTATTGGTATGCTCACCCCGTTGGGGGCTGTCTCTGTTGGGGCAGGTGAACAGGTGCATCGATGGCTGTGGAGCTGAGCTCGAGCTGTTGATTGGATGTACTCACAGGATCGTGGTACCAGGGCTTGATGGAGCACGGTATCGTATAGAGTACTTATATACACCCGAGCTTTATATACACATTTATGATGCTCGCATGTGAGCACGAACATTCTTGTATATGGGTTGTATATAAAGGCATGAGCCTTCCTCTCTTTCATTATATGTTGCATGCAATTGTGTAGAATTGCTAATGATATGAGAGTCGTTAGTGTATTATGTGGGTGTTGAGACCCATTATGTCGTCATATGTATGATGTCTTCCCTGGCTGGGAATTTACTTTGTATTACTGCTGTCTGATGAGTATTATGTTTTCCCTGGCCGGGAATTATATTATGTGTTGTGCTTTTATTTCGGGATAGCTCTATTTATGGGGAGGCTCTGCCCAAATTTTTATAAAAGTCCACAATGTGAAAAGTGGCAAAAAGGGATGGTATTGGGCGAACTTTGTGAGTCTATTTCGTTGTTAGGTTGATGACCTTATAACATTGAGTGTTAAAGGAATTATTTTGAAATTGCCATGCAATGATAAAGTATCATCTGAGCTTCCCGATTGGCTTTTTATTGAAAGCATGTGCCACACATAGTGGTTAATACACTAATTATGGTTTAAGGGCTTGGGGTCCTTACATTAGTGGTATCAGAGCAGTGGTTGCTCATTGGGGCTGTTAAGGGCCTAAGAATTTATTGATAGCACATACTTATGCATGATGGCATTAATGTTGTATGACACAACTAGTTGTTTATGTGCTTTTCTGATATGAAAAGTGGTGTTGCTAATCAGTGTGATTGCAGGAATCGTGTGCGACGCGATATGATGGCATTAGTAGTAATGTCTGGCACTCCGTATGTTACGTGCCAAGGAATCTGATTATTGTGAGAGAATCAGGTAAAGGGATATTTCCGAGGTAACATGTCTTGGTATACGTATTGACTTGCAAGTGGTTGCATTTATGCATTGGATGATTGATGCATAGCGTATATGACTATTGTTGCTAACCATGAGGGTTGCAGGTTACAGGAAATATGGAGTACGTAAGCGACGTACGGGTATCCCAACAGTAACATGTATTTATGTTTGTCTGTGTGACACATGATGAATGCAATGTGATGCATTACGGTTATGATACATGTTATTATGCATTGTTGTTGCATATTGTGATTTTGCATTGTTGTTGCAGATTATGCATTATTGTTGCATATTGTGATGTGGGATAAAGAGGTGTATTCCACGAGTCAGGGCGATCACAGTTAAGGTTTTAATGCTTACGCTTTATCGCTGCGCATGTGGAGCGGGAGGGGGGAGGCTCGCTGGCACATGGAGGCGAGGTTACGCATTATCGCTGCGCATGTGGAGCGGGAGGGGGGAGGCCCGCTGGCACATGGAGGCGAGGTATACCATACTGAGCGGGGAAGCATTAACATAACTGATGATGACTGACTCAAGAGAGGATGATGATGCATTCCTTTGTGATGACACGGATGATAGCGGTGATGTGTCCCGCTGTGTCGATTTATATTCATTCCATTGTGATGACACGGATGATAGCGGTGATGTGTCCCGCTGTGTCGATTTATATTCATTCCGCCAGGTGTATTTATAGCGATGGTTCATTCCGCTATATCTATTGGCGATGGTTCATTCCGCCAGGTGTATTTATAGCGATGGTTCTTTCCGCTATATCTATTGGCGATGGTTCATTCCGCCAGGTGTATTTATAGCGACGGTTCATTCCGCTATATTGATTGGCGATGGTTCATTCCGCCAGGTGTATTGATAGCGATGCCTCTTTCCGCTACTATGTGGACGATGATTCATGCTCAGGTGTATAGCGAGGTTTCATGCCACTTATTATATGACGAGGTGTCATGCCGTCGATTCTATAGCGAGGGATTGTGCCGCTATGTACTCAGCACAGGATTTTGCCGCCTTCGAGCGATGGGTGCTGATTACGCACTATTATTGAGCGACGGAGACAGGTATGCCGCTATATTGTTAGCGATGAGGTATGAGATATTGCTATTCTATTAGCTTTATTGTATCTGGCATGCGTTGATATACATGTTTTATTATGCCTATTTTACTAGCATGATAGTGGATGACGTGTATCGTCACTAGTTGACAATGCCTTAGATGCCATGAGTTGGCATGTATCGTCACAGGATGACGATGACGATGGTGTAGGAGATGTCTTATTAGACATGCATCATCGTTACGATGATCGATGCGTTGTGTATACGTATTCAGTGGTATGCCTTGGGTGCCGGTGTCGGGCACAAGGTGGTGTGTGCGTCACCGATTGACGTGACCCTTATACCGAGCGGGTTGCTCGAGGAATGGTTGGATGCGCTGTACAGGTGATTGTACCGCAGCTACGTTGGGGTGATCATTTTACGAGTGGTGATACCCTTGAGGTATGCTCGTTGGAATGGCTCTTGGCCATGTGTTTTGACGACAGGAGTAGTCATGAGGAAATTACTCGCTTTCTGTCGATGTGACATGTGGTAGACATGGTCACACCACCCATGAGGGTGTAGGATGAGTCCTAAGGGAGTAGGATCAGGTTATGTTAAGTACATAGGGACATTGGAGTGTCCAGGGTGTATCGGCATTAGAGGAACGTTGGGTGCAGACCCACTACTCTATTGAGTTTTCTTCCCATAGTATGGTATGCCGTGCGGAAACATCCATCTTATTGGTAGGTTTGAGGTGAACCTAGAGAGGCAGCGACTAGTTTGTCTGCCGTGTGTGTGCAGCACCATGAGGGGCTTGCTAGAGCCGTTATACTGCTCGTTAGAACCAAGTTTTGGCAAATCGTAAGGTGATACGATGGGGATTGTGGTGGACTCTAGTAGTCACCATGTCATTTGAGACCGAGGTTGTGCATGCCTCACTGAAACGTGTATACGTTTATGTTTAATCTTGGTGAGACTTGTCTGGGACAGCTCATGATGTTGGAGTACCAACAAGAGAGTCATCAAGTCGTTGTTGACTCGATCTGAAGGAATTCGTGTATTTTGGGATGCAATGGTGTTATTGCATCCAGTTTTTCCGAACAGTGGTTCGAGACTTGTGGATCTCGAGTTCGATGGCACTTCCCTTGTGAGGAAGGAGGTGATATTATACCTATTGGGAATCTTCGAAAGATTCGGTAAGTTGGTGCATGTGGTGTTGATTTTGGGAATCACACCGTGTTGTTGATCGTCGATTTTCATTCTCCTGGATGGGAATGACTCAGGATTGACAGTTGTGTTTGGGGCTTAGGGGTATGTTGTAGATACCCGAGCCAAGTGCATTGAGTATGCATGCGATGTCAATACTTAGGCAGGTATACCGGTGAGTATACGGATGCCAGTTATTGTTTTCCTTCCAGTCAAGCATAGAGTTATGCTATTTTAGGATGGTTAAATCTCTGATGAGAGATATGGAACACCTTGAGATTGGGAATCTCCATGGCAGGAATTTCGGATTTGTTGGGTGTCGCTAACGACACAAGCGTTGAGGATACAATGGGTTTATTGCATGCCCTTTCAGAATTTTGAAACTCTATGGAGTCTCGATTGTTTATTACGACCAGGATGTGGTTCTTGGGATATCCGGAGGTGGACATCTTGTGAGACGTCTTTTGTGTGGATCAGTGGCCGTGAGTTGCCCGATCCGAGTTGCAGAGGGTGCAACTGCTCCTTGGATGGAGGTGGTCTGTATAGCGGGGAACCAGGTTTGGTATGTGTACACCGTGGTATACTAGTGTTTCCCTCGTAACGATGTATGTTAGACATCGTGAGTCTTGATAGAGATGTCATGGAATGATATCTACGATAGAATCAGGAGCGATTCGAATCCTTACAGTTTCAGTTAACTAACTGCTTTTGGATTATTAGCGTTGAGTTGTTCTGACGCTCTTTGACGTTATGATGGATTTGGAAGTCTATTCCACTCCAAAGTTTGACGAGGTCAACGTTCTTACGGTTGAGGTGTCATTCAGGATGCGTTCTTACTAGTTGTGTTAGAACTAAGGTGACTGTCCGATCTGCAGTCGTAAGTATCGGTTGTTTTGCAGTCATGAGGGACTGACTTTTGGAATGACCCGCATCGAGGTACGTTTTACCTCTTGGGTGATATGTTGGTATTGGTAAGTCGCCTTGTTTCAGAGTTGGTGCGAGGTAGGTACCCTTGCGTTTAGTTATACGATTCTGATATGGTCAAGAATCGAGGTTCTGGCTTCATGTTGTTGTGTAGCCTGGGTGTTATGTGATACACCAGTGCTAATTTCGAGGACGAAATTCTTTTAGTGGGGGATATTGTGATGACCAGGGATTATAGGTGTTAATCCCGTAGTGTTAATAATCCCTAAAGTGGTTTTACGTGGCGATTTGGAGTTTAATTGAGGTATTGGGCCTTCTGGGCTCGTTTATTTGGGTAGTTGGGATCGTTGGATCCAGAGGTTGAGATTGTATTCTCATTTGGGTGAAAAACCTAAGAGTTGGGTTTTTGTTGTGTCTCGGGATCTCGGGTGCTGTGTGAGCACCGGTAGGGGATTTTGGAGTTAGAGAGAGAGTTTTTGAAAACAGATGATTTTTAAGGAATCATGATGTATTTGTGGGGTTATTAATTTTTAGGGGTATTTTTGCTATAAATACCAATTGAACCCAAAATTTTACACAAAAATTCATTTCAGACCCTCAATTTTCTCTCTCCCCGCTCGCGACCCCTTCCCCGTCTGCAACAGCCGCCGCGCGCAAAAGCGGTGCGCCCGCCGCCGTTCGGCGCGTCCGACCTACCCACGGCGTCGTCTCGGCGAGGCGCTTCTTTCCCCTCCATCAATTCGAAGTTTCATCGCGTGTGGAAGTCGGATTTTGCGGAAGTGCGCCGATCCCCAATTTCTAGGGTTCTTCGATTTTTCGTCCGATTTCTTCCGATTTCGTTTGGGTAACCTTCCTAACCCCCTTTTCCATGCTTGTGATGTATTTCCCTGCCTAATTGTGATTTATTGGCTCGAATTTATTCGAATTTCGTTGGTTGTGGTTCGAATTTTTTGGATGTGTGGGTGAAGTGGGTTCGAAAATTGTGATCTTTGGAAGGGGTGTGGCGATTCTTGTTATGGGTCATTTATTACATGTGTAGATGTATTGTTGATGCTTAATTGAGTTCGAATTTAGGGCTTGAAATTCGAAAATTTGGGGGTTTGGCATGTGGGATGATTATTCATGCTATGGATTGATTAATTCACATTTTAGATGAATTATGGAATTATTTGGGTTCGAAATTGTGAGATTCGGGTTCGATTTTTGTAGGGTGTTCTTGAACAATTTCGATATTGTCTCATTTATTTCCCTCCCTGCATGTACCCTGCCCCGGGTCTTTTAAAAGGTTGATTGTCGTGTGTTGACAATATTTTGAGGGATATAGGTGTGCTTGAGCATGGGTTGCATGTTCGTAAATAATTGTGAATTATTTATTGTGTTAGCACATCGTTCCTCGGGGCATGGAACTCGGGCAAGGCTTGGCTCGGACTTCGGAGATTTAAGGTACGTGCGACGTACGAGCATTTCTATATATTTGGGCATTTGTGAATGCATAATGAACTGTGATTTCATTGAATAATCGCGCATGAGGATTATATATATATATGTTGATATAGCCAAGGAATGACCCAAATCTTGATATCGCCGCTTGTAGCGTGCGTGACCCTAGAGTAGGATGACTCTTGCATGATATATGGGGTACTGGGTTTATATGACCATTGTAGGGCATTTGAGATGCCTGAGAATGATCGTGGGGATCATGTATTCATTATAAGACATTTGAGATGTCTATGTATAATGAAGAATTGGTAAAATAAATGCTAGGCATTTGAGCTATCTGTGATTGATAGCGAGGTTGTGAAATCAGTATTAGATGTTGAGATATCTATATTTGCATGATTAATGAGTTGCAACCACTATCTGTTGATATTCGAGTATTAGGCATGCGATGAGTTAATCAATGCGTTGATTTACTGATTTTTGAGATTTGATGAGTTTGATGATTGTGAGAACAGGGACAGTACACGGAATCCCGGATGAGGATGTTGCCATCCAGGGAGTATCATTTAAAATTCATTTATATTTACTTGTGTTGTAAATTATGAATTTCATTATTGTGATTATGAGATTTTGTGTATTGGTATGCTCACCCCGTTGGGGGCTGTCTCTGTTGGGGCAGGTGAACAGGTGCATCGATGGCTGTGGAGCTGAGCTCGAGCTGTTGATTGGATGTACTCACAGGATCGTGGTACCAGGGCTTGATGGAGCACGGTATCGTATAGAGTACTTATATACACCCGAGCTTTATATACACATTTATGATGCTCGCATGTGAGCACGAACATTCTTGTATATGGTTTGTATATAAAGGCATGAGCCTTCCTCTCTTTCATTATATGTTGCATGCAATTGTGTAGAATTGCTAATGATATGAGAGTCGTTAGTGTATTATGTGGGTGTTGAGACCCATTATGTCGTCATATGTATGATGTCTTCCCTGGCTGGGAATTTACTTTGTATTACTGCTGTCTGATGAGTATTATGTTTTCCCTGGCCGGGAATTATATTATGTGTTGTGCTTTTATTTCGGGATAGCTCTATTTATGGGGAGGCTCTGCCCAAATTTTTATAAAAGTCCACAATGTGAAAAGTGGCAAAAAGGATGGTATTGGGCGAACTTTGTGAGTCTATTTCGTTGTTAGGCTGATGACCTTATAACATTGAGTGTTAAAGGAATTATTTTGAAATTGCCATGCAATGATAAAGTATCATCTGAGCTTCCCGATTGGCTTTATTGAAAGCATGTGCCACACATAGTGGTTAATACACTAATTATGGTTTAAGGGCTTGGGGTCCTTACAAGTAATGATAAGGAGTCTTGCCACATAGCATCAAACTCCAACACACAAGTACGCAACAAATCCTCTAATGTATGCATGGTACGCTCAGTCTGTCCACCCGTCTGTGGGTGATATGCTTACTCAATCTCACTTCACTCCCCAAAGTTGTTTGTAATCCTTCCCAGAAATGTGACTTGAATCTAGGATCTCGATCCGATATGATAGACACTAGAATACCATGAAGTCTCACCACGTCACGAATGTATAACTGTGCCATCTTCAAAAATGAAAAGTTTATATTGTAAGGTATAAAGTGGGATACTTTTGTCAATCTATCGACAATAACCCAAATGGCATCATGCCCTGAAAAAGTCTTCGGCAAATGAGTCACAAAGTCCATCGATATGTGTTCCCATTTCCAAGTTGGCACCTCTAAACTTTGTAATTCGCCACCTGGTATCTGTGTTTCTGCTTTCACTTGCTGACAAATCAGTCATTTACGTACAAAGTCAGTCACATCTCGCTTCATTCTTTTCCACCAAAATTGGGAACATAGGTCATTATACATCTTCTTGCCTCCTGGATGCATACTAAATTTACTGCAATGCGCTCTCGCAAGAGCTCTTGGCATAGTCCAGATACATTAGGAACTACCCAATGATCATGAAGCCGCAAAACACCATCTTTGGCTATTTTGAATTTAGATGCCTGTCCCTGAGAAATCACATGCACACATCTCTGAATCTCCTCATCCAACCCTTGTGCCTCTCTAATATTCCAAAATATAATTGGTTCGCCAATAGTGTTGATACTTGGACGGGTGACATATTTAAGTCAAAATCATGTCCCAAATGGCAACAAGAACTCAGTAATGCCGATAAATGGCTCATATGGTCAGCAGTGTGCCACGGTTTGCGACTCAAGGCATCAACTGTCAAATTTGCTCGTCCAGGATGGTATTCAATCTCACAGTCATCTTTAACATGTCCATCAATCTCCTCTGTCTCATATTTATCTAAGCTTGAGTAAACAAGAATTTTAGGCTCTCGTGCTCCGAGAATACAGTAAATGTTGCACCATTCAAAAAATGTCTCCACATTTTCAACGCAAAGACAATAACTGTTAGCTCTAAATCGTGCACAAGGTACCTTGTCTCATGAGGTTATAACTGCCTCAAAGCATACGCCACGACGTTCTTATCTTGCATCAAAACACATCCTAGTCCTTGCCAGGACGCATCAATATACACCATGAACCTTTGATTCTCTGTCGGTATAATTGTAAGGCCCCGATGCTAATTAATCCGGATTAACGATGATTAAGCAAACCCGGATAATTAAAAGTGCAAATTTGAAATAAGGAATTTTGGACTACGATGAGTCGACCAACTAGTGGAACATGTTTAGTGCATGAGCATGTGCATGATCACATGGCACTTGGAGAACACATGCCACTAATTAATTTAACTCATGTTTAATACATGATTTTGGACCATTAATATTGCAAGATGATGATGTATTGACACATGTATTCCACAATACATGAAATAAATTAAAAATCATGCATTAAAGCATGAAAAGCCACGCCTAAATGCAAGTCAATTCAGATTTGGGTTCAAATTTTTATCCAACACTTTCTCTCTCTTCAATCCCCATAAAAAAACTCTCCTCATTCTCTCTTCTTAGCAATTTTGAAAATTGCAGCTCATTTCCTACCAAAATCCTCTTGAATTTGCAAGTGCATGTCACATGCAAAGATATATTTGAATGCTACTAAGCTTGAGGAACAAGATGCACCAAGAATTTTCAAGTTTGGAGAAAGTATATGCAAGATTTTCGAGTAGCAGCAGTTTTGGTGTAGGATTTTCGATCTTGGCTTGGTTTTGTGGATGATCAAGCTTCAAATCTTGAAGATAAATGAAGGTATATTATCGTCCTTGAGTTTTATCAACTTGCATGTAGGATTGAGGGTGGAACCATGGTGTTCATTTACGAAGAAGTTGCTGTCAATTATAGTCTGCTAAGACCAGTGCATGAACAGTCTGGAGTTTCACGTTTTTAGCATAGTTACGTTTCGAATTGGAAAATAATGCTCCTATGACAAGTTGTAGTATTTTGTGGTATCTTTAAATGGCCACCAAAATCAGATAATTTGGATTTAGGATGAAAACGTTATGGTCGTTCTACCAACATGTGCCAAATCTGGAAATTCAATGCATGCGAGTTTCATGCATTTTGTTCTTCGTATTTCTGGGAATACATGGCTATGCATGTGAAGTTTTAGGCTCTAATACGTATTGTATTATTCGAGGTTAGCTTGCATTTGGAATTGGCCTCACTCAATTTGGAGCTCATATGAAAGAATTATGCTAATTTTACCACATATTGCTCAATCTGGAAAAGGATTTCATACGAGTTTCTAGGCTTGTACGTTTTTCAATTAATGTACATGAAGATGAATTGTTTAGCTTAAAGCTCATAAGAGATGTTTTGTTGTATGTTGGGTTATCTTGCATTAAAAACTGGCCTTACATGATTTTAAGTTTCCGTGTGTAAGATATGCACTTTTCCCTAGAACCGCTCACTCTGTCAAAACAGAATATGAGAATTTTTAAATCTGGCATACTTTGCTTTGCATGTGCCTCAAGATGAGTGAACTAGCTTCTGGACTTGAAGATGACTCTATTACTTTAAGGTTTCGTGATTTTCCCACTGGCCTCAAGTCTTTTGGACATCATATGAATTTATTATGATTTTTATACGAAAATGGGTCAAGCTGAAAATTAAGAAAATTTGCTAAGGGTCAATGTTTGGATTATAAATTTGATGTTGGAAATAAGTGAACACTTTGATGATATAATTGAGGTGTAAATGACCAGGTTCACAGATCTCGAGATTTTTTCAAGGAGTACTCGGTAGATATAGCATTGGTCCGAGGTACGTAGAAAACGGGTTTTATCACAATGTCTGGCAAAGACATGTGATGTTCCCGGGTATGATTTACTTGTCATTACTTGCTCCTTATGTGACAATGTGATAAGTTGATTTGCAGTATGTGAATTACATGATACATTGACTGCATGATATATGATGACATGAGATTTGAGATGCATCACATGAGATTATGATATTGCATGATGCATTGACACACATGGACATTGAGCATGTCATGTTGATCCTATCGATTCGTTTCTTGGTACCTATATCTTTTCTTTGGTATCTGTGATGCGTGTCTGGGGATGATGGGCACGTCGATGGCTCGGCGGAGAGAGTGAGCTGAGTGATGCCGTAGCGACGAGCGTGCCGACGTCGCCCAGACACGAGGATGATGGACCGCCGATGGCTCGACTGAGAGATAGATCGGAGCGCGGAACGTGTCACATCCTGCTCGAGCACTGATGAGTGATTGATGATCTTCCTTTGGACTCCTGAGATATGGATATTTGAGATTTGATACCCTTCATATGCATTTGCATTCATGCACGGTATGCATCGCATGTTATTTCTCATACACTATGATATTATCTGTTTCTCGTACTGGGTTCTGACCCCCTTCGCGGGGGGGCTGTCATGTCTTTGTTGTATGGGCTTGACAGGTGGTACAGGTGGACGTACTGTGGATGCTCTGTTGGGATATGCCATAAGACATGTCATTAGATGATTGTTTATGACATACAATGTATTATGATTATTTTGAATGGCAAATCATTATTATATATTATTCGAATATCTGTGCAATATGAATTGATATATAAGTTAATGTCCTTAGAATAATATTGTATTATTCTTAAAGATTGTCCCTAGTCAAGTATTATCATAAATAAGGATAATGATAATACATTGAGACTAATATGTTTTGATTGATGAATTGTTCATGGATATGAGATATCAAATCAACACATGGGTACATGTTAGAGAACAATGTACTGAACAGACCCACCATGAGAATGCTACATGGATAGTTATATGAGTGTCATAAGCAATTCTCATAGTGATAATAATGTATGTAATCCTTACGACTTGAGATCATCAGAGATCCCAACATAAGGAGTTATGTATCTTGTCAAACGTTACCTGTAACAGGGTAAACTATAAAGGCAACTATTGGATACACTACGAATTATGTAGAGGGATGTTGATTGATCAAGATAGGATTTGTCCCTCCTATATAACAGGAGAAGTGTTTGGGCCCTTGATCAAGTAAGACTAAAATGCATGGCCGTGCTCGAATGAGTCGATATGTGATATCGAGCTTATTCGTTTATTCTAGTTCTACTTGGGGATCAAGAAATAGAGATTGAATATATGAGTATGACTATTCCATGACTCGTGTTCAATCTAAACACAAGGACAAAGGGATTAAGTTACATGGTTAATATTATCACAAGTTCTAAGGTTATGTCGAGTCAAAGACATTCTTGTAATTTGGGTAGCCTTGATGTGTTGCTAGATACCGCTCATTGCTTGTGACGCAAAATGAGATTTTATGTCACTGCCAACATTACAAGATCCTATCGGGTCACACAAAAGATAATCGATAAGGGGAATTAAATTCATTGGATGAATTAATTAATTAAGAAGAGTCTTAATTAAATGATTATAAGGATTTAATTAAATCATGGGTTTGGGCCCATAAGGCTTTAAGAAAGTCTTGAACCTTAATTAAATCTTATAATATAAATAACAAGGTGATTAATAAGATTAATACTACAATTCACAATCTCAAAACCTAAGAGCTTCTCGGCCGCCTCATCTCGTCCAAAGCTCTTCACGGCCGTAGCCTTTTCTTCACGGCCGCCGTCGATCCTTTTGGTTGTTGATTGGTTGCCGTTAATCGGTTTCGAACCGAGAGTTTGGTTTTGGTTCAAGAATAAGTCTAGCAACTTCTTCTTGAATGTCCCTTGTTCAATTTAATCGTGTGGATACCGTAGAGGCAAGAGCTTGGAGGTGTTGCTCGTGACTCGGAATTCGTTGGACGTGGTGCTTCGTGGATTCTGCTCAAACACGCAACAAGGGTGAGACTCTTATTATCTCTATTCCGATATGACCACTTTGTATAGATCCGCGGTTCTAGTAATCCAAAATTTTAAATTCCGATGCGTTGTATGCTCGTTGGATTACTTACAGTGGTATCAGAGCCGTGTACAAAGCTCATATCGGAATTATGTGGTTAATCGTTTAATCATATTTAGATTTGTATTGCATGCTAATAAAACTGTATATAATCATATATGATATGAGTAAATCGAGTTTGTGTAATTATCGTAAAATTATATTTGATATAATTGAAGTTTATTGTATACGATACATGAAGGCGCAAAACCGAGCCCATAGCATGAGATGGTTCGGCCACCACCATCACAAATGACACACGGCTACCACATGAGGGCTAGGGTTTTCGAACCCTTGGCTCGAGATGGTTTAGCCGTTGTGGCTAATAATTGTGCATGGAAGTGTCGAAACATGGCTAGGGTTTAGAACCCTCCTCTTGGCTCGAAAATGTTTGATTATTGGCACATGGCTCACGATTAATGATGGGTGACGGCTAGGACCACATGAGGGCTAGGGTTTTCGAACTCATTGGCTCGAGATGGTCAAGCCGCCAACGTCATGAATCGTGCATGAAAGGCCGAGAACTAAAACAAAATTTCGAACCATTGTGGCTCGTGACGGCTAGGGTTTCGAACCCTAATGGCTCACGGCCGCCGTCCAAGATTGTTAGGGTTTCGAACCCTCATGGTTGGACGTGGACTTTTGGGTTAAGATTCCGTGACATGTGATGTCCCGAGTGTACGATAATTTCATAAAATTTATTTTACAGTTTTAATTAGAATTAAATTTTAAAATGTTTAGAATTTAATTAATTAAATGTTATAGCATGTTATATGTGTTGTTTGAGCATGGTGCATGGTTATAGCCCTATGACCTATTAGATAGGATTTGTGAATGTTTGTATTTAATACGGCCTGCGTGTCGTGCCTTCTCTATTATTTTTCTAAATGTTATCCCTCCCCTACGATCCCCTCGAATGTGACTCGAAGAATTCTCTATATCTTGTAAATGTTATATAGTATACTTTATTTTATTGATGGAGATCAATGAAGATGGACAAAGGTGCTGGGATGAGGAGGCCATTCACAAAAGGGAGCCAAAGAGGTGCTTGGAGAAGTTACCTTAGGTTGACCTTTTAGATTTTCTCATTGGCTTGAGAAATCTTTAGTTGGGGCTATAACCATGTCACATTTACTTTATGTTGATGTATGAGATGCATGTTTACTGTTTTATTTAATATTGATGCTTATATATATATGTAGATATGTATATATTCATATATGTACGGGACATATTTTCAATATTAATAAAATCATGAGATCAATAAATCCCTCTTATAATATTAAGTTTAAGATGTCTTCCAATTAAAAATACTCGTCAAGACTTCGATTGAACATGTGTGGGTTTGCCAAAGCAAAGCACCGTGACAATCTTAGTAAGGCGCGAAAGGATAAATGTGATATCCGTGTTATTTTAAAATTGGGTTCGACTTAACTAGCGTTATCTCAATAGGATTGGGAACCTAGAGGCATGGGGTTGGAAAATAATTCATTAGATGAATTTGAACAAAGCGTTGTTCGTCCAACCATCCAAGAATTGCATGTGATTGTAATTGACAAAGAGTTGTCTACCTAAATAACCGAGTCTTGGGCGATTAGTCAAAGCTAACTCAAGATTAAGTGAAATATGGATCTTGGCCCACTAAAGTTTTCGAGGGTTGATAATTTTAAACAAAATAGTGGGAGTGTCATTTAATATAAGACCATATTAAATGATTAAAATCATAAACTTATTTTGGATATTTATATTGTAGATATCCATGGCAACTAACAACGTCACAAGCACATTATCATTGCGATCGGTCCTTGAGAAGGACAAACTGAATGGGACAAATTTCCTAGACTGGAATAGGAATTTGAAGATTGTCCTCAAGAAAGAAAAGAAGCAATATGTCCTAGAGGAACCCTTACCTGCTGAGGAACCTCCCTTGACGGCTGCTAAAGCCGATAAAGATGCTTACAAGAAGCATCAAAATGACGCACTTGATGTTGGGTGCCTTATGCTTGCCACCATGAACTCTGAGCTTCAGAAGCAACATGAGGAAATGGAGGCGTTTGATATGGAGCATCTAAAGCAACTGTACCAACAACAAGCAAGACAAGAGAGGTATGACATCTCTAAAGCGTTGTTCCAGTGTAGAATGGTAGAAGGAAGTCTAGTTGGAACTCATGTACTCAAGATGATTGGGTATATTGAGAATCTGGAGAAGCTGGTTTTCCTTTGGACCAAGAGTTGGTCACTGACGTGATCTTGCAATCGTTGCCTGAAAGCTTCAGTCAATTTGTCTTGAATTACAATATGATTGAAATGAAAAGACTCTACCACAGTTACTTGGCATGCTTAGAACTTTTGAAGCAAATTGCAAGAAGTCTAAGCCTACAAATGTTCTTATTGTGAATAAGAGCAAAGGAAAGACTAAAGCTAAGAGCTTCAAGAAGAACAAGAAGGTCCTTGTTAAGTCTAAGTCACATGCTTCTGCACTAAAGCCAAAGGGAGGAGTGGCAAAGGAAGGGAACTGTTTCCATTGCGGTGAGAACGGTCATTGGAAAAGGAACTGCAAAGTATATCTGGAAGATCTTAAGAAGACAAAGGGAAGTGTGACTTCCAATTCAGGTATTTTTGTTATAGAAGTCAATTTATCTACTTCTTCATCTTGGGTATTAGATCTGGATGTGGATCTCACATTTGTGTAAATGTGCAGGATCTCAAAAGGAGTAGGACGTTGGCGAAAGGCGAAGTTGATCTCCGAGTTGGAAATGGAGCAAGAGTTGCTGCATTAGTTATAGGAGATTACCATTTATCTTTGCCTTCTGGTTTATCATTGATTTTGAAAGACTGTTATTTTGTGCCGTCTATTACCAAAAACATTATTTCTATTTTTTGTTTGGACAAGTGTGGATTTTCATTTATGATAAAGGACAACTGTTGTTCTATTTATTCAAATGATATGTTTTATGCAAGTGCACAAATGATTAATGGTTTTTATATATTAAATCTAGATATGCATGTCTATAACATTAATACTAAAAGGATTAAGAATAATGATTCTAATCCAACTTATCTCTGGCATTGTCGCTTGGGCCATATAAACGAGAATCGCATATCAAAACTTCATAAGGATGGAGTATTGGATTCATTTGATTTTGAATCATATGAAACATGTGAATCTTGTTTAATGGGCAAGATGACTAAAGCCCCATTCAAGGGACATGTTGAAAGGGCAAATGTTTTATTGGGACTAATACATAGTGATGTATGTGGACCAATAAGCACACATGCTAGATGTGGTTTTCAATACTTCGTTACATTTATTGATGACTTCAGTAGATATGGGTATGTGTACCTTATGAAACATAAGCATGAAACCTTTGAAAAGTTCAAAGATTTCAAGAATGAAGTACAAAACCAACTTGGCAAAAGTATCAAAATCCTTCGATCAGATCGAGGAGGTGAATACTTAAGCCAAGAGTTTCATGACTATCTAAAGGAGTGTGGGATAGTCCCACAACTCACTCCTCCGTATACTCCACAATGGAATGGTGTATCCGAGAGGAGAAATCGAACCTTGTTGGACATGGTTAGATCAATGATGAGTCATGCAGATCTTCCGATATCCTTTTGGGGACATGCTTTAGAAACAACAATATTTATACTGAACCGTGTTCCATCTAAATCAGTGGAAAAGACACCATATGAGATATGGACTGTGAAGCGTCCTAGTATGTCTTTTATGAAGATTTGGGGTTGTGAGGCTTTCGTGAGACGTCACGCCTCTAACAAACTTGGACTCAAATCTTATAAGTGTTTATTTGTGGGGTATCCTAAGGAAACGAAAGGATACTATTTCTATTATCCCACTGAGAACAAAGTGGTTGTTGCTCGGACTGGTGTCTTTCTTGAAAGGAAATTTATTTCTATAAAAACCAGTGGGAGACAAATAGAACTTAGTGAAGTTCAACCACAAGAAAACATTGAACGTGATGTTGAGATGGAAACAGAGCAGACACCACAAGCTGTTGTGGATAAAATGCCTGCTCAAGAGACACAAGCCCAGCGTAGGTTTGTAAGAGAACACCGGGAGCCACAAAGATATGGATTTCTTGTGACTCAACAAGGTGACTTACTACTTATTGATGAGGATGAGCCGTCATCTTATCAAGAAGCTATAATGGGCACTGATTCTGAGAAATGGCAAGAAGCCATGAAATCTGAAATGGAATCCATGTATGCAAACCAAGTATGGACTTTGGTTGACCCACCTGAAGGGGTGAGACCCATAGGGTGCAAATGGATTTTCAAGAAGAAGACCGACATGGATGGTAATGTACAAACCTTTAAAGGTCGACTGGTTGCAAAAGGTTTCAAACAAATTCATGGTATTGACTATGATGAAACTTTTTCACCAGTTGCCATGGTTAAATCCATAAAGATCTTAATTGCAATAGCTGCATTTCATGATTATGAAATCTGGCAGATGGATGTCAAAACAGCTTTCCCTAATGGAAATCTGCTTGAGGATGTGTACATGACACAGCCCGAGGGTTTTGTCGATCCAAAGGATGCTGGAAAGATATGCAAGCTACATCCATTTATGGATTAAAGCAAGCTTCTCGGAGTTGGAATCTTCGTTTTGATGACGCAGTCAAAGAGTTTGGTTTCATAAAAAACGTAGATGAACCTTGTGTCTACAAGAAGGTCAGTGAGAGCATAATTATCTTCATAATATTGTATGTAGATGACATACTTCTAATTGTGAATGATATCCCTGCCTTACAATCTGTAAATATTTGGCTAGGGAATTGCTTTCTATGAAAGACTTGGGTGAAGCCACCTATGTATTAGGAATCAAGATCTATAGAGATAGATCGAGAAGATTACTTGGCCAAAGTCAAAGTACATACATAGACAAAGTGCTAAAACGATTTAGCATGCAAGAATCTAAGAAAGGATTCTGCCTATGACACATGGAATACATCTCTCGAAGGATCAGTGTCCTTCAACACCAGATGAGAGACAACACATGAGTAAGATTCCATATGCGTCAGCTATTGGATCTATCATGTATGCCATGATATGTACTCGTCCCGATGTCTCGTATGCTTTGAGCATGACGAGCAGATATCAAGTTGATCCAGGTGAAATTCACTGGATTGCAGTCAAGAATATCCTGAAGTACTTGAGAAGAACTAAGGATACATTCTTGATTTATGGAGGTGGGGAAGAGCTCAATGTAATAGGTTACACTGATGCAAGTTTCCAAACCGACAAAGATGATTTTCGATATCAATCAGGATATGTGTATTGCCTAAATGGAGGTACTGTGAGCTGGAAGAGTTCAAAGCAAGAGACAGTAGCCGATTCTACAACGGAAGCTGAGTACATTGCTGCCTCAGATGCAGCAAAGGAAGCTGTTTGGATCAGGAAGTTCATTTCTGAACTTGGAGTGATGCCTAGCATTAAGGATCCAATAGAACTCTATTGTGACAACAATAGAGCTATTGCATTGGCTAAGGAACCTAGATCTCACCAAAGATCCAAGCACATACTTCGGCGCTTTCATTTCATTCGAGAAATCGTTGAAAGGGGAGATGTTAAAATATGCAAAGTACCAACAGATGATAATGTATCTGACCCATTGACGAAGCCACTGTCACAGCAGAAGCATGATCGTCATACTAGATCTCTAGGCATTAGGTATATGTCTGATTGGTCTTAGTGCAAGTGGGAGATTTGTTGGGATATGCCCTAAGACATGTCATTAGATGATTGTTTATGACATACAATGTATTATGATTATTTTGAATGGCAAATCATTATTATATATTATTCGAATATCTGTGCAATATGAATTGATATATAAGTTAATGTCCTTAGAATAATATTGTATTATTCTTAAAGATTGCCCCTAGTCAAGTATTATCATAAATAAGGATAATGATAATACATTGAGACTAGTATGTTTTGATTGATGAATTGTTCATGGATATGAGACATCAAATCAACACATGGGTACATGTTAGAGAACAATGTACTGGACAGACCCACCATGAGAATGCTACATGGATAGTTATATGAGTGTCATAAGCAATTCTCATAGTGATAATAATGTATGTAATCCTTACGACTTGAGATCATCAGAGATCCCAACATAAGGAGTTATGTATCTTGTCAAACGTTACCTGTAACAGGGTAAACTATAAAGGCAACTATTGGATACACTACGAATTATGTAGAGGGATGTTGATTGATCAAGATATGATTTGTCCATCCTATATAAAAGGAGAAGTGTTTGGGCCCTTGATCAAGTAAGACTAAAATGCATGGCTGTGCTCGAATGAGTCGATATGTGATATCGAGCTTATTCGTTTATTAGTTCTACTTGGGGATCAAGAAATAGAGATTGAATATATGAGTATGACTATTCCATGACTCGTGTTCAATCTAAACACAAGGATAAAGGGATTAAGTTACATGGTTAATATTATCACAAGTTCTAAGGTTATGTCGAGTCAAAGACATTCTTGTAATTTGGGTAGCCTTGATGTGTTGCTAGATACCGCTCATTGCTTGTGACGCAAAATGAGATTTTATGTCACTGCCAACATTACAAGATCCTATCGGGTCACACAAAAGATAATCGATAAGGGGAATTAAATTCATTGGATGAATTAATTAATTAAGAAGAGTCTTAATAAATGATTATAAGGATTTAATTAAATCATGGGTTTGGGCCCATAAGACTTTAAGAAAGTCTTGAACCTTAATTAAATCATATAATATAAATAACAAGGTGATTAATAAGATTAATACTACAATTCACAATCTCAAAACCTAAGAGCTTCTCGGCCGCCTCCTCTCGTCCAAAGCTCTTCACGGCCGTAGCCTTTTCTTCACGGCCGCCGTCGATCCTTTTGGTTGTTGATTGGTTGCCGTTAATCGGTTTCGAACCGAGAGTTTGGTTTTGGTTCAAGAATAAGTCTAGCAACTTGTTCTTGAACATCCCTTGTTCGATTTAATCGTGTGGATACCGTAGAGGCAAGACCTTGGAGGTGTTGCTCGTGACTCGGAATTCGTTGGACGTGGTGCTTCGTGGATTCTGCTCAAACACGCAACAAGGGTGAGACTCTTATTATCTCTATTCCGATATGACCACTTTGTATAGATCCGCGGTTCTAGTAATCCAAAATTTTAAATTCTGCAGCGTTGTATGCTCGTTGGATTACTTACATGCTCGAGACGAAGCATCGATAAATACCAGAGCTCCTTGAGAGCGAGCTCAGGTATATGGTTTATGTTTTGAGTCCCAGTAGTTGTTTAGTATTTTTACTTATGTTTTAAATTACCGGGGTATGCCATGAGTATCTGTATTTTTAAGTATTACTTTACTGAGGAATTATATGTAATGCTTATGCGATGAATATCATGTTAGATGTAAAACTGGAAATACATATTTTCACTATTCGGAAATGTTTTAGAAACAACCTGCGAAAAAATTTGAGGGTCACTTTTTGAAAGTTTTTAACTAAATCTTCCGCTGTTTAGTTAATATAACAATCGTGTGTTAATTAAACCTCTGATTAGGACCAGGCCCTCACAATAATTAACACTGGAGCTGTAGTTAAACGATGCTTCAGTTCTCGAAAACTATCGTCACAAGCTTCAGACCATAGAAACTTAACTCCTTTCTGGGTCAGCTGTGTTAGCGGGTTGGCAATCTTGGATAAGCCCTCTATAAATCATCTGTAATATCAAGTTAAACCAAAGAAACTATGAATCTCTGTTACTGAAGTCGGAGCAGACCGCTGTAATACTGCTTCCACTTTTCTAGGATCAACAACTAAACTTTCCTTCGATATTACATGTCCCAAAAATACTACTTTCTCCAGCCAAAATTCACATTTGCTGAATTTAGCAAACAACTGCCTATCCCTCAAAATCTGCAACACTATCCTCAGATGCAACTCATGATCTATCTTATTCTTGGAATATACCAAGATGTCATCAATGAAGACAATCACAAACTGATCCAAAATGGTTGAAATATTCGGTTAATTAAATCCATAAAAATAGTAGGTACATTAGTTAACCCGAACGGCATAACCAAAAATTCATAGTGCCCATATCTCGTTTGGAATGCAGTCTTCTGAACATCCTCATCTCTTACTCGGATCTGATGGTATCGCGTTCTTAAATCGATCTTTGAGAACACAGAAGTCCCCTGCAACTGATCAAAAAGGTCATCAATACGGGGAAGATGATACTTATTTTTCACCGTTACCTTATTAAGTTGCCGACAATACACAATCTCATCGATCCATCTTTCTTCTTTACAATAACACTGGAGTTACCCAAAGTGACACACTAGAGCGTATGCAACCTGGGTCAATTAAATCATGCAACTAAGTTTTCAGCTCCCTCAGTTCCGCTGGTGCCAATTCTATAAGGTGCACGAGAAATTAGGGACGCACCTGGCACTATCTCAATCCCAAACTCCACTTCTCGCACTGGAGGAAAACCAGGAATTACCTATGGAAACACATCAGCAAATTGCTACCACTGGTATATCAATAACTTCCAATTTTCCTTGATTGGAGATATCCATGGCGTAGATAAGATATCCTTCATTCCTTTTGACATTCTGACCGCAGATCTCATTGGAACCCGGGGCTTAGAACCTTATCCATAGAATATCCATCTGATTCCCTGCTGTGATTGAAACTCTACAATACTCTGATAACAATCAATTGTGGCCCAATATCTGTTCAGAACATCTATCCCCACGATGCAATCAAAATCACTCATTTCAAAAACTATCAAATATTCCCTTAGCTCATTGCCTTCGTAAGAAACGCAACAATCAAACAAAATTGTGGCAGCTAACACATTCATTCCCGTGGGTGTCGAGACCATAAGAGGCGTGGGCAACAGAGACGAGCACATATGATATTTTGACATGAAACTTGATGACACAAAATAGTGAGATGCACACGTATCCATAAGAATATAAGCAGGGTAAGTACACAAGTAACACTTACCCGCAATAACTTCATCACAAGCGGCTTCATCTTGCTCCCTATTCAGTGCAAACACTTGACCCTGGGGTGGTACAGCTGCCTGTCCTCTGGTTTGCCCTCCAAACTGACGAGGGGCAAACTATTGTCTTTGAGGGGTTACCCCTTCAGAATTTCCACTTCAAACAGTCCTAACCTGTCTATTTTGATTAAGGAAATGCCTTTCCAATTACCTTTAGTGCCACAAACAAAGCAAGCCGGACAATCTTTGATCAGATGAGGCCCTCCACATCTAAAGCATCAAATACCTTGTGATCCACCGGTTTGTCCTTTTTTAGATTGAGGAAAATTCTTGTGATCCTCTGTATGGCATACCTCATAACATTGGTTGCTTGGTTTAGAAAAGGAAGAAGTTCCATTGGATTTGAAATTTTCCCCTCGAGGTTTCAAATTATTAGCTGTCTGTCTCTGTGACGACACAACATTCCCATAAGCACTGATTCCAATTTCTACTAGTTCCGCTCTTGTCAGTGCCTCATCGAACGACAATGGATTGTTCGAAAGAACCCGATCAAACAATTCATATCTCAATCCCTTCAGGAAGTGTCTCATCTTAGCATGAGCACTAGCCGAAATATGCGGCACATACCTAGTGAAGAATACTGGAGAGCATAGTCAGACACTGACATATTTCCTTTTCTTAGATTTGTAAACTCGTCCTTAGTCAGTTGTCTCGCAGCAGCTGAGAAGTACCTACTCAGGAATCGAGTTCAAAAAAGCTTCCATTCAATGACCTGCCCTTGCGTTCTCACTTCAAGTGTAGTTGATCTCCACCACATAGAGGCTTTCTTATCGAGTTGGAACTCCACCAATCTCAGCCATGCAGTCTTAGCACAATGTGCGGATACAAATATCTGTTCTATCCTCTCTAGCCATTCCTCAGCTTGTTCTCCAGTTTCAATCCCTTCAAACCTAGGTGGATGGAACCCCAAGAATTGAGACAGAACCAACTCTCCTGGCAATAACTGTTGTTCAATGGGTCCTAGAACCAGAGGTGGTTGAGGTAGAATATTCACTTGTTCACGGGCAACATTGATGCTTGATGCATCTCCCATACTCTCATTAGTAGGTTCACCTACTCTGTCTGCCATGATGTAATGCAATGTTAACCAATAACATTTATATAGTTAAAATAACAGAATCCATCACATCATAGTACTTCCAGTTATAAAATTTCATCTTATAAATGTACATGCATAAAACAATGAAATCCATGTACAACAAGCACTTAGAGTCACCCTATCCGACTCTAATTACTCATTATAACGCTCTTCTCAAGTCACACTAGACCAAGAATTATCCCAGCAGCTAACCACTGCTCTGATACCACTAATGTAAGACGTCAAACTCTTACACAAATACTTATTCATAAATGACATGAAAAATTTGATTTTTTTTAACACGAACTTCCAAAAAATTGATTTTTTTTAACACGAACTTCCAATAACACCGTGATTTCCATATCAAACTAAACTCAAAAGTAAATCAAAGAGTGTTCACGTCCTTAGTACTAGTATCATAAGAAAGTATTATACAACTTTGCACAATAATTCAAAATGATTTACAAAACATGACTACCATAACCACTATATACATCATGACCAATAACTGCAAAAGATCTTCTGATATTCTCTTATAGAGGACACCCTATCACTTACAAGCCCTTCAAAAGTTTATTACACCAGTTGCTCCTACAAGACAATTTTAACACAGGATGAGCACACCAACAATATTCATAATCCACAATGAATAAAATTACATACTTAAAGAAGTAAGATGTAATTATACTTCTTGAACACCAATGGATCCACGCCTCACCCTTGAAATTGTCCATGTTCTCCATAACCCTAAAGCCATATATATATATATGTATATATATATATGTATATATATATATATACTCATAAAATGAGCAGCTACCATATTTCAGAATAGGGTTTTTTGGAAAAACACCTTGGCCCATCCCACTTTTATGTCCGTATATATTTATATTTATATCTATATATATAAATAAGGCCCATAATGTACACACATATATATATATATCTTATTATATGATTAGGACTCTTCCTAATCAAATTAATTAATCCAATGAATTATATCTCTCATTATCGATTTACTCTTTTGTGTGACCCGTTAGGATTGGCAGTGACATAAAATCTTATTTTATGTCACAAGCAATGAGTGGTATCTAGCAACACATCAATGCTACCCAAGTTACAAGAATGTCATTGACTCGACATTACTTATGGCTTGTGATAATATTCACCATATAACTTAATCCCTTTGTCCTATGTGTTTTGATTAAACACGAGTCATGGAATAAGTCATACTCGTATAGTTCAATCTTGTATTTCTTGATCCCCAAGTAGACTAGAATAAACGAATAAGTTCGATATCACATATCGACTCATTCGAGCATGGCCAAACATTTTAGTCTCACTTGATCAAGGGCCCAAACACTTCTCCTGTTATATATGATAGACAAATCCTATCTTGATCACTCAACATCCCTCTACATAATTCGTAGTGTATCCAATGATTGTCTTTATAGTTTACCATGTTACACATAACGTTTGACAATATCAAGATACAAAACTCCTTACGTTGAGATCTCTGGTGATCTTAAGTCGTAAGGATTACATACACTATTATCACTTTGAGAATTGTGAATGTATTGCAATTATTGTATACGTAACGATGGATTAGGGCGCTGTATACGTAGCGATGAGGTGATGCCGCTGTATACGTTGTGATGATGTGATACCACTGTATATGTAGCGATGATGTGATACCGATGTATACATAGCGAGGGATTATACCGCCATTGAGCGATGAGTGTGGATTGTATACCGTCGTTGGGCGATGAAAATAAATTTGCCGCTATCATGTTAGTGATGAGTAATATTATATTGCTATTGTGTTAGCATTATTTGTGAATGTCATGTGTTGACATATATCATCATGACTTGACGAGGATATTGTGGATGTCATGTGTTGACATATACAGTCACGAGTTGAAGATGATATTGTGGATGTCATGTATACCATCACGAGTTGACGAGGATATTGCGGATGTCATGTGTTGACATGTACCGTCACGAGTTGATGAGGATATTGTGGAGTCATGTGTTGACATATACAGTCACGAGTTGACGAGGACATTGTGGATGTCATGTGTTGACATGTACCGTCACGAGTTGATAAAGATACCGTTAATCTCATAGATTGATATGTACCGTCACAGGGTGACGAGGTATTTCACGATGATATGGTATGGCGGACGAGGATTGACTTGTGCCGCCGTTGCGATGAATACGTATATAGAATTATGTATTAAATCATATGATTTTAGTGCCACTGGTTGGCATAAGGTGGTGTGTGCGTCACAAGTTGACGAGACCATTATGCCGAGCAGGTTGCTCGATGGATATATGGTCGTGCCGTACAGTTAAGTGTACTGCAGCACGTATGGTGATAAACGTGTTACGAGTAGTGGTACATTTGGGTATACTCGTTGAGTTGGCTACGGCCAAGCGACTTGTAGTGTATATAGTTGTCGAGGGAACTACATACATATGTCGATGTGGTGTATGATGGACGTCGCACATACACATGAGAATGTGAAATAGATCCTAACGGGTTAGGATTGAATTTTGAGTGAATAAGGACATTGAAATGTCTCTTGTGTATCGGTATTAGAGAAATATTGGATGATGATCCACTACTCTAATTGATTGTGTGGTATTGTATACCGGGATTGAACGTATGATACATTGGTATGTTTTGAATAAACCTTAGGAGGCTGCGAATTGCTAGCCTAGTAAGTTGAATTATTGTTGCAGTAATATAGTGAGCTTGTTGTAGCCACTATACTGCTGTGGAACTGAGTGTAGAGACTCGTATGATGATACGATGAGAGGTTATAGTTTACTCGTGTAGTCACTATGATACCTTTGAGTTGAGGTGAGAGATACCTCAAGGGATCTTATAGCTCAGCTTGGTCGAGAGTACCAACGAGAGGGTTAACAAGTTATTGTTACCTATATTTGAGTATCCTTGCATTGTGGATGCAATGATAAAACGTAATCGGAGTTGTGGGATATAGTTAGTGGGATAACACTACTATATCAATTGTATCTCTTGGAGAGATTTGAAACAATACTGTTGTGGAAACAATTGGTATCGGTTGCAAGTTGATTATGATTCAACCATGGTAAACATTACTGGTGGTGGACCAGGTAATGACTTTGCATGATTTGTGAGACGTATGTGAAGACGTCTCTAGAGAGATGCTCGAAAATGTTGAATACTATGGTATTACTACGAAGCATCGTTAGGATTTTTAGTCGTGTATACGGGTTTGAGTATGATTAGTGATAGTGGCAAGGATGCATTATCTCGAACCAGTTGTGTATGTATTGGTTCAGGGATACGGTATAAATGTATCCAGATTATCCGAACGGTGGTTCGAGATTGGAATGTCATGGAGGCATGGCACTTTCCTTGCGATGGAAGAGGTATCGATATACCTGTCGGGAATCTGTGCAAGATTCGATGACTTGATGAACATGGTGTTGATGTTGAATTCACACCATCAGTCGTTGGTTCGTCAATCATTATTCTCTTCTGAGTGAGAATAACTGTGTGATTGACAGATGTGTTTGAGGCTTGTGGGTATGATTATAGATACCCAAGTCGATTGTGGTTAATTTGGTGTCGAGGTATACATATCGGTATGTATATTTGTGGGCCAACATTGTTATGCTTGGATTGACAAATCTCTAGTAAGGGATTGTGGTATCCTTGAGGTTGGTAACCTCGGTGGGACAATTTATTCTGAGGAATAAATTGTGAGGTTTGATAGACTTTCTTTTGACAAGAGGTTGTCGTGTTTTGGGTCAAGTCAGTTCTTTACTGGTAAATTCGATAGTATCCTTGTATTAGAATTACTGATTCTAAGTATAAACAAGGGATGACAGGGATTCAATTTCGCTTGGTGTCGTTGTCGACACAAGTGGTGACAATGCAATTGATTTTTCTTGCATGTTCTCTATGAGATTTTGAGACTGTGGAGTTTTCGGTAGTGTGTTGGAACCAAAATGTGATTCCTTGGGACGCACTGAAGTTGACATCTTTAGAGATGTGTTTTTGTGTTAATCGGTAGTCGTGAGTTGCCCGATCTGAGTTGCAAGTAGTGCAACTACTCCTTTGCTGGAGATGGAATTGGAGAATGGAAACTGGGATTAGTATGTTATATTGTTGCATACTGGTAGTTTCCTTTGCAACAATGTGTTTGAGATCGTAGACTAAGTCGTAGAGATATCATTGAGGCAATATCTATGTTGGAATCATGAATGATTCGAATAGTTAGCAGTTAAGGTTTGCTGACTGCTTTTGGGTGATTAACATCGAGATATGTTAACATTGAGATATGTTAACATCTTTTAAGGTTGTGATGGTTTGGGAGGATAACCCCATTCCAGAATTTGGTGCGAGGTCGATATCATCACAGTTGGTGTGTCATTCATGATATGTTCATGATTCGATACTGCACATTTGAATTGAATTGCGAAGTCTCGGTGGTACTTGGAGTACACGTGTGCAAATTTCGATGATGAAATTTTATTAGTGGGGATAAATGTGATATCCGAAAATTAATTGTTTTGATCCCGAAGCGATTATAATCCTTAATGAATTTTAAGTGTAGTAATAATGAGGTAATTACGGTGTTGAGACTCCCGGGGATTTTAATCCATTATCGGGGTCGTTGTGCCCAGAGGTTGAGATTTATTCTCATTAAGGTGTTAAACCTTGGAATTATGTTGGTAGTGGGATCTGGAATCTAGGAAGCTTTGGATTGAGGCTGGTAATGAAAATAGTGAGTGCGAGATAATAATTGAACACATATGATTTTTAATGAGTCAGGGTGCGACTATTTGAGACTCGGGTTTTTGGAGCCTTGGTACTGTATATACCATGTGGACTCGATGTTCAATCACTTGGCATTGCGCCTCTCTCTCTCTCTCTCTCTCTCTCTCTCTCTCTCTCTCTCTCTCTCTCTTCCCCAAACCCCAACCCTTTCCCTTCTCTTTTCTCCCATTGGAGGAAAAATAAAGCAAGGCTCGATCTCGAAGCGAGATTTCTAGAAGGATAATTTGGTAATCTTCTTCCCCTCGCATTTACCTTCGTTTTGATTTTAGTGTTGTATAGTTTGGGCATGTTTAGAGTTGTGTTTAAGTTTTTTGTTTCTAGTGATTTTTGGGTTGATGTGTTTCAGGAGTAATTATTGTGTTTTTGTTGAGGACTCGCTGATCGATCGCAAAATAGGCTCGATCGATTGCGCGTCGTTGGCTAAAAGTGGAAGGCGGTGAACAGTGTGCTCATTCGATCGAGCAAAGCGGCCGATCAATCAAGATGGTCTGGCGATCGATCGAGCAACCTCGCTGATCGATCGCGCGAGAAAGATTTTTGTTGCCAATTTGTTGTGGCTCTCGATCGATCGAGAGCCTTTGGCCGATCGATCGAAAGGCCAGATTTTGCGAAAATATTGGCTTGTTGTGGAAGCGATGCACGCTTCGCCCGAGTCTTTTAAATGATTAATCATCATGACTTGATGATGTGTTTGGAGATTGAATGCGTGCTTCGTATGTGATTGTGTGCACGCAATTAATTGTGAGTTATTAACTGTGTTTAACAAATAATTCACCCGATCTCGGGGCAAAGACAAGGGTTGGCTCTTGCTATTGGATTATAAGGTACATGTAATATACGAGCATAGTTTATATATTATTGTCAAGTGCATGAATAATATATTGTGGTTGCAATCATTTTTATGTACATTGAGAATTATGTGGTGCTGCTATTTAGCAAGCAATGTCTAGATGTTGTCGCTCTTGCGAACATTGGTTATGATGCTGCCGCTGTTGAGCGTGGCGAGAGGATAGAATGCCGCCGCTGTTGAGCGAGTGATAGGATACAATGAAATATAACTTTGGAACCATTGTTGAGATATATGTGATATCTGCAAATCATTAGTGTAATGATTTAATTATAATTGATTATGTAATTAATGGTTTGAGCATGGGCATTGTTAATCAATTTAATAATTAACTGATTTTGGGAGTTTGATGGTCTTGGCTATTGTGAGAACAAGAGCAGCACGGGGGATCCCATATGATAACAATACTATATATGGAGTATCTTTTAAATTTACAACTTTATATTCTGTAAATTATGAATTGTGATATTGTTGTTATTGAGATGATGTTATTGGTATGCTCACCCCGTGCGGGGGCTGTTTCTGTTGGGACAGGTGAACATGTACATCACCAGTTCCGGAGTTGAGTTCGGGCTGTCGATTGGGAATGCTCTCAGGGCTGATATACCAATGCGGGTATTGAGTAGTATGCTTTATACATTAGATAAAAATTCATTTATTCGATGCTCGCCTATGAGCCTTCTTAGGTGTATATGTATAAAGGTTATGAGATTTTCTCTTTTTCATTTGTTGCATGCAATTAATTAATGGATTGCATAATGAATTGAGATTACGTTAGTGTGTTATGTGATGCATACTTGCGAGTTGAGTTGTATTGAGAATTGGACGTTAAGTGGATTAATGTCGAAAATTTTATATAGATGACATGTTAATGCTATGGAAGCATGTATAGAATTCCCTAATGGCATGAATGTGATAATGCACTAATATCGGGTTGAGGTTGCGAGGGCCTTACAACTGTAGGGTCAGCTGCTGGTTGGTCGGTCACTATTTGCTCACGCTCAGCGGGCTGGCGTCCCGAGCCCACCTTAGGATGAGGATGAGGTGGATCATGTTGAGGAGGCAGCGCTTGGCTGCGCCTAACTACTATATCCACAGTTTGAGTAATAAATTGAGCTAACTGCTCTAAAATTAAGCTTCCAACATTTTCTACAACATGAGGTAATTGATCTCCCTGCTCCATAGGAGCCTAAGGATCATTATTTCTGGAATTATTGTCTCCTACCGTTGTTCTTCCCCTTCCAACCATTATCTTTCCTCCGGGTACTCCTGCCATATGAACACCTTAGCTCGAAAGCTCACACAAACGGTACCAATTGATATTCACAAAAAGAGTGATGGACTCTAAGTATCAATAAGAGATTGATATATCTCTATTTGTCTTCTTCAACGAGCCAAATAAGAAAAGCTAAATCTTAGCGGGCCAGAAACAAAATGTTAGAAAGGGTGCAGTAACATTTTTCCGGCGGGTCCCTTCGACGTTCAAGTCGGGTGATAGGAGATATGAAGAAAATCTGTAAGGGAATTCTGTTGTATGTAAGTGTATATAGATGTAATGCAGACCTGAAATCCTGAATTAACTTGTTATGTACAGGTGTTATCTCATTGGTGTGTCATTCCGACCAATAAGGCCATGATCTACACGACCCCTGTAATGCATCCCCGTAAACATATTAGCAAGATGGAAGCTCTAAGAACTGGGTCTTGTGACCTTGTAGGTGAGACCATCTCGGAGATAGGATGATGAGGAGATCGGTAGCTCGGAAGATCGGGAGGTCAGTTATCCTTATAGTGCTAAAGGCTATTGTTTTTCATGCACCAGGTCAGCAGGTCGGTGAATTTGGCTCAATGACTAGTTGGATGAGCTCCAGTTAAAAATGAGGTTACCCAGAACTCGGTTGATCGGGAAATTTGTCACATACTTTGTAAAGCCTTGCTACCTTAAGTGTGGATTTAAGTGCATTAAGAGAGCTAAACATGCGATCATCAGAGTATAGGGGATAATGGTGATGCATAGAGATTAAGGATTACAGTGCCAAAATAAAACTTCCAAAAGGAATTAGTTACATTCCCACAAAATGAATGTAAAGGCTATAGATTTACTCTACCCTGTGTAGAAACTATACAAAAGAATTCATGTCCTGCTACACCAGTAGCACTCCTCACACAGCTCACTGCATCAACCCTGTCCTTAGCCCTCCATGCCAAAAGCTCCTACAGGAACAACCACAAACCATGAGCATATAATAAACCATATTCACCACAATATGATTATAATGTATAAATGCATAAATCATATTACAAAGCATTTCATGTATCCAATGCATTTAAAACGCTCCCTTTTGGTTGTCCCTGTATCACAGCTTATATTCATAATCATCAGATTATAATACAGTTCCATAAATGTAATGACATATATCCATTCCATCAATACCAATAACCAATCATAGTCTTGTTATAACAGTGTATTTTAATGTACATCGATTTGTCATGACCGCGACACTAATACCCCTCGCTTCGACATAGCAGCGGCATCGAATAACCTTGCTTTAATGTGACAGCGGCATTTACCATCGCTTCAACATATTAGCGGCAAATATTTTTTCCTCGCTATGATATGACAGCAACAAATATTCTCTCATCGCTTCAAATGACAGCGGCAAAGCATTAAAATCATCACTAGAATATAACGACGACTATCCATAATATGCACCAAGCATCCAATATATATATGCAACCACAATGCATAATCCAAAATGTACAAATACGTTTTACCGTTTGGTGCCATACGTCTCTCTACGTACCTTTCCAAAATACGGGATGTGTGTAGGACTTTATCCCCTTCGTTGTGTTGTCCCCTGGGAAGGCTCTACACAAGTGTACAACTCAATATTAGAAGCCAAATAATAGTCCAATACCAAAAATCCAACAAAATAACCAAAAATCCCATATTTTGGGTCTCGCGATCGATCGCCCAATTGCACCGAACGCGAGACTCCCCTGCCTCAATGCACAAAATTCGCCACTCCGCGATCGATCGTTGAATACTTGCCGATCGATCGTGGACTTCGCCGATCGATCACGCAAACTCGCAATCGATAGCGGAAAGTTTCTGCCCGCGCACCATGATGCTCGCGATCGATCGGTAAAACACGCCGATCGATCGCGGATACCTGTAAGTGCGATTTTTGCCATTTTCGTGCATTTCCTCCTTCCCAACCCATAATACTCATACAACCTCACACCCCAACCATCCAATACAATCAAAACTACCATATGCATCATAAAACACATCAATATCAACAAAACTCAAACATCAACACATAAAACACCATATATCATATCAAACCCCTTTCCCCCCAAATAATCCAACCCAAAACTCTTCAAAACATGAATAAACATTAAAGGGGGTGGGGGGGGGGGGGGGGGGGGGGGGGTTCATTACCGCTAAAGCTCCAAATCCTTAGCGAGACACAAGCAAAACCAAGTTTGGTACTTCTTCTCCTTCCTCCTCCTTGAGTTGGGCGATTTTGGGGTTTTGGGGAAGGGTTGAGTGATAAAAATGAAGAGTGGTGGGGAAATGAGAGTGAATAAAGGGGTGGGGTGTAGGATTTATTAGAAGGGGGTTAATTAAAAAAAGGTACCCATGAATTTAGCATGATGTACTAAAATATCCCAACTTGATTTTTTAAAGCATTTAATCCATAAAATGCACCATAATAAATATTAACATGATTTTTCTATATCACTAGAACAGAGCCCAAAATATCATGCCAAATTTACACCAATCCCGCAATGCATCACATGCACTCTGAAATGTATCACCAGGTTATGCCCACCGCATAACTATACATTTCTCATCCTCAATAAATAATATAATACCAAATATAATACCAAATATCCTCAAAATCATAACTAATGGTCATAACACATGATTAATTTCAGGGATATCACAATACTCCCCTACTTAGAAAATTTCGACCTTGAAATTAGGATGCACTTACCAACGTCAAACAGACTATAAATTCACATACCAGAAAAAAGTTCCGGGTAATGCTGCACCATATGCCACTCCGTCTCCCACGTGGCCTTCTCGACACCCCTGTCATCCCACTGAACTTTGACCATCGGTATCACCTTGCTCCGAAGTCTGCGATCCGGCTCGATCAAGAATTCTAGCCGGCCGTTCAAACATAGGACACATCAGAATCAAACTGAACTTCTGAAGACTTCAATACATGAGACGGAAACATAGGCACATTAAATACGTCATGAATCTCAGACAATGACGTGGCAAAGACAAGCGGTAAGCCAAATTACCAATGCGCTGTAAGATCTCATACGGTCCAATGTACATCAGAGATAATTTCCCGCGCATTCCAAAAAGTACCACACCTCTGAAAGGTGAGATCTTCAAGAAGACCTTATTGCCCAATTGAAACTCCAACGGTCGTCGCCTTTTATTAGCATAGCCTGCCTGCCTATCCTGGGATGCTTTCATTTTCTGCCGGATCACTTTCACCTTTCTTCCATCTCCCGGATCAGTTCCGGTCCTCCGACTGATTTACGATCCAAATCGTCCCAGTACAACGGTGATCGACAATGCCGACCATACAATGCCGAAAGTGGAGCCATCTGAATGCTCGCCTGGTAGCTGTTGTTGTACGAGAATTCCACCAAGGCCACTGAATCCTGCCACGTAGAGTCAAACTCTAGCACACAAGCTCGCAACATATCCTCGAGCGCCTGTATAGTACGCTCGGTCTGGCCATCTGTTTGGGGATGGTATGTCGTGCTTGATAAGTGTCATTTTTGCACTTATATTTCGATGTTTTATAGTAGTATTTTAAGGTGATTCTTGAATTATATTACATTTTGTGGTATTAATTGACATGTTTTAGGAATTTACGTGGAATGAAGGAAATGAGCTGAAAACGATGAAATACGACGCAATAGAGCTAACACTTCGAAGCATTGACAAAAATCTTGAGGGAAGAAAATTTGGCATGGCTCGATCGATCGGAATACATGGTCGCCAACTTCAACGCCGATCGATCGCGAGTCGGGATTTTTGAGAAAAATAGCGGCAGCTAGAGTTTGACTTAAGTTAAGAACATCAGATTTTATTGGACATGTGATACAAAATTCACGTGCATCAACATATTGTTCAACAAGGAAACTCAAGTTAACAGATGGCAAGAAAGATTCAAGGAACATCAGCTTATTCTCATACCATCTCAACAAGAATTCACGTGCAGATTCATTATTCAAACAGATTGGAATTCACATGCAGCTCGTATCATTACAAGGAATGAAAAGAATGGTTTCTTTATTCAATAAGGGCTGAAACATGAGACCAATCAGCATGAAGAGACGTGCAACACCGTAAGATATACACATGCAGATTTTACTACTAGGAAAAAGATATGCTGAATATTTTATTAAAGTGGGATTGATTGGAGGAAAGGAAATAAAATATTGAGAGTTTGGGTTGATAAAGATTGACCAAGATTTTAGGAGGCATATATCATATTTTCGGAAGCAAACTCACGGAAAAGAAGAAAACGTCCCACACCATATAAACCCATACGCCTCTTTCCATCAAAAAAGAGATCGGACGTCTCTCTCACCCATAGCCACGATACACCTTTTCTTCATTCTCGACCAATCACCATCATCCCCTTTCTTTTCGAAATCCCTCCACTATCACACGCCTCTCCCCTCACTGAATTCCCATCCTCATGTATGTCCCCTTTCCTTCACTCACATTTTTTACCCATCACCATCTATCATCCTTCTAAACCTATGATTTTGGAACAACTCCAACAAGGCAATTAAAGTGACGATCGAGAAGGAAGCAAGAGAAGAAGCGAGGATCTACAACCGGAATCGACGCTGGGAGTTTATTCTTACTTTTAAACTTTAGTTTAGTTTTATTTTGATTATATCATGCTTGGATTGTTGCAAGACATGTTTGAGTATTGGTATTTATTTATGAGTATGACCTAAGTTTATTTATCGAGGCTAGGCGAACCTTTGTTATGAACCTATGATTTGATGATTGAATTCTTATAGTTCTTTGCGTATGTTTTATGTTCTTCATGCTTTTAGAGGATTGATCACCTTTGAATGATGTTAGTATCGTATTTGAGATCGAGAGATGATTTTATGATACGGAATTAATAACTCATACCATGGATTTCAGACCGAGATCGAGAGATGACGTCAAATACATGCGTGATAGCCATAGATATCTAGTAATTGAAAGCTAGGAGTTTTCATGGATCTTATGCAATATTGAGTTGTTAACCAAGTACACGAGAGTGACTTACTGCAATTTGATATTAGGTTTAATATAACTCGAGAGAGTATATTAGATAAATTTGGAGAACTCGTCACCTTAGAAATATTTGGATATTCAATCGAGAATTGTAGGGATTGCATTGGTGATCCGACGTCTTGATAATCTTTTCTAGCGGAATTTTCTCGTTTTCTTTTATTAACTTGGTTGGATTAGTAGTTAATTTTAATCAATTAGTTGTTTAATTAGTTAATTAATTTTCGTAGGTTAAATATAGTTAAAAGTGTCTTATTTGGTACTTACTTGTTAGTCCCTGTGGGTTCGACAATCCGTATTCTTCCTATCTATACTAAAACTTGACACCCTGCACTTGCGGTATAATCGCGATGCTTTGATATTTTATTGTTTAAATAAATCGCGATCAGTGCTCAACCTCACCTAAGTTCCCAAAGCCGACTGAAGACCTTCCCAATAGTGAGACGTAAACCGCGGGTCTTGATCAGACATAATAGAAACCGGGATCCCGTGCAACCTCACCACATCCCGAATGTACAACTGAGCCATCCTCAAGTACGTGAATGTCATGCTATATGGAATAAAGTGAGCCACCTTCGTCAGTCTGTCCACAATCACACAAATGGCGTCAGATCCCGAAGCCGTCATCGGCAAATGAGTCACAAAGTCCATGGATATGTGCTCCCATTTCCATTTAGGTATCTCCATGTTCTTCGATTCACCACCAGGCCTCTGCCTCTCTGCCTTCACCTATTGACAGATCAAGCATCTCTTAACAAATGCTACAACATCTCGTTTCATTCGCTTCCACCAGAATTGGTCACACAGATCCTTATACATTTTCCTCCCGCCTGGGTGGATACTAAATCTGCTGCTGTGAGCTCGCTGCAAGATTCCTTGGCGCAGCTCCAGCACACTTGGGACCACCCAATGGTTACCGAGCCTCAACGTACAGTCCTCTGCAATCCTGAATTTCGATGGTTGTCCTTGAAGGACCAATGCTAACCATCTACGTATCTCATCATCTGATTTCTGAGCCTTTCTGATATTCTCAAAAATGTCTGGCTCAGCTAATAATGTTGATACAAGTACTGGTGATGCAGATACATTAAAGTCATAACCCAACCGACAGTAGGAAGTCAACAAGGTTGACAAATGGGTGATATCCTCCGCTGTGCAGTTCACCTTCCGACTCAATGCGTCGGCTGTCAAGGTTAGCCTTCCGGGATGGTACTCTATCTCGCAATCATAGTCCTTTAGCAAGTCCATCCATCTCCTCTGCCTTGTGTTTAGCTCCGCCTGAGTAAATAAGAATTTCAGGATCTTGTGGTCCTTGTAGATGGTAAATGATGTACCATACAAATAATGCCGCCAAATCTTCAAGGCAAATACGATACCCGCCAATTCCAAATCATAAACTGGATACCTAGTCTCATGCGGCTTTAGTTGCCTCGAAGCATAAGCCACCACATGCTTATCTGGCATCAATACGCATCCCAAACCCTGTAGCGATGCATCAGTATAAAGAACGAACCTCTTGTTCTCCGTGGGAATCACCAACACGGGTGCAGTCGTCAACCGATGATTTAACTCTTGAAAGCTCTGCTCACAAGCCTCAGACCAATAAAATGGCACTCCCTTCTGAGTCAACTGCATCAATGGCTTGGCAATCTTAGAAAATCCCTTGACGAAGCGTCGATAGTACCCAGCTAAACCAAGAAAACTCCGAATCTTGGGCACAGAGGTAGGTGCAGACCATTTCATCACTGCCTCTACCTTCATGGGATCCACTAATATCCCATCTCTGGAGATGACATGACCCAGAAATACCACGCTGTCCAACCAGAATTCACACTTACTGAGCTTGGCAAATAACAGATTCTCCTGGAGAATCTGAAGCACGGTGCGCAAATGCCTCATGTGCTCCTCTTCGCTTCTAGAATAGACAAGAATGTCGTCAATAAATACTATGACAAACTGATCCAGATACGGCTGAAACACCTGATTCATCAGACTCATAAAGACAGCCGGGGCATTCGTCACTTCGAATGGCATAACCAAGAACTCGTAGTGCCCATACCGTGTCCGAAATGCTGTCTTCTGAACATCCTCCTCTCTAACCCGAATCTGATGGTAACCTGACCTCAAGTCAATCTTGCTATAAAGCTTCGTTTCCGGCAACTGATCAAACAAATCATCAATCCGAGGAAGAGGGTACTTGTTCTTTACCGTCGATTTATTCAACTGTCGGTAATCGATGCACAAGCGCATCGAACCATCATTCTTATTTACAAAGAAGATTGGTGCACACCAAGGACATATGTATCCCTTGTCAAGAAGTTCCTGCAACTGCACCTTCAGTTCCCTTAACTCCGCTGGTGCCATGTTATAAGGGGCACGAGAAATATCGGACGTCCCTGGTAATAGTTCAACCCCGAACTTGACTTTCCTACTTGGAGGAAAACGTGGAATCTCTTCCGGAAACACATCGGCAAATTCTACAACCATCGGTATCTCCTTGATTTTCCGCTCTTCCCTCTTTTCCGCAACATCAATGGCATAAATAAGATACCCATATGTCCACGTTCCAATAGTTGTGACATTTTGATAACCGATACCAACGAAATCTTCGGACGAGAACCACTTCCATAAAATATCCACTGAATCCTCTGATCAGATTGGAAGCAAACCGTTCTCTGTCGGCAATCAATCATTGCCTGATATCTGTTCAGTACATCGATGCCCACAATGCAATCAAAGTCAGTCATTCCCAGTACAATCAAATCAGCCTTCAAATAATTGCCCTCAAATAAATGAGGCAGACAGATAACATCCGATCAACAATCACATACTTCCCGGTGGGTGTAGAGACCTGTTGGGTTTTGGAAACCCGAATAATCTTGGTTTTGATGTTAACAAAACTTGTTATTGTGTTGCTAACATATTCATCAAGTGTGCAGTTCGTAGATGATATTTTACAGCTTGATGATGTGCTAAGAAATGCCCTTGAGTTTGGTTGCTGAAATGAGGACCAGCTGGAATACCAGTTGACCAGACCAGCCGGAGGACTAGCTGAAAGGACCACCTGGAGTACCAGCTGGGAGGACCAGCTGGAGTACCAGTTGACCAGACCAGCTGGGAGGACCAACTGGAGAGGACCAGCTGCAGGACCAGCTGGGAGGACCAGCTGGAGAGAACCAGCTGAAGGACCAACTGGAGGACCAGCTGGAGAGAACCAACTGGATGTGCAAACCAGCTGACAAGACCAACTGGTACCAGCAGACCTCAGACCAACTGGTACCAGCAGACCTTGACCAGCTGATGCGGTACCAGCAGACCTCAGACCAACTGGTACCAGCAGACCTCAGACCAACTGGTACCATCAGACCTTGACCAGCTGATGCGGTACCATCAGACCTCACACCAACTGGTACCAGCAGACCTCAGACCAACTGGTACCAGCAGACCCCAGGCCAGCTGATGCTGAACCAGCAGACCCCAGGCCAGCTGATGCTGAACCAGCAGACCTCAGACCAGCTGATCAGACCAGTTGACCAGACCAGCAGACTTCCAAAAATAGCCCAGAAGCAGAATATGACCGTTGCAATGTTTGAAAGCTTACCAAAATTGTCCCAAACGGTTATATTCTTGTATCTAACGTATATATCATTACTTGGGGCTATATATACATGATTTAGGAGCTCAATAACAGCTGATTGAAGATCAATCCAAGCCTTCCAAAGCAAACCCACTTGGGATTCAATTGAGGAACTTCAAAGACAAAAGCTGCTAAATAGAGAGCACTCCTCAAACCTTTGGCACCTCTTACCTTGCTGTATCAGATTCATTATGGAATCATTTGTGCCTTTGTATTCACTCTATTCATTGTATTTGAGAGCTAAAATAGAAGAGTGAATACCATTGTAACGGTTGATGATTCATCACAACCGATTGAGAGGTCTTTGTATGTGAGACATTAAAGAACATACATAGTTGAGTTGCTAGGAGTTCTAGTTGGATGGGGAATGCCCAACTGGACCGGGTTTGTACAAAGAGTTGTATAAATCAAAGTCTTCTAGTGTATCCTTCCATGAGATGGAAGAAGGGGAGACGTAGAAGCGTTGTGCTTCGAACTTCCAGAAGCAAATGCTTGTGCTATTTACCTTACTGCTTTTACATACTTTCTTGCATATCTTTAAAATGCCTTTCAAATGAGTAATCGGTTTTAGAGCGGGTTATGTCGAGTGTCTTCCGCTCGGTTTTGTAACCGAACTCGATATAATCTCTCGGTGCAATTATTTCAAGAACACGAGCTATTGAAGCTCAAGTTGGTTGAACTCGGGTGTGGAATGGCAACCCACCCCCGGAATCAATCCTAACAAGACCATAAGAGGCGTGGGCAACGGAGACGGGCACATATGATGTCTTTCCACAAAATCCGCAACACAAAGTAATGGGAGGCACATGTATCTATCAAAATAAAAGCGGGGTAGGTAAGTAAATAACACTTACCCGCAATCACTTCCTCTAGGGCTGCCACGACCCGCTCCCTTGTTAGTGCGTACACCTGTCCCTGAGGTGGTCCCGCTGTCTGTCCTCTCAATGGTCGAGGCACAATCGGTTGCCTCCGCTGTGCTGCCCTGTCCCAAACCATGCTCTGTTTACCCTGAGATCTGACTGTCCTCCATGGGTAGGACAATACCAAGCAATGTGGCCCATCTTGCCACAACTATAACATGCCAAGCAGTCACGCGTCGAGTGCGATCCTCCACAATAATCGCATCTCGTTTCCCCATCCAACTCGCTTGTGTTGGCCCCCGGTTGGTCGGTGCATTACCCCTTAGATCTCCCGACCTTCGATCATTAGATCGCTTCCCACTAAATTGGGAAGATGAAGAAGCCCCACGAGGCTTAAACTGTTCCCCTCATGGTCTCAGACTGTCAGATGTCGGCCTCTGAGATGGCACATATGGGGGTACAACATCCTTGTAAGCACTCACCACAATTTTCGCTAGTTCTTCTCTTATAAGTGTATCATCAAAGAACTAGGGTTATTAGAGAGAACCCTATCAAACAGTTTCGGCCTCAAGCCCTTTAGAAAATGCCTCATCTTGGCATGTCCATTGGTGGCAATATGAGGGACATACCTCAAGAGTGAAGAATATTGCAAGGCATAGTCTGAAACAGTCATGTTGCTATGCTTCAAGTTAGTGAACTCATCTTCCTTCAGTTGTCTCGCCGCTGCCAAGAAATATCGACTCAAAAATCGAGTCCTGAACAAACTCCAGTCCACCAATACCCCTTGGGCTCTCAACTCCATAACAGTTGTCTTCCACCACATGGATGATTTCTTAGCCAGTTGTAATTCCCCCCAGTCTTAACCAAGCAGTCTTGGCACAAGGTGCCGACACAAATATCTGCTCAATTCTCTCAAGCCATTCCTCCGCTTCTTCCCCGATCTCAGTTCCCTCAAATCGAGGTGGATGGAAGGTCAAGAACTGCGTCAGACTCAACGCCCCGGGCAGTAACATCTGTGTAATAGGTTCCACGCCCACAGCCGGTGGCGGTAGAGGATTAGTCTGTGCAATACTCGCATTTATACTCATTGCATCTCCCACCCCTTCATTGAGGTGTTCCAAGTCTCTGTCTGCCATGCTTTAATATAGTGGTTAACAATAATAACACAATTCATGTAATATACCGTTAGTTAACATGAATAACAATTCTCCAAGCATGTTAGTATCACACATATATATTCAAGTATGCACCACATGCATGAACATGCTCATAAGTGAACACATATTCAACTTGTTTACTAAGTCTACCATTCGCTCATCCCTGGTTCTCTAACCACTGCTCTGATACCACTAATGTAAGGCATCACTACCTTAAGTGTGGATTTAAGTGCATTAAGAGAGCTAAACATGGAATCATCGAAGTATAGGGGGTTAATGGTGATGCATCAAGATTAAGGATTTCAGTGCCAAATAAAACTTCCAAAAGGAATTAGTTACATTCCCACAAAATGAATGTAAAGGCTATAGATTTACTCTACCCTGTGTAGAAACTATACAAAAGAATCCATGTCCTGCTATATCAGTAGCACTCCGAACACAGCTCACTGCATCAATCATGTCCTTAGCCCTCCATGCCAACAGCTCCTACATGAACAACCCCAAATCATGAGCATATAATAAAGCATATTCACCATAATATGATTAAATGTATAAATGCATAAACCGTAATACAAAGCACTTCCTATATCCAATGCATTAAAACGCTCCCTTTTGGTTGTCCCTGTATCACAACTCATATTCATAATCATCAGATTATAATACAGTTCCATAAATGTCATGATATATATCCATTCCATCAATACCAATAACCAGTCATAGTCTTGTTATAACAATGTATTTTAATGTACATCGCTTTGTCATGACCGCGGCACTAATACCCATCGCTTCGACATATCAACGACATCGAATAACCTCGCTTTAATGTGACAGCGGCATTTACCATCGCTTCAACATATTAGCGGTAAATATTCTTTCCTCGCTATGATATGACGGCGGCAAGTATTCTCTCATCACTTCAAATGACAGCGGCAAAGCATTAAAATCATCACTCGAATATAGGTCTTCGAAGCAGGAAGCATCAGATTATCCACAGGGTGACAACATGTGAATTTGCAATCCCGATGGAATTCACGGGAAACCAAATCGAGATGCAGTTAATCCCCTACAGAGAAATCCATGAGATTAAAAACAAGGTCAAAAGAGAAGTTGCTAATACGCTCTCATGGATTCATATCGGATCCATTATAGTCATCATCAAGGCAACATTCAAGGAAGGAATTGATTCACCTTTCAACCTGACGATCTTTGACAAGAGAATCACGAACATCAAAGATTTTTGTTTGGGAGCAGTTGCAGGAAACATGTATGCGAGAAAGATGGCTTTTAACATCCATTCGGGGATTGAATTCAATTTGGGCGATCGAGACTTCAACAAGGTTCTCACTCTTCATCAATATTTTAAAAGAAGTGATTTGATGAAAGAAGGAAACATTCCTTACTCGACCACCTACAAGGTGTCATGCGCACTCTCGAATACTCATCATTCAGAGGTATTCTTGAGAAAGGAATTCATCGAAGTCCCTAGAATCTTCAAAGATTTCGCCAAAGCTATATTGCCAGACATTATTGACACTCCGACAATATGAGAGATTGATAAGAGAATACAAGATCAACCTGTTCTAAACAGAAGCAGGAGCCTTATGATCGAGCCAAGAAGGATGTCTTTCCAACATTGTCATGCCTCGATATGACGTATACATGTGTGATATGATTATGGTGTAATTATGATTAATTATAGTACGATGTAGACTCGGGTTCGGATTGAACCGAGCAGGAGTAAAGCCATTTGTGAATGAAACTTAGTTGGAATTAACAACATGAATATTTATATGTGAGAAATCAAAGAAGGTAAGTGCATAACATAGACATGTGCTAAATAGACTTAACATGGAAATACATCACATAGTTGGATGTGTCTTCTATTGGCCATGAATTTAAGGGGATTTGCATGTGAATTTGAATGTGGTGTGTATGTGAGTTAAATTTAATAGTGAATGTGAGTTATGTTGGAAGAGCTTATATTTTAAAGGAAAATCAGCTTGATAATCACATACTACACCATAAACACCTACAAATCTCTACCAAGCTCCTCTCTAGCTCCTTCCTTAAGTTTGCATCTTTTGGCTTGGATTTCACTTGGTAATCAAGCTAGAAAGTTGAGAAAAGTGACTTCATATCTTCTTGGTGAGAATTTCATAGCATATGATGTATATGTGCTTAGTTGATGGAAACTTGAAGCATGGTTACTATTCTTCTATGACTTGAATTGAAACTTGTTATCATGCAAAGAAATGATTGGAAATATGCTAGAAAGATGTTTATATGATGCTAGGTAATTTGGTGAGCAAAGTTTCATGGTTGGAATTGAGTTGAGAAGAAGAACCATGAGGATAAGCTCAAAATCGCCAAGTTCTCAAATGGTTCAGACCTCGGAGATCGATCGCGAACCCTATGGCGATCGATCGCCGAAGATAGAGCAAAAATAATGTGGTGAAAATATATGGCGATCGATCTGTGAAACTCAGGCGATCGATCACAAGGAAACATAACACTTTGGCGATCGATCGCGAGATAGTGACGATCGATCGCGCTGAAACAGAACATGTTGGCGATCGATTGGGGGAAAATGGCGATCGATCGCCAGGGTTTAAGTGTTTGAAAAATGTGAGATTTTTGTAGAATTTAATTTTGAAGCCTATTGTAACATGTTATATTGTTCATATTGTTGTAGCATCATCACAGGGGACGGGGCAACGAGGAGGTTAGACATTGACATCTAAATTATATTTTTTGCGTCGCAGAACATGTACGTTTTGACGTACGAGTATATGATATTGTTGTGATGATGATGTGAGCATGATATCATATGATTACTGACATCGTATGCATGTACATTCATGATATTTATATTGTTGAGATGGATGCCACGTTAGATGTGTAGTATATGCTTTGGCTGAGATCGGTGCCACGATAGATATGCCAGTGTTGGGCATATGCTTTGGCTGGGATTGTTGTCACGATAGGTATGCTACATATGCTTTGGCATGAGAGATATACGCCGGTTTGGGTATACGCTCAGCCTGTTATAACATGTGAGGACGGTACTATGATATGTGCTGCTAATATGAAGATGTGAAGAGGTTCCACTGACATATTGAGCTGAGAGAGACATATCATATTGGTCTGGTATAACAGGATGATGAATGAGACATGTCATGACATATTTGCATTTGATGAGCCATGATACAGGACAATCACATTTGATGTTTATAGTGCTTTATCGTTTATGTTTTTATTGATATCGCACTGGGATAGTTGTTTATCTATGCTCAAGTTGTGTGTTTGTTTCTGTAGGGACTAGGGACTCATAGACGTGGGAGGACGGGATTGTGAGTCTTATTCCGCTGCGAGTTGAACCACTGCTTAGGAGTTGTACGAGTCTAGGTTGTTTTACTCTACATACTGATGTATATTATGACAGGATTTGTGTAAGTATTGTAATAACCTACATAAGTAAACTCTTATCAGTGTATGTTTTACTTAATTCTTACTCACATATGTATAATGAACTGATACATAATGGATTAAGTAACGAGGACCCCACAAACATGATAGGTTAATCAGTAACTATCATAGGGAAAAATGAAAGGCCGTCTCGGGTAAGATCCAGAAAATATCTGATATCTTCAAAACAACAGGGGTTCTCAAGTGTCCAGAAGGATGGCGCAAAGTGCAAATAATTATCGACATTGTGGAAAAGAGCAATATCTTCCGCTGCGATGTACTTATATTATTTACCACAACCTATGATATCAAGGAAACCTAAAAATTGATGACGTTGATCTAACCATGGAAGGCACAACAGGCATGATCACAGAACAACTTATTCTTGGGATTGAGTTTCTCGAGGAACATAAACCTTGGGAAATTATAAGATGGAATGGAATTCATGGTGGAAGGAAAGCGATATAGGATCAGATGACCACCAGTCCATTATCCATATACATCTCCGTCGGGATGTTATATGCGAAGTATCAGGCAGAATATTTTGCAGCCTACATTGATTCCGGAGTTGGAATATGTACTGTCAGGCGTGATATCTTCCCCCAAGAAGTTGATGAAAAATTACCAGCCATTGCCGGAAGAGACTTTTCAAAGCGGATCCTTATCCTTAATGAAGTAGTCCAGGGAGCAAAAATAATAATCGGAGGAGCAGGCGGTACCTCATGGTACAAAGTCAAGACTCCACCTATTTATCTTCATGATGCATCTGCTGATATGCTGCTAGAAAACAATTTCCTACAGACATTCAAGCGCTTCAGTCAGGAGAACGAAACAATGAGACTTATTTTCACAACCATTTGTGATCATAAGATCATTGTGCAGCGACTACAGGAGGAGTGTCACCAAAAATTCCCCATTAGTTTTTGAAGCAAGCGTGGTTGTTGGGTTTTAGGAACCCGAATAATCTTGGTTTTGATGTTAACAAAACTTGTTATTGTGTTGCTAACATATTTCATCAAGTGTGCAGTTCATAGATCATAACTTAAGAGCTTGATGAATTACAAAGAAGTAGCTTGAAAATATCAAGCTGGACCAAGTCTGAAATCCTGGCAGAGCGGATTGTTTTTATCATATCTCATAGCTCGGATATCGAAATGGCATGATTCTAAAGGGGTTGAACAGCCAACTCAAAATACTAAAAGTCATATCTCACAACAGATCGGCTAGTTCGAATGTTATCAATGAGAAAAGACGCCTGCAAGATCGAGCTGTACCGCAAAGAAACAACAAGCTGTTTCAGCAAGCGACTGTCAGTCTGTTGGCCATAACTCTCAGCTCGCTTATCGGAACGAGACGATTCAGTATGGATTGGAAAGCTAAGACAAATATATACAAGTCATCGTTGTAAGTGAAAGACTGAATCGGACGTTAAGATGTCCAAAAGGCTTCTGCCAGTCACGCCATGTGATGCCTGTAAGATCGAGTTGTTTCAGCAAGCAACTGTCAGTCTGTTGGGCATAACTCTTAGCTCGCTTATCGTGACGGAACGATTCAGTATGGGTTGGAAATATAAGACAAAGATCTACAAGTCATCTTTGGAAGTCAAAGACTAAATCGGACGTTAAGATGTCCAAAAAGCTTCTGTAACTCACGACATGTGCTGCTGCATCCAGCAAACAGACAGCAGGAGCATCGCCTCGTATTTCAAGCATAACTCTCTCATACGAACTTGAAATCGAGCGATTCTTAATTCCGTGGAAAGCTAAGAGAAAGGGCTACAACTTTCATTTAGATCACTTTGCCCAGAAAGCAAAGAATCAAGAGCTACAAGCAACAGATCAGAAGAGTAAGTTTATCAATCTGATTTGTATCAAGCTGATTGTCCAGACTGATCCGGCCAGACTGATCTGCCTAGACTGATCCAGACCAGACTGAGCTATCCAGACCAGACTGACTTGTCCAGACCAGATCAGCAGACCAGACATGCTAAACAGACCAGCAGACCAGACCAGTCCGGTCCGAAATACAAAGAGCCCTAGAAACCAGAATATGACCATTGCAAGCTTGGGAATGGCACAAAACCTTTTCCAACGGGCATATTCTTGTGTCTAACGTATATATCATTACTTGGGGATATATATACATGATTTGGGAGCTCAATAACAGCTGATTGAAGATCAATCCAAGCCTTCCAAAACCAACCCACTTGGGATTCAATTGGGGAACTTCAAAGACAAAAGTTGTTAAATGAAGAGCACTCCCCAAACCTTTGGCACCACTTACCTTGTTGTATCAGATTCATTATGGAATCATTTGTGCCTTTGTATTCACTCTATTCATTGTATTTGTGAGCTAAAATAGAAGTGTGAATACCATTGTAACGGTTGATGATTTATCACAACCGATGAGAGGTCTTTGTATGTGAGACATTAAAGAACATACATAGTTGAGTTGCTAAGAGTTCTAGTTGGATGAGGAATTCCCAACTGGATCGGGTTTTTACAACGGGATTGTATAAATCAAAGTCTTCTAGTGGAATCCTTCCATTAGGTGGAAGAAGGGGAGACGTAGAAGGATTACACCACCTTCGAACTTCCATAAACAAATGCTTGTTTATTTATTTTAATTGCATATCTTTAAAATGCCTTTCAAATGTTTAATCGGTTTTAGAGCGGGTTATGTCAAGTGTCTTCCGCTCAATTTTGTAATCGAACTCGATATAATCTCTCGGTGCATCATTTCAAGAACACGAGCTATTGAAGCTCAAGTTGGTTGAACTCAGGTGTGGAATGGCAACCCACCCCCGGAATCGATCCTGACAGTGGTGATGAAGGAAAACTTCGATATCCTAAGATGAAGGATCATCGGAAATTAAGAGAAGCAATCCTTCAGTTCCGACAACAAGGTTCTAATAAAAAGGATTCTCAAACTTTTGACTGGGTTAATATTATGTCTTTTAGAGAACATGATGAGGAAGAAGTTAGTCCAGAAACCCTGTTGCTACTAAAAAATGCATTACGAGATAAAGTTCCACAACCTGAAGCTACCATCGAAGAGCAAATTACTCTAGAGGATGTTCAGAGGAAGATTCAAAGGAACTACAACGAGGATCCACTGGCATAGTGGAATAAGAATGAGCTCAAAGCTACTTTAAAGGTGAAAGCCGGAATAGAAAATGAGTTCGTGAGATTCAGATCAATCCCCATGAATATGGAAGATCGGATGGATATGCAGATAATACTTAAGGAACATCTTGACTTTAAGTTAATCTCTGCAGGAGTTTCTCCATATAGTAGTCCATGATTTCTTGTTCGAAATCATAGAGAAATTAAAAGAGGAAAACCAAGATTAGTGATCAACTACAAAGGAATCAACGACATCTTGGATTTCGATGAATACTTTATCCCAAGTAGAGAACATTTGGTAAACATCATCAAGAATGCCAAAGTGTTTTCCAAGAATGATTGTAAATCTGGATTTTACCAAACTAAGGTGGAGGAAGCAAGCAGAAAATTCATAGCATTCTCCACACCACAAGGACATTATATCTGGAATGTCATGCCAATGAGATTGGCAAACGCTCCCCAGATATTCCAAAGTAAGATGGATAATCTTTTCAAAGATTACTTCAACTTTATGTTCGTGTACATTGCGGCATCCTTATTGCGTCAAGAAACCTGAAAGAACATCTTAAACATTTGGAAATCTTTTCAGATGTTTGTAACAAGGAATGACTAGTGCTCTCCGAAAGGAAGGCAGTTGTTGCTACAAGACAGATCGAATTCCTTGGAATTGAGATCGAGGAATCTGGAATCATTCTACAGTGCTCTCCGAAAGGATTATCCGGATGACCACAAGGATTTAAAACAAATTCCAAGTTTTTTGGGAGTTGTTAATTTTGCTGGGATGTTCATCAATAACTAGCAAATCCCAGGAATGTGTTCAGTCCATTACTCAAAAAAGATGTAAAGTTCAAATGGACAGAAGATCACAGACAAGCTGTCAAACAACTTAAAGAAGTTTGCAGGCAACTACCAAAGCTTGCAATTCAAAACGATGAGGATGAACTTATATTATACACAAATGCCAGTGATCATTGGTGGGCTGCAGTTCTTATGAAGCCACACCAAATGGAGAAGTGCGATGCAGATATTGCAGCGGTCTATTTGACAGCAGCGAAGTTATTAGATGGCACATCAACGAGAAGGAATTCTTCACAGTTTGAAAGGCTATTAAGAAATTGCCACTTTTTCTACTAGCGAAGAAATTTATCTTGAAAATAGATGAAACGAGTGTGAAGGCCTTTTTAAAAACTAAAATTGATTCAAAACTAGAAAAGACTAGACTTGTAAGATGGCAAACTGACATGCCAATATTATGATTACGATATTGTCATTGTGAAATCTGATAAAAACATTCTTGCAGATTTCTTAACAAGAGATGGAAGGAGTGAAGCCAATTCCATCATAACGAGATAAAATCACCTCAGAAAAAATCTGAAGAAGCTAGACAAGCAGATCAACGACCTTGTACAGGAAATGGATCTCACGAAGGTCCAACAGGCTATGAAGGCTATCATGCAGGCTCGCACATGTTTATGTGATAGTCTTTATATTCCCCTCCGACGGGATGCTTCGGGGGTAAAGCTAAAGTCGTGTTTCAGATAGCCGAGCTCATCAACCGGTGTGGGGGATTCAAGTACCACCACTACGAGTCCTAGTATTGATCCTTTTGGGGAAGATACATAAGGAAAATTTGATTTCCAGGTATCAAGGATATCTGAAGAATCAAGCCAACCCAGCACCTCAGGGGTTAAAGAGTGAGAGATTAATCATTGGCCAACGGCGGGCAAGTCTAAGGTTAATACTAACGAGATTAAAGTTCCCCAAACTCCCCCTTTGCAAAAATATCAAAAAACATAGGAGAAGCTCTATACAAGAGTGGGTGTAATTCCTGGAAGAATAACTACAGCTTGGTCAGAAAAATACCCAAGAATGTGGATGCATCCTGGTGTCAAACCAGAAAGTGTTCGCGAATGGTTTGATTTTGGCTGCCTAGCCTCAGTCTTTACCACACTACCAAGTTTTTCAGAAATCATGAAATTACCGAAATGGATCTACGAAGGGGCGTATGACTCATGGCAAAACACTCGGATGAGGAGATGTTCTGGAGCTAAAATTCTTAACTACAGCCCCATAAATTACAGGAAAAGGCCTTCATCCCAGCTTCCATTTCATAAAGCTACAAAGGCCTAACTGAAGGCGATGGACCAAATAAAGCCACCGTCCGAAGGAATAACACTAGTTCCCCCGCTCACAGAAAACGACATCACCACCAGACGAGCATGGGGATTATGGGTCTGTATCACCGAGATGGACAAAGTCAAGTATCCGTTCAATTTTTTCCAAAAAACAGCGAACGGATCATTCATGGTTAACTCTATGACAGGCCATACTACGAAATTTGCCGAGGAGATCTTTGAAAAGAAGAGGCAAATATTGTGGGACAACAAGATTCCGGCAACAAAAGAAACCTGCTGGAAGTTCTGCAACATGGCTCGTGTTGGAAGATGACGGGATTACATCTGCCCGAGTTGCCCAGGGCAGAAAAAACCACTGTTCAGGAAAGGATTCCCTGTCAAGAGGGATCAGAAAACAGACAACAAAACAGGACCATGCAAACGCGAAAGATTCCCACGCGGACTGCAAATGCCAAATTTCCAGGGACCACAAGGAGACAAGAGTCATGTGACTCTGACGAGGACCACTACCATTATCAAAAGAAAACAAAATGGTAGAACAGCCTCTTCGGCCGAAAGTCAAAGGGACCACAAGATACCAAACAAGAGAGAAGACGCATGCAATGACGTCTGATTATAAACAAGATTTGAAGTCTGGATTTCACATCCACATCCAGACTTCTATAAATAACAAGGCATTCAGGAAGCTAAAGACATAAAATATTCTCCATAGTTTTCCGAGAATAAAAATTAGAGTCTCCAAGCTTTGTAATAGTTCAAATTTCATAGCTTGATAATATTTTCTTTCTTTGATAATCGTTTGTAATATTGTTCTGTTTGATTTTAGTTTATGTGTTCTTGAGTCAAACCTCATCTTTATGAGAGGCTAAACAAGTCCGTCTCCTCCCAAAAGGAGACGTTTTAATGTAATAGATATTATAGGTATTCCAGAATAAAATATAGACTGTTGCCCATCTATCTCCCAGATTTCTTTAAATCTTTCTTATATCTCGATTATACCTTACGCCATAAGGTAGGAAACGAATTAGGGTTGTGCTGTGCGGTTTCTGAAGGAGTCGGATAACTTGCAGATTAACCTCGCCTGAGAGGCTGAGGTTGGATGGTGAGGAGACATTCGTAAAATCATCTGAGGGCAGTAATTTTCCGACTGGCGGCGTTGCAATCTACTTCACCCGGTGCCGTTATGGTCAAAATTGTATATTTCAGTTTGTTAAAAATTTATTGTAATATTGAAGCATGGGGCATTTTATATATTTTTAACATGATCTTTAAATCGGGTTTTGAATTATAATTAGAAGAATGATTATATGAACTGTGAGTCCGTTGCAAATGTATGCTCTTGGGTTCATCCCGAGATAATAGAAACTGAAGGATCTCATGTTCATAAAATGATATTATTTGGTGAATATTAGGATAAAGAAGATGATAAACAGTATATTGAGGCATATTTGTTTTTAAACAATTTCCTAGGGTTAAGAAGGAAATTTATTAAGAGTGGTTGGACCACGTGGACCACTTGGACCATGAGGTTATTATTGTGATTTCAACCAAGAATGGACCTGATTGAACTAAGATTTTTTAACTGAACTATGATGAATTATGTTTCAGGAAACGATATCGGCCCACAATTTTCTTTTTTTAAAAATATAAAATAAATTGTTTCGTATTGAGAAATTGAAAGGGAGGAATGTATTCTTGTATATGTCAGGTGGACAGGCTCACAATCTTATATTTTGATAATTGTCTAATTTATTCAATTAATCTAATGATGATATTCCTTACGCTGTCACTTACTTATTTCTGCAGCGTGATGAAAACGGTGTTGACTCATTTATTCGTCACTTTATTTAAATTTTTTATTTATATACTTGGTCATGAGATATCGATAAACATCAAATATCGATATCTATGTTCTGTTATCTAAAAAATGGATAGATTGACAGTGACATTAACCACAGAATTCACGCGAGCTGATTGAAATGAAGAAAGGCCACCGTAGTTCTATGCGATCGTAATATCCCGTCGAATTCAAGGGAAAGCTTTATAGAATCGTCATTAGACCTGCAATGTTATATGTGACGGAATGCTGGGCTTTCAAGAGTAATCACATCTAAAAGATAAGTGTGCTAGAGATGCATATGCTTCGTTGGATGTGCGATAAGATCAAAAGAGATAAAGTAATGAACGAAGATATTCGAGTTGGAGTTGGTATGACTTGTATAGAAGATATGATGCAAGAAAGTCGTTTACGTTGGTTTGGTCACGTACGACGTAGGCCCAACAATACACATGTGAGTCGAGAGGAGTCCATGGATTCGACCATTTCACGAGAGCGAGATGCGACCGAAAAAGACATGACTCGAAGTTATATGCAAAGACTTGGAGTTCATGGGGGTTAAAGAGGATATTCTAACCGATAGAATCACTTGGGAGAAGATTGACGCACGTGTCCGATCTGACTTGATTCTCTCTATTTTCATGTAGCCTATCTCGATTTGTTGAGATTAAATGATTAATTGTTGTTCTTTAATTTTATGCTTGAACATAATATTTCTCACAAAATATACTAGATAATTATTTTGTCCATTGGCAAAATTCATCTTCTATTTCTAATATTTCACTTTATTCCGACTACATTATCATTAAATATTCCTTAAAATTGGATTTTGATAAATTTTTCAATTTTATATATAAAAAATATGTATCTAATATCTTTGTTCACTCGAACATTTGATGATATTCTAACGCGAGAAAATTAAGAACGAGGGGCTCCGCTCGGCTGTGACGCATAATCGTCAACACAACGTCTGATTTCTCACCGTCCAATCATCTGCGGGGATTCTGCATTTGAATTGACGGTCTAGATAAGCTCCTTAAGTGGGACCCAATGAGTGACGTTTCGGGCTTTATTAGCTCCATTGGGGGGCCCATTCCTAGGACTCGCGTTGCGTTACGCTTTGCCACGTGGCGAATTGCTTTTCTGACCTTCAAAGATTTGTTTAATCTGATGAAAAAATATTCATGTTTCTTTTCTTTCTTGGTTTTAACACAATTTTTCAGGAAGATCCCCCCCCCCCCTTTCAGATGAGATCTTGGTTGTGTTTATTGTAATTAGTCGGGTTGGGTTGCAATTTATAGTTAGTTGTACTTTGTATTGATTAGTTAGTGTATTTATAGCAGTTGATATATCTTTGTGATGTTGGTTTGAGCTTTCATTGTATTGATCTTATATTGTCGTTGACTTGTAATTGTAATAATTTCTAATTGTTAAAAAAAGCAAAAAAATTCTAAAATTATTAAAATTTCTGAGATGTTATAAAATGAGAAATAAAAGAAATGTGATTTTTCAATCGAGTTTTTTTTTTTTTTTTGAGGATTCTAATTCTGAAATATTTATGTGTAGGTGGAAAAATATATGTTTATCGGTAAGGGAATTAATTACAAAAAAAGGATATACGAGGTTTTAGTTAAAGATTTTTTTTATAAAAAAAATGGACTAGGTTTTACCTCATTGATTTTTGTGGTATTAAATGTAAAATACAGTGAAGTTGTAGCTTATTAACTTTTTAGAAGAAGAGTAAAGTGTAATCTACGCCCTTGTAAAATTAGAAAGGTGGAATTTAGCACCCTTTAAATAAATAAGGGAATAAAACATTCATACTTCCAAAAATAAAGTAATTTACCCTCTCTAAAAACTAAAAAAAAAAAACAATTTACCTCATTGTAAATAAATAAGGGCAAAAAAACTTCAATTTAATTTCGAAAATAAAACAATTTACCCCATGTAAAACTAAAAAAAGGAGCAATTTATCCCATGTGAATAAATAAGGGTAAAAAATCTCTCTATATTTTCGAAATAAAGCAATTTACTCCATATAAAGCAATTTCGATAACTTTGAATGATGATTATCCCTACTCATATATAAAAATAATAATATGCTACCTCGAGGACAAACTATAATTACAAATATTTTTTTATGAGGGACTCTGATATCATAAATTAATAGATGACACTATATCGTAAAATCATAATTTTAGGATAAAAATTTAGATAAAAAATAAATAAATGATAACAAAGAGAGACTTAAAATGTGAAATCAAGAACTAAAATACACGTAAATTATATGATTGTGATGGTAGTTCTATCTCCCATAAAGGGTAAATCGCTTTATTTTCGTTAATATATAGATATTTTTTACCCTTATTTATTAACAGGGTAAATTGCTACCTTTTAGTTTTACGGGTATATTCACCGGAAGGAGGTGAGTCGTTCTGGTTTTATTTGGAGATAGATTACATTTTGCCCTTGGAATCGTGTAGCCCATTCAATGGACACAATAATCTTTACACAATTTACATGATATTGGAATAGTATAGTACATCCAATAAATTTTAAAATAAAAAATGGAATAAAAAATTATGGGGTCAAAATATAATTTTAGGGAGGAAATATAATTTTTGAGGGGCAAACTGCAATTTGAGGGGGATAAAATTTAATTAAATAAAACTTAGGTACTAAACAAACACACACATATATATATATATATATATATATATATATATATATATATATATATATATTGTAAGGGTGACACTTGCCCTCCTTATCTAAGATTATATCCGTCCCTGCATATAAGTATATACCAGTATGGCAAGCTCACAAATAAAAAAAAAATTAGGTTTCTCGTTATATATATATATATATATATATATATATATATATATATATATACTAGTTTTTATTGGCACCGCCCAAAGCGTGGTGTCAGGTACAACATGTTGGTCAATTTTTTTCGTAATTTGATCGAAATAGCATTTTAAATGACTGACTTTAACAAACCTTTTTTTAAAAAATGAACATGCTACTGTAATTGAATGGAAAAAAAAAAAACCAAAGGACTAACTTTTTTATAAAAAAAATGATGCACATCTTACTATAACTGAAAAAATAACATTTGAATTTGTGCGCATCAACAACCGATTAAGATATATTTTTTCCTAGTCGGTTTAGGCCAAACCTGCGCATCAACATAAAAAACTAAAACGATCTTGCTACTGTAATTGAATAGAAAAAAAAAAACCAGGACTCACTCTATTTTTTTTTTAAATGATGCACATCTTACTATAAACTGAAAAACTTCCATTTGAAGTTGCGCCAATCAATAACCGATTAAGATATATTTTTCCAGTCGATTTAGGCCAAATCTGCGCATCAATAAAAAAAAATTATCTGACAAAAAAAAATTTGAACAAAAAAATAAAAATAATTTCTGAAAAAATAAATTTTGCGATAAATGGTAATTTACCATTCGTTAGAATAGTAATGAATAGTAAATATCTTTCATATATATATATATATATAATTAAAAAATAATTAAAATTTTATATATCATTGTTATAAAAGTATAAATATGGCCCATACTAAATTCATTGTAAAATCACTCAAAGACCTATTTTGCTCCAAATACCTAAGCTTTGCTCCGTCTAATAAACATGTGTAAGATCTATAAACACATAATACATCTATATACGAATACACATATGTAGATGCATACACATAAACATGCATATACATACATATAATAACAAGACATTGGTTTTATGATTGTCATCTATTTCTCGATCTAATAGGTCCTGGGTTCGAGTTTTCCCCCTCCCCTAAAAAAACATGCATATACATACGTGTATCTATACAAAAGCTCACAGACACACACATATACACACAAACATTTAATCCATTTGGAGTAAAATATTTTCAAATGGAGAAAACTGGTCCTTGCTTTATTTCCCACTACCTTCGGACACTTAATATAGCAAGCAAGCAAGCAAACATAAGCAACCGCCAAACACAAACCCTTCAAGTACCTTTCTTGCTTTAAAGCCTTTCTTTCTCTTCTCAATAGTTCCTCTCTTTCTCCCCTTTTTTCTTCATCCTCTAATGCTATGGATACTAGTGCTCAGTGGCCACAGGTAAAGTTAACACAGACATCTTTAATTTTCCTTTCTTCGATGATATTATTACAACTTTTTTCTTCTTTCTAGGGTACCTGGGAATTGAAATTTCTTTGTTTCTTGTTACTTTCTTGATGACCATTTTAATTTAAAGGTGTAAGAGTCAATTTGATCTAACAAACCCCACTTATACATAATCAGTCTTTTGATTTGAATTTTTATCTTTGCTACCAAATGTTTTCATCTGTATGGAAAGTAGTGCTTCCTTACTTACATTCTCTTTTCTTTTTCCCTTCTCTTTTTCTCTTTTTTCACACCTTATATTATCTGAAAAAGCATTTGATCTGAACAAGGTGGTTTACTTTGTTTGATGTATGATATATATCTTTTGCTTGCTTTAGGGTTAATAATAAATCTCTAGATTTTTCATACAAAAGATTCATTGATTCTCTAGTTCTTTTGACCAAATCATGCGCTGATGTGTTGTTTTCTCGACTCCCTTTTCTCTTTTCATGCCAATTTATTGTATATTTCAAGGGAATTGAAGTTTTGAATCCACAAGTTGATCAGAAGAAGCCAAGGCCTCAAAAGGAACAAGCTTTAAACTGCCCTAGATGCAGTTCTACAAACACAAAGTTTTGTTATTACAACAATTACAGTCTCTCTCAGCCAAGGTACTTTTGCAAGACTTGTAGAAGGTATTGGACTGAAGGTGGGACCTTAAGAAATGTTCCAGTTGGTGGAGTATCAAGAAAAACTAAAACATCTTCTACTGTGCTTCCTTCAGTAAATTCTTCAAAGAAATTAGTGGTCCCGAGCCCACCAAAATTTTCACCTCAAAACCCCAAGATCCACGAGGGCCAGGACTTAAATTTAGCTTACAATCCATCACACTATCGTGGATTTCCTGAATTTGTTCCTTTTCCATTCGGAAGTGATACAAAAAATCTTGACTCTCAAAACCCTAATAATCCTTCTTCAAATCCTTCTTATTTTCCACTTATGGAGCTTCTCAAGACAGGAATCAGCTCAAGGGGAACACAAAGTTCTTTTATGACAGATATCCCACCAGTATCTGATAATTCTAACTCTGTTTTTTCATCTGGTAATAATTTTCCTGTGCATGGATTCAAATCAAGCTTGAGTTTTTCATTAGATCATGGAGTTGATAGTCAAAATGGATACGGCAATCTACAAGATCATACAAACTCATCAAGGATACTGTTTCCTTTTGAAGAATTGAAGCCTGTTCCAACAAATGAACAATTTGAGCAAGATAGAGATAGAGGGCAAGGGGAATCGAATGGATATTGGAATGGAATGCTTGCAGAAGGATCTTGGTGAAAAACATAAAACATACATAGTAGTACTCTTATGAAAAAATGATTGGATCATGGGAACAGTTAACCTATAATTCGGGTGATTTATTTTGTGCATTGTGTTTCTTTTTCGTTTGTTTCTTCTATCTTTTTCTCTCTCTCTTGGATTTGCGACTGATTACATTTGTTTTAATTTGGTATTGACAGTAAGACATCAGAACTAACATTTAGGTTTTCCATATGTTGAAATACATAGTTGGTTGCCATCATTAAGAGACTATAAGTGTACCGTGAGATGAGTCGAGAAAAAGATTACTCTAAGAATGATCATTTCATGGTTATTGAGAACAAATTAAATCAGATCATTCTATTTCTCAATCTTTTTTTACTTGCTTCTTAGTCCGGCTAGGGCTTGTTCTTGCTTTAGTTTTCTAGTTTACCTATGAATGAAAAAGAGCTAATGGAATTCTTAGTATTTAATTATTAAATTTCCCACTTGCTTTTTTGTATTTGCCCCTTAAGAGTCGTGAAATTTTTTGATGTTATCCGTGGATAGTGCTCTGATGCATCAAATTAAAGGTTTGATCTATCGTCGGGCCAACATCAAACTAACCGCGTAAGTGCTATACATGCATGGACTTTTTCTTTAATAATAATTTTTTATGTAAGGGGAGGGGCAAATAATTGTATAAGCCTTTACCAGTCAAGCTAGGCTTGGAGACTCAACTTTTTTTTTACTCTTTAATTGAAAGCTTAACTTTAAATTATTTTGCATTAATTGTTCGAACTTCGGAATAGTGCATTTTATTTTATCTTTTTTGCATATATTTAATGAGCTCGGTGATTGAATGGTCCTTGGGTAATCAATTTCTTTTGATGATGATGATTATGTCTCAAAGAAATATTTGTAGTAGTTCAATAAAGATCTTTTTAAAAGAAAATGTTGAAGCTAGGACGACTTGGTTTAATTTATTGGAGTTATAATTAAGTGATTGAGTGGGATTGATAAAATTAATATAATTCGAAGACGATATGCTCTAGGGTTATTTATTAAAATAATCTATTTTAAAAAAAATATTTAACAAAATAACATAAAATGTAAAAACTTAATAAAATAACCCAAAACATCAATTATGTTTGACGTTTTCAAGGGAAGACGCCAACTCGATTGACGGAACCAACTTGGTTGTCGTGTCTAAAATACTTAATAAAATAACCCAAAACACCAATTAGGTTGACGTCTTCAAGGGAAGACGCCAACTTAGTTGACGGAACCAACTTGGTTGGTGTGTCCAAAGACACGCCGTTGGCCAACTTTCCAAAGTTGGCCACGCCAACTTTTGTTTTTGTTTTTCTTTTTTTTAAAAATTCAACCATTTGTTTTTTTTTAAAAAAAATTTAAAATACAATGCATAAAATATAGAAAGCAATTATCACTTCTGCACAGTGATTAAATGTTCACTTACTGCAAAAGTAAGAAACTCCTTACCAATGTAGAAGCACTTTCATCTGCAAAAGTTCATCTCAAGTTTCTTAACATATTGAGTTGTGCATGAGTGTACCCTATGAACTGTCATTTTCTAAATCAACACTAGTAAATAGCAAACAACATATGTGATATATATTATACCTTCAAGAAAATGACACATTCTTATTTTTTTTCATGAATTATTTGGGGCTTAGTTACTTAAAAAAATCACAACAATACAACAGTTATAATTTTTTAAAAATTATATTTAAGTAAATCAAAATCAAATTGCGTTTCTTGGTAAATTTAGAAAAAACTTATGCCAATGTTTTGGAGTTGATGCATGAGTAGCAATCTTTCTGGAGTCACCCAGCGGGCCTAGTGCGGGGAAATATTTGTATGAACTTGGTTTGCGCACAACTCATAAATCAACTCAATATGATTAGTAGAGCTATCTAGAAGATGATAGAGTCATAGATTTTGGGCACGCCAACCAAGTTGGCGTGACCAACTTTCCAAGTTGGTTCCGCCAACTGAGTTGGCGTCTTCCCCTGAAGACGCCAACCCAGTTGGCATTTTGGTGGTATTTTGGGTTACTTTATTAAGTTTTTATATTTAGGTTATTTTGTTAAATATTTTTAAAAAATGGATTATTTTAATAAATAACCCATATGCTTTATGATCTTCCAACAAAACAATATTATATGATTGCTATTAGTAATAGTTTTTTGGAGAGAAAATACACTAAAAATATGGCTAGGTTCAGCGGAGAACGTACGTGTTGGATTGGGGCAGCTGTCCCCCTCAATTTTTTTTTATCTTAAGAAATTTGTATTTTACCCCCTCTAAAAAAGTGTTGTCCTCTATTTTTTATGCTATTAATTTTTATCCGTATAAACAAAAGTTTAGTTTCACCACTTGCTAGGTTAATTGTAGTATGTCATGCTTTTTATGCTTAGCCACTAGCTATTAATTATCAATAAACATATTTTTGTTTTAAATTAATGTTCTTCCAACCATTAAAGCACATTGAAAGACTTAAAGTAGGGTTTATCAAAATAAAAAATAAAAAATTTAAACTAGTTTGTGGCCATTGTTTCGTCACTTTACATAGATCACATGGTAGAACACTTGAGTATGGTGGTCTAATGAAAAAGAATGCTAGTGGGCAAGTTATGTTTCCTTTTATGTGGAAAGTGTTCATTAAAAAAAAGAAAAAGTAAATCACACACTTCGTATTGTTCCAACTTTAAGATCTATATATACTGATACAAAATCAATTGCTTTTATCATTTAGTTATTTAATTGGCCATAATCGATACCAAAACATGGCATTTAAGTAATCGCATGTGCCCCAATCTAGCCTTAAGGTTGAGGGGGAACAAAATTGTAGGGTTTTTTTTTTTGGACAAAAATATAGCTTTTTAGTTTTTTTGAGATATATATATATATATATATATATATAAATATATATAATGTTTTGGAGGGGGGAGCTGTCCCCTCCGATATAAATACATTCACTATGCACACGTGTATATATGGTAACCAGGGCATATAAACTATCTCCTTAAGATCGCTATGAAGAAATGCATTTTGAACGTCCAAAGTTAGAGGATTATTTTAATAGTTTATTAGGCAATACATGTATATGTCATATAAAAAATCAATGATCTTTTTACTTATATGCTTGTTGTTTCCTATAGTATTTGATTATTTTGTTTTTTATATATAGTTTGATTATTTTGAGTCAATCTAAGTGATGTAATGCAAAATATGAGTAATTTGATATTTACTTGTCGGCATATATATCTTAGGACAATATATGAAATGGATACGTGACATAGATTGTTTTGAGCACCACGGGTGACGACTTAAAATGCACTAAATGTGACGAATTTAAAATCACTAAAATGGTTGACAAATTGAAAGGTTTGAATAATTTTCTCAAGATCAAATAAGAACAAATGTTTTTATTCATGAGTCATGGCCAATATACATACATTAGGTCTAAAAATATCCAACCCCTTCCCTTAATCCGCACATCTAGAAGGTTCGTGCATCGAGTTTGCACTTTTAGTAATAGGCCAATATAGTACATGAAAAAACTAGTTGCATATATGCTCGATAATATGATAATCTTAGTAGTATATGGACATCACTAAATTTCTAGTTCAAGGAAAATATGTTTAAATCATATTAACTTTGTTTATAAACAACATACCTTTCTTTTTTCTTTTTCTTTTTTATATATTTTTGGTAGATGGATCGGCTAAATATTTTTCCACATACTACGTAACTCGACTCCAAAGTGGATGTGAGCTCTTACTAGATGGACTAAGCTCAATAGCTCACAACACACCTTTTCAAAATACTTTAAATGCTCGTTTTGTAATCAGAATTCTTAGTTTATATCTCCATGTCGCGCCAAGAAAACTAAAGATCAAGTTGCACAAACCAATTCGTGATCCAAGTCGGGGTGGGTTAATTAACTGCTTCAACGAGGACAGTTAGTTTTCCAAGAAAGAAACATTAGCCTTAAGTGACTACAAATTTTACAAAGAAAATTCATGCCACTTACGTGGTGTGTACAAGAATAGACCCCATTGACATACGAGTTTCCTACATGAAATTGAACATGCAAATCCCATTAACTTGAGATTTTGTTTTTCCATTCTTTTTTTAAAAAAATATCATTAATATAATCCTTTGCATATCATTACAATATATAGATGCAGTGTGCACCACAACCTAACTTGACTTGGCAATACCGCAATCGCAAAATTTTAGTATTTTAATATATTTTTTTATGTTTAATAGGTGCCCACAAACATTCCCTCCGACAAGCGTGCTGAAGAATTATCCACCAACTCAAAAAAACAATAATTGTATAAATAATTTTCTCTTACATAAAGATTGCAATTGACGCTGGAAAAAATTTACCAGCTCCCATTTTAACAATATATGGACAAAATTCTATTTATATAACATTTGGTGGTCTGCTACCACTTTTGTTTGAATTAATCGATAGCCCATCACAATCTGGTTTGGTTGATATTCAGATCAATAATTGTATGAGAATATGGAATGTTGACTAGTAATGGGATAACAACTAAACATTTTTTCAGCATAACAATTTGAGTTTTACGTTATCGAGTCAACGAGAGATAATTGACTATTGCATGACTAAATCGAAAACTGTTGATTTCGGATGCTGAAATGTGAAAATAATTTTGTTTCAATTTCTGTAATTAGGACTCAGAGATATTTGGATAGTTGGTATTACAATCACGGATTACTAAGTGGCCGTAGAACTGTCAAAATGGGTTAGGCCCGCGGATTTGGCCCAATCCAACCCGCCAAATAGGTGGGTTGGGCCAGCATTTTTAAGGTCCGCCAGCAGGCGGGCCTATACGGGCTGGCACAAACGGGCAGCGGGTTTTGGCGGGCCAACCCGTGGGTTGGCCCCATTTTTTAAAAAAAATAAAAAAAAATTATTATTTCTTTTTTTAGGCTCAATTCATAAATAAAAACTCAATATCACATTGAAGCATTCGATCTACTATATATTTTTCATTTGGTCTTGCTTGAAAGTTGCAACAAGTATTTCAAAAATTAGTAAAATACTGATTCACTAATAAAGTTTTTTTAGTAGCAGTGCTAATATCTAGATAAAACCTGAAGCAAGTTTCAGTATTCTGCTAGAATCAGTTTCAGGTTCGGCAAGTTTAGTTGAGAATATTTTTTTGAAGTTTCTTAAAAAAAAAAAATTACAATTTTTTTTTTAAATAAAATATATTTCGACGGGTCAACCCGCCCCAACCCGCGGCCCGCTTCGGGTCGGGTTGGGTTGGGGTTTTCCCAACCCGCCTGGAGGCGGGCCCAAACGGGTTGCGCGCGGGTTGGGCGGGCTAGCCCGTTTGGGTCGGGCTGGCCCGTTCTGACAGCTCTAAGTGGCCGTATAATTCATGGACTAGGCGAAAGGGCAGCATATAAGCTTATCGAGTTGGAACCACATAATTCGGGGAACTACGTTATGCTTGCGAATCCATATGCTTCTACTGCTAGATGGCATGAACTTAAAAAAATAGAATATGAAGGATGAACAGCTGCAAAGAAATCCAGGGTGCAGTAGGATCGAGGATAAAGATGAAACTCATGTGTTCATGGCATGTGACGTATCTAACAAGAGAACTAAAGAGATTTATGATGTTTTGAATAATTTAACAGCACGGATGAGATTGAAAGAGGTTTAACACAAGGTTCATTGCTGCAAATATTCTGTACAAAATGTAATATAACAGCACATAATCACTCACAGTGTGTTACATTAACATGCTCGTGAGAGTTGTATCGATTCCAACAGCTCCATTCTTGTGTTTGCGTTCAATAAAGATCAACTGACTCGAGCACCCTTCGAGCTTGAATATGCAAAGGTGTTAATCTTTGCTCTGGATCCAGGGTCGATCCGAATCGAGTTGCTGCCCATATTAAGGAGGCAGATTTTTCCCCCAGGAATCGCCTGATGTCCTCGTGTATTGTCACCATGGGAGGTGTTTCCCTTCCATTTAGATGCCCAATGAGGATCAATAGAAACTCCCCACATTTCAGCCTGATTACATTACTATACTATCAGACAAACATTACTGAACTCAAATTGCAAAAACCAACACCAAGTGAACAAGAAATTGAAGATGCATCACAGAACAACGTTACCTTAGATTTTCCTCCACTTGTTTATCTCTAATAAGCATAGCAACTTCCTCGATGCCATTGCATTCCTCAAAGTCCTGGCATGTAATCAAACGATAAACATCAATGATGAAGCATTTATAACAGGTAGATTCATTGTTTATGCAGCACAATTTATTGTTGCTGATATTGCGACTACTTATCATTTATAGTTGACAAGAATTATATTGACTACACCATTAAGGCAATAGAGAAAAACATTTTTCCCATCAGACTTCCCATACAAAATATGAAGGCATCCAACAGTGGCAGTGTCCAAGAAGATTAATAAAGTGATTTATAGATCTGGGAACAAATTAAAGGTCTTAATAGCCAGAAATTAAATGTGAGATCCAAAACAACAGTTGAGGCTTGAAAAGATGTCGATATATTTGAACCAGCCTTCAAATGCGTTACTAAAAAACTTTGCACGGAGGAAAGGATACCAAATGAAATTGTTTATGAAGCAGAGTTTCCCAAGGTGATATAGCATGCCTACCATTTGATTGGAAGAAGAATCTAGCATAATTGCTATCAAAGCATCCAGGCATGCACCTTGCTCAAGTGCTCCACGAGTTGACAATACATTCATCAAAACCTGATCGACAAATTTGACCAAATAAGTAAAATTCGGCACGCCCAAAAGGATCAAGTTTGTGCTGAACGTCCATTAAAACGATACACAAAAACGTAAAGAATGGTATTGAATTCAAAGTTCTAAAAAACTACTGGCGCGTGGCAATGGTTGAGGAGGTGAATTTCATCAAAACTGGTACTTGGGACTTGGTTCTTCTTGGAGAGAGTAGATAATATACTTTTCAAAATATGGAGGAACCAACTACAACATAGAAAATTCTTGGATATGTTTACTCATATTTCTCAGAGAATGACTGCTAAGAACCAAAGAGTTTGAAGAGATATTGCAGCATGCTTACTCTTACTGGATAATAACCACATAAATTCAAAAAATATCTTCTATACACATACAGTTATAGCCCCGTGTTGATGAGCCGAGATTGCACTTTCGCCATGTAGAAGACAGCATCCTTCAAGAACTCTTAGTGCAAGAGCAACTTCAGCATCAGTCGAAGGACTGGTTATCTTCATAGGTTCAACGGTAAATACGTGGTCCAAACTTGTCACTGTCTGGTCTTCTACATCTTTAAGAGAATGTTGAAACAGTACAGGAACCACTGAAACATGCATGTCACCAGCCACATACAGATTCTAATTACTTAAAAGAATATATACACTGAGTTTAGATACATCAAAATTACTCCCTAGTGTCATGATTTGAGAGCAACATCATGATATATTTGCCAGTTCAAGTAATGCAGTTCTACAAGAAAAAAGCACCTTTTGAATCCAGGATTAGTGAAAGAAAACAAATTTAAGGAAATAAATATACAAGCGTTTTCTCCCCCATTAAAATAACTGGAGTATTATATAAAAATATAACTTACTTCCATAAAAAATAAAAGAAGGATTAAACAAATATCTCCAAATTTCATTCATGCACTCCTATACTAATATACAAACAAACACAGTAAATACACAATTCAAATGAAGAGTACCGCTTATGCATAAAAGAGAATTATGCAATAAAGGAAAGACGGGGGTAGCAGGCTTCAATATTTAGCTCCATTGCCAACTGTGTAGATGATGAAGTACATTATAAATGTAAAGCAACTTAAGCTACCTTCTTTGAGTTTAAGTCTTTGCCAATCAAATCAAGCTCAAAAACATATTCAAGTTCGATAAGAAATCCAAAACGAAGCCAGAAGATTCTTGAAATCGTATGGTTTACACTAGCACTTGACAGATAGAATCCACAATAGAAATCCAACTATTAGGCATGTTAATATGATTAACCGACAAACAGAAACCAGTTAAATACACTAATCTCAAATTGAATTGATGCCACAAAATCACAAGTTGTTAAATAAAAAAAATCACAACCAACACTGAAAACCACATAAGAACTTCTAGAAAAGTACAGAATAGAGCAAATTAATGAAAATACCTTGGAGTTCAGGAATGGATTGCGAGTGGCGAAACAGATCGATCGTATTATCCGACTCCGCGACGGATCGGAGGAACATGAGAATGCTACGGAGTCCGTTAACTCGAAGGAACGAAAAATCCGCGCGCACCTCCCGAAGCCCGGTTCGGAGCGCGAGAGTCACCTCTCTGTATAGTCTCTGCTTGTCGAGCGATTTCACGAGCTCCAGCACCGGCGATTGAGGCTCCGCTCCCGACGCCGCGCTCAAGCTGTCGCTCCAAAACGGCTTCTTCAGGTACATTACTAGTGTAAACTGGCGCCGGCTTTCTCAGCTGCGCCGGTGACCGGATTGACTCTAGCTAAGAACTTTACGAGGTGAACCTATTTGTTATTACAACGCGAGTACCGCAGAGAAAACTACTAACATATAGCGGTGTACTTGGTTAGGCATGAAAAAATCATCTAATCTATTTTGTGTTAAATTGTTAAATCATAACTGCACAACAAATTTACAAAACCGTGTGGTTCGGATGGGTGCGGGCGGATGTGGGTGGTTGTGGACGGTTAGCCTATCAAATAAAAATCAATTACACTTAGTGCATTTTTACAAGTTCTTAAATTACGTCTTTATTATCGATGATAAAAAAATAGAACTAAAATTAAATAAAATGATAGAGCAATATAAAACAATAAACATAAAAATCATGTTAGCAATATTATATGAATCATAATTATCAAATCATTTGCAATTGAAAATCAAAGATAATTAAAACGATAGATCATCAATCATATCAACGTTATCTTAAAAATTATATATGTATAAATCATATACTAAAACTGAAACTTTAAAACTTATCTCATAACACGAAACACAAAATATTATTAATTAAAGTAACGAAATCTTACATCATCAAATTTTGATATCAATAACTTTAAACATTTACTTGTAAAATGATAATTCTTTAGTCCAAAAAATAAAAAAAAATATTTCTTTGTCCAACAAGATGAAGTTCCCAAAAATAAAAACAATTATTTCTTGTTATTATAAGATTCATAATGAAAGAACTTGAAACTGTTGTTTCTCAACGAATTAACAATTTTTTTAATCGACAAAATAAATTATATTAAAAGATAAATACAAATTATACTCTAAATAACATACAAGAAATTAGAAAACTGAAACATTGATAATTTAAAAATTACTTGCAACTTCAACCTATAAACTATTTAATTTTATAATTAAATAAATCTTTAATATATAAAGATACGGGAGGGTTGGGTGGGTTGCTTCATTTTTCAACTACATCATTTTTTTTTTAAAGTTAAAATGGGCGGATACGGGTGGGTGAATGCGAGTTGAGCGACTGGGTTGGATTTTGCGGTTTTTTTACACCCCTAACAACATATGACTTATTAACCGCAATCAGCCGATCAGTTTTCAAATACTTTTGGAAAAGTTAAAGCAAGAAAAATTAATTTTTATTTTATTTTTTTTTCAATATGAAATTGTCTTTTAATGGATCAAATATCAGTCATTTCAAATTTACTGATTTTAATACGGGAGTCCAGTAAGATAGTTCTATTTCAACTTGAAAATTCTTAACCTGGACTGACGGATTTAGAGTATTTGGGCTAAATACTCCCCCTACTTCCACTAATGACATCTGTGCAGGTTTCCCATACTTGGATCTGACTTCAGCCAGTCTAAACAAACATTCGTTGCAATGACCCAACACTGCTTTTTCTTGCATATTCGAGCTAGACGAATCCAAATTCTAGATTATTCTAGGTACAGCGCCAGCTTCATCAAGAATGTTTGACCCATTCTGCAGGTTCTCGCCATCGATTAATGTTAAAATCGCGTCTAAGGCAGATTCACAAGCTCCAGTATCTGATTCATCCAGAACTAGCAGAAGTGGTCTCACAGCATGAGCCTCTGAAATGACTCAATGGTACAAACCCCACCATGTAAAGGACAGATAGTTCCCAGAGGCTTAAAGTAACAACCCAAGAAATGACCCTTTTTCTCCCGGAAGCTCAACATGCCCGAGTTAAGATATAATTAATAGAATCTATAATCAATAAATTTCCTCAATCTTTCACCAAAATCTCAGTTCAGTCTGGTAAATTCTTTTAAGCCCAGGCGCTTTCCATGGAGATCCTGTACGAGCTGTACCACAACGAATTGCACTAGCCTTACTGCAAGTTCGGAGCCAGGATGATGGAACCAATTAAACCAGCGTGAAATAGAAGAAATCAATTTTCCCTGTATTATTTCAAGGAGAAGTAGTAATTTTTCAAAGAACAGCAAGCTCCAAGCTCAGTCGAGGTGGGCTTACAGCATTATACGAACAATCTGAAAATCCCAAGATTCACATAGTTCAGCGTCTTTCATTTACGGATTATTATTATGCATGTTTCCCACTCCCACACAAGTATACCAGAATAACAAACATAAAATAAGCACCCCTTTGTATGAAAAATCCTCGTGTAGACTATGTGGTTTCCGTTGAGCAACATAACTCACTACAGTGAATGGATCAGTTAGTGATAAAACTTGAAAACCAAGATCGAACATAAAATATTAGATCTGATTTGTTCTTGTAGTTCCACATTTTTTTTTCTACAATAACAGCAGATGATCAAGAATTCAGGGATGGGTTGTTGGTCAACGCCACCAGGAGGCGGTCACCTCCACTTGCTCAGCTCACGATTCTTTTTGCACTCCAGGATTGCGATTTCTTTGTTGGTAAAGCTACTTCTGCGTGGGTGAATGATTTGTCTCTCCTGATAAAATATTGATGAGAATTATGGTGTTATTTCAATGAGTTGATTTTACGCTGCTGCATGAACGAAAGATACTCATAATAATTTATGATTTGATCAAAAAAATACATGCAAAACATATTTACATATTTGTAGAAATATTATTATGGATGAATGATATACAAATTATATTGAATAATTGATTCACTAGACCATTTAAACCAAGAGTATTAAAATAAACGTATACGTAGAGATTGTTCATCATGTGGAAAGCTAGAAACAGCAATTATTCCCTCCAATGATGAACATTATATATATTTTTATGTGCAATGTTTGAATAATAATGAAAAATGAGTACGAATAATATTCAAATATCGGCTAGTAATTGGCTTAGAGATAGAGGAAAATCAAATTTGTGTTGTGCAGAGAAACATACAAGAGTGATATTGATTCGGCTCATCTCCCCATCTTTTAGTGAAGGGGTTGAGCCAGAAACAATATCACACCATGTTTACTCCTCTGAATATAATTTTAGTGCTGGAAAGGCTCGTTATTTATAGGAAAAAGGAATGTGTACAATCTGTATTTAGGATGCAACTCTAATATTTAAACCATATAGCAGCTCAAGCGCCATGTTTTGATCGCTCTCCAGAGACAATTATTACACTCCAACAATCTCTCTCACAGTAATTGCACTACCTTGCAACTCTTGGGAATCGAACACGTGACTTTGACTCTGATACCAAATGTAGGATCAAACGTTTGCCGCTTTACCAAAAGCTATAATGGTGTAACAGTGCATCTAAGTCAAATAATCCTTCCACCCTCATCCGCGCACTGGAGGTCCAGTAACGATCTCCCGCCCCGATCTTGCATGCGACGCTTTTAAGAAGAACTAAGTTTTATTAAGTCGCGATTTAAGTTTTACAAGGTCGTGATTTATTATTAAACCTTCATAATTCTTCGAAAGAAAAAGATTGAGGATTGGATTACTAGATTAGCAAACCCCAATTAAATAATTTATTGGATATTATTGTCATATAAATTATTCTTTTGTTAAAACCTTATTTTGGAAGATGACTTTTTGAATGATAATATTTCTTAAGAACTTCATATTGTAAATGATATAAAAATAATCTAAATTATATATATATATATATATATATAAAAGTTTTTAATAGACGCACTAAGTTGCACACACACTTAATTTTCTTGAAAATTGACACACTCGTGCATGCGCATCGGCATCCGCATCCCCCGCACATCAGACCTATGTGACTTAGTATGCAAGCAGCCCAAGCGCTACACTTCAATCACTCTCTAAGCATGAACAAATATTGCACTCCAACATTTTATAAAAAAAATTTTTTGTAGAATTTCCAGGACTTTTTAGAATCGACTTTTTTATTAGGTTTCCTCATAATTTTCCAAATGTTCTATAAAAATATGCCCATAGTTTTCATGTCTATAAGTTAATGATTTCTCCTTTCCTCAAATCAAAATAAAAAAATAAAAACTAAATGACTAATGTAAGTTTAGTAAAAAATTGTATATTATTTTTCTTGCCAAATAATAATATCTATCTAACTTCGTATTTTTATGTGAGGTGGAGCCTTCTAAAGAATCGTTGATTGATTTAGTGAAATTTTGATCGTGACATTAGATTTTATTTTAAAGTACAGACTTCGAGTCCTTTTCGACTTTAGATTGGTTTTGGGAACCTTCTATTTATTTAAGATTGGAGTGATTATGATTATTATTTTACATGGCATTGTGTTTTGGATTGTAACCTTGTATCTCATGGGTTTGAACATCCCTATTGCTCGTCTTATTGATTTTGCTTATTAATAAAAAAAAACACAGAAAGAATATCGTGTAACTATATATGTAAACTGAGGCCATACACTTTGCACAATTATTAAAGCTGGCCTATAAATTGGAAAGCATGGATAGATAAGAATATTTGCAAATTTGAGTATCATTAGTTAATTAATTAGTGGTTATAGCAATGTCCATGTGCTCGCTATTTCCCCCCATAGAGATTTATTTAATCCGATCAACAAACTATAGTCTATTAAAATAATATATAGGATAAATCTTCTCACTTTATCTAAAGAGATCACCTTATAAAATAAATATAGGTTAAATCTTAGTCCAATATAAAATTAAATATTTTAACAAAAATCATATTGTATGTCGCGAATTCTTTTTAAATTATTAAACAATAAAAAAAATATAAATATAGCCATTGATATGAACACACAAAATAACAACAATTCTGATATTTGCATATTATATATTTTACAAAAAGAAATGATTGTAAGAAACAATATATGTTTAGTAAAATAAAAAAAATTAAAACTATGGTTTAAATGAATTAGCTAAAATTAATAATAACAACTTAAAAATGTCAAAGTTTCATGCATAGTATGTTTCATGATAATCAAACTTCCAAAAATACCAAAAAAATAATACTTTAATAATTACAATCCAATTAGACATGTAAAAATTAGAGTTATATAAAAAAAAATAGCTACAAAATCACTATTTATTAATGATGTAAGATCACTGATAAGCAACGAAGAGAGAACTTATTGATAATTTAGAGTAGCTGAAGATGGATAGTTGAGCATGCGAGTCCAAGATCAAGCATTGTGATTTCTTTTAATGTTTTTGAGCAAATATTGTACTCATATTTGGTTAATGGGTTATAAATAGATGTTAGTAGGTTTTTTTATTGGGTGAATTACATATAGACCCCTTAGTTTGAACAATTACAATTTCTCCCTCTAGTTTAAACAATAACGTCTATCTCTCATACTATGTATTATGTCAAATCATAGAGGAATCTCTTGTAATTTTCTATTATCCGTTACAAACTAAAGGGGGTGAATTCATAATATAATTATTTTACAGGGAATCATTCGTTATTATTCAAATTAGATGTTAAAAGTTGTAATCAAACTATTCTATCGGGGAGAAACTATATCTTTTTTTCCTTTATTATTAAGTTGATTGATGAGATTTTCGTATTTAAGCATAGTGGGCTATTTAAAAGATACTTTTAAGGGAAAATTTCGGGCCGGTACTACTTGATAAAAGATTTTTTGGCCCAGTCACCCCAAAAAAAATTCTTTCAACTAGGTCCAATTTTGGTCAAAATGACCAAAATAGTCTTATGCCTTCCTTGGATCACCTCCTTCAACATCAAAACCCTAGTCTCCAACCCTCACATCAGCCACATGTCCCAACCACCAACGCCGTCGTCGGAAGTTGTCGCTCCTCCCATGGCGTCGGAGCTGCGCGCACTGGTCAAACGAAAACAAAAAGGTTGTGCAAGAAGACAAAATCATCGCACTTCTATTTATTTTGGTACTAATTAACACTTGAAATTGATATTAAACCTATATAATTTGAATGCTAGTTATACTTGAAATTAATATTAAATATCTACAATTTTAGTAGTAGTTGCGTTTGAATTAGTATTAAACATATATAACATGAGTACTAGTTACACTTGAAATTGATACTAAACCTATAAAACATAGATATTGTTGGTTAAGTTTGAAATTAATGTTGTCTGAAATTGATATTGTTTGTATGTTCGATATAAAATATTAACAGCAATATAGAAGATTCTATGGCAAGATTGTTAGTTCAGTTTGAAATTGATGTTATTTGAAATTCGTAATGTTTGTTTTTTGATATAGAAGTTTAACAACAATATAGAAGGTTTTTTTTTACAGAAATATTGTTAATAAAGCTTGAAATTGGTTTTGTTTGAAATTGATATTTTCGTTAGTTCGATATAGAAGATTAACATTAGCATAGAAGATTCTATAAAAATATTACTAGTGTAGTTTGAAATTGGTATTGCTTGTTTCTTTGATATAGAAGTTTAACATCAATATAGAAGACTTAACATCAATATTGAAGTATAAATAGTACAAAATTGTATATGTTTAATACCAATTTCATGTGTAACTAATATCAAAATTGTACATGATTAATACCAATTTGAAGTGGAACTAGTACCAAAATTGTATAGGTTTAATACCAGATTTATGTGTAACTCGTACCGAAATTGTATATGTTTAATGCCAATTTCATATTTAACTAGTACCAAAGTTATATAAATTCAGTATCAATTTAAAGTGTAACTAGTACCTAAATTATATATGTTTGATATCAATTTCATGTGTAACTAGTACCAAATTGTATACGATTGATACCGATTTGAAGTAAAGTTAGTATCAAAATTGTATAGGTTTAATATCAATTTAAACTGTAACTAGTACTTAAATTATATAGATTTTATACAAATTTCATGTTAACTAGTACCAAATTGTATATGATTAATACCAATTTGAAGAGTAACTAGTACCCAAATTGTATAGTTTTCTCCTAAAACTTTTGATCTATATACAACCCTTGCCATTTGTAGTTCTCGGCCTGTTTCATTCTAGCCAGAGCCAATGTTCGGAATTTCAATTTAAAATACCTAAATTGTATATGTTTAATATTAATTTCATGTGTAACTAGTACCAAAATTGTATATGTTTGATATCAAATTCATGCGTAATTAGTACCAAAATTGTATAGTTTTAATATCAATTTCATGTGTAACTAGTATTGAAATTGTATAAGTTTACTGGCAGTTTCAAATGTAACTAGTACCAAAATTATATAAGTTCAGTATAAATTTAAAATGTAATTAGTACCTAAATTATATAGGTTTAATACGAATTTCATGTGTAATTAATACAAAAATTGTATATGATTAATACCAATTTGAATTGTAAATAGTACAAAAATTGTATATATTTAATACCAATTTTATGTGTAACTAGTACCGAAATTATATATGTTTAATACAAAATTCAAGCGTAACTAATACCAAAATTATATTATTTGGATACCAATTTCAAGTGTTATTAGTACCTAAATTGTATAGATTTTTTTATGCGAAAGTATTTTCTTAGTTAAAGGACAATAAGTATTTTCTTAGTTAATTGACAAGAACTATCGAGGATCATCCTCCTGATAAAATGTATTTGTACATTCGCCATTAAAATAAAGGGAAGGGTTGTGTTAGATGTATTATTTTTTCATAGATTATATGCTGACATGTCCCTTACAATAGCCACGTCTTCCACAGCAAGCTCCCGCTCCAGTTGTGCTCTGGTAGACTTTAGAACATCGTTAAATTGTTAGGAAAGCCATGTGCTTTCCAAATTATTATTGAGTTGACATATTAGATTCAATTATATTAGTTATCTAAATTAATAGACTGAAATTAAGTGGTCTAATTTTGTAAGCCCAAGACTGTTGAATTTGATATTGACTTATTAAGTATATACTCATATTGACTACTTAGGGTTTTATGGGAACCCTAATTTGTCTCTATATAAGGACGTTCTAGGTTATGGTCCCCAATATACCAAATCACACATAGTTTGCAATTCTCCCCCTCAGGAAGATAGACGACGGTCTCATTGAGGAACAAGGATATTTGGTTGCGGAAGACCACAAACCACACGGTTCTTGTTCATCATTTTGTAATCGATTGTCCGTTTTGTTCCGCAACAGTTTCCAATCGCTTACAATGGATCCAGGTATATTTATATTTGTAGATCTATGAATTCTAATGATTTGACATGATGTAATTCTTGGATTATTATGTTTTGGATTTATGATTTATGATATTTATAGACTTGGACAAGGCCTACGATAAAGTACCAAAGGAGATATTATTGTGGGCTTTGATGAAGAAAAAGTTCACATCAAGTATGTCAATATAATCAAGGATATGTACGACGAAGTAGCATCCAATGTGAGAACGTGCAGTGTGGTGACAAGTGAGTTCTCGATCACTATTGGATTGCATCAAGGGTCTGCGTTGAGTCTGTTCCTGTTCGCCCTAGTGATGGATGAGATAATAAAGACATACAAACTGAATTACTTTGGAACATACTTTTGCTGACGATGTTGTGTTAATCGACGAGACAATGGCAGGGGTAAATGCCAAATTGGAGTTATGGAGAGAGACTTTGGAATCCAATGGTTTTAGATTAAGTAGGTCTAAAACGGAATATATGGAGTGCAGATTTAGTGGTCGTTTCTTTCGGGATTCCGGTGTTGTAGCACTCGGTGGTCAAGAGGTATCGATGAGCAGCAAGTTTCGATACTGTGTTCAGTTATCCAAAATGATGGAGAGATTCGCATCGACAACCACGGGATTCAGGCTGGCTTGTTGAAATGGAGAAACGCCACCGGAGTTCTATGCGATCGTAATATCCCACTGAAATTGAAGGAAAGTTTTATAGAATCGCCGTTAGACCCGCAACGTTGTATGGGACGGAATGTTGGGCACCCAAGAGGAATCACATCCAAAAGATGAGTGTGGCAGGGATGCGTATGCTCCGTTGGATGTGCGGTAAAACCAGAAAAGATAAAATAAGGAATGAAGATTTTTGAGCTGTAGTAGGTGTAACTTGTATAGAAAAGAATATGTAAGAAAGACGCTTACGCTGGTTGGTCATGTTCGACGTAGGCCCAGCAGTGCACCTGTGCGTCGAGTGGAGTCCATGGATTTTGGCCAGTTCACGAGAGCGAGATGACGACCGAAGAAGACATGACTCGAAGTTATACGCAAAGATTTGGAGTGCAAGGGGATTACAGAAGATATGTTGACTAATAGAAGCGTTTGGAGAATACTGACGTATGTGTCCGACCAGACTTGATTCTCTCTATTGTTCATGTAGCCCACCCCAATTCATTGGGATTAAAGGCTTAGTTGTTGTTGTTGTATATTGCCTTGAAAAATATATAGCAAATGGTATCAGAGCGGTCTTCATGTTAAATCATCATGAATATTTCCAGATCTGTTTTGGGATTATAAATATTTATGGATCTAATTCAAGAAATGTTTTTTGGGTTCTTCAGATTTCAAATTTCCAATAAAAATATTTGGGGAAATTCGATTTAGAGTTTAGGCCGCCGGAATATGGCATAATCAGCTGATCGACGGCCGATTTCCGACGGCATAAGGTGGCCCATGTCAAAACCCACATCGAGACGTCACTGATCACCTAAAACCGTCGCATAGAGGCCGGTAAATTGTGATTTTTGGCGTCGAATAAAATCTCGAATTGGTCACGATTTTGCTTCGGATTTCGATTGATTTTTTGGCAATTAAATCGTGGGCTCGACGTAAACATCGAATAAGTGGAATACAGTGACTGGTATTGTGGTATTCGATGACAGAAACGATCGGATTTTGGCCCGAATCATGTTATGCGCGAAACAGAAATAAATCGCTGTCGTTCAGGGTGATTCGTTGTAGCCCGTGGCTGGCTGACGGTCGGAGACGGCTCGATGGTGATCGTCGGACTAAGGGCTATAGTCGCTGGTTAAGGATCTGGTTGGTGGAGGCGGCGACGACATGGATTGGTTTTGAAATTAGGGTTAGGGTTTGTAAAATTTGGGGATTAGGGGTTCCTCAATTTAAGGCCCTGTTTGGTTATGTGAATATTATTAAAATCTAAATTTTTTCGAAATTTGGTATTTTGCCATATTTAGAAATCTTGCCTTTTCAAAATAAAAGTTGGTCACGCTTATCGTGTACGCCCAAATTAACCATTCTCAGTTAACAACAAGTAAATGTAGTAGTGTCAGTAGGGATAGATCCCACGGGGAAGTGAGTATTTTTATGCTAACAATAATCAAAATAGGGGGGTTTATGATTGTTAATTATCTAAATTATCTATGATGCAATATTTAAATCAAAAGAAGAATTAATCAATTAAAAATAGATCTTGGTTTTGGTCGACTCTACCATTTGAATTCAATCATTCATTCATCGATTTTCTCACATATGTATTTTTTATGTATGGATATTTACCATTGAAGACTTAACTCATATCTCACCTTAAGTTTAGTTAAATCAAAAACAGCATCCAAATTTAGCCCTTATCGATTAATCAACCTTAACAACAACAGTTAAGATTTAAACTAAGGATAGCATGCGAACAAGTGAGATTGATGAAGCTAAACAATATAAACAACGGCAGTTATGTTTAATCTAGTCAAAAGTTTTCCCTAGAAGTTTAATAACCTCAACAGCAGAGAATTATCAATTCTAGTTGCTTCACAAATTCGATTAATCAAACAATTACGGATTTGATATCAAACTTAGCATTAGATTGCATGAAAAATTATTAGATAGCTAGTCTAACAGCCAAACAATACAATCATTGCAAGAATAATAATGATACTCAATAAAAATAACCAATCCAAAACAATAATCTCATGAATGAATTAAACTCCAAGGTTTTGTCTTCCTCAACGAAGAATTAGAGTTTAGCTACTCATAACTAAATTAAAAACAATCAAAACTAGTCTAGAAAGCATTAAACAAAAGTAAGACAAACTATAAGAATCGCCACGCGTCGAGGTTGTGAACCCGCCTTTGTGTTGAATCTTCAATCCGTCTTCAAAAACTTCAAAGATAATTTTATTCTAATTCTAAAACTATAATAAAAGTCTGAATTATGTCTTATGGAGGCTAATTTTCAAGTTATGGTGCTAGGAAAGCTTGGAGGATAGGTTAGAATCTTCAAAATATGGTAAAATCAAGTTTCCTTGTTATTTCAGAACTCTGCTGGCGATCGATCGCGGATGGCTGGCGATCGATCGCCAGCCTTCACTATTTTTTATTTTTCAAGCAGCATCTCTCGGCGATCGATCGTGTATTTCTAGCGATCGATCGCTAACCTTTATTTTTTCAACCAGTGTGTTTCGTGGAAATTTGTCGATCGGTCGCCGACCTTCAATTTTATTGGCTCATTTTCGTTCCTTGGCGATTGATCACGGCTTTCGTGGCAATTGATCGTAGTCCTTTGTCAACTTTATGCATTTTTCTTGGTCTACTTTGATCCTTTGTCAACTCCAATGCATTTCTTGATCTTTATTCATCGTTATTAGCTCGATTTCTTCGATTCCACCTACATATACACAAATATACGATTAGGTAGCATATGTATCAAATTAACCATCAAAATATACCAAATCGTAAACAATTAAGCACAATAGATGTGTCTATTTATAGTCACATCAAAAATTTTGACACCCGAAATATTTGATTGAATTTTTTTGGAATGATTCATCATTTTATCTTTTTTGGTTTCTTTCAATAAAATATTTGGTAGTGAATAATTTAAGACATAAATTATTTGTGTTTAAAATCTATGCGAAAAATAATCGGCCCAAAGACAGATTATTTTTTGGCTAGATCTAAACATATTTTAATGTTATTGTGTGAATGTAATTTATGCGAATTGTGATCAGCCCAAATGAAGGTTACAATTTGGCCAATTTACTAGCACAAATATAAAGATATTTATGTGCATGTAAATTTATGCGAATTGTGATCGGCTCAAAGGAAGGTTACAATTTGGCCAAATTACATAATTTTTGTGTTTGTAATATATGTGAATTGTGATCGGCTCAAAGGAAGGTTATCGTTTGACCATATTACAAATACACTTGTCGTAATAAATATGTGATAATTATAAAGTTTTCCATGTGAATAATAGTCGATCCAAAGATATGCTATTGTTTGACAGGAAATGTTCGATTATGACGTTGAGAGTACCACTTACAATTAATTTCTCTGTCCAAAGACTGGAAATTAATGTTGTGCTAGGTATCTTGAGATGGGTCCCCCAATACGGGAATTTTAAGCAAATTTTGACATTATTATTTTGTTCTTCATTCAGATTCTATTGCTACTGCTACAAATGTTTCTGCCCAAGTTAACTATCCCAATGTTTAGTGGGACGAACTTTAAGGTCTGGAAAGAAATCATGGAAATTGTACCCGGTTGTATGATTTTAGATCTTGCACTTCGGTCTGACGAGCCCATTGTCACTCCGAAAAACCCTAATGAGGGTAAAATTGAAAAGTGGGATCGCTCTAATCGAATGTGCTTGATGATTTTGAAACGTTCCTTTCCGGAAGCGTCTCGGGCTCTATTACTGAGGGGCAAGAGAGCCAAGAAGTTCCTGGAGGCAATTGAGCAATATTTTGCCAAAAATGAAAAATCAGATGCGAGTAGCCTTTTGGCAAAACTTGTTGTGATATAAGAGCAAAGTGAACATAGGGAGTACATAATGGAGATGTCTCATCTCGCATCAAAACTCAAGGCGCTTAAGTTGGAGCTGTCTGAGGACTTGCTCGTGCACTTGGTTTTGATCTCACTTCCTGCACACTTTGGATAATTCAAAGTGAGTTATAACACTCAGAAGGATAAATGGTCCCTCAACGAGCTTATATCTCACTGTGTACAAGAGGAAGAGAGACAACATCAGGATAAAGTGCTCACTTGGCCACAACCTCTCAGAATAAAAAAAGAAAGAGAGCCAAGGATACTGCAAAAGGATCTTCTCAACAGAAGAAACTAAAGAATTGGAGAGTTGAAATATAATTTACTGACAAATGGTCTGATCCCTAAAATGAGAAATAAATTTAAATTGAATTGGGGAGTTGAAATATAAATTTACCCAAAGCTCATTAATGGCCTTGGCTCCTATGGATTCATGAAGTTTTGCCATCAGCAACAGGCAGGACAAATACATGTGTTATCTTGTTGTGCATGTGCCACCTCAATTTTTTTCCTTTTAAACTATATATATCAAATAACATTTTTGTCCATATTAAATTAGTTTTTGTCCCCAAGCTTTTATATCATTAACTTGTACCCCAACAAAAAATTTAGATATTTGCCACCCCTCAATTTAATGTCTAGATTCGCCCATGGGAGCAGGTCATATAGCCATAAAGGCATAAACCTACACTACCATTAAGGGGTGGAGCCACATGTAGGTTAGGGAGGGCTCCAGCTGTTGTACAAAATTTTCTGGAATGTGTATCTTAGGAATAAAAACAAGAGAGAAATGAAATGGCTTAGTCGAGGCAAGAGTTAGACTCTTTGTCCTTAAAACAATATTGTCCCTCCTTGGTGCTAACGATTTCTATGGCAATTTGTCTCCCAAGATACAACGACTCACGATTTGTGAAAGAATCACTTCAATTCATAACTTCTTTAAACCACAAAGGCTTAAAAGTGCTCACAAGAAAGAAGAATGAACAAGATGTATATGCAGAAATTTTGCAAGAATTTTGCTTTGATCTTGATCCTAAAAAAGAAAAAAACTTTCTTAATTCGTTCAAGGGTTGTTCATTATATAGTATACCAAGTAGTGTCACCAAAAGACACTATTTGGAAGCATCCCATCATGAAAATCGCATCCAAACACGAAAAGGTGGGACTCTGCGCAGGGCGCGATCGATCGCCCACAAGGTGCTATCGATCATGCCCTCTTTATACAAAATTCTGCCAGGCGCGATCGATCACGCTAGGCAGATTTTTTTTTCATGTCGTGATCTTTGATGCTTTAATATAATTCACACATAATATTTTCCAACAATCCCCCACATGAATTAAATTAATGCATGTATGCAGTTGAGCACCTTTTACGAATTGTTATAGCATCTGGAGAGGTAGCTTGCGACCTTAAACCTTCCATAGTGGAGTCCAATCGGATTTACTTGACTTAATAGTGAACTCCATAGTCTTTGTCGTTGGTGTAAACCAAGACAATTGAACCCACACCATAACAATTCTAACCTTTGTATTGGTTTCTACGGTTGTATCTGTTTCGGCCATGGACCACGCTTGGTTTCTAAGTGCTTACATCTTTGAAGCGGCCACACTCCGCACTCAATGAGGTGATATCCTAAAAGAGTATACCGATATACTCTAGCATATTTTTATATGTCTTAGGAATCATTAAAGGTCTTTTGCCTATCCTCGTACCCTTTTTGTAGGCCACACTCATTATCATAGGAATGGGTCGAAGATTAATTCTCCAAGGTGTTTATACAATCTCGTAGTTTGGTTGTCCATTTTGAACCTAGATCTTCAGTCACATAGGTTGGGTATCCACTAGAAGATTTTAGTTATATGGTTTTAATCTCATTCCCCTTGATAACCTTCCATATGATCTCTCGGTTAACCATTTCATATGCGGATCCGCGGTTTCACATAATCACTCAAGATTATGCCACTAGAGATCATTTTATCATATGGTATTATGTCTAGACTTCCCTACCAAGACTTACAATTTCACTTAATACTTTGTGCACCTTTTATAACATTACCGCAACACATTTTAGTTGCATGCACCATCCCTTTTTTTAATATGGATTTTTCTCTAGCAACTTATAAAGGCACTCGACTGAAGAAGCTTTACATGTTTTGCATTGAGAATTTCCACAACAGTATATCTTCAGTTTCGGTAATCATATTACATTCTTTGCATCATTTTATCATTTTAGGATCTTTCCATCATCAAATTTTAAGCGTCGTAAACTTAGAAATCCAATTCCAAGATTTAATTTCTTGTAAACTTGGATTTAAGCGTTATTTCTTACAAAATTCGAGATCATAGGAAATATTCAACTTTAATTCACAATTCAAATTTTAAGCGCATAGATTCTTAAAAATTACAGGTTCAATATTATATTTCTTGTAAACTTGAAATTTAAGTATAAAGCTTAAAATTTGAAACTCGAATTAATCCTTGAGATTTCATTTTTCAAATGTCTTGGAAAATTTAATTCCAAATATTGTTCTTGATGCACACACGTAAAAAATGTCTCTTCAACATTTTACTTGATGATTTCTAAATTGCTTTACCCAATGAGCATGTCATCAATACACATGCATACATATGCTTAGGTGAGTATACATTTATCACACTCGTTAATCTATTTGATAACATGATTTGCCAAACTTTTCATGTCATTTATTTGGTGTTTGTTATGACTTCACTTTGACCTTTATATTTCTAGTTTAGCCTTTAAACCACGAAGGCTTAAAAGTGCTCGCAAGAAAGAAGAATGAACAAGATGTGTATGTAGAAATTTTGCAAGAATTTTGCTTGGATCTTGTGATATCTTAACTCGTTCAAGGGTTGTTCATTATATAGTATACCAAGTAGTGTCACCAAAAAATACTATTTGGAAGTATTCCATCATGAAAAATCGCAGCCAAAAACGGAAAAGTGCGATTCAGCGCAGCCCTCTTTATAAAACATTCTGTCAGGCGCGAGGTGCGATTGATCAAGCTAGGCAGATTTTTTTTTCTTTTTTTCATGTCGCGATTTTTGATGCTTTAATATAATTCACACAGAATTTTTTCCAACATCATTCCCATGTAATTTTGGGGAAAAAAATTAGTATAAATTTTCAGAAATTTTATTTTTAGTCCAACCAACTAAATAGTTGTAGCCCTCTAGCCCACTTAATCCGACCAGCCCATTCTGACTCCGTCCATGCTACTATTCCTTGTTCATCGTAGGTATCATACAAAACCGAATATTCATTCTAAAAATTTGTTGGCGATCTGCAGGAAAAGATGCAACCAATGACTTTGAAGATGTTGGACACAGTGATTCCGCTAGGGAGATGATGGAATTTGGCATAAGATCTAGACATAATTTTTGAGAACCACTTGATATTTTCAAGAAGCCACTCGATAATTTTTATGAAGAGCCGGACCCATAGAAGATCGCAAAGATCTAGGATGATTCTTGACAATTAATTCTTGACGGCTTGAGCGATGAGCATTCAAATCGAGCAAGATACACGCCAAATCGCTGAGATTTCTTTTCTCTTGTTATTTTGTTTGTTTTTATGAATTTAAACAATAGTTTTTGCTTTTGTCTGAATTTTATGGAGTATATTTTTGAAGACTAAGGCCACAGTAGAGCCATGTGATACTATGTTTACATTTGATTTTATTGATCAATTATTTTTCTTACATTAAATAATTGATTGATATTGGTTTAAAATTGCTTGTGAATAACGTCATCTATTTATATGTTTGCTGCTTAATTATGAATTAGAACATGATTGATTAAATATAACAATAAAGACGCAAGCAACATATAGTATAATCGACTATAATAAAATTCAATTTTTACGTAATTTAGGTGAAAACTGAAATTTCACATTGATTAAGTCTAATTAAATTTAATTAGTAATAACTGAACTTCTAAATTTAATAGTTTTATTGATTCGAGGAATCATTTAATAAATAAATTAGGGGATTTCACTGTGATTGTGCAAGAGATTGATAATTAATTAAATTTAACACGTATCAACATAATAGAGTTTGTTATCGTTATATATTATTTAAATTTGGTTTCTTCATTCACCTTGAATACCGTTAAGTTTAATTATCAAATTTCCTTCGTATTATTTTAGTTTATTAGATTTATAATTTTATTTCATCGCATCTTAATTAATTAATTTTGTCTAGCTTAAATTAAGTGATTAAAATTCTAGTACGTAATATTAGTTTATCCGGGAATGATACTTGGACTTAAATCCATGTATTGTAATTTGACATAAACCACTTGCTAGTTAATCCCAACCGGAATTACAGATCAAAGATAAGTTGGCAATAACTAAAATTAATACATTAGTAGATTACATATTTTTGACAGGTGAAATATGTATCATAAAGAAGGCTCGATTTTGTCATGGAGCGTCACTATCAAGTCGTGTGCGTTATCGAGCAGCTTCCAAACGTCAAGATGCCCAGCCATGGCATGGCACTCCCTTAATATCTCATCCATGCTGCTGTACTTTTCTATTATTTTTTTCCTCCTTTGCAATACAGAGGCAGCAATCGCATAAAGCAATAAATCCTCGGTTGGAGGGGCTCGTTGCCTTATTCTGCTCCACGCTGATTTACCGGTTCCAGCCCTGATCGCAGCTTGATCAGCCCACATCACCTCCCAAAGGCACAAAGTTTGCTCAAAAGTTAGTTCCCGTCTGAAGAGTACTACCACCATTCTGTACACGAAAAAACAATCCTCGGCCTGGAGTTTTTCCAAATGCCTGTAAAGATGTGAATCCTTGTATTTGATTATTTTAGAAACAATGTTAAGCTGCCTTCTGATTCCCACTTCATCAAGCCTGAAGTTATGACGGGCCTTTTTCATGAAACCCACAAAACACCAGAAAGCTACGTGATCTTCCCTAATTACAGATATTATGGGAGACAGCAGATCGCTCATTCCTTGGCAATAGCCAATTTCAGGGTCATAAAGTGCATAGGCTTCAAGGATGGCAACCAATCGGGAAGCATGGAAGATCCTGCAAGGATCGAGGTGATCATAATCCTTCAATCCCACAATCTCAGCAGACCGTCGGGCTTTGGCATCGGATACAGCAGCTTGAACTAGGGAGTAATCTACCCATTCTCCATTTGATCGAATGGCATCAAGGCGAATTATCCGCTGCCATGTGACAAAATCTTCGGAAATGCGAGGTTTTGACTGAATTTCCATGTTATAGGGAGACAAATCCTCCTTCGAGGAAAAGTCGTTAGCATTCTCCTCTTCTATTTCCTTGAAGTTGAAAAATGTACTTACCTCAGGGTCGTCAGACGAGTTGGAATCTAAAGATTCCGAGTCTGAGGCCATATTTGAGTCTATGGTTCGTTTAGAACTAGTATATCCATTGACCTTTGTGCCAGCAGTCTGTTCTAAGTCCTCGTTAAATGGGAACCTTTCCTCACTAGAGAGAGACTCCCGAGCACTAGCGACATCTTCTGAGCTGGGGGCATCCATACCTTCAGTTAGACTTTCACCATCTCCATTGCTAGTCTCGCCAGTTCCATTTAACTTAAGATCTTTTTTATGTTTAAGAAATTGGAGACATCTTCTCCATAGGTTTTCATATTCTTTTCTGCGTGCATTATTAGAATGCCAATGAAAAGTCAATATGTAATAAATTTGAAACCAAAATGTTTGCAGGGGAAGAACTAAATTTTTTATTGCACCTTTTTTGAGTTCTAATAACATCTCTTTCTTCTTTGGAGCTGGTTAGATCATAACTGCCCAAAAAGGGGGGAAAGGTTGGGATCAAAGCAGATAAGAATTTTCCATCTCGGTTTTTCACAATAACATGGCAAGGGAATATAGTGAAAACAATTAGATGGGAGTAGATGGATAAATTAAATATGACGAAGCAACCATCTTATACTTTACAAGTACATCGATTCCCATCAGAGCATTTGGATGGGTCAAATGCTATCAAAAAATGATGTTGGGTGTTCTTTCAGGTCTGTATCAAAACATTTCACTACTAAAGGGTGATTCAAGAACAGTCAGATCACATGTTCCAAAAGTTAGATCAACTTACACTCCAAGAAGAAATGGCCAAACCTCTGCACGAATACTCAAATCAATACCCTACACAAAAACAGTTGCAAAAGTCAAATTCAAATGGTTTTTTCCAGATATAAGTTTTCACACAATCATGGATGCTACCAAATGTCTCCAAAAACAGAGAAACTTGAAGGTATATGAAGTGCAACCCACCCCACTGCGAACTTTCTTCAAAAGTTTAGCGCCACTGTCACGAAGTTTTCCCTCTGGTGTGAACAAAGTCCTCCATTGCTGAAATGAGAGCATGTGTTTTCTCTTTCTTCGAGACCATGGGGATCTGAGATGAATAGTAGTATGAATGTTTCAACAACTAATGCTAAATGAGGTCATGTTAAAATAATAAAAATTACGAGTTCTAGTCATTATAATAAAGTTCGTAGAGAGAAGCTGATTATAATAGGTGAAAAGCAATGGTAGACACAGTGACACATACTTCAACTATACTAAAAAATTTAAACCGAAGGAGTTCTTTTAACAGACAGCAGCTTAAATATGCTACAGCCGCTAAACTTAAAACAATTCTCTAGTGCTGCCTCCATCACACAATAAGTGCGCAAAACTGAAGATCTATATCATGTGTTTTAAAAGAATTCTGATCTCTACAACAACATATATTAACATTTGTACACTCTAGTCTATTATCAATACAAAATTTGATGGTTAAAACACTTAAAAAGGCCTCAAATTATTGACCTAGAGTTGGATGGTAAGCAGGTGGAGGTGTGGCATGCCAAAACAAAGGCAAAGCACATAGTAACAATGTCATATTTAATTTATAAAATTCTGAATAAGGAAAACATTTTCTAGATATATGCATAAAATTCTTAATAAGGAAGGAGATCATATATGTAGTGATAGATCATATCAAACTCTAAAAATATATACACGCAGTGTTATCCTATGGTTAGATATGGTAACTTTTAAATAAGGTATGTATGGTACCAAATATTTAGAGTTTGATATATATATTTGATATATATATATATATATATATATATATATATATATATCTTATTTAAAAGTTACCTTTTCTGACTAGATCTCTACAAATTTGTAAATCATAATTCAAATAGGATAGCACATACGTGTCTATATAAATGTATATATAGACACCAACAATATACACTAAACTCTTGCAAGTTAGATGAACAAGAAACTTGCCAACATGGTAGATAATAGTAGTCTCCTGCCGGAGGATATTGTGGAGAATATCCTCTTAAGATTGCCCATAAAAACCCTCTTGAAATCCAAGCTTGTTTCCAAGCAGTGGAGATCTTTGATTTCTAGCATTTATTTGAAGCGCCTATATAATAAAAAATCATTAAAAAATCCCAAGTTGTTACTTCGTCGCAACATTATAACAATATAGGATATCAGGAACGTTTCCTGACCACTCTTGGTCTTGTTGGAGAAGTGCTAGACCAATGGGATCTTGCCACAGTCGGCCTCCAATATTCCAAAATGCTGCTCTCGCCATCGGGGTCGGATAACCTTATTTGTTTCGTGGTCAGGTTGCAAAGATTTGTCGTTTGCAATCTGAGCACAAGGCAAACCATCTCTTTACCGGAACCGAATGCAGATATCTCGATATTTAATTTTTATCATCTAATCTCCGCGGCAGGTTTCCGTTACATCCCTAGCAGAAACCAATATATGATCATCTATGTAACAGGCCGCAGGAATCGGCAGATGATCACTTTCTCAAGGGACGTCTCCGCTAGCAATGGATTTAATATAGGCGAGTGGAAGACCAACGAGGATTTCGCGCCCGATGACAATGATGGATTGCCTAGGGCGTTTTCGCTAATGGGTTTTGTACTGGACGGGATTCGCAGATCATCACTGACTTTTTATGTGCTTCGATTTGTGCAATGAAAAATTCTCCATCGTCTCGATTCTCAATGAGATTAAAACCTGCGAATTCAAAGGCCACTACTCGCTACTCGAACTGAATGGAGATTTGCATCTCACATGTTGGCCGATGGCCGGGCATCGGAATATGGAGTTGTGGAAGCTTGATGATGTTCAAAACCAGAGATGGACCAAACAGACATCTGCGTGACGGGTTTCCAGGCGTGTTTGGATCTCAGTTTAGGCCTATGATGGTGGATGAAGATGGAGAGATGTTGGTCTACAATGGAGGATTTCTGGAGTGGTACAACTTGCTAGATGGGGTCTTAAATTCAGAAAAAAGTTAAAGAGAATTCCAGACAGCCAATATGTAATGGATTTCAAACTTCACATCTGACTTGCAAGGGTTTAGAGTACATTGTTGGTGTCTACATATACATATATATAGATATACTTATGTACTATCCTATTTGGGCTAGGATTCACAAATCTATATATATCTATTTATATATATATATATATAGAGAGAGAGAGAGAGAGAGTTTGATATGATTTATAACTACATATAAGGTCTCCTCCTTATTAAGAATTTTATGCATATAACTAGAAAATGTTTTCCTTGTTCAGAATTTTATAAACTAAGGGGGGTGTATTCAATCTGGACTTCTTTGAACTAACAATTGAACATAAATAACTTCTTCAACATATAATTTCTTTTCACTATTAATGTAAACACATTTTACTTATTTAACAGTCAAAAATGTGAAAAATACCTATTCAATTATTTTGCATGGCAAATATTGAACAACTTTTTTGCATCTTCAAGATGACGACCTTGAAGATTCAGTTAATGTTGCTATATAATTGTAATCTATAATTTTGTGTAATAAAACAAAAGTTTTCTATTAAATAACATTTTATAAACTTATAATATTTTTTGATGATAGTTGACTGCTATAAAAATCTTAAAACATATTTTTTAAATAAACATGATAATTATATCGTTATAAATATCTTTTGTTTTAGAAAAATATTTATTATAATTGTTTATAGATATAGACTCATACAATCGTTTTAAAAATCTATTATCTAATATAAAATTGAGCACATTAACTTGCTATTTTATCAAAATACTTGTGTAAATATTAGTATTATATTGGATAAAAAATAAAATGTGAAAAAAAAAATTGAAGAAAGAGCTGCACATTAGGAATTAAAGAAATGGTACATGTAGAAAACATGGGAGGAAAAGCCAATGGGGAGGTGGCCGTGTCGAAAATGAAAATAGCAAGGAGTAAAGAGATATGAGGGTAATTAGGAATTAAAGTCATTCCAAATCTTTACTATGAGTGATGGAGAATTTTTAACTTTTTTGGGATGTACATGGGGCATCAAAGTTTGTACTTAAAGATGTCAACATAAGTCATTAAAAGTCTATGAGATTTTGGATACCTATAGACTTTTATAGAGTTTTAAAAATTCAAGTTTGAATACCACCTGACTTTTTAAAACTCTACGAAAGTCTGTCTTGAATACCATTAGACTTTTGCAGAGTATATAAAAGTCTGGATTGAATACCTCTAGACTTTTAAACTTCATAAAAGTCATTAAAAGTCAATAAAAGTCTATAACCAATACACCCCCTAAATATGTCATTGTTATTGGCTTGATCTCACGAGCATAGTTATTAAAGGCACATAGTGCAATAAAGCGAAAAGAGGTTCTGGGGCTATAGCGCGTAACGCGACGCGAAGCACGCGCTCAATAACTTATATATTTTTAATATATCAAAAGTATCCTTAAAATTTAATCGAACTCATTAACTCATACAAAACAGATCACAAAATTGAGCAAACCAGGTTTTTCATGGTTGTGTGTTCAAGCGGGGGTTGAAATTGATTCATTGAATATGTGATTTATATTATGCATTCAATGTCAAGAATGTCAAGAATCAAGTTGCAATAAATAAATAATATGTTTTGTTTTTATCCGTTGAAATAAAATAATCCAATTCACTACTATAAATCTAAAAAATAAATGTCAAACAAACAAGTTTCATTTCCACAAATTTCAAGTATGGATTGAATAAAATAGGGCGTGGCGGATTTATATTATGCAGCCAATGGCAAGAATCAAGTTGCAATAAATAATGAATAAGTTTTGTTTTTGTCCATTGAAATAAAATAATCCAATTCACTACTATAAAATCTAAAAAATAAATGTCAAACAAACACGTTTCATTTCCACAAATTTCAAGTATGGACTGAATAAAATAGGGCGTGACGTCTGACTCTTGACTATAAAAAAATGATTCATCCGAACCTATCAAAGTTTGTAGCCCAACCTTGACCACCGAAAATAATAGTCTCCTATTTAAAATATACCGAGTCAAAATAGAAATAAATGTCCTAATCCACACCCCAATATGCTTTTCTAGGAAGGGACTGAGCTATAAGGAGATAATGGATTGATCTCACGAATAGGGAAACCGCTAAGATTTAAAAAAAACAAAAAAAATTCATAATTGCAAGATCAAGATCTGAACTTGAATCACCAGACTCCGCATAATCAAGTCAAAAAGAAAACAAAACTTTAAAAGGTAACAACGAATTATTATAGAGAGTGAGAGAGAGAGAGAGTGTAACCGATTAGAAGTTGATGATGAAGAGCAATTAGCTGGTGAGGAGGAGGCTACTAAGAACCGAACCGATCTCAAATGGATCCACGGCAAAAATGACGGTGAAGACGGTGACGAATTTGGGGATGATGACGATTTTTCCGATGAGGAAGTCTGACATCGTCTCAGAGCTTTCATCTATATATCTTTCGTTATTTTTCCTACTCATGCCAATAAATGACTTTTCCTACCGATCTCAGAAAATTTGCAGTGATAAATTGTACACTTCTTCCTATTTCTTTTTTCTTTTTTTAATTAATTTACTTTTTACCCAGTAGTGAAGAATAGGGAGTCGGCTAATGAAGGCCAGCCAATGCCGTGAAGGCGAGAGTTACACGGCCATCCGTAACCTTGTAGTTCCAGAATCCATTACCTCCGATGAACACTGCTCTTCCTAGCTGACTGATGCTGCTGCCTACGACCTCAACCGCCGAAACGCCGCGGCAGATCATGGAATAAAAATTTAATAGAATATCTTAACCCCTGGCTGCCGTAACAAGCCCTAGTAGATTTTGCACCATAAACCAACTGCAGAAACAACTGCTTTTCTGCTTTTTTCACTTTGATTTGCCTGCTTTACTTTAATTCTGTACTAATTGCGGATTTTTCCTTCATACTTTCTCAGTGATCCATAAGCTGACCTTCGTTATCTAGGGTTTACATAGAAAATCTAGGGAGATGGTTGCCATGGGAGCTTGCGAAGAAATTATATAGAGAATGGGAATTGGGGTAGGTCCAGTGGTTGTGACATGACACGACGTCGTATTCATGCATATATAATCTATATCTGAAGAGGAAGAAAAAAACAATGGTATATCTAATATTTGTTTGAACTTTATCTGCGGGTGCGATGGTTAAATTAATTTTTTGTGTTAAATATGACTCAAACTCGAGTCTGACCAAAATAGGTACTAGCTCTTATTTATCCTAATTAGGCCGAGTTCAATGATGCCTATCATTTTAATATTGGGAAATTGTATTGTCATAGTAATTATTTTTATCCTAATTGTATTGTCATAGTAATTATTTTAACAACGGTATCTAACATTTTTTTAACTTTTTCCGTGTTGTGATGGTTAAATCAATTTTTTATGTTAAATATAACTTAAACTCGAGTCTAACTAAAATAGATATCGACTCTTATTTATCTCAATTAGGCCGAGGAGCTCAAAGATGCATAACATTTTAATATAGGGAAATTGTATTGTCATAGTAATTATTTTTATTATTAGGATAATTTCTATAAATTTTATGAAAATTGTTATGATAGCAAAAGATTTTTTTGGCAATATCATAACAATTTAAAATGTACTCTTCTACCACAAATGTTGGGTTCGGAAGTATTAAATAGAATGTCATAATTATTAGTTTCTACTTTCCTACAAATCTACACAATTTTATGTAGATAAAAATGAACTAATTATCAATTATTGTATCATATTTTAAATAAAATATTCATTTATTTATATATTTTCATAGAAATATATTCATTCGAAAAATAAATGAAACATGGTGTATTAATATTGAAATAAATAAATAAAAAAAGTAGACTTAATCAAGTATTAAACATATTTATGTTTAAGCTAGATTAAGCCCCGGTTATGCAAGTTTTCTAGGACACTGGTTCGGTCAATGGTCCAGCAATTTTATGGGAACATGCGAGAGAAAATCATGCTTGGCAGTTTTATTTTAGTGGGGGTTAAATCAATTTATTGCGTCAAGCGTGATTCGAATTCGAATCTGTTCAAAATGGCATGAGCTATTATTCATCTCGGCTAGGTTGGTGATCTCAATTATGTAAGCATCCATAATTAATTAGGATTTGTTCGTGATTATTTATGATTTTTAGTATCAATCTTAAAGATATTGTATATATTTATATAAATTAGTATTTATAAAATAGTGTGTGTGATGCTCCAAAAAAAAAAGTGTGGACATTTCCTTTTGCTTTTTTCGAGATATGAACCCCGAAACAAAGTGTCCTCTTTATGGGTTCTGCTGTTTCTTTTTCGTCTTGCTTTTACTTTCCGTACCACCACTTTTGTTCAGAGATTTTGGGATTGGATCATCCGTTTTATCACTTTAATTTCGGGTATCCAATCCTAAAATAAGGAATTTTTAATCTACAACATTAAGCTTATTATTAGGGTAAACTACCCATAAATCCCTAAACCCAAACTTCTCTTCAATCTAACTTCCCTTATCCATTATTTTATATTCTAACTCCCCAACAATACTTTCATCTTCATCATAACTCCCTACTACACAACATTTTACCAAGTTACCCTTGCATGTGGAAAGGGATTAATTGCAGTTTACCCATGGAGTTTTTAATCTATTTTCAAATTAACCCAAAAGTTACCATTTTCTCATAAACTTGTTCTTTACGATCCGACTTTCAAAAATTGGTATCAGAGCCTAAGTTTATTCTGGAAATACTAAATAATATCTTGAATATTAATTTGTAACATATACGGATGAGACGATTCAAGAAAAATATGGACCCGAACGAATGTTCGAAGTGTCATGCTTACACGTTGTATTTCCAGAAATTGAAAAAACTAAATCAAAAGTATATGGCAGAAGCTCAATGTTTCAGCCATAAGTGGAAACTTTTACGTGGAACGGGTGTATTAGACACACCTGGTATAAACCATTACAAGAAACTCGAAATGATGGCTAAGAGGCTCCATCAAGTGAACCTCAAACTACAGTTCGAGTTAGCTGAACTTCAGGAGGACGATCATCCTGAACATGAAGATGTGGTTCCAGCCACTAATGATCCAACAGGGTCTGGACCGGATGATTAGGATGGGAGAACCAACCTTTCGAGAAATCGAGCCAGATTCTTCTAAGATTTCCCAAGATCTTAGAGAGATCCAGAAGACAGTGCAGCGCTATGGACACCTTCAATACCATGTCCCTGCACAAATCCATCAGATCCAGAGTCAGATGGAGACCATGATTAAACATCAGAAGGAGATTCTTGAAAACCTTCAAGATGTTCAATCCCGAGTGAAGGAATTGGAGTCAATGCCCAGTCCTACAGGAAGAAGGAACGGAGGATGGTTGCCACCATCTTACGGAACAGAACCCATTTTACACCAAAAAGAAAAAGCATAGGAGGTCCGGAGGCCTTTGACGGAGACTGAAAAAATGATTGCAGTCCTACGAGGAGAACCATTACATCCCACAAAGTAATGGAAAGAATCAACCTGGAAGATCTTCATGATCTTGCTGATTCATTTGCGGGATTAAATCTCGTAGAAATCAAGATAGGAGAGCTTGTACAAAGACCTCCACCACAAGAAAGTTTCGGGTCACACAACCCACCCGAAGGTGATCACAGTATGCCACACAGGGACGATTTCACCTCAGCAACTTTGGATCCCCTAATTGGAACAAGGAATCGTTCCTAAATGCCAGATATTCATCAGACGCCCTACGGGAAATCACAGCTAGATTCAATCCATCCATATGGACTTATGCTCAACATGGATATTTTGGATTTCAAAACAGAGAAATTCTTATTGACGAATGGGCTTCAGCAATGAGAATAGCAGCAGGAACACTTGACTTAAGCAAAGAAGGGTTCATTTTACTTCTAAAAATGAGTCTGGAAGGATCAGTCAAGATTGCATGGGATCTTGGAGACCCATGAACCAATGAAGAAGTTTTGGCCGGAGAGTCCCTGAAAGAGATCGTGGACAAGATGGCAAGATTCTTTAAAATCTGTTTCATTGGAATAAGCTATTTCGAAGGAATGGAGGAAGAGAAGGCTAAGAAATACAGACAAGCTCTAATTAGCCTGGAACTACATGATATCTGCTATGTAGACGAATACATCAAACTCTTTACAAATTATCGATGGAAGTCGAAGATAGCAGAAAAGGATGCAGCAGAGCTATTCTTTGCCAAAATTCCGAGCCCATGGAGAGAAATGCTTATCCAGGAGTATACACCGCATGCAATCGAGACGGTGTCCAAGAGAATGTCATTTCTCAAAGTAAAGCTGGCGGAGTGGTGCTACCAAGCAAAGCTCCAGAAAAATTTCAAGAAGCTCAGAGGAATCAACAAAATGGCTCCTTGTAAGGACCCTCGTGCCCTTAACCCATTATTAGTGTATTAATTCATGTCATTAGTGCATACAATCATACATGTAGGGGAGAAACCACTTATCATCATAGCCAATCATGCATATATTAAATTTTCTTTACATTATTCGATATAATGTCCAGTTTCCCCAACCATGACCACATAAGTCTCATGCACCAATATAATACACTAACATGTCCTCAATTCAATTAGCAATTCAATGAATAATCGCATGCTATTCATAAATGAAGAGAGAAAGGCCCTCGCCTTTTTATACATACCATATACACATAATAGTGCCCACATGCGAGCATCGAATAAGTCTATGTGTATCAAATGTATAAAACGCCGTGCTCAATACCGTCTCTGGTACTTCGACTGTAAGGACCCTAGTTCCTTAAATGCGGATTAAAGGCTTAAATAAAATTTGCATGCATAAACGGAGTATAAAAAGTTGTGTTGGTGCCTTGAGCTATTAGATTACAGTGCCAAAATAAAGTTCCAAAAGGGATTAATTACATTCACAACCAATGAATGTTAATCCTATAGCTTTACACTACTCCTAGAGTAGATACTACACAAAAGAATGTGCCTGCTACCAAGAGCACTCCTCACTAGTTCACCGCACCAACTCGCCTTAGCCCGTCCGCCCAAAAGTACCTACAGGAACAACCCCAAAACCATGAGTATGTACAAAAATCATATTCACAATAATATGATAGTAATTCAAATGCATAAATCGTAAATGTGATTCACTTCCTGTATGTAATACATTTAAAAGCTCCCTTTGGTTGTCCCTGTACCACAATCATAATCAATGGATTATAATACCAATAATTTATGTCATGACATGCACTCATTCCATGTATACCAATGGCCAGTTCCAGTCTTATTATATCAGTGGCATAATACCCCTCGTGTTTACATGGCAGCGGCATTAATACCCCTCGCTTCGACATATTAGCGGCATAATATCCCTCGCATCAACATGACAGCAGCATTATCCTTCGCTTCGACATGTTTGCGGCAAATATTCTTCATCGCTATAATATGACAGCGGCAAGTATTCTATCATCGCTTCGACATGAAGGCGGCAAGTATTCTTCATCACTGTAATATAATCTCGACTCACAATTACATGCAACCATAATGCATATTCCAACCATGTATGCAACCATAATGCATAAACAAGACCATATATGGAACCATAATGCATAACCAATTCGAAGCGTAATAAATACGTTTTACCGTCCGATGCTCGTACGTATCACTACGTACCTTAGTTCCAAAAGTGGAGATATCGTGGACTTTATCTCCTAAGCTGTGTGGCCACCTGTGATGGTTCTACGCATTCACACAAATCAATATTAGGAGCCAATAATAGTCCAATATCAAAAATTCCACAAAAATATCCAAAAACACCAAATTTTGCCTTTCGCGATCGACCGTCTGGGGCGGGCGATCGATCGCGAGACCTTACTGCCCGATTCTGAAATTTCCTTGCTTTGGCGATCGATCGCCACAAATGGCGCGATCGATCGCCAGCCTCGCCGATCGATCGCCCAAGAGTGGCGATCGATCGCCATGCGCTCCAAAAGCGCACTGCCAGCGCGCGATCGATCCCTGAAATGGGCGATCGATCGCCAATGTCTGTAACCCGAAAAACCACCATTTTTGCTCCAAAATTCTTTTCCAATCCATACCAACTCTCCTACCTTCAAACCAACAACATCAAACACATAATAACCTTCAAAATACACTTTAAACATCCCAAAAATCCATCATTCAACCAAAATAATACCAACCCATAAAACCCATTTCAAAACCATACAAAACCACAACAAATCCAATCCAAACACAACAAAAACAACAAGGAGGTATCCATACCTCTTGGGGACTCCAAATCTCCCAACAAACTCCACAAATCAAGCTTTTGGAAGGATTTCTCTTCACTTCTTTGCCCAATTTCGAAAATTTAAGGAGGAGAAGGGTTTTGGATGAGTTATTTGGGAAAGTAGAAAAGTGATGGTATATTGGGGATTGGGGGGTATAAAGTGGGTTGTTTTAAAATAAATTGCACTCCACAATTTCCATGGTGTATAAAACACCCTAACATGATATTTTAAAAGTATTTTCCAAAATGCATCAAAACCATAAATAATACATGTTTCACCAAAAATTTCAAACCAACACATTTAAACCATTATAACACCCAATTTCCCAACATGCATAACATGCACCCCGAAATGCACCACCGGGTCACGCATACCATGTGACTAAGCATTTCACCAAGAGAATTAATTCCAACATATATTAATTATCATCATAAAAATCACATAAACATAATTAATGCCCAAATTGCATATAATTATTTCGGGGATATCACACCGACCTCTGGAATCACCTCGAATCCAAAGCTTGAGCTCAACTCCAAGCCATCGATGTACCTAATAACCTGCCCCAAGAGAGACAGCCCCCACACGTGTGAGCATACCAATATCCCAAATCCAACAATCATAATAATACAATTCATAATTTACAACAATGTAAATGCTATGAAATACAAAATATACTCCCTGGATGGTATCATTCTCATCCGGGATTCTCTGTACTATCCCTGTTCTCAAAACAACTGAAATCATCAAATTCCCAAATGCCAGTTAATCATTACATTGATTAACGAATCCATATGCTATATACCGATATCATAACCATAATATCAAATCATTAAACAATGATTACAATTATCCCATTTATCTCGTTTATGGTTCCATAGTTCTACCCATTGCTCGCTCTACAATGGCGGCATTTCATTCTCACGCATGCTCAACAGCAGTGGCGTCATAACTGATGTTCGCTCGAAAGCGACGACATCCCAATCATTGCTCGCTCAAAAGCGGCACCATATAATTCCCAATGTATATATGTCCATTCATAGTGATTACCATAAACCATGCAATCCAATATACATTTATTGCAATATAGCGTACCATGCACTCACAATTGCAATTATAATAAAGTGTTATGCTCGCACGTCATACGTACCTTATGATGTCGTAGTCCGAGTCCAACCTTGCCTGAGTCCCACGACCCAATGAGTTAAGTGCTAACATGCAATTAACTCACAATTAAACATAGGCATGCAATCACGTGCCCAATCACGTTCACAATTCCAACCCTATCGTCTAACCATGACGATTACCAAAAATAAAAGCCCCCGGCTAAACATGCATAATACCCAAAATATACCAATTTACAAGTTTAAAAGATAGCCAAAAGAATCCAACCGAGAATTCTGTTTTATCTAAACTTTGGCTCCAACCAATCCATTCTAAAAGTATAGCATTCCCATTGGAATGTAGACATTGCCCCGGAAACGAGCTACTCAAACCCCGATTACAAAATCCCGACATTTTCCAAATTCGAAAAAAAACAATATCCTACGGGCGGCGATCGATCGCTTCATCTTAGGCGATCGATCGCCCCATTTCCAGGCGATCGGTCGCCTCTCAGTGAGGGCGATCGATCGCCTCTCGGTGATTTTTGGCTACTGCCTCATCGCGATCGATCGCCTATTTTGAGGCGGTCGATCGCCTCACTATTCATCTTCCTGAAAATTTCAATAACGTCGCGGCGATCGATCGCCCTGCCCTAGGGATCGATCGCCTCGACCTGTAAAAGCCAAAAATGGCGATTTTCTTGCAAAATTTTGCCCAACAACAATCCTCACACCCCATACAACATTAAACCTCATAATAAACACCATAAAAACTCCTCGAACCAACCAACCCAAATTCTTTAAAAACCCATTTCTTTAAACCCAACACAAATCCTTCCCAAACACCACAAAACCACTATCAAAACGAAGATAAATGCGAGGGGATGAATAATACCTTATTATCTTCGAGAAATCCGGCTCCTATGATAACCCTCCATTGATTTTGTTCATCCAAGGGAAAGGGGAAGGGTTTGGGGTTAGAGAGTGGCGTGAGGGAGAGGAGAGGGAGGAGAGATTCCGTATAATGACAGAATACCGAGCCCATTTGGTATATATATAGCTCCAAAGCTCCAAAATACTGACTCCTCCACAAATAGATCATGATTCATTAAATATCATCTGTTTTCAATAATTATCTCTCCAACTCAAATTACATCCACAGCCCCAGTACAAAGTACCCCGGACCCAAATTCCACCAAAAACCAAATTCCAAGGTTATCACCACGACGAGAATACAATCTCATCATTTGGATCCAATGACTCCAAATACGGGATTTAAAACCCCCGGGAGTCCCAAAACCGCAATTAACTCATAATTGCTACAATTAAAAATCCATTAAGGATTATCATTACACCGGGATTAACATCAGTAATTCCCGGACATCACACTCCTCTTTGTTGTACGGAAAATGATATCCCTACAATCATAGAGAACTACCCACAAAGGCGAAAGATGAAGAAGCACAGAAGTCATCCATATGCCCAAAGAGGTGGTTCAAAAAGAAGTAGGTCTTCATGGAGACCTAGAAAGTTCTGGTCAAAGCAGAAAGCCCAAAGCTACAGATCGGGGCAAAGATCATGACCAACAAGGAGTAGAACCTCGTCGACAGGTTCTAATCAAGCTAGTTCTAGCAGAGCACCAACAAAGAGGACTTTCAGACGCACACCTACCAGTGAAAATGAAAGTTTCAGAGATTGTAACTGCTGGACATGTGGAACAAGAGGACATATCTCTACAGATTGTCCGAAAAACCAAAGCCGAGGAGTAAGACAATTCGAGCATACCAAGGAATTTGAAGATGGTGTCTATTTCCAGGATTTGTGATCGCTTTTATTTTAAACAATATTTCTAGCGATTCTACCGCAAGTGCACGGTGTCAAGTTTTAGTATAATGGTTTTAAAAGTATGAGTGTCGAACCCACGAGGACTAGGAAATAATTACCAAACTCCACTAGTTTAACTATATTTAGTCTATGATAACCGGTTGTGATTATAACGTGACAAATTAACTCAATATGTAACCCAAACAATCAATGGTGAATAAGATTAATAATCAAAAGAAACAATTATCAAGACTTTCGGTTCACCTATGTAATCCCCCATAATTTGCCTATTAGTTAATAATCGAATTCAAACAATCTAAGGTGACGAGTTTCCAAAATTATCTAATATACTCTCTCGAGTTATATTAAACCTAATATCAAATTGCAGTAAGTCACTCTCGTGTACTTATTTAATAACACAATATTGTATTAAGATCCGTGAAAACTTCTAGCTTTCGATTACTATATATCTATAGCTATCACACATGTATTTGACTTCATCTCTCGATATCAGTCTGAAATCCACGGCGTAAATCACTATATCGAATCACAATTTTATCTCTCGATTTCGATTGTAATTTAAATATCATTAAAGGATGTCCAAACCCTTAAAAGCATGAAGAACAATGATCTATGCACTTAGATAATAAGAATCAATCAAAAACATTCAATTAAAATCATGAGTTCATACAAAGGATCCCCTAAGTCTTGATAACAAACCTAGCCAACAATCTCCATCAAATAACAATGTATAAACATGTTTTGCAACATTCTAAACATTAAAATTTAATGAAAATATAGAACTAGAGTTAGAAATACGGAAATAACGAGAGGTGTTGACTCCTTGCGTTGCTCCGTCGTCCCGTCTCTTCCGATGCGTCTCTTCTTCAATGGTTATGGTGTATGGATGGTTGGGGATGATTGAGAGTGATGGTGGCTGAGTATCTAGGGTTAATTATGAGCCAAAAATTCCCAAAAACGTCCATGTTAATCCATATTTATGGTATGAGGAGTTTCACCAAGTTTGGACACCAAATAACCAAGATGGAAACAAAATCCTGAATTTTCGAGTCGAGGCGATCGATTGCCTCAAATGAGGCGATGGGTCACCTCTGGCTACTGCCTGGAGGCGATCAATTGCCTCATTTGAGGCAATCGGTTGCCTCCTCTATTTTCTGCAAATTACAATTTTGCCCCTCCTTTTCCAGGTTTGCTCAATTTGGTCCTTTTTCATCATTTTAAGCCCATTTCCTCCATTTTTATGCATTTGGCCCTGGATTCCTGAAATATACAAATATAAACAAAAAAGAGTAATATTTTCCAAGAATCACTATAAAAACGCCCCTAATCTTATATCAAATTAAGTGTAAAAATCACACTTATCAATTTGGTACAGGTGTATCAATTTGAGGATATTTCCCTCAGATGAAAGCATCTACGAAGAAGAGATCTATTATGAAGATGGAAGTGAATCTAGCTCAGAATCAGAGTGAATGAGAGTTCCTTCAGCACGTGATTAGAGAAGAGCCGTCGGGGTTTTTCTCTCATACCACGGTTTCTCATAAAACCCTTATGAGGATCATGAAAGAAGAACCAAAGCTTCAGACGTACGATGGATTTACAATTGGAGCAATGTAAAAAGCCATGGATATGATCGGTCTTCGAAGTAGGAAGCATCAGATTATCCATAGGGTAAAAATAGGTGAATTTGGGATCCCAATGGAATTCACGGGAAACCAAATTGAGATGCAGTTAATCCCCTACAGAGAAATCCAGGAGATTAAGAACAAGGTCAAAAGAGAAGTTGCTAACACGCTCTCATGGATTCATATTGGAGTCATTAGAGTAATCATCAAGGCAACTTTCAAGGAAGGAATTGATTCGCCCCTCAATCTGGCGATCTTTGACAAGAGAATCCCGAACCTCACAGATTCTTGTTTGGGAGCAGTGGCAGGAAATCTGTATGCAGGAAAGATGGCCTTCAACATCTATCAAAGGATGGCATACAATTTAGGAGATCGAGACTTCAACAAAGTTCTCACGCTTCATCAAGATTTTAAAAGAGAAGATTTGATGAAAGAAGGGAACAGGCCTTACTCGATGACCTACAAGGTGTCATACGCACTCTCGAATACTCATCATTCCGAGGTCTTCTTGAGAAAGGAATTCATCGAAGTCCCCAGAATCTTCGCCAAAGCGGTATTGCCGGATATTATTGATACTCCGACAATATGGGAGATTGACATGAGGATACATGATCAACCTGTTCTGAACAGAAGCAAGGAGCCTTGTGATCGAGCCAAGAAGGATGTCTTTCCAACAGGATAGGTTAATCAGCAACTATCCAAGGGAAAAACAGAAGGCAGTCTCGAGCAGAATTCAGAAAATCCCTGATGTATTCAAAACAACAGGAAAGCTGAAATGCCCAGAAGGCTGGAGAGAAGTGCAGATAATTTTTGACATTACAGAGAAAGTGAATATCTTCCCTTGTGATGTCCTCTACTATTTGCAACAACCTACAGTTGGCAAGTATCAAGGAAACCTACAAATCGATGAAATTGATCTAGCAATTGCAGGCTCTGCAGGAAGAATCTCAGAACAGCTTATTCTAGGGATTGATTTCTCGAGGAACATAAACCTTGGGAAAGATTGCAAGATGGAATGGAGTTCACGGTGAAAGGAAAAAGATATAGAATCAAATGACCACCAGTCCATTCTCCATATACATCTCCGTTGGGATGTTATATGAGAAGTACCGGGCAGAATATTTTGCAGCCTACATTGACTCAGGAGCTGGAATATGCACTGCCAGGCTCGCAACGGATCCCCTTATTCTTAATGAAGGAGTCCGAGGAGCGAAAATAATTATCGACGGAGCAAGCGGTACCCCATGGTACAAAGTTAAAACTCCACCTATTTATTTCCATGACACAAGTGCCGATATGCTGTTAGGAAACAATTTCCTACAGACATTCTAGCGGTTCACACAAGAGAACGAGACCAGGAGACTTATTTTCACAACCCTTTGTGATCATAATATTATGGTGCAGAGGCTACGGGAGGCGTTTCACAGAAAATTCCCTATTCGTTTTCACAACAAGCCTGGTGCTGAAGGAAAACTTCGCCACCCAAAGATGAAAGATCAGTGAAATTTGGAGAGGCAATTCTTCAGTTCCGACAACAAGGTCCTAGTGAAAAGGATTCTCAAACTTTTGACTGGGTTAATATCATGTCTTTCAGAGAGAAGGATGAGGAAAGAGTAACCCCAGAACCCTGTTGCTACTGAAAAATGCGTTACGAGAAGAAGTTCCACAACCTGAAACTACCCTCGAAGAGCGAATCACTCTAGAGGATGTAAAAAGGAAGATTCGTAGGAACTACAATGAGGATCCACTAGCGTGGTGGACCAAAAATGAGCTCAGAGCTACTTTGAAGGTGAAAACGGGAAAAGAAAATGAGTTTTTTAGGTACAGGCCGATCCCCATGAACCAGGAAGATCGGAAGGATATGCAGATCATACTTAAGGAGCATCTTGACCTTAAGTTAATCTCAGCAGGTATTTCTCCATACAGCAGCCCAGGATTTCTTGTAAGGAATCATGGAGAAATTAAATGAGGAAAGCCAAGATTGGTGATCAACTATAAAGGGATCAACGGAATCTTGATTTTCGATGGATATTTTATCCCAAGCAGAGAACATTTGGTAAATAGCATCAAGAGTGCCAAAGTGTTTTCTAAGTCCGATTGTAGATCTTGGTTCTACCAGATTAAAATGGAGGACGCAAACAGAAAATTCACAGCATTCTCCACACCACAAGGACATTATATCTGGAATGTCATGCCAATGGGATTAGCAAATGCACCCCAGATATATCAAAGAAAGATGGATAATCTTTTTAAAGACTACTTCAGCTTCATGTTCGTGTATATTGACGACATCCTTATAGCGTCAAAAAACATGAAAGAGCATATTAAACATTTCGAAATCTTTCAGATGTGTGTTACAAAGAAGGATTAGTGCTTTCCGAAAAGAAAGCAGTGATTGCTACAAGACAAATCGAGTTCCTTGGAGTCGAGATCGATGAATCTGGAATCATCCTGCAAATTATTGTTGAAAAAGTACAAGGATATCCGGATGACCTCAAGGATTTAAAACAACTTCAGAGTTTTTTAGGAGTTGTTAATTTTGATGGGATGTTTATCAACAATCAAGCAAACCATATGAAGGTGTTCAGTCCACTACTCAAAAAAGATGTTAAGTTTGAGTGGAATGAAGATCACAGACAAGCTGTCAAACAGCTGAAGGAGGTTTGTAGGCAACTACCAAAGTTTGCAATACCAAACGACGAGGATGAACTGGTATTATACACAGATGCCAGTGATCATTGGTGGGCTGCAGTTCTCATGAAAATTACACCAGAAGGAGAAGTGTCATGCAGATATTGCAGTGGGCTATTTGATAACAGCGAAGTTATCAGATGGCACATTAACGAGAATGAGTTCTTTGCTGTTCGAAAGGCTTTTAAGAAATGGCCACTTTTCCTACTAGAAATTTATCTTGAAAATAGATAATACGAGTGTCAAGGCCTTTTTAAAAAATTAAATTGAATCAAAACCAGAAAAGGCTAGAATATTAAGATGGCAAGCTGAATGCCAATATTATGATTATGATATTGTCATTGTAAAATCTGATAAAAATATTCTTGCAGATTTTTTGACGAGAGATGGAAGCGAATGAAGCTAATTCCATCATCACGAGATCAAAGCACCTCCGAGAAAATCTGGAGGAGCTAGACAAGAAGATCAACGGCCTGGTAATTAATTCTCAGGTTGCGGGTCAAGTACAGGAACTGGATCTCACGAAGGTCCAACAGGCTATGAAGGCTACCATGCAGGCTCACACCTGTTTATGGGATAGTCTTTATATTCCCCTCCGACGGGATGCTTCAGCGGTGAAGCTAAAGTCGTGTTTCAGAGAGCCAGGCTCATCAACCGGTGTGGAGGATTCAAGTACCACCACTACAGGTCCTATTATTGATCCTTTGGGGGAAGACACAGAAGGAAAAATTGATTCCAATGTATCTAGGATATCTGAAGAATCAAGCCAACCCAGCACCTCATGGGTTAAAGAGGGAGAGATTAATCTTAGGCCCTCGGCGGGCAAATCTAAGGTTAATACTAACGAGAATATTGTTTCCCCAACTTCCCCTTTGCAGGAATATCAAAGATCATGGGAGAAATTTTGTACAAGAGTGGGTATAATTCCTGAAAAAATTACAGCAGACTGGTCAGGAAAATACCCAAGAATGTGGATGCATCCTGATGGCAAACCAGAAAGTGTTCGTGAGTGGTTTGATTTTGGCTGCCTAGCCTCAGTCTTTACCACAGCACCAAGTTTTCCAAAAATCGCAAAATTACCTGACTGGATCTCCGAAGGAGTGTATGACTCATGGCAGAATAATCATACACTGGGACGAGGAGATGTTCTGGAGCTGAAATTCATAACTGCAGCCCCAGGAAAAGGCCTTCACCCTAGCTTTCATTTTGTAAAGTTACAGAGGCCAAACTGGAAGGCGATGGATCAAATAAAACCACCGCCCGAAGGAACAACACTAGTTTCCCCACTCACAGAGGACGATACCACTACCAGAAGAGCATGGGGATTATGGGTCTGTCTCACTGCGATGGACAAAGTCAAGTATCCGTTCAAAATTTTTCAAAAAACAGCAAACGGATCATTCATGGTTAACGCTATGACAAGTCATACTACAAAATTTGCCGAAGAAATATTTGAAAAGAAAAGGCAAATATTGTGGGACAACAAGATTCCGGCGACCAAAGACACTAGCCCGAAGTTCTGCAACATGGCACATGTTGGAAGATGGCTAGACCACATTTGCCCAAGTTACCCGGAGCAAAAAGAACCACTGTTCGGGAAAGGGTTCCCTGTCAAGAGGTACCAGAAAAAAGATGATAAAACAGGACCAGGCAAACGTGGAAGATTCCCACCCGGACTGCAAAGGCCAATTTTTTAGGGACCACAGGGAGACAAGAGGCACGTGACTCTGACGAGGACCACTACAATTTGCAAAAGAAACCAAAAATGGTAGGACAGCTCTTCGGCCGAAAGTCGAAGGGACCACAAGGTACCAAACAAGAGAGAAGACACATGCAATGGCGTCTGATTATAAACAAGAATTGAAGTCCGGATTTCACATCCACCTCCAGACTTCTATAAATACCAAGGCATTCAGGAAGCTAAGGACATCTAAAATTCTCCATAGTTTTCTGAAAATAAATATTGTAATCTCCAAGCTTTGTAATCTTCAGCTTTCTTAGCTTGGTAATATTTTTTTTTCTTTCTTTCATTTCATAAGTGTCTGTAATATTGTTCTGTTTGTTGAGTTTATGTGTTCTTGAGTCAAGCCTCATCTATATGAGAGGCTAAACAAGTCCGTCTCCTCCCAAAAGGAGACGTTTTAATGTAATAAATGTTATAAGTATTCGAGAATAAAAATAAGGCTTTTGCCCATCTATCTCCCAGATTTCTTTAAAGCTTTCTTATATCTTGATTATACCTTACGCCCTAAGGTAGGAAACGAATTAGGGCTGTGCTGTGCGGTTTCTGAAGGAGTCGGATAACTGGCAGACTAACATCGCCCGTGTGCTGAGGTTGAATGGTGAGGAGCCATTCGTAAAACAGTCTGGAGGCAGTAAGTTTTCGACTGGTGGGTTGTGAACCACCTCACCCAGTGCCGTTATGGTCAAAATGGTATATTTCAGTTTGTTAAAATTTTATTGTAATTCGGAAGCATGATGGGCCTATTATTTAATTTTACTTCATAAGGGATTTTGGGGCTTTGATTTATCATGAACCGTGAGTCCTTTGCAAAAGTATGCTCTTGGGTCTTCTCAAGATGACAGAAACTGAAGGATCTCATGTTCATATAAGTCTTTTATGGCCTATGCTTTTTTCGTATCCCTTTTAGGAGTTGTTTATTGGAAAAAATGAGTTTTGGGTGTGTTTGGAAACATCTTAAGAACATTAGGGAGTTTATTGCAATTAAATTTAAGGCTTTTATGTCTTTTTAGGTGGGTAGGAAGTTGGAATAAAGAAAAGAAGTATGGTAGGGAGTTAGATTAAAGAATCTTTGATATAGGGAGAAATGTTAAAGTTATGTTTGGAGGTAGGGATTTTAAGTGAGTTTACCCTTATTATTACTAGTTATTGGGTGCATATGTATAACGGCTAAATTAATTAAATATTATAAAAACAAAAAAAAATTCAAAAAATAAAGTTTAATTTTTTTTACCAAAGTAGCGTGAAACGCGATCTCGGATCGTATTTCTTAAGAAACACGTGTTTTGAGACCACGTTTCTTCATTTTCTTAAAATCCGTGCCAAAACATACAAAAAAAAAATTTCCACGCGTGTCTCACTCTCCATTCCTTTACCCATCTTCACTCATTTCCACTCACAATTTTGTGTACGACTCACACTCACTCTCCTATTTCAATGTGTGAATATTTTAAACAAACTTCTCCTAAATAATTGCTAAATTTTTCGGTGATGCATGTTGATAACTTAATAAATTTTATATATTAGAATTTTATATTTAAAATTCCATTTTATTCTATTTTCTTTTATTTTTAGAATAATAGTATTATATGTAAGGGGTATTTTCATAGTTTATAAACCCGACCCGACCACTTACTAGTTCAAAGCAATATGTAACCGGGTTACTAGTTCAACATTATCTATATTAGAAATTTTATATTTAAAATTCCATTTTATTCTATTTTCTTTTATTTTTTAAATAATAGTATTATATGTAAGGGGTATTTTCATAGTTTATAAACCCGATCCGACAATTTACTCGTTCAAAGCAATATGTCACCGGGTTACTACTTCAACTAAGTTTTTTTTTTAAAAAAAATAATATAAAATTAAACTTAAAATAATAATACTAATTTTATAAAGGTACAATTTCTTTTTTAAAAATTACTTATTTTTTTTTTATAAAATTTTTAAAATATATTTGATACGAATTGACCAGCTCGTTCAACTACCGGTTAGTTGAACTAGTAATGCGGTGACATATTGCTTTGAATGAGTAAATTGACGGATCGGGTTTATAAACTATGAAAATACCCCTTACATATAATATTATTATTTTAAAAATAAAAGAAAATAGAATTTTAAATATAAAATTCTAATATATAAAATTTAAAATTCTAATATATAAAATTTATTAAGTTATCAACATGCATCACCGAAGAATTTAGTAATTATCTAGGAAAAGTTTGTTTAAAATATTCACACATTGAAAGAGGAGAGTGAGTGTGAGTCGCACACAAAATTGTGAGTGGAAATGAGTGAAGATGGGTAAGGGAATGGAGAGTGAGACGCGCGCGAATTTTTTTTTTGTATTTTTTGGCACGCATTTTATGAAAAGGAAGAAACGTGGTCTCGGACCATGTTTCTTAATTCAAACGTTATTTTTGAATTTTTTATTTTTATAATATTTAATTAATTAGCCTATGTATAACACCCCAAAATTATTGTAGTGCGATTTTCTGAGTTGTGCTAATGTTTTTTTGAATATAAATAAAATAAGGTGTGCCTTGGCAACTGAACGCGGATCGGGCAGAGATGTTTCACTGATCATGCTCTTATAGTGTCCATTTCTCGGTCAAAGCCATTCTTGAGGGTTTTACTAGGTTTCTTTTGCTCATTAACACTAAAAAATCACGACCCCCGCTTCGTATTTGAGTTCCTAGCGACTACAGCTTTGACCTGATGCAACAATTTCACGGGTCCTTCAAGTTTGACCAGAGAATATGGTTCGCAACAACAATAGTTGTACGTCAGCTGCAACAATAAAGTTTCATGCTAAAACGGATGTATAACTATAACAACGATTTCATGCTAAATCGATTTCGCAGCTGTCACTGAAAGGAAAGGCGATTTCGTGACAATACTCGCTAAAGTTTCATGCTAAATCGTTCCGGAATTTTTTTAAATTTTGCCCTTTTTTTTATATTTGACCAAATTATCTAATTATTTTTATTTTTTAATAAAAAAACTATGCAAAAATAACTGTGATTTTCGCGAAATGTCAATGGAACTGGAACAACAGCATCCAGATCATCCGTGATGTGACCGTATCGACGAACGACGAACCATGCTGGAGACCTATGCAAAATGAATGTATAATAATCCTAGTCTTGCATTTTTATTTTAAGGAAAAAGTGAGTCTTATTTCAAGTTTAGTGGATGTTAGAAATTTATTATTGAGTGATTTTCTTAAGTTTTTTTTTTTTTTTTTTGCTCATCAAGTCAAAAACTACCTAGGCAATTCATTATCCAACTTTGAATTCGAGTACTTCTCACAACAAGAGCTTCGATTTTTATGTAACATTTTTTCTGGTTTTTCGAGTTTGATTTCAAGTTTAATGGACGTTAGAGATGTTATTTTTATATTTAAACAAAATAATTTATATCATTTCAAAATACTAATTTTATGTTCGGTATAGATGATGGATTGGGCTTTGTTTCCTCCCACATCGAATGAGAACAAAAACTTAGACAACTCTCATGCTATATAAAGGAAAGTCAATGTTTTCAGTTTTAAGTGAATCAGTCAATAACTTGTTTGTCAACTTTTAGCTTTGGAAATTGGAAATTAAAAATTTTCTCTTGTTTTAGAATCTTGTAAAATTTTTAGTATACTCTATAATTGCAGTTTTGATTGAGCTTCTATATCAGAAGAGATTTTATTAGGCGTGTCATTATTATTTCTCTTTTTGCATTATTTTCTCATAAAAGGTGCAGATCCTGGAGGTGAATTTAGAGGGTCAAATTCCCAACAAATTGGCATCAGAGCATAGATCATATTGCTGATGTGGAGTTTAGTGCGGTAGCGAATACGTATTGACTAATGAGGTTATGTCTAAGAAAATCGGTATTTAAGTGGGACAAGCGTTACCTCACAAATTTTCCTAGGAATCTTTTGTCAATAAAAGATCGATATTCTCTCTTTCCTGAGAGCTTATATAGTGTGTACTAAGTATCACAAGATAATTTCGGGAAGTAGAGTTTCAAATGCAGTGATTTGATGTGGAGAAATTTGATGGGAAAGTCAACTTTGGCTTGTGGCAAGTACAAGTCAAGGATGTGTTGATTCAATCTAATTTACACAAGGTGTTTAAGGCCAGGGTAATCCCCGAAAAGCAGCAGTGATACTAGTTCGACTCAGACAAAGCTGGAATGAGCAATGAAGATTGTGAGGATTTGGATTTGAGAACAGCAAGTGTAATCCGTCTATGCTGACCAAAAATGTTATAGCAAATATGTATGGAATGTCTATGGCTAAGGAACTCTGAGAAAAGCTCAAAGGTTGAACCAGACAAAGGGCATAGCAAATCGGGTGTATCTGTAAGAGCAGTTTCATATTACTAATGAATGAAGGTACTACTATTTCAAAGCTTTTAAGTATTCTCAATGGCATTGTTTCTGAGGTTGAATCTATTGGAGTGAAAATTGATGATGATGATCAGGTATTGAAACTCATCTGGTCTATTCCACGTTCATATGAGCACATGAAACGGATCTTGATTCATGTGAAGGAAGAAAAAATCATTTTCTCAGATGTTACTATTAAGCTTCTTTCTGAAGAGATGAGACTTGGTGGGAGTAACACAATTCACATGAAAATTTTACAATGGTTGCTCGTAATTGGAAGAAGAAGAACTCTGTGAAAAAGACATGCTGGGGATGTGGACAACCTAGCCATATCAAGAAAATTATATAAAAGCTGGAATGAGTTCGGTAAATTACTCTGGGTCAGTAAATAGAGATACTGGTCTTGAAGTTAACATTGTCTCCTTTTCTGATGTACTCTGAAAAAGGAAATGTACATCCTTATTGCATGCCGTCGTCCCAAATTTGCCATGATAGATGATGTATAATGTTAGCGGGTCCACATTTTTGCACACGGGTATTGGTTTGGCATTGACACAGAGAATGTGGTGAAAATTCATGTTGATGACTGATAAATTTCCAGGAGAGCCAAAACGTGGGAGTTGCACCATAATTTTTCAGCAATGTTATTTTCGACATGGCCGAAATGCTTGGAATAGTTTATTCTGAGTGAGTATGTTTTTTATGGTGGAGCATGGTAATCATCTATATTGAGAATTATGATTGCCTTGCAGTACCCATAGCAGAAGCTATATAGATCTTTATCAAGGTGGAGTGTTGTGGGACGACAAAGCCACAAGGTGGAGATCGATAGGTTGGGCTTTGTTTTCTCCCACATCGAATAGGAAAGAAACCTTAGCCAACTCTGATGCTATAAAAGAAGTCCAATGCCTTCAATTTTAAGTACAACAGTCAATAGCTTGTCTAACAACTTTTGGCTTTAAGAAAATTCATCTCTTGTTTTAGAATGTTGTATAATTCTAAATGTGATATGTGGTTGCAGCTTTTGCCGTGATTCCACAGTATAAAAGATTTTATTAGGTGTCTTTCGGTAAATGGGCTATGTGTGAGTTATAAAGTGCGGCTAATAGGAAAGCTTTGTGAGTGTATTTTGAGTGATAAGAGAAATTGTGTGGTTGTAAAAAAATTCATGTAATATATTTTCTCTGAGGTGGTTTTTCTGTGAGTTTTCCATGTTAAATTCTTGTGTCTTTATTATTTATTCTTTTGTTTTCTTTCTCATTAAATGTGCATAATTTGAGGGTAAATTTGGAGGGTCAAATTCTCAATAATAGATGTTTATTGACAAATTATCACTAGCTTTGTTGTTAGTTCAAGAACTGAGCTTGGCAATTTTTAGGAATTTTGAGAATTGGGGAAGTGGTAAGAGTGTCTATAATTGAATATTAAGTATAAAACGGGTACATACACAGAAGAGAACGAGAAAAACAAAGGGGTATTTATTTTTCAGTATATCAGTTTCTGAGATTTTATTTTTTAGGAAATAAATATAATAATAAATATAATTTCTTTATGTGGTTTTCTCAATTTTCTTCGAAAATATCTGGTTAGGGTGTGCTTCGAAGTTTGAGAGTAATGAAACTAATCCCGGTGAAAATAGTTCAAAGTATTTGATTGTAAGGAACGGTATTGGTCACCATATACATAATTTTCAAGAACTTTATTTCCGGCCGAAAAAAAAAAAACCAGCAGCTAAAATATAGATCAATAATGGAGATCCGAAGCAGCTCCCTTATCCAAAAACCACATTAACTCCTCCTCCGCCTTGACCTGACCGCTGGGAAGCGGCGGAACCTGTGGAAATATGGCACACCTAAGCGTCACACCAACTGCGTGTGCCAACTCCGCCCCCGTCACCACCATGGCGATGTCTGAGGCGGAGTTTATCACCGGAAAAGTGAAGGTGATCCTCGAAGGCGGCGGCTTTGGGGAGTCGGTGATGAATGTGACCCACCGCTTATCCTCATAACGCTGTGTTCGGTTAGGGAAGAGGGACGCCACATGGCCGTCGGGACCGACTCCGAGTAGAACAAGATCGAATTTGGGGAATCCGGTTGCCGATAAAGGTAAGATTTTTTGATCCACCAAAGATTTCAGGCGGGTTTCGTAGTCTACGGCTACTTCTTCCGCTGAGTTGTTGTAGGTGATGGGATAGATGTTCTTCCCGGGAATTGGCACCTGTGTCATGTTGCATTTACTTATAGTTTGAATTGTACATGCCTTTGAAATTACTATGTTTACATCGCATGTGAGTAAGAGTTCATATTCATTTTAAATAGGTTTGAGCTTGGGTCGATTTTGGCACAAAAAAATTAATTTAGTCATTTTCATTCGGAAAAAAAAAGAAAAATAATTTTACATGTCTTTGAAAAATATAAATGATTCCAATATATATTGGAAATTCAACAAGAATAGCATTGAAATATTTTATTGAAAACAATATATGGACCAAATGTGAATAAATCTTATGATAACTTTATTTTATATATATATATATATATATATATATATATATATATGAGAAGGGATTGTTACGATCAAGTCCCGAATGCGAGACGTGTCACTCAAATAAGGGCATAAGATGTCATTAGGTCAATAATAGGCTTGTGGCATCTTATGATACTTTTAAAATTAAAAGAAATTGAGTAATGGATCTCGTTGTATCATGTTTGCATGTAATGAATTAAACTAGTACGAGTCCTCTAATTTTTCAAAACCATGAAATAATTGAAGTGAGTAAACTTTAAAATACAGATAAATTAATGATTTATTTTATTTCAAAAGTTAAAATTTACCCTCGACAGTAATTTGAAAAAAAAAAAAAACCTCAGAAATATGGGTAAATTTATGAATTATGAGATGGAACCTTCGAAAGGAAGCCATCGAGGGCTAATTTGTAGTTACTGAGTGGGTCATCCAATGGAACCACCCTCTCATCCACCCAAAACACCGTCCATTTCGACCAATCCACAGACGTATTATACGAAGGGGTCGCTAGTTGCCTGATAACACAACCACCATTCACAAGTCAGCATATATTATATCTATAGCATTACTTTTTTTTATAAAAAAAACATGTATAATCATTCTAACATCGTATACTAAAAACGTCTCTAGCCTTCGTAGCTTTGAAACTATCTTCTAGGCTTGATACATTTTTGTGTTTGGGTATCATGAAAATCAACATATAATTAAGGTAACAACACATCGAATATCAAAAACACATATCAATAATTGAACGAGATTTATAGTAGTCCATAAACACATATGAGCCCATTAATAATGCATGTGATGAATGAAGACATAGCATAAAGTTATTTAGGGAAATTATGACCTAGTTAGTTTCAACATTATCCACCACAGGATATATAACATCTGGTGTCTCGTCATAAATATTGAAATTAAAAAAAATATTGCATGTAAATGTTAGAAAGTGGAGAGTATTTAACTCTTTTACGTTAGAAATTATAATTATAATAATAATAATAATAATAAATTATTTACCTGAGTGTATTAATAAGGTTACCTCCGGAGAGCACAATGTTGAAAGAGCCTTTCTGTTTAATGTATTTATCCGAAAGCCGAGCGGTGTGATGTGCAAGAGCCATAGACACATTAAACTCAGAATCAAATATCTTTACAGTCTTTGGATCAATGGCCGAAGCCAGTAATATAGGGACAATTACAGATATCAGAATTACACTTATCTTCATTTTGTGTCTAAGTACCATGCAGAGGTATACTACCCCATATTTATAATAACTGGGCCATCTAATTTTGAGAACAAAAGAGATATACTTTTTTTAAAATAATTAAGTTTGTTTACCTTTCGAAAAAAAGAGGACTAAGAATTTATTTAAATTAGATTTACAGATCGAGTGAACCTAATCATAAGATTATGTAGCATTCAGAGATTGGGATTTTGTCATGCAGTCGGTGCAGTCCCGCGTAAGCACGATTGTATAATGGACTCTTATAACATTCGTATATATTCTCGCTTCACGAAAATTTATTAACTCAAGTTGCTATAGAAGTCCATTCTAATCTCTTATAAACTATATTAAACTTTCAATTTTTATCCATGTAGGACAAGTGTATTATAGATTTTGTATGTATATAAAATTTCAATCCAGAGAATTAAATTTCGTATTTTTACTAAATCTGCTTTTTGATGTTATTGTTAAGTGTATTCGTTGTTTCTTTCCTTTCTGCATGAAGTTGGATTGGCCAAATTTTGTCAAAAATACTAAGAAAATAGATTAACTATGGTTGAGTGTGTTTAATAAATATTAATGTACGTAAAAAAGCAACATGATTTGTAATTTAATTCATCTCTATACATAGAAAATCAGAAAATGATGAATATCATCTGGAAAAAAAAGTCAGTACAAGATAAGGAGAAAAAAGGTTTTAAAACCCAACTAATCCTTCGAGATTTTGAAATGCATAAGTAGCTAAGATTAAGGTTGCATTTGGATAAATTTAAAGCCATGGATTTTAAATCCATATAATAGTTTGGATGAATTTATATTGTGTTTATTTCAAATCTATCTATTTACTAATTTATGCAAATGCGATGACAATTGTGATGGATTTGAAATGCACCTAAGATGAATGTCATTTCGAATTCAAATTTCAAATCCATTCTCAAATCTCCTTTCATTCAAATGAAATATATCTATGATCTATCTAAACACAACCCATATGTTCGGATCAACGAACACCCCAATCGATCGAACCTATTGATTAGTTCAATAATTTATATCAATTTTGGTTAATTTGAAACTATTTAGTTCGAAAATTTACATGATTTTTTTCATCAAGATCAACTTAATATGTATTTTTACTGTACCCGTTCCATTTTATTTATTTATGAAGAACTCAGCTCAAATTGACCTAACTTTATCACACACCTATGAGTTATATTTCTCTTTGCTAGTTAATCTTCTGGCCTATCCTCCACTTGGAACAAGAAGTGTAGGATGTTTGTTGGATTAACCTAAGTCACATAAGTTCGATATGTGGGCAAATGCGGATGCTGACGCACGAATGCGTCAATTTTCAAAAATTTTGAGTGCTAGTGCGCCTTAGTGCGTTCATATATATATATATATATATATATAAATACTTCATGAAATAATTAAATATACCTAATATACATCATATTTCATAGAAGGTATATCATTTACAATATGAAGTTCTTAACAAAATATTATCATTCAAAACGTCATCTTCCAAAGTAAGGTTTAACAAAAGGATAATTTATATGACATTATATCAAATAAAATATTTAATTAGGGTTTTGCTAATTTAATATTCTAATTCTCAATCTTTTCATTTTCTTTTCCCTTTCTTTTTCTTTCTAAGAATTAAGAAGGTTTGACAATAAGTCGTGACCTTGTAAAACTTAAAATCGTGACTTAGTAAACCTTAATTCGTCTTAATGCACGGCATGCAAGATCAGAATGCGAGATCGCGATCGAAGCATCAGTGCGCCGATGATGGTAGAAGGATTATGTGACTTAGGGATTAACTTTATAGATGAAAACTATCATCTTAATCTCAAAATCACATGCTAAATCATTAAGAAATATATATATGAATATGCGGAAGCATACCTGATTCCATAATGATTGATATTCCTATAGATCTGAGTACTATGGTCTTCCAGATCTTAACGATTAGCCTTGAGAGTCATTTAATATTCTCTCACGCTCTCTAACTGTTGACGATATATATATATATATATATATATATATATATATATATATATATATATATATATATATATATATATATATATATATATATATATGGTTTCTATTTAAGCACATCAATCAAATAGAAAAGTCCGACTATCTCTATACATTAAATTTCCATGCCATTTTAGATGCTTGTAGCCCAACTTTATTAATCTTATTCAGATAATTTTATTTGGGCTAAATCTTAAAATAGCATGTGTAGTGTTTGTGTATTTTTTAATCCTTGTTATTATTATTTCGATATAATATTGTATCATGTGTAGTGTTTGTGTATTTTTTGTGTTGTAATAGATTGCATCACAAACAAAAATATTGTCTGAGATTAAAATATAATCGTTGGCTGGAATTGGTATTGTATTGATGTTATTTTTGTTACCAAAAAACTGAGATATTTTGCTACGAAGGAGCCGATTCCACAGCATAGCAACAGAAACTTTTTGGAGTTCAAACAAGTCTGTTGATGTAGAAGGTAAACTTGCTCACCCTCATGGAAATGTGTGAACTACTATATGTATGTGTTTATACATTATTTATGTTATGTTCGATGTATATTAAGGATGAAGACATAGTGGTATGTTATATTAGTTATGTGATTCGATTTTCGTAACCCAACTCCTTGTGTTATGTCTCATTATTTCCGAAACCTTGTGTGATTTCAAGCAACTTGTAATAAAACATTTAATTAGGTTAAAAAATTTAGTTTTAATTAATGTATATGTGTTGACCTATATTGGCTAAATAGCAAATCCATCAACTTGTTTAAGTTGATTGACATGTAATTAATGTTGGTATGAGATTGTTTTAAATGCATTTTCATCATCTATTTAATGGTCATGTTTTAGTTTATTTTTATTCATCAAGCTAGCTTCTTCGCAGAAAAATTCGGGGAATTGTTGATGAAATCATCTTCAGCATCATCTGCAGGGCTGCCGACCTCCTCGGTCGACTGTCTCAAGAGGATCAAGGGGCATTTCGGAACGAATAAAGTTGTGTTTATGATTCTATTTTGTGTTTTCAACGTCGATCTGTCTCAATAGGATCATCGGGCATTTCGGGGAACGAATAAAGTTATGTAATAGAATACAAACCATTATGATTCTATCTTGTGTTTTCAAGCAGGTAAAATATGAAGGACTACAAAGGATGACCCATCTTTTTTTCAACAATACGAATGCTCTTTCAATGACATTATGAGCTTGAGAATACCTCCAATTGAATAACTCCTTATAATTCTGGGGACCGACCGCACGTTTGCCCCAAGCATTCCTATGATACCGTACGCACCTATAAAGTGTCAGAAAACCCTCCATATTGTGTATCCATTGTCACATAGATAATAATACCCTGCGTGAATGGTTACATATTAGTTAAGCAACCCGTTGTACAACATAAATTATACACAAATTTAAAAGTGTTTTAACTAACCTCTTGGAATTTTCACACGTAGAACTCTTGCATTTGCCGCGGATCCCTCCCAACAACTAAGTGTGTATATGAAATTCATTCATGGTTACAAACCCCAAGCACTAGTGATAGTACCTTTTCTTGTTCCGAATTCGGGTTCTCCGTAGTGGGCACATGTACACATATATGTCTCGTCCAACGCATCAAGACATCCATGTACGATATAATATACATTGTAGTGTTATCTCGTTATTTTATCTCATTATTATAAATATGGTACATGTCATTACAGAGATGATACATGTAGAAATCAAAACTTAAAACAATCAATCCTGAATATTTTGAACCATTTCAAGGTTCGTTAGTGCAACTGTCATCCACAAGACGTGCTTAACCAACAGTATATAATGTAGCTTCAGATTTGATTGCAACACTTCATGAAATTGAGTATTGATTGTGTGTCCACTACGTTGGTAGTCATGACCAACAACTCGATTCTTCTTATTATGTGCCAATATTGACAAAAACATGATGACCTTCTCTTCAACCTTGACATATCTAGACTCAACTAACCCTCCAACATGAGGTAGCAAGTAACATAGTCTTGCAAATGCATTCCGATTCATCCTCAAATTAACCACACATTACACATCTCCTATTTCATAAATCCTATGCAAATGGCTCCTTTGCATAATGATTCTTTGTGTCATGTTGTACGAGGATGTGGTTTGACATGGCTCAATTTATCGAGTAATCTCCTCGATGTCGTGTTAAAAGACAAAAAATCAGAAAAGAACGACAGAAGATTTGGTGCAACAGCAGAAAAAGTACTATATGCCTACGATTATTGTCCATCTTGCAGATATATTGCACAACATAGTCACAGTAATTAGTTCGTTCACCACAATGAAAAAAAGTAGTTAGCGGGGAAAATATTTCTTACATTTCTCATAGACAAGTAATTAACTATAACCTTACACAGTGAAATTAAGAACGAATCAAACAAGCAATCGCCCAATATCAGATATAACCCCTTTCGAAACTTATTTTAGTTTTCTGAACCCTCTAAACACGATTACTGTGAACATCAAACATTTTGTCGGAATCCATACCAGAAATAAACTGACAACGCTTAAAATTGTATCATTAGATGCCAAAACTGGAAAATGCTTACTAACACTATTAGCAAGTTAACATGTTCAACACATTGACAGAACGAAAAGAAATTAAACAAATTGCATGAGCTATAAACTTCTGTGAATTAAACCAAATAATATACAAACAAAACCTCAAAGAAAAACAAAAAGTCTGAAACTTTGTAAGAAAAACAGGATAAACCAGATAATATACAAACACAACCTCAAAGGAAAACGAGAAGACCAAAACTTTGCAAGAAAAATGAGATAAACCAGAAATTATACGAAGACAACCTCAACAGAAAACGAGAAGACGGAAACTTTGCAAGAAAAACTTTGCGAATTTACCTTCTCAAATAGACGAAAAATGTACAGATCTTGCACAACGAAGAAGACAAATCCCTGAAAATTTGACAAATCGCATGGGCCTTGCTCTTAGATTCGATTTGACGCAGCACAAAATGAAACAAGGGTTTTGGTTTGGCGACAATGTGATATTATCACGTAGTAGGCTTAAGGACATTTTGGTCAATTTGAGCATAAACAAGAATACTGTACAGGATGACCGTTATAGTCCCCACCAATTGGGTAGGTTTGTTTTCCAGCCTCTAAACCGGGTGTATCACGGGCTATAAGGAAAAAACGGTGTTTTAAAAAAACCAACCAAACACCTAACTAAAACTTTAAACCTTCAATAAACCTACTTAATCAACCCTATCAAACACACCCTAATAGGATTCAAATAATACGTCATTTAAAATCAATATTTCAAACAGTACAACAATATTTCTTACATTGTTACATTAAGTTGTAGCAGCAAATTAGAGACATATAACAAGACGCTAGCATGATATTTACATGTATTGCGTAAGTCACATCCACCGCAGGAGCCTAACGGTCGCTTAGACTAACACGGTGTATATATATTACATTTTCGTGCACCACATGAGTCGCATGCACTGTATGAATCTAGAGGTGCATGTATATTACCTTTACATGCACCACATGAGTCTAGCGATGCACATAAATTACGTGTACTACTAGACTCTAGTGGTGCATATATATTATATTTACGTGCATTACATGAGTTACATGCATCATTAGACATAAACGGTGCAAGTAATTTTTTGTCAAATACCCAGTCAATTTTTTGCAACAGTGGGTCGAACAAAAGCAACATAAGAAAGTAGGGGTAGTTAATACATAATCATCTGGTTTGACCATCTCTTCTACAGAGGATTTTTCTCATCTTTCATCCCCGTTTTGTCCATGAAATGTACAATTTTTTTGAGCGTTTCCATAGCCTCCATGCTATCAGGGCCAAATGTCTTTCCTGGATATTTAAAAGCCTCTTGAGCAGCTCTACTGACTCACTATCATCCTTCTCCGGTCGGGATTGAATGGACACCAAACAATCCGGAGCCTCATATGTCACATCAGTTCATGGGATAAAAATGTCGAAACAGAGTCTCGTAAAAAATTCATGATCAAGAAAACTACTAAAATGCTTCAAGTGATGAAATCATGAACAATATGGACTTACCAACTGCAGATTCTTTACCGAAAGCCTTATCCACTCTTCCCGTCGTTCTCCAAACCCCAACTCCTCCAAATCCCCATTTTCAGAACCCTAATTTACCTATCTCAATTCATCGTCGTTCCTTCTCGCCTACCGCCACCACGAAGATGGATTCCAAGGAAGCCAAGTTGTGGGGCGGTCGATTTGAAGTGCTTCAGATCAGCTGAGAGAGAAGCAATAGAAAGAGGAAAAGAACTATTGTTTGATAGCAGGGTATTTTAGTCATTAAATTGATATTAGCTTTGATAAATTAGATTTTTTTAAATAAGTTTTTTAAAAGACGTATTTAATTGAAAATAAGATATTTTTATAAATGTAGTGAAAAGATTGTTTTGAAGTGATATTTATATGTAATTTTCTCATAAAAATAAGATGAAAATGAATATTATAAATTATTTAGGAATATAATAACTCATATATATATAATTAATCCGTCTTTAATAAAGAAAGCATAAAAGCAAAACCCGAAATGTTCGGTAGCCTAATCCCAATTCAGTCCCCTCCTTTTATCCCAAATTTCTCAACTCACTGGCTTCAGCTTCATCAATTTCACGCCAAAAATGCCTTCATCTCTTCTGCGTCCCTCCATTTCTCGCACCACCGCCGCCGCCGCCGCCGCCAGTACCACCCAATTCAGCCAACTCCATCTCAAAACGCTTCAGAATCTCCTAAACAAATCTTTAAATCAGCAGCAGTATGTGGGAGCTCCAGCTCAAGTAGCGATCAACCATCGGTAATTCTCGACAGCCTCAGGGTTCTGCAATGGGATCGTCTCTGTAAATGCGTTTCGTCCTTCGCCGGTACTTCGATCGGCAAGGAAGCCACTAAGGTCTCTGCTCAACCTTATCACAACACCTACATATGATTGAATATACATGGAAGTGTTTTAACCGCTTAACTGGCGGTATACTCTTTTGTCCATTGTTGGTTTTCCATGCGCAGAACCAATTATGGAATTTGGATAGAACGTTCGAAGATAGCAGGAGACTACTCGAGGAGACCAATGCGGCTGTGGAGATGCATAAGTATGGCGCTATGATAGAATTTACTGGCTTGGATGTTTCAGCGGTATGATCAGATTTGCCCTTGTTTTTTGCTTTTTTAAAGCCTTTCAAATGGCTTCTCATGTATAAGATTGGTTACGATCTTAAGATAACCAAACACCGATCCATGCAGTAATGCAATAATGAGAGAGTCTAATCTATACATCTATTAACCTAGCCTTCAATATTCTTAAATTGAAAAGTTGATAAAGTAGTAGTCTTTTGGCTGAAGGTGCAAGCTGCTATACGATGTGCTCACAGGGGTTCTCCTGTGAGTGGGAGTGAAGCACTGGCCCTTTTATCACTATTACAATGTGCAGAAATGCTCCAATTAAATATGAAAGCTGCCATTAAGCAAGATTCAAATTGGTATGAGAGGTTTTTGCCTCTTTCAGCAATGGTAATACAGTGACATTCTAATATAGCGTTCATCTGTTCCATCACTCGCAGTAGATTGGTGTTGTTGATTTTATAATGGCACTGATTTGTTCCTTAATGTGATTGCAGATAATTGAATTAGTGATAAATCCATCCTTAATTAAGTTTATAGAGCAGCTTATAGATGAAGATGGCTCAGTAAAAGATTCTGCGGTCCGTTCATAATGTTATCACTGAATCTAGATATTTGCTTGCCTTTAGTTTTACCGTCATTTTGATTTATCGATGTTTCAAATTCAGAGTTCTGATTTGAGGCAGGCTCGTGATCATGTGCGGTTTCTAGAGAGAAAGGTTAACTTTTATTCTTATTCATTAGTCTGTTATAATTCTTTCCATAGAAAGTGAGACATTAAATTTAAGACTGCGTGGTTAGTTTTGGTATAGTATTTCCTTCTTGAACTCTTAACGGGTTGGATTGGCTCCATTCATATGCACGTGGGATTGTCGGTCTTTTGGAAGTTAGCCGGGTCTCCAAGATGCTACCAGTTTACTCTCTGTTTTTTTGGTCTTCTTTACACAGTTATACCAGTTGATTGAAAGCATGATAAGAAAAGAAATGAAAGAATCACCCACTATGGTAAGCTACTTTCCTTCTGTTTTAGATGCGAGTATCTGTTCTCTGATCTGTTTGTAGTGCAGAAAGTAAAAGCATCATGATCTATCTATAAATTATAATATTATAATTTATTAAAAATGTTCTCTTGTGTTTTTAACTGCATAGGAAGTATGTAATAATGATGGCAGATGGTGTATAAGGTCAGGGGATTATATGCATCCTACCTTTGAGGGGCTACTACTGTCAAGGTGCATCAAATATTTTAGTTCTTTTACTTTGTAGTGTATGTACTTGTTTATTTGCCTCTATAAACATTTTATTTCCTCTATCATTTTTTTGCAAACAATAGTAATGCCAATCCTATTGAAAAGACTCTCGTCTGCTTAGCACTTTAAAATTACCCAGACCAACACTTACAAAAATCATTCGACTTATATTTTGAACTAAAAGAAGATGTTATGTTAATTTTATGCATCAACAGTTGATTAACTATGAAGCTTCAATTGATATTTTGAGATTTTATGCATAATTTGTTCGAAATGCAATTGTAATTTGGTCTGTAGGAAATGCATATGTTCTCATTTTTTCCAATTTCATAATGTATTTAGGCAAGGTGTTGTCTCTGAGGCGTTACCTGAAGTGCTGATCTAATATTTTGGATGAGTTAATTTTTATAAATGAATTATTTCTAATCCGACAGTTCTTTTTACCTGCTAAGATTCTTCTACTAAAAGCTATCCCGAGAAAAATAATGCTACATTATAGTAATTTAGGTTCTGGAAGCCTTGTAGAACCTCTCGCTGCTGTTCCATTGAATGATGAGTTGCAGCAAGCAAGACTATCTGTGGCAAAGGCGGAGGCTGTTGTCCTTTTAAAGATAACAAAGAAGGTTTTTGCCAATTTTTTGCGCTTATTTTTCTATCTGAACTAGACTAATAATTGCATTCTGTTTTCTACTTCTTGTATAGATGCAAATGGATCTTATTGACATCCAACATTTATGCAACTGCATGATTCAAATAGATATGGTATGTAGCAAGTACCTCATATCTGAGTCTAAGATGCATTATGCAGTTACTAACCATAGTCTTCTCTTTATTGAATCTAGTTTTTTTCTCAGTCCTTGCTCTAATGAAATACAGATTTTTCATTGTTACAATGCCATCAATGTATAGAATCTTACAAGTTTGAATTGGATAATGAAGGTTTAAATTATAACCTCGTTTAGAGCATTATGTATTTGAAACTCTTTTTTAGAGTAAAACAAATTGAGTTGTATGTTTGGTATGCTCATATGCTGAATAGAAAGCAGGACTGATGTATCATACTATTGTATTGAAAAAGGGATGTTATGATTTTTAGAAATGTCAAATCACCCTGTTGGATCTTAAATCAAATGTTTTTTTTTGGTTTCCACGAAATGGCTTAAAAGATCATGATCCCTTGATTCTGTAAAAAGGTTTATATCTCAATCCATATCATTTTTGGAGTTCGATCAGTGATTTAAATGGAGTTCTTTCTATGCACATTTTTATTTTTGGATTCACATTTTTAATAATACTTTTGTACAGATCAATGCCAGAGCACGATATAGCATTTCCTTTGATGGTTCATATCCTGATTTTTATATGCCCCATGATGAAATTGGCTCTACTGATACCGAAGCATCAGTGGAAAATAAAGTTTCAAAACCATCACTTCTCACTCAAAAAAAATGGACTTTATATTTGCCAAAAGCTTATCATCCACTGCTGCTTCTGCAACATCGGGACAATTTGCAAAAGGCTTTGAAGGATCTTAGTAATGCTAAATCTGTAAGTCGTGTTTTAGACTTACCTTCGAAACTTGTTTAGTCTATTTCCGCGTTCATGGTACTGTGATACATAGAAGTGTAACACCACACGCCTGAAAATATTTTGGTTTGATGTTTTGCACATGCTGCTTGGAACTTCCAACTTTGGAATGGCTTTTGTACCAATGAGTGAAAAACTTTGATCTGAAGACCAACTCTCTATTGTTTCCTGGGTGAAGGGTTTGGGATCACAAAGGATTAAGACCCATCATAAGCTCATCAGTATCTAAAAGAATGAGGTATTGCAGAGTCATTGGGTTTTGAGTACTTTTGGAACTTTCTTAGGATGATGCTTATGTATTTATAGGAAGGTATAAATATGTTTAGATGTTAATTATATCAAAACCACCGAGGAAAAATGTTCAAGTTGGTGTGCTGTAGATGGACTACATACAAGCTTGGGACCTCTTCAGTTGCCATCACTAGCCTGTTAATGCCATTACAAATATCTGTAGTTTATACATTGCCTTAATAATTTACTGGTTTGTGGATGTGAGGATGTATCACCTTATGTTAATGATAAGCATTGCTTGCTTCACAAAGCTGTGTGTTAAGTTCCATGTTTGAAATGCTAGGAAATTAGCAGGAAAAGACAACAAGGAGGATATGCAAAGTGGAAAGAAGCAACCAGTATGGATGTATCTTATCTGGAAATGCAGGTGAATAATAGTTAATACATTATTGGTGTGACAAGCAAGAGGGCATGCTATTTATCAGGTAACTGCTATTAAACTACCACTTGATTCTGTCAATGCCCCACGTTTTTGCTTCAGGTTTCTAAGTTGAAACAAGCTCCACCCATCCCCTTTGACATATTTGTAGAACAGCATAATAAAGTTCTTGTTATTACTGGCCCCAATACTGGAGGCAAAACCATTTGTCTGAAGACAGTTGGGTTGGCTGCAATGATGGCAAAATCAGGTTAGCTTAGAATTTTTGTTTTATTTTCTTATACTCATTAGCTAATGAATGTCATTATCTTATAATTCAGCCAAGTCTACGTGTCAGGAAACGCTAAAAGTTACCTTTTAATTTAGAATCCTGGTGCATTGTTGTCTTCTCGTAGATTAATGCTAGTGTAGACAGTGAATTGATTAGCCTTGGATAATAATATAGTTGTTGATTGGTTGACATCTTCAAAATGGATCAGTTTTGGTAAAATGCAAGATAAACTTCGGAAAAAAACAATTTTATTGTTCCTTTATGCATTTTGATCCAATAATGGAGGAGGAAACATACCTGAAAGTTTTGAAGTTTATACTTGTAATTTGTAATAATTTGATGGGATCAATCAATCAAGTCTTTTTCCCTTAAATGTGGTCTGCTATATGGATCCTCACGATCCATACATAAGAAATTTATCGATGTTTTATGCTGAGTTGCTACCTAACGCAACGGATTTTAGACCGGTCATGGCGGAGTTTAATAATTTGATGGGAAAGGGACAAATATTGATTCTCCTTGTTAACATATATAATTTTGTTCGTATACTGTATTTTGATCTGGTCAAGGTGGTCGTTGATCAGAGATAAATTTGAGAATAGTTGGTGACAATTTGGCTCTATTTAGTGGAGGGGCAGTAGATGCACTGTTTGGAAATATTGATGAAGTTACTATTTTTTGTAAACATGGAGGAAAAGGTCAACTCAATATAAAAGAAATGGCTCTCTTATGGTAGCATGTAAATAGTTTGTGACATTATGGCTCTATTGGAAAAGTTGATGGAAGTTATTATTTTTTGTAAACATGGAGGAAGGGATCCACTCAATGTAAAAAGTTGGAGATGGTTCTCTTATGGTAGCATGAAAGACGAACCAGATGGCTGATCCATGATAAATGAGGGCATGGGATATGACTACGTTGTGTTTAGTTGAAAACTTCCTATAATGTTACTGGTCCTCTGCCCAAGGCTAAGGTCTACTGAGATTTTGTGGAAAGAAACAGAAGTATGGAGTTTGTGCTTTATGGTTTATTAAGAAGACATCGACCAATGATGATTGGAGAAGTGGCGAGTTTCGTTCATCAGAATGTGATCTTACATTGTTGATTTATTGGTTTACTGATGGTCTTTCACACATCTCCCTAAAGAAAGAAAAAAATGTTAAAAGTGCATTTGGTTGCATTTCTAATGATTTTTCATTATCCTATCTTGTACAATATGAAATATTATCTTGCCATAATATAAAGGAAAAATTTCAGGTCTTTATGTCTTGGCTTCAGAACCAGCAAGGATTCCCTGGTTTGATTTTGTATTTGCTGACATTGGAGATGAACAGTCCCTAACTCAATCTTTATCTACCTTTTCTGGCCATCTGAAACAAATTAGTGTAAGTCGACATTACTCTTCTTTTAAGAATTAAACATAATCAGAAAGTGTTAAAATGGCGCCATTAAAATGTATAGCCTTTACGGTCTCCTATGAATCGGTCTCCTATGTATGAATGAATGAATCTGCTATCAACAAGATTTTGTCCACAATATATGAATCCCTATATTGCTCTGTGATTGGCCAAAACTGGAGAATAGAATTGACTTCTCTTTTCTGCAGAATTGGGTGTTTAAATAGCAGCTTTAATCACATAAAAAAGATATATAGTGGATAAATGTCTTTAATGAATTTTATTTGTTTCCTTCAGCAAAGGGCGTAAACTGTCCCAATTTTTGTTGATAATTTCCTTGATGAACATTTTGCTTTTCCTTCTCTTCACCTTGCAGGAAATCAAGTCCCTTTCAACAATTCTGTCTTTGGTGCTCTTGGATGAAGTATGGAACTTTAAATATTTATTTTAATTTGTTTGCTAGTCCTTGAAAAAAGTAGTTATTTTGTTCTATATCACGATTCCCGTAGTTTTTTGCAGTTTGTCAAATAAAAATTGTGTTTCACTAGCTTTTTTTTTTTTGGAACATTAAATGGGGGATTGAGGATAAAATTCTTATGATGCTGCTGAGATATCACTGATGTTGTTTCACTTTCAACTATTTAGGTAGGTGCGGGGACAAATCCTCTAGAAGGAGCTTCCTTGGGGATGTCATTGCTGGAATCTTTTGCTGATTCTGGTTCCTTGTTGACTATTGCAACTACTCACCATGGAGAACTCAAAACTCTCAAATACAGGTAGCTTGTATAAGAATTTATTACTTAAATGATCATAAGATAAAACTATCTAACACGAGGTTTATTGATTTAACTATGACAGCAATGATGCATTTGAAAATGCTTGTATGGAGTTTGATGAAGTGAACTTGAAGCCCACCTACCGAATTCTTTGGGGAGTACCAGGTATTTTCTTGTTTTTATTTGACATATGGGCTGTTGGATGGGTTTGTTGTTTTGTTGAATTGGGATTGAACATATATATAACTATTAGATTGTATTTTTCGATCATTCCTAAGTGTAAAGTTTTAACTTAGTATTATGGTATGTTACTTTATTCGTCTTCTTTAACAATTAAGCTTCGAGACTCCAGTGGTCTTGTAGAAGCAGGCTGCTAACTGTTGAATGCTGGGATTCTTTTTTATTTCTAAACATAGGGCGTTCAAATGCAATCAATATTGCGGAGAGGCTTGGAATGCCTGCTGAAATTTTGGATAATGCTCGTGACCTATATGGAGCAGCTAGTGCAGAAATTAATGAGGTATAGAGACAATTGATTGTGCGTGAATATCAAGATTGTTGCCTGTACAGATAGCAATAAATCTGTGAACATATAAAGTTATAAACTCTTCTTCTGGGACAGATGTTGATAATTTATCGTATCAAATTGACTGAAGCCTTACCATCAGAAATTTGTCGTTTGAGTGTTTTTTTCAGAATTATGTAAATAATTTATGAAATTGATCCCTGCATTTCTTTTCTCTACTTTATCAAACACATTCTCTCCGTATGACAAATTCTTGCAATTTACAAAAGTGCAGGTGATAGTTGACATGGAGAGATTCAAGCAGGAATATCATGAACAAATTCACGAAGTGCAGCACTACTTGAGGTGAGAATCACTTTTCTTGACAAGGTATACTCAGTTTTGGGCGTAGTCATATTTTCCCTCATGTTTTGACTCAAGTAGCATATAAAATTTCTTGGTCGGAAGTCTCAAGAAAGTTATGATCATGAATAGAACAAGGAGAACTGGGTTTGATATCGTATGAGATCTTATAGGTTGGACAGTCTTAGGAGGTTCTGTGGATCCAAATCATCTGTGTCCAGAATCTAATAAATTCTCTAAATTCGACGTGTTCCTAGTAGTAGAGTATGGATGACTGGTCCATGGCATAACAATTGCTTTCTGTTCAGGCTCTCAAACGATCTTCATCAACGTCTGCTAGTGACCCAAAACAGAGTCATGGAACATGGTATGGAGCAGAGATGCTGGATGATACAAGAAATATCCAAGGCAGCTGCTTCAGCACGTTCAATGATTCACAAGAAAATTAGGCAATCTCGATCAAGTCCTACTCTATCTCCCTTGCCAAGAAAAGCAGACAAGGATATCCAAACTTCCACGGCCAATAATCATGGTTCGACTTCAGAAGAAAATGCAACTTCTGCGGCAACGAAGACTCCAGTGGAAGAAAATGCAGCTTCTGCAACAACTGTGATTCCATATTCCACAGATAATACCAGGCAATTAGTTACAGGTAATCTAATTCCAAAGAGATGCACGGTATTTTAAAATACGGAACTTAAAGCTGATGAGATTAGATCCAATCGTTACTTTTTTCCTCTTCCCTATTTTTATTTATTTCACTTGCAAATTTCGTAACTGTTTTTAGTGCCATTGTTCCCATTTGGTATATTGTAGAAAAGAAACTTGATTTTCCGAAGATTGGTGACATGGTGAATGTTCTGCCTCTCAATAAGAAAGCAACGGTCATGCAATTGGATTCATCTAAAGGAGAAATCGTAGTTCAAGCAGGGAATTTGAAGTTGAAGTTGAAATTATCTGATATTGCGGCCTAGTCACCTAAGTGTTTCCTACCGTCCGGACACCTTCAACGAAATCTACTTATTTTTATTCAGTCTCTAACATCGTGTTGTCTCATGCAGTTTTTCATCTCTCCATATACTGGTTATCAGTGGAAATATGCATCTTTCTTCCCTGCTACTGCAACTGTATCTTATCGTAAACCTTAATCTCAGTGTCGACTTTTGTTTATTTTACTTTTACACCAAGAACATAATCCTTTAGTATCTGCTGAGGCTTGTCTCACGTTGAGAATTTATAAGCTATGTTAGCTCTTTATAAGATATACATGGGTTACTCCAGTTATCACCAGTTAGCCTTGAGTTAGGACCCCATGTATTCTTACATGGTATCAAAACCAGGTTTTTCATGTGATTGGATTATTCCGTTAGCATGCTCATCATACCCGCGTTATCAATCCAAATGTTTGACTTATATAATGTCACACGTGAGGGAGCGTTTTGAGAGTTGCCCCACATTGAAAATTTACAAGCTATGTTAGTTCTTTAAGATACATAGGCTACTCCACCCATCACCAACTAGTCTTGAATTGGAACCGCATGTATTCTTAATTAATACTATCATATAGCCTTACAACTGCCGCAACATTCCTTGCCAAGTATTTGTAATGTGTCTTTTAATGCACCATGGAAACCAATTCTTAAAATCTATTGTCCATAATCAGCAGCACTATGTCATACAGCCTTAGTTCTAAAATCAATGTCAGTTTCTCCTAAAGTTTGTTATTGTAAATTTTTAAGCTTACTCAACTGTTAATTGCCATATGTATTTTTCATGAGCTTGTTATACCCCTTTTACTAGCGAGCGTATATCTCTGCTCACTTTATACTTGAATCCTTATTATCTTCACCGTGGTTTAACTTACTTACACCCATCATCCTCAATCCAAGAGCGATGCCATGACGATGAGGTTGTGATCCGCATCATATTATATTATGAAATGGTCGACAACCAGGGCAATTGTCTAATGGTTAGCCACCATCTTTCTTTTGTATGGACTCAAGTTGGAGTCCCCCTGTAGATAGATTGATAAAAAAAATTATGAAATGGTCAATAAATTTGAGATATTGTAATATTCATTCCATGTATCCACTCTTCATTTATATTCTAATAATGAACAAATTTAAAATTACGTTAAAAAAAAGTGACAATGGCATTCCCTATTCCATGCCTACGAGGTGTATAAGGTATATTAATCCCATATGTGAAGAACGAACACTCATAAAAATTATTCGGTGCAATGTCCGACACTTCTAGGACACCGACAACATTACTTGAGCACGTGTCGGACATTTCTAGGACAACAACAATACTCCTCGAACATGTGTTGGACACGCCACGTGGTGTGTCCTTAATTAAAAATTAAAAAATAAAATTTAACATCTGTGTCAAACACTCCCTTCAAAATTGGACAGGACGTTTTTGGGGTTAATTGTACAATTTAAAAAAATTGGTTAAAATGAAATTTTGACGTGTTTGTTAAAATTTATATTAATTAAACTAATATACATTGGATGTTAGTATAGTTGTTACATGATTTTAGAATTTTAAAAATAATTTTAGTATTTTGTATATAGCAGATATATATAAATATAGAGACGTGTCATAGCTGTGTCGTATCCTGAAAATTTTGAAAATTCCGTGCCGTCGTGTCATTATCATCGTGTCAGTGCCGGTGCAACATAGAATTCCCATCCCAAATTCGTTGGCTTCGATTTTGACCATATGCTGCTCTCTTTTTCTTTCCCAAAAAAAATATTATTAAATATTATCCACCCTACTTGACTTTTTGAAAACTATTAAAATAAATTAATATCCCATAAGTTACGTATTTTTATTTAATTTGGTTGGGGATGGAGAGTGATCATTTCTAAATCATAGCACTACTAAGACTTTGGCGATTACTTTCTTCGATATTTTGATTTATTCTTTTTCCCCCAGCTTTTTGAATCTGATTAATAATATTCTAAATTAATTTCTTATATTTAGTATTGTTAGAACGTATAATAACTGAATATATGTAATAAGTTCTCTTAATCACTAATGATTATTATTCCAACAATAAAAATAATAATATTTATCTAGCTTTCAGAACTATTTCCGTTTACTTTGAACTTTGAAGTTATATCAAATTTTTTTATAATCCTTTGTGTCTAAAAAAGTTGCTAAATTTTAAATGATAAAATCATTGAAGTTTATGTTTTTAAAATCATTGAATCCGATGAAATTTATGTTGTTTGAATATTTACTTTTCTAGTTTTGCATGTGATATGATCTCCTATTCCTTGTTCTCTCTTTTTTTAACTAATATTATCCCGCCTTGGTGCTACGATTTGCTTTGACAGTATATTCTCTCAAGATACAACGACTATCGTTTTTGATAGAAGCATTTCAAATCACAAACTCTTAAACCGCAAAGGTTCAAAACACTCAATATGAAAAAAGTTGATGAACAAACAAAATGCTCAAAAAATTGATCTTCAATATGATGTTAATTTCGAAAAATGAATATGTAATCCAAGTGTGGATGTCTTATTTATAGTAAACAAAAGGTTTGTGTCCAAAAGACATCATTTAGATGCACCATATCATGAAAAACTGCACCCAACATGAATGTACACACCATTCTGTCAACAGACATAGGGCACGATTGATCGCCACCTGGATCACACCCCTGTTTCCAACAAATGGAAACTTTAGGCAACGAGCGATCGATCGGGGGTCTAATATTTTTTTCTTTTAATTTATTTCAAAATCCAACAGATAATACATAAAGTAGTCCCCAAAATTCGCTAAATGACCCAGTACAATCCCTAATATTTTCGGAGACACGATTTAATCCCTATTGTTTTAAATTTTTCCCGGTTTACACCCCACTATTAAGTCGGTCCGTTTGAATGGAGATTGATTGATTTGGGATATTTTAAAACTTTAGAGGACAACATTAGGTCAATTAAAAAATTATGGACTAAATTTGGAATTGACGCAAATTTTAGAGACTAAATTGAGTATAAAATTTATGCCTACCTGTTTGTTTTGTGGACCATATTAGCAATATAAATTTGAACACTACTTCACAAAACCCTTTAAATTCCCACCAATAGTGTGAAATTGAAACAATTTATTAGAGAGCATACATTTATCAATATTATATGCGATCTAAATTATAAATTGTTTCAATTTCACATTACTTGTAGGAGTTTATTTGGTTTTGTGAAGTAGTATTTCATTTTTATATTGTTAATATGGTCCATCAAACAATAGGGTAAGCACAAAAATTTGTGCTCAATTTAGTTCATAAAGTTTGTGTTAATTCTTGATTTAGTCCCTAATGTTTTAAGTGACCCGATTTAGTCCCTAAAGTTTTACAATATCCTAGAATAAGTCCATCTCCGTTTGTTCAAACGGCTGACTTAATGCCGGGGACTAAAATGGGGAAAAGTTTAAAACATTAGGTACTAAATAGGGTCACCGAAAATATTAGGGACTAAACCGGGTCATTCATCAAACTATGGGACTATTTTTGTATCATCCCTTATTTCAAATAAAATAAATTTAAAAGGAAGCATTATATATATATTTATATATATATATATATAAAGAAATTCAAATATATATATATATAAAGAAATTCAAATATTTGTACTATTTATCATGAGTGACTGGGTTACATTAAAATAAATGTTTAGTATTCTGAAAAAAAATAAATAAATAAATGTTTCACGTACAATAACTTGAAATCTCTTGTCACAATAATAATAAAACTTTTACCACTTATACTTTATTGGCTTAAACGACCATAAAAACAAGAGAATTTCAAACTTTTATTATATACAATTTACAAGAGTCATGTGAACATGTTTATTGTTATTCCAAAATAATAATGTAGCTTTATAAATAAAAATAGTTGAAAACAACAAACATGTATAATTAATAAAATTGTTAAAATCTTAATTCTAGATATTTTAGCTAGCTTGGCAAGTAAAGTTAGCAAGCAATTTTGTCAAAACTCAAATCATGTCAATTTTGCTTGGATAAATATCCTCTCAATAAAATAATGAGAGCTTATAGAATTATATGTTCTAGTAGTTGGAATCAAAATCCAAAAAATGGGATTACTAAAAAATTCCACATCCCATACCCCTCTAATTATCTTTTCTTTTTTAGACTTCTGGCATAACCAAGTGATAAAAGTCTCATTATCGTCCATTTGGACTGATTCGAGTATGGACAATGACCAAAAAATATTTACAAATCCTCATCCCCATATAAAAAATTATCTTTTTATTTTCACACATATATAAGAGTTGATATGATATGATGTTATAATAAAGAACAAAGGGGAAAAAATAAAGTAACGAGTAAACGATGGGTTTTTTAATTAAATAATCCGAATTTATAAATTATTATCAAAATAACCACATATATAATTATCTATGTAAATAACCTTATCTGCCAACTGGGTTGGCGTGTCCAGTTTAGAAACGCCAACTGGGTTGACATGATCATTATTATTCACTGGTAACGTCAATCGAGGTGGCGTGACCATTATTATTTATTAGTCACTCCAACATAGGTGGTGTGACCTAGCTTCTCCATCCACCACCGCCTATCATCTTTCTTCCTCAGCCAGCACCTTCATTCTTTCATCAACCACCATTTTTTTGTTTCTCTTGCTTATATTAGAGTTAGAAATTGCTCTTTCATCAGATTTACAAAATTTATAGGTAAGAATATGTAGCGGTAACGAATGAAATCGTTCTTGGAGATCGTTTGTGGTTGCTGCCAGCCGCTGCCGGCGGTCGCCGTCGGTGGCTGGTGGCTGTCAGCGTCGCCGACGTTGGCTGCTGGCCGCGGTTGGGCTTTGTCATGTTTTGTCAGTTTTGGATTATTTTGTTTACTTTATGTTATCTATATGTACTAATGTATTTATACTTTTATTTCATATTATAGGATGGATCTGATGACAGCACCAGGCCCGATTGACGATTATCTGTTGCCATTACAGTTATGTCATCGTTCTGAAGTTGTATGGACGGGTGATATTGATATGACCTTGCGTGTGAGAAATCCGGGTGGCTATTTTTGGGATCTTTGCCCATTAGACATACTTGTTGTAAGTATGTTAACTGATTTTGACTTTTATGGTGTATATAGGTGTGGTAAAATTACGCTTGACCACCATCTAATCACGGCATTTGTAGAGAGATGGCGCCGTGAGACACACACGTTTCATCTTAGATCTGGGGAGGCGACAATCACACTGCAAGACATTGCAGTTATTTGGGGTCTGCCAATATATGGTCTTGCAGTGTCATTAGGGCTGCTTATCGGACCCGTCAGACCTATTTCGAGTCCAATTTTACCGGAACCGATCATGTCCGATAAGAAACCAGATCGGATCCGGTTTCGGGTTCGTCGGTTCCGAGTTGGAACCAACGGTTACGAGTTGTTGCAAACTTTTGTCAAAGGCAAGGCTTGAGCGCGCGACCTCGTGCGTTCAAGCGAGAAACTCTAACAAACTAAGCTAATTGACATCTATGTTTATAAGTTGAACTCAATTATATTTATATAAAACCAAAAATATTTTCTTTTTTTTTAAATAACAGATCTGGTTCTGATTCAGCCCGGGACCAAATCCGTTTACTCCGGAACCTGTAAGATTCTGGTTTCGGAACCTTAGAATTGATACGGATCGATATCTTACCGGTTTCGGACCGGTTCAGAATCGGGTCGGACCTGATTTTCCCGGTTCCGATTCTGGATGGGGCTAACCGGTCCGATTTTTGGCCGGGTCCAGATTGACCCAGGTCGTTAAGCAGCCATAAGTGTCAGGCACCGATTATGATAGGACCATACCCGAGTGGCAAGAATATTGTGATCGTCATTGGTGATTTACATCAGATACGAGTCACTTTAAAGGTGCATGTTTATTAATGTCTGCTTTGAATCATCATTTAGTGAATAATCTCTCGATTTACATAGTACGGTTGACGAGATTGTTAAATATGCACGGGGTTGTGCATTATTAATGATAGTGGAATTATGTGCCATGATAATGCCGTCAATACTGTAAAATTGTTGTATATATAGAAATAGAAGATATCAGTTTTGTTCGTACTTTTAACCGGGGTAGTGTTGTGCTGGCATTTTTAAATCTTAAGTTGTGCACTTCAGTATAGAGAGGGAAAAAAGTAATATATGGAGCATTACAACTCGTACAGGTAATCGTTACCTTTTTTTTTAATATTGAAAAAATATTTCTTGCATATTTTATTTATATTTTTCCTATCAATATTTTAGATTTGAGCATGGTCACGACTCCAGTTTAGCTCCTCAAATAGGACGCTCAAGAATTGATGTTGGGCCAATATCGATCGACAAGGACAATCATTTACATGCTGCTCTATACGGTGCAAGGTATCAGTATTACAAATTATGTTGGAATGTATAATATAATTAATATTTAATTACTTGTTATTATGTTTTCTGATTATGATTAATTACTTGTTATCTAATTTATGTTTTCTGATTATGATTACACAGATAGCAAGTAAATTAAGATTTACAGAAACTAGTACACATTCTGTACGAATTATTAGGGACATCCTTGACCAGCAGCAATTAAGCCAAGTAATTTTGTTTGCTATGTTCCTGTATAAAATATGACAGTCTTTGTACATTATTTTAATGTAATACTGTATTTATAGTTTAATTGGCAGCCGCACCCTGATGATTATATCGAAGGATTGGGTACTGAGTTATGGACATACAGTGGCCCACTGATTTTCTATGACATAGTCAAGATGCATCGTCCTGAGCGGGTTTTCAATTCGGCATGGTACAAGACGTCCCACCAGATCCACGGAGGGGATGATCAATCGACAGCTCACTCAGCAGACAAGTGTGAGGACCACCATACATGGTTATTTTGAATAACCAATTTTTTTATCCAAACATGGACGGATGTACCATCTGCAAAGTATATCCTTTATACTGTGTTTGGATATTACTTTCCACAATGTTTTTGAACTCTTAACAATGTGGTACTCACGTTTTGCAACCCGTACTGAATAATCATTCACAGCTGCCTGCAGATGAACTTTATATTTGAAGACCATGTTGCAATAGATTCACCTTTGGAGTAATCAAAAAACCCCAGCGACCTGTTGGATTGTCGATCTAATCTCCAAAAACTTCTGGATGTGTCATGGATAATAATGAGATTGTTGGATAAAGAATATGATCATTTATCGTGGTTGTAACTGGCACTTCTCATATCCTTGTTGCCTCATCCTCTTGGTTTTCAATTGCTTCTGCCATCACATCAATATCAACATCATCATCGTCAGCCTCATCATCAGAAGGAATCCCTCTGGTTCAAATGAATTTCATCACCAAAAATCAGCAAAACTGTCTGCTCGTAGCTCATCAGCAATATTGTCTACATGTATGGGATGATCATCTCGTTCTCTGCCACTATATGAACCCTCAACTTCATGTCGAGCAACCGACGTCTCTTGAATCATAGATGCAATCAATCCTTCTTGTGTTGCATACGGAATATATGAAACAGTGCCACTCATTGGCATTTCTGGAATAGAATCATAATTCTTTGGTTCTGGTTATATATAAAGTTATAAGCAACTATGACCCTGTTCTGAATCAAGTAGCCATGTTAAATTGTAATTGTTGTCTATTGGTCAAATCTAACGTATACATGTCTAGCATATAACTTCAAAAGAAACTGGTTGCGATCGAAGCAATGCGATATTATATACTTCATTTAATAATTGTACATCATTGTACGATATATAGTTGTACCTCTTGATGGATCACAATCACATCGGACGGATTCAGAATCTTGTATGATATTACCCCCAAAAAAATAAAACTTTAATCCACATATTTGATAATAATATAGTTAGTCAAATTTTTCCTCCAATAAAATCTTTTCTGATGTAGAAGATCAGCTAAAGCTGCAACCACAGAGCATACTCAGAATTTTATTATATAGGAAAATAATATTTATTTTTTGAGATGTTTCGAGTGACTAATAATGTGAGGGGGTGTGTTGGTTTTATAGTGTGAAAAACGCCAACTGGGTTGGCGTGAACGCAATTTTACAATGGTCGCGCCTACCTAGTTGGTGTGTTCACTATATTATAAGGGACACGCCAACTGAGTTGGCGTGTCCGTGATTTTCATGAGGACACGTCAACTCAGTATTATACTGGAACACGTCAACTGGGTTAGCGTATATAGACTGGACACATCAACTTCGTTAGCGGCTACGGTCACTTGAATAAATAATTATATATGGGGTTATTTTGATAATTATTTATTTAATTCGAATTATTTAATTAAAAAACCAAGTAAAATAGTCCTGTGTTAATTTCATGAAATCGAGGCTTTTTTACGGAATTTTGGCTCGGGTCAGTAATTACAATAGTGGAAAACGAGAAATGGACAAATTTCTTTTACTCCCGGTTTAACAATTCCCTGTATAAGCGATTCTCATCTGGGATTTCATTTTTATTTATGATTTATAATTTGGGCTGGTTATTATTTGGAAAGAGAGAGGTGGGGCTCATGTTCATGAGTGCTAGTGCCTTCAAATCTCAGTAACAAGAACTTTCGTGGAGGTGGAGTTTTTTCTTGTTTGGGTTCTAGTTATACTTGATCACGGTTCAGAATAGTCAGTTCGATGGTTTAAAAACCATCGACACTTAACATTAACCTTCCTTGACGGTTTCGGTTACGGTTTATAAACGCTAATTACGGCTACGGTTTGACCCTTATTTTAAAAAAATTAATTAATTAATTTTTTTAAATTTTGGAAAAAAAAATGTAAAAGTATTTGAATGTGTTTCATTCATTGCTTAAGCTCAAATAATCAAAATGTGTAAGATATATATATATTTGATTAATATATATAAATTATAATACTCTATTTAGATTAACAAGACTATTACAGCTTAGTGATTAAAGCTAATTATTCAAATTTGAGGTAATTAATCAAATCTATACAATACCATATGTTTTAAATTTTAAAATGTAAAAAAATTAAAATAAACCCTTGAACCGCCGGTTAACCGTCGGTTCACGGGTTAGAAAATTATTACCCTTTGCTGCTCGTCTATAGACAGGCCGATTACAGGTCTGACCCGTCAAACTATTGACCCAGTTAACAGGCCCGTTGACCACGGACCGATTAAGGATCATATATGACCTTTAGTCGGGTCTAGTTTTAGTGGTTATAATAAAAGAAATGATGAAGTAGAACTTCTTTTATCTCATATCCATTGGGAAAAAGAAATGGGACAACTCAATTGTTATAAAAGGAGGCTTGCTCCTTCTATTTTATATATTTCACTCAATAGATTGACTAACAACTTTGGCTTTAAAAAAATAAACATGCAAGAAACAAATCAAGATCCTAACAACTAGTTTTAACTGTCCCACCATGGTTCGCCGACACGATCGCGGAAGCTGATGTTCCGGTTACATTAATATTTCGTGGAACGATCGCAATTATTGTCGCAAAATTTTTAAATTTAAAAATAAAAATAATTAGCGTCTCAATCCTCTTTCTTATTCGAAGAGGAACTTTTCCTTAATAGAATAATAGCCTAATCCTGGCCTAGTCTCTCGCCCAGCCGTCGCCTTCTTCAGTGGCAGCTCGAAGATTTTCAGAGGTTATGAGATCTGACCCAGCCACAACGTAAGAAAGATAATTTAGACAAATTATTAATGAAAAAAATCAAAGAAATTGGAAAAAATATTAAAATGTTTTGCAACGGTCGTTTCTTGCTGTGAAATCGTCGTTCAAGACCGCGAAATAGTCATTTCGTTCCGCAACGGCCATGAAATCGCCGTTATAGTTACATAATCCATTTTAGCATGGAACTTTACCGCGACAGCTGTCGTTCCCGTTTCAACCGTTCCGATATTGTTTTTGCAAACCATGGTCCCCTACCATCACTTGCATTTCTTGATCATTGGCTTATTCTTCTCAACTTGACAACAATTCCGAGCTTCTGCATGCATGGCTTTGTTCGTGATCCTCATCACATCTTTAATTCCCTGTGAAACAGGATCAAACCCCAATATTTCTCCACCTTGGCACTATTTCATCTTTGAATTTAACACCTTGATTGTTGACTACTTCATCTCCACCCATGCTACTTCTCTTTAACATTGACCAAGTTTAAGCAGTGCTTAAACTACGAAATTTGTAAACTCTTAGTTATTACGTCAGTTGGGTTGTCCCCTGAGGCAATCTTCTCCACCTTAATTGCAATCTTCTCCACCTTAATCAACAAATCAAGATCCTAACGGCTAGTTTTTAACTGCCCCAACCGTCATTTGCATTTCTTGATCCTTGGCTTATTCTTCTCAACTTGAGAGCAACTCCAAGCTTCTTCATGCATGGCTTTGTTCGTGATCCTCATCAAAGATTTTATTCCTTGTGAAAATGGACCAACCCCAACAGTTAGTACAATCAATCAAAGCTTGAAATTGAAAGAAAATATGGCAAAAGATCCAATTTGAGTCCGAAGGGAGGTGACACTAAGAAGAAATTCATTGGAAAACACTTCAATCATGACGATATGGATCAAGATTCTCCATGTTCAAATGACCAAGGGGGGACAAAGATTTGAACAATATTGAGAACATCTCTCATGATATTTTTAATATCAACCTTTATGTCGTAATTTAAGGTATGAATCTTGTGGGATCAAAGCATATAAACCCTAAATATACAATCATGTTCCCATACAAGAATGACCAAAATAAGGTAACAAAGGGAAGTATGTTGATGATTCATAACTTGTTGAGTAGAATAGCAAATTGTGGATGACTCAACGGTTTTGTGAAATATCGGCTGGTTGAGCTTTTGTAGAAACATGAGCTAATTTAATCATTTCGTCTTGAACCTTTTCTTGTATAAGATGACAATTAATTACTATGTGTTTTGTTCGTTCGTGATATATGTGATTAGAGGCAATGTATAAAGCTGCTTGACTATCACATATAAGTTGGCAGCATATATGTGCTTGATTCCTAGGTCTTGTGGGATAGTTTTCATCCAAATGATTTCGCAACATGTTGCAGCCATATATCGATATTCAACTTCTGCACTGGATCGTGATGTTGTCTTTCCTTCTTGGTTTTCCATGATACCAATGAATTCCCAAGATATATGGAATATCTCGTATCTGACTTGAGAGTATCGCGACACCTCGCCCAATCTGCATCACAAAAATCATTTAGTTGTATTTTACCTTCGATGGGAAGCAATATTCCTTGTCCGCGTGTTTGTTTCACATATCTTAAAACCCGATAAGCTGCTTCTAAATGTGGTACCCGTGGTTTGTCCATAAATTGACTCAAAACATGGACTGCATAAGTTAAATCGTGTGATTGTTAAGTATATAAGGCGCCCAACAAGTCTTCGATATGAGGATGGATCACCAAAGTATTCACCTTCGAAGTCACTGGGAGACAAGTTTTGTTCCATAGGAAAAGGGGATGGATTCACACCTAGGTGTCCAACATCTTCAAGAATTTCAAGAGCATATTTCCGTTGTGAAAGAGTAATACCTTTTTTGATCGTGCAACCTCTATACCAAGGAAGTATTTAAGATGTCCGTGATCTTTTAGTTTGAATTGGCTTTTCAGGAATGCTTTTGTCTCTTCAATATCTTGTAAACTTTTTTCCTGTAATAACAGCATCATCAACGTAGATGAGAAGGGCAGTAAATTTGTTGCCCTGGGATTAGACGAACAAGGAATAATCAGCCTTTGATTGTGTGAAGTTGGCATGTTTGAAAGCAGTGGATAGTTTAATGAACCATTGGTGTGATGCTTGTTTGAGTCCGCACAAGGATTTATGGAGTTTGCGAACTCTTGTCTCACCCTTTCATCTGAAACAATGAGGTATGACATAAAGACATCTTCATCGAGGTCACTATTCAAGAAGTCATTGTTGACGTAAAGTTGGTGAAGGTGCAAGTTCTGTTTTGAAGCCACGGCAAGGAGTAGGTGAACTGTAACAAGCTTGGAAACGGGGGCAAAAGTCTCACAGTAGTCATGCCCTTCGACTTGGTATAGCCCTTCGCTATGAGACGGGCTTTATACCGTTCTACGGTGCCATCAGCATGAAACTTGAATTTGTAGACCCATTTGCATCCGACAAGTTTCTTACCGGGTGGTATAGTTTGTAGAGACTAGGTGTGATTGGCTTGGAGGGTATCATGTTCCTGCTGCATGGTGAGACACCACTTTGGGTTCACGGATGTCCTGGGCACACGATGTTGGTTCTTTTTCAACTGAAAGGGAAGTGGTGAAGGCACGATGTGTTGTGGATAGGCGATCATAAGAGATAATATTAGAGAGAGGGTACATCATACATAGAGCTGTGACCAAGGCCGAGTTGGATGTTGGAGCGTTCCTTGAGGGAATAGAAATGTCAACATGATACTCACGTAGATAGCTGGGGGTCATTGTAGTACGTGATGGTCGTGAGGGAGGCACATCAGGTGTTGGAGGCAAGCTCAAGTTAGATGGTAGCATGGACGGGGGAGAAAAGTGAAAATCCATATTATTTCTTCTCTGGATTACAAAGGCTAACATATAATGTAATTAACCAATCTAGATCCTAAATCAAAGCATATACACCCTAAATATACGACCATGTTCCCATACAAGAATGACCAAAATAAGGTAACAAAGGGAAGTATCCCCGATTTGATGCAATCACGATTCTTATCAGGAACATTTAAGTATCTTTAAAAACAAGTTAAATAGGACATTGCAAATGGAATCGAAAAGACATTTTCTAATAGAACTTAAATTTTTTTTGAGCTGATAATAGAACTTAATTTAGACGATACTAGAAATAAAATACTAGTACATGGATGAAATTGGTACAATCCCAAGATAATATATGCTTGTACAAAATAGTAATTATCAAACCATGAAATACTTGCTAGTATATATCTTCTGAAAATTATTTCCACTTAGCCGCTCCTTTAACCAACTTTAATAATATTTTTATAACATGCAATCATATTTCAGGACAAATGATGAGTTCCGTAAAAAGTTGTATAATTTGCATTATTTTGTTGTTTGTGTTTGATTTTTGTTGTTTGGTAGTTGTTATTTGAAAAGATAATTATAGTTTGGAGATGAATGGAGGAGATCGCCGGACGATTTACGGCCAAATTGGGTTAAGGCCGACGTCCGGTGGCCTTTGGGTTTGTCGATAGGTGGCCACCGTTTTCTGACAGGCAGCGCGATGACCGGCGGCTGACGGTTGTTGGCCAACATCTGGCGGCGGTGGATGGTGGTGGTGGCCATGTTTATATTTTTGTTATGTTGAATTTGTTGTGTAATATTTCAGGATGGATTTACAACGAGCACCAGGCCCGATTGACAGTCATCTTCTATCATTGCAGTCATCTCATCGATTTGAGAATGTTTGGGCATGTGATATTGATACAACACTTCGAGGCAGAATCCCTGATAAATATTTTTGGGATCTATGTCCTCTCGATATGCGTGTTGTGAGTTTGTTGGACAACATTGATTTTTATGGTGTTTATAGGGTAGGTAGAATTGCACTTGACTTTCACCTCATCAAGACTTTAGTTGAGAGACGGTGCAGTGAAACACTGTGGGGTCCTCGTTACTTAATCCATTATGTATTCAATCGCAAGTACATATGTGAGTCATAATTAAGTAATTCATACACTGTTTAAGAGTTTCTTACTAATAGGTTGTTACAGATGTACAAAATCACAAGTACAAAAACCCTATTCACATAAACATCACATGTATAAATAACAACCTAAGCCAGCACAACTCCTATTCAGTGGTTCACCTCGCAGTGGAACAAGACTCACGATTCCCACGTCTATGAAATCCTACAGAAACATTCACACAACGTGAGTATAGATAAAAGCTTAGTGCAATATCAAAACACAATATCAATGATAAAGCACAATAAACATCATATCCAATGTGAATGCTCTGTATCATGCATCAACCAATGCACTATGTCGACATGTCTCAACTATCACCCTATTATCACGAGACCAATATGATATGTCTATCTCAACTCAATATGTCAGTGGAACCACATCACATCTTCATATTAGCAGCACATATCATAGTACCGTACTCATATGTGATAATAGCCAGAGTATATACCCAAACCAGACGTATACCTCTATATGTAGCATACCCGAGCATATACCCAAACCAGGCGTATACCTCTAATGCTAAAACATACCTCATTCATTTCAACCACATGATATCCATGAATGTATATGCATATGATACTACCAATCATATGATACCAACACAACACAATTCATATGATATCAATCTCATAACATCATCACATAATATCTATACTCCGTATGTCAACACGTACCTGTAAAGCGACACAAACGAGATAAATCAGTCGTCACTGGCTAAGTGCCTCGTTGCCCCGTCCCCTGTGATGATGCTACAATAATATCACCAATAAACCATGTTATAAGAGGCTTCATAAACAATTGTGACAAAAATATAACATTTTCCAATTCTGGACCCTGGCGATCGATCTCCTCTTTTCACGCGATCGGTCGCCTACCCCTTTGGAAAATATTCTGCCTTGAGGCGATCGATTGCCTACTTGAAGCGATCGATCGCTCAATGCACCGCCACTCTCATGTTTAGCCACAGGTGATCGATTGCCTCAAACATAGCGATCGGTCGCCTCCTCTGTTTTCTGAAAAACCATGGCGATTTTCTACTTCTTTTCTTGGTGTTTCTCCTACACCTCACTTTCAACCATTTAAACAGGTTTCATGCAATCACTAGTAACATATAAACATGTTTCTACCATCTTAGAATCCAATTCTTGGCATATAAACATGTTATGATTCTAAGCATGAACATTTGATATTCAAATTCACATACTTCAACATCAACTACACAATTCAAGTTTAAAACTATAACTTCCTAGCTTTATTATCAAGTGTAACCCAAGCAAAAGAATGCAAGAATTATCAAGGGTTTGGAGAGGTGCTTGTGTAGAGATTTGTAGGTGAGAATGGTGTTGTATGTGTTTGGATGTTGGAAATCTGATTTAACTTCCTCTTTACCTCTCCCACTTGCATACAAGTACAAACCTAACTCATCTCAAATGCATAGTAAATTTAACTCAAATTCAAATGCAAACTCATAGTTACTTGATATGTCACTACACTTGATTTACTTCAAGTCATACATTGCCATATGCTTCATTCACTGCCATATATCATTTTATACATGTATTAATTCATCCTCGGTTCAACCCAAACCCAATTCATATCATATCGAAATTAGTCCTAATAACGATATAATCATATCACACGTGTATAAAGCAAATCGAGGCATTACAATTCTCCCCCACTCATTGAATTTCGTCCTCGAAATTGCATATACAAACATAATACATGCTTCACATAACAACACATATAATATATGCAACATAAGAAACATGTGAAAATAACATATTAACATACCAGAAAACAAACCCGGATACTGTTGCATCATATGCTGCTCCGTCTCCCACGTTGCCTCATCGACACCCCGTCGATCCCACTGTACCTTTACCATTGGAATCACTTTGTTATGCAATGTCCGTTCAGCTCTATCCAGAATCTGTACTGGTCGTTCCACATACGACACGTCTGTATCCAACTGTACTTCAGATGGTAGCAATACATGACCTAGATCTGGTTCATATTTCCTCAACAATGAAACATGAAACACATCATGGATACTACTCAATGCTGGCGGTAGTGCTAAGCGATATGCCAACGTACCAATACGTTGCAACACCTCATACGGACCAACGTATCGTGGAGACAACTTTCCACGCTTACCAAATCGTATTACACCTTTAAAAGGTGAAATTTTTAAGAATACTCGATCACCAACTTGGAATTCAAGTGGTCGACGTCGCTTATTGGAATAAGCAGCCTGTCTATCCTGAGCCGCTTGCAATTTCAATCTGATCAATTTCACTTTCTCCTCCATTTCACGTAGCATTTCTGGTCCATGGAGTGCAATCTGATCAACATCATCCCAATATAATGGCGATCTACAGCGTAGCCCATACAATGCCTCAAATGGTGCCATCTGTATACTAGCTTGATAACTATTATTGTACGAAAATTCCATTAATGGCAATGACTCTTGCCAAGAGTTATCAAACTCCAATACACAGGCTCGTAACATATCCTCAAGCGTCTGTATCGTACGCTCTGGCTGTCCATCTGTGTTGGGTTTTGAGAACCCGAATAATCTTGGTTTTGATGTTAACAAAACTTGTTATTGTGTTGCTAACATATTTCATTAAGTGTGCGGTTCATAGATCATAATTAAGAGCTTGATGAATTACAAAGAAATAGCTTGAAAATATCAAGCTGGACCAAGTCTGAAATCCTGGCAGAGCGGATTGTTTCGATCATATCTCATAGCTCGGATATCGAAATGGCGTGCTTTCAAAGAGATTGAACAGCCAATTTAAAATAATAAAAGTCATATTTCACAACAGATTGGCTAGTTCAAATGTTATCAAGGAGAAAAGACGCCTGCAAGATCGAGCTGAACCGCAAAGAAACAGCAAGCTGTTTCAGCAAGCAACTGTCAGTCTGGTGGACATAACTCTCAGCTCGCTTATTGAAACGGAACGATTCAGTATGGGTTGGAAAGCTAAGACAAAAATCTACAAGTCATCTTTGGAAGTAAAAGACTGAATCGGACGTTAAGATGGCCAAAAAGCTTCTGCAAGTAACGCCATGTGCTGCTGCATCCAGCAAACAGACAGCGGGAGCATTGCCTCGTATTTCAAGCATAACTCTCTCATACGAACTTGAAATCGAGCGATTCTTGATTCTGCGGAAAGCTAAGAGAAAGGGATACAACTTTCATGTGGATCACTTTGCCCAGAAATCAAAGAATGAAGAGTTACAAGCAACAGATCGAAGAGCAAGTTTATCAATCTGTTTTTGTATCAAGCTGATTGTCCAGATTGATCCGGACCAGACTGATCTGCCCGTGCTGATCTGCCAGACTGATCTACCATGCTGATCCGGCCAGACTGATCTGCCCAAGCTGATCCGGCCAATCCGGTCCGAAATACAAATAGCCCAAAAACCAGAATATGACCGTTGCAAGCTCGGGAATAGTGCAGAACCTTTCCAACGGGCATATTCTTGTGTCTAACGTATATATCATTACTTGGGGCTATATATACATGATTTGGAAGCTCAATAACAGCTGATTGAAGATCAATCCAAGCCTTCCAAAGCAAACCCATTCAATTGGGGAACTTCAAAGACAAAAGTTGCTAAATGAATATCACTCCCCAAACATTTGGCACCACTTACCTTGCTATATCAGATCTAGTTAGAGATCATTTGTGCCATATATATTCACTCTATTCATTGTATATGAGAGCTTAATAGATGAGTGAATATCATTGTAATGGTTGATGATTTATCACAACCGATGAGAGGTCTTTGTATGTGAGACATTAAAGAACATACATAGTTGAGTTGCTAGGAGTTCTAGTTGGATGGGGCATTCCCAACTGGATCGGGTTTGTACAACGGGATTGTATAAATCAAAGTCTTCTAGTGGAATCCTTCCATGAGGTGGAAGAAGGGGAGACGTAGAATGATTACACCACCTTCGAACATCCAGAAACAAATGCTTGTTTATTTACTTTAATTGCATATCTTTAAAATGTCTTTCAAATGTTTAATCGGTTTTAGAGCGGGTTATGTCGAGTGTCTTCCGCTTGATTTTGTAATCGAACTCGATATAATCTCTCGGTGCATTAATTCAAGAACACGAGCTATTGAAGCTCAAGCTAGTTGAACTCGGGTGTGGAATGGCAACCCACCCCCGGAATCGATCCTGACAAGTGGTATCAGAGCGGGTTGTTCTTGGAAAGCATTTGAACCGATTTTTGTAGCGGACTTTTAAAATCATTTTCAAAATTTTTCATGAGCATGAAATATTTTCATAGCATATTTTTTCAAAATTTGGTGTATGAAAATTTTTAGCATAAAAATCAATTTCATTGCATTCATTTTGCACGAAAATAATTTTAAAATCTATTTTAAATGTTTAATTTTCGTTCAATCTGTTCTTAGCTCGTTTTTTAGTTTAAAATTTTTATTTTGAGATTTTTTCTAACAATTTTCGAAGCATTTTAGTTTTTCTGGCAGCTTGCAGCGACTTTGGGAAAATTGACATAACTTCTTGCCCGGATGTCCAAATGACGAACCGTTTTTTGCGTTGCAAACTAGACTCATAGAGGATCGCAACGGTATAGGTCTTGCATCCTAAATCTGTAAGTAACCCCATGAGCATACAACGCAGCGGAATAAAATTTTGGGATTACAAACCAGCGATCTATACATAGGGATTCATATCGGATTAGAGAATTACAAGTGTCTTACCCTTGTAGCGCGTTTGAAGCAGAATCCACGGAGCTGCACCACGTCCTACGCCTTCTCCGAGTCACTAAGCAAAACTCGATTGGTTTTGCCTCAACGGTATCCACACGATCAAATCGGGTGAAGGGACGGATTAATAACACGTTGCTAGACAAGTTATTAATCCGATACACAAAGCAAGCTCGATTCACAATCGAAAGAATTGACCAAAACCACCAAGAACACCTTCGACTTTTGATGGCCGAGAGTGATTCAATGGTGCGGCCGTTTCCTCCTTGGCTTGTGTAGGGTTTTTGATATGAAAATTGTCTTGCAATAAAACACCATGCAATCATATTAAATATGATTAATTAAAGGCTTTCTTAAAGCTTCATGGGCTTAAGCCCATGATTTAATTAATCCTTATGATTATTAATTAAGACTCCTCTTAATTATTTAATTCATCCCATGAATTTAATTTCCCTTCTCGATTTAATCTTTTGTGCGACCCGATAGGATCTCGTAATGTTGGCAGTGACATAAAATCTCATTTTATGTCGCAAGCATCGAGCGGTATCTAGCAACACATCGATGCTACCCAAATTACGAGAATGTCAATGACTCGACATAACCTTTAGAACTTGTGATAATATTAATCATGTAACTTAATCCCTTTGTCCTTTGTGTTTAGATTGAACACGAGTCATGGAATAGTCATACTCGTATATTCAATCTTCATTTCTTGATCCCCAAGTAGAACTAGAATAAACGAATAAGCTCGATATCTCATATCGACTCATTCGAGCATGGCCATGCATTTTAGTTCTCACTTGATCAAGGGCCAAACACATCTCCTGTTATATAGGAGGGACAAATCCTATCTCGATCAGTCAACATCCCTCTACATAATTCGTAGTGTATCCAATAGTCGCCTTTATAGTATACCCTGTTACGGGTAACGTTTGACGATATCAAGATACATAACTCCTTATGTTGGGATCTCTGATGATCACAAGTCGTAAGGATTACATACATTATTATCACTATGAGAATTGCATATGACGATCATATAACTATCCATGTTGCATTCTCATGGTGGGTCTGTTCAGTACATCGTTCTCTAACATGTACCCATATGTTGATTTGATATCTCATATCAATGAACAATTCATCGATCAACATATACTAGTCTATACGTATTATCATTATCCCTTTCATGATAATACTTGACTAGGAACTTCTTTAAGAATAATACAATATTATTCTAAGGACATTAACATATATATTAATTCACAATGCACAGTTAAAAGAATAATATATAATAATGAATTGCCATTCATAAATCCATAAACATTGTATGTCTTAAACAATCATCTAATGACTTGGCTTAGGGCATATCCCAACAAATCTCCCACTTGCACTAAGACCACTCAGACATATACCTAATGCCTAGAGATCTAGTATGACGATCATGCTTCTGCTGTGACAGCGGCTTCGTCAATGGGTCAGATACATTATCATCTGTTGGTACTTTGCATATTTTAACATCTCCCCTTTCAACGATTTCTCGAATGAAATGGAAACGCCTAAGTATGTGCTTGGATCTTTGGTGAGATCTTGGTTCCTTAGCCAATGCGATCGCTCCATTGTTGTCACAATAGAGTTCTATCGGATCTTTAATGCTAGGCACCACTCCCAGTTCAGAAATGAACTTCCTCATCCAAACAGCTTCCTTTGCTGCATCCGAGGCAGCAATATACTCAGCTTCCGTTGTAGAATCGGCTACTGTTTCTTGCTTTGAACTCTTCCAGCTCACAGCACCCCCATTTAGGCAATACACATATCCAGATTGCGATCGAAAATCATCTTTGTCGGTTTGGAAGCTAGCATCAGTGTAACCCATTACATTGAGCTCTTCCTCACCTCCATAAATCAAGAATGTATCCTTAGTCCTTCTCAAGTACTTCAGGATGTTCTTGACAGCAATCCAGTGACCTTCACCTGGATCAACTTGATATCTGCTCGTCATGCTCAAAGCATACGATACATCGGGACGAGTACATATCATGGCATACATGATAGATCCAATAGCTGACGCGTATGGAATCTTACTCATGCGTTGTCTCTCATCTGGTGTTGAAGGACACTGTTCCTTCGAGAGATAAATACCATGTGTCATAGGCACGAATCCTTTCTTGGATTCTTGCATGCTAAACCTTTTAAGCACCTTGTCTATGTACGTACTTTGACTTAGACCAAGAAGCCTTCTCGATCTATCTCTATATATCTTGATTCCTAATACATAGGTGGCTTCTCCTAAGTCTTTCATCGAAAAGCAGTTCCCTAGCCAAATCTTTACAGATTGCAAGGCAGGGATATCATTTCCAATAAGAAGTATGTCATCTACATACAACACTAGGAAAATGATTACGCTCCCACTGACCTTCTTGTAGACACAAGGTTCATCTTCATTTTTGATAAAAACCAAACTCTTTGATTGCATCATCAAAACGAAGATTCCAACTCCGAGAAGCTTGCTTCAATCCATAAATGGATCATTGTAGCTTGCATATCTTTCCAGCATCCTTTGGATCGACAAAACCCTCGGGCTGTGTCATGTACACATCCTCGAGCAGATTTCCATTAAGGAAAGCTGTTTTGACATCCATCTGCCAGATTTCATAATCATGAAATGCAGCTATTGCAAGTAAGATCCTTATGGATTTAACCATGGCCACTGGTGAAAAGGTTTCATCATAGTCAATACCATGAATTTGTTTGAATCCTTTTGCAACCAGCCGACCTTTATAGGTTTGTACGTTACCATCCATATCGGTCTTTTTCTTGAAAATCCATTTGCACCCTATGGGTCGTACCCCTTCAGGTGGATCAACCAAAGTCCATACTTGGTTTGCATACATGGATTCCATCTCAGATTTCATGGCCTCTTGCCATTTCTCAGAATCATTGCCCATAATAGCTTGTTGATAAGATGACGGCTCATCCTCATCAATAAGTAGTAAGTCACCTTGTTGAGTCACAAGAAATCCATATCTCTGTGGCTCCCGGTGTTCTCTTACAGACCTACGCTGGGCTTGTGTCTCTTGAGCAGGTACTTCTTCCACAACAGCTTGTGGTGCCTGCTCTGTTTCCATCTCAATCTCAGGTTCAGTGTTTTCTGGTGGTTGAACTTCACTAAGCTCTATTTTTCTCCCACTGGTTTTTCTAGAAATAAATTCTCTTTCAAGAAATACACCAGTCCGAGCAACAACTACTTTGTTCTCGGTGGGATAATAGAAATAGTACCCTTTCGTTTCCTTAGGATACCCCACAAATAAACACTTATCAGATTTGGGTCCAAGTTTGTTAGTGGCGTGACGTCTAACGAAAGCCTTACAACCCCAAATCTTCATAAAAGACATACTAGGACGCTTCCCAGTCCATATCTCATATGGTGTCTTTTCCACTGATTTAGATGGAACACGGTTCAGTAAGAAAATTGCTGTTTCTAGAGCGTGTCCCCAAAACGATATCGGAAGATCTGCATGACTCATCATTGATCTAACCATGTCTAACAAGGTTCGATTTCTCCTCTCGCATACACCATTCCATTGTGGAGTATACGGAGGAGTGAGTTGTGGGACTATCCCACACTCCTTTAGATAGTCATGAAACTCTTGGCTTAAGTATTCACCTCCTCGATCTGATCGAAGGATTTTGATACTTTTGCCAAGTTGGTTTTGTACTTCATTCTTGAAATCTTTGAACTTTTCAAAGGTTTCATGTTTATGTTTCATTAGGTACACATACCCATATCTACTGAGGTCATCAGTAAATGTAACGAAGTATTGAAAACCACCTCTAGCTTGCGTACTTATTGGTCCACATACATCACTATGTATTAGTCCCAATAAAACATTTGCCCTTTCAACATGTCCCTTGAAAGGGGCTTTAGTCATCTTGCCCATTAAACAAGATTCGCATGTTTCATATGATTCAAAATCAAATGAATCTAATACTCCATCCTTATGAAGTTTAGATATGCGGTTCTCGTTTATGTGGCCCAAGCGACAGTGCCAGAGATAAGTCGGATTACAATCATTATTTTTAATCCTTTTAGTATTTATGTTATAGATAGGCATATCAAGATTTAATACATAAAGACCATTCACCATTTGTGCACTAGCATAAAACATATCATTTAAATAAATAGAACAACAATTGTCCTTTATTATAAATGAAAACCATACTTGTCTAAACAAGAAATAGAAATAATGTTTTTAGTAATTGAAGGCACAAAATAACAGTCTTTTAAAATCAGTGATAAACCAGAAGGTAAAGCTAAATGATAATCTCATATAGCTAATGCAGCAACTCTTGCTCCATTTCCAACTCGGAGATCAACTTCACCTTTCGCCAATGTCCTACTCCTTTTGAGATCCTGCACATTTACACAAATGTGAGATCCACATCCAGTATCTAATACCCATGATGAAGAAGTAGATAAATTGACTTCTATAACAAAAATACCTGAAGCGGAAGTCACACTTCCTTTCTTTAGATCCTCCAGATATACTTTGCAGTTTCTTTTCCAATGACCGGTCTCACCGCAATGGAAACAGTTCCCTTCTTTTGCTATCCCTCCCTTTGGCTTCAGTGCAGAAGACTTTTGCTTAGATTTAGCAAAGACCTTCTTTGCTTTCTTGTTGCCTTTAGCTTTGGCCCTTCCTTTGCCCTTATTCACAATAAGGACATTTGTGGCCTTAGTCTTCTTAGTATTTGCTTCATATGTTCTCAACATACCAAGCAACTGGGGCAGAGTCTTTTCCATATCAGTCATATTGTAATTTACTACAAATTGACTGAAGCTCTCCGGCAACGATTGCAAGATTACATCGGTGGCCAACTCTTGGTCCAATGGAAAACCTAGCTTGTCCAGATTCTCAATGTACCCAATCATCTTGAGCACATGAGTTCCAACTAAGCTTCCCTCTACCATCCTGCACTGGAATAACGCTTTAGAGACGTCATACCTCTCTTGTCTAGCTTGCTGTTGGTACAACTGCTTTAAGTGTTCGATCATATCGAACGCCTCCATTTCCTCATGTTGCTTCTGAAGCTCAGAGTTCATGGTGGCAAGCATGAGGCACCCAACATCAAGTGCGTCACTCTGATGCTTCTTGTAAGCATCTTTTTCGGTTCTTGTAGCCGTTAGGGGAGGTTCCTCAGCGGGTAAGGGTTCCTCTAGGACATATTGTTTCTTTTCTTGTTTGAGGACTATCCTCAAGTTCCTATGCCAGTCTAGGAAATTCGTCCCATTTAATTTGTCCTTCTCAAGGACTGATCGCAGTGATAAAGTGCTAGTAACGTTGTTAGTTGCCATGGATATCTACAATATAAATATGCAAAATAAGTTTATGATTTAAATCATTTAACATGGTCTTATATTAAATGATACTCCCACTATTTTGTTTGAAAAATATCAACCCTCGAAATCTTTAGTGGGCCAAGATCCATATTTCGCCTAATCTTGAGTTAGCTTTGGCTAATCGCCCAAGACTCGGTTATTTAGGTAGACAACACTTTGTCAATTACATCACATATAATTCTTGGATAGTTGGACGAACAACACTTTGTTCAATTCATCAAATGAATTATGATCCAACCCATGCCTCTAGGTTCCCAATCCTATTGAGATAACCTAGTTAAGTCATACCCAATTAAAGTATAACGGATATCACTTTTATCCTTTCGCGCCTTACTAAGATTGCCACGGTGCTTTGCTTTGGCAAACCCACACATGTACAATCGAAGTTATTGACGAGTACTTTTATTTGGAAGGCATCTAAAACTTAATATTTTAGAGGGATTTATTGATCTCATGATTAATTTGATAATTTAAAATATGTCCACTACATATAGTTGTATACATATCTACATATATGTGTAATACTATTATCAAACTAAAACATAAGATAAATCATGCATCAACATACATAATTAAAACGTGACATGGTTATAGCCCCTACTAATGAGTTTCTCAAGCCAATGAGAAACTCCTATGAGTCAACCTAAGGTAACTTCATAAGCTCCTTCCTTTGGCTCCAATTTGTGAATGGCCTCCTCATCCCGGCACGATGCTCCATCTTCATTGATCACCATCAATAAAATAAACTATACTATTTACAAGATATAGAATTCCTCGATTCACATTCGAGGGGAACATAGGGGAGGGATTACATTTAGAATAAAATAGAGAAAGGCACGACTCGCAGGTCGTATTATAAATTACAATCATTCACAAATCCTATCTAATAGGTTAAAGGGCTATAACCACGCACCATGCTCAAACAACACATAAAGCATGCATTAACATTTAATTAATTAAATTCTAAACAATTTAAATTTAATTCTAATTAAAACTGTAATATAATTTTTGAAAAATTATCGTACGCTCGGGACATCACATGCCACGAACTAAAGCGACTAAAACACGAACCACCATGGTTCGAACCAAAACCCACGGCTGGACCAATAGTGGGCCTAGGGTTCGAAACCCTAGCCCATGGCCGAGCCATGGTCCATGCGGCGGCTTGGGTGCGGCGCTGCTAGGGTTCCAAACCCTAGCCGCCTTGCACCATGTTGATTCTATCGAGCCAACTTGCACCTTTTCAATACTTTATCGAGCCAATAGAGTTCAAAACCCTAGATAGTGCAACGGCTTGACCCATGCTCGAGCCAGGGTCCGAACCCTAACTCTCAAGCGGCGGCCGAGAGGCTTATGTGACTAGGGTTCAAAACCCTAGCCTATTTGAAGCGGCGGCCGAGCCATGGTGACTAGGGTTCGAAACCCTAGTACCTAGGTGGCGTTGGCCGTGAGCCATACTCGAGCTAATGTTCCGGTTTTTGATCACGAATTATCATATATTTCGATCCGTCAATTATATCATATATATTATCATACGATGATTTTCACAAAATCGATTTTTCCATATCATATATGAAAATACAGTTTTAAATAGCATGCAATATTAATTCTAACATGATTAAACTATTTAACCACATAAATCCGATATGAGCCTTGTACACGGCTCTGGTACCACTGTAAGTAACCCCATGAGCATACAACGCAGCGGAATAAAATTTTGGGATTACAAACCAGCGATCTATACATAGGGATTCATATCGGATTAGAGAATTACAAGTGTCTTACCCTTGTAGCGCGTTTGAAGCAGAATCCACGGAGCTCACGTCCTACGCCTTCTCCGAGTCACTAAGCAAAACTCGATTGGTTTTGCCTCAACGGTATCCACACGATCAAATCGGGTGAAGGGACGGATTAATAACACGTTGCTAGACAAGTTATTAATCCGATACACAAAGCAAGCTCGATTCACAATCGAAAGAATTGACCAAAACCACCAAGAACACCTTCGACTTTTGATGGCCGAGAGTGATTCAATGGTGCGGCCGTTTCCTCCTTGGCTTGTGTAGGGTTTTTGATATGAAAATTGTCTTGCAATAAAACACCATGCAATCATATTAAATATGATTAATTAAAGGCTTTCTTAAAGCTTCATGGGCTTAAGCCCATGATTTAATTAATCCTTATGATTATTAATTAAGACTCCTCTTAATTATTTAATTCATCCCATGAATTTAATTTCCCTTCTCGATTTAATCTTTTGTGCGACCCGATAGGATCTCGTAATGTTGGCAGTGACATAAAATCTCATTTTATGTCGCAAGCATCGAGCGGTATCTAGCAACACATCGATGCTACCCAAATTACGAGAATGTCAATGACTCGACATAACCTTTAGAACTTGTGATAATATTAATCATGTAACTTAATCCCTTTGTCCTTTGTGTTTAGATTGAACACGAGTCATGGAATAGTCATACTCGTATATTCAATCTTCATTTCTTGATCCCCAAGTAGAACTAGAATAAACGAATAAGCTCGATATCTCATATCGACTCATTCGAGCATGGCCATGCATTTTAGTTCTCACTTGATCAAGGGCCAAACACATCTCCTGTTATATAGGAGGGACAAATCCTATCTCGATCAGTCAACATCCCTCTACATAATTCGTAGTGTATCCAATAGTCGCCTTTATAGTATACCCTGTTACGGGTAACGTTTGACGATATCAAGATACATAACTCCTTATGTTGGGATCTCTGATGATCACAAGTCGTAAGGATTACATACATTATTATCACTATGAGAATTGCATATGACGATCATATAACTATCCATGTTGCATTCTCATGGTGGGTCTGTTCAGTACATCGTTCTCTAACATGTACCCATATGTTGATTTGATATCTCATATCAATGAACAATTCATCGATCAACATATACTAGTCTATACGTATTATCATTATCCCTTTCATGATAATACTTGACTAGGAACTTCTTTAAGAATAATACAATATTATTCTAAGGACATTAACATATATATTAATTCACAATGCACAGTTAAAAGAATAATATATAATAATGAATTGCCATTCATAAATCCATAAACATTGTATGTCTTAAACAATCATCTAATGACTTGTCTTAGGGCATATCCCAACAAAATCTTCACTAGGAGATACAGTTTATTCTGCAAAGTTGGACTAAGTGTGCTGCCACCGCTAAAAGATGAAATGGACATTGTTGAGTTTTGTCAAGAAATTCAAATTTGTTGCCAAGTATGCTTCATTCATCATCGAAAGAGGTTATTTTTGTTCAAAAATTAATGTGCATTGCCTGTTTTTTTGTTTTAGCCTACCCCATTTGCCCCTCACTTGCTCAAATTTTCAAACATTTTAAAATTAAAGGGGAGAGTTTAATCTCAATCCTTGAGGGGGAGTAAATTTATTTGTCTTCCTTTTTGATTCACACAAAAAGGGGGAGAAATATGTTGTTTAAAAATATGATTTTTCTTGTTATGCAACATTGTGCTTTAATGTTCATATTTTTATTCAAGTTTTGTGATCATCAAAAAGGGGGAGATTGTTGGGTTTTGAGATCCCGAATAATCTTGGTTTTGATGTTAACAAAACTTATTATTGTGTTGCTAACATATTTCATCAAGTGTGCAGTTCATAGATCATAATTAAGAGCTTGATGAATTACAAAGAAATAGCTTGAAAATATCAAGCTGGACCAAGTCTGAAATCCTGGCAGAGCGGATTGTTTCGATCATATCTCATAGCTCGGATATCGAAATGGCGTGCTTTTAAAGAGATTGAACAGCCAACTTAAAATACTAAAAGTCATATTTCACAAGTCGGCTAGTTCAAATGTTATCAAGGAGAAAAGACGCCTGCAAGATCGAGCTGAACCGCGAAGAAACAGCAAGCTGTTTCAGCAAGCAACTGTCAGTCTGGTGGCCATAACTCTCAGCTCGCTTATCGGAACGGAACGATTCAGTATGGGTTGGAAAGCTAGACAAAGATCGACAAGTCATCTTTGGAAGTGAAAGACTGAATCGGACGTTACGATGGCCAAAAAGCTTCTTCAAGTCACGCCATGTGACGCCTGTAAGATCGAGCCGTTACAGCAAAGTCCCTGTTAGTCTGGTGGGCATAACTCTTAGCTCGCTTATTGGAACGGAACGATTCAGTATGGGATGGAAATCTAAGACAAAGATCTACAAGTCATATTTGGAAGTGAAAGACTGAATCGGACGTTAAGATGGCCAAAAAGCTTCTGCAAGTAACGCCATGTGCTGCTGCATCCAGCAAACAGATAGCAGGAGCATTGCCTCGTATTTCGAGCATAACTCTGTCATACAAACTCGAAATTGAGCGATTCTTGATTCCGTGGAAAGCTAAGAGAAAGGGCTACAACTTTCATGTGGATCACTTTTCCCAGAAATCAAAGAATGAAGAGTTACAAGCAACAGATCTAAGAGCAAGTTTATCAATCTGTTTTTGTATCAAGCTGATTGTCCAGACTGATCCGGACCAGACTGATCTGCCCTTGCTGATCTGGACCAGACTGATCTGCCCGTGCTGATCTGCCAGACTGATCTACCATGATGATCCGGCCAGACTGATCTGCCCAAGCTGATCCGGCCAATCCGGTCCGAAATACAAATAGCCCAGAAACCAGAATATGACCGTTGCAAGCTCGGGAATAGTGCAGAACCTTTCCAACGGGCATATTCTTGTGTCTAACGTATATATCATTACTTGGGGCTATATATACATGATTTGGAAGCTCAATAACAGCTGATTGAAGATCAATCCAAGCCTTCCAAAGCAAACCCACTTGGGATTCAATTGGGGAACTTCAAAGACAAAAGTTGCTAAATGAAGGCACTCCCCAAACCTTTGGCACCACTTACCTTGCTATATCAGATCTAGTTAGAGATCATTTGTGCCATATATATTCACTCTATTCATTGTATATGAGAGCTTAATAGATGAGTGAATATCATTGTAACGGTTGATGATTTATCACAACCGATGAGAGGTCTTTGTATGTGAGACATTAAAGAACATACATAGTTGAGTTGCTAGGAGTTCTAGTTGGATGGGGCATTCCCAACTGGATCGGGTTTGTACAACGGGATTGTATAAATCAAAGTCTTCTAGTGGAATCCTTCCATGAGGTGGAAGAAGGGGAGACGTAGAAGGATTACACCACCTTCGAACTTCCATAAACAAATGCTTGTTTATTTACTTTAATTGCATATCTTTAAAATGACTTTCAAATGTTTAATCAATTTTAGAGCGGGTTATGTCGAGTGTCTTCCGCTCGATTTTGTAATCGAACTCGATATAATCTCTCGGTGCATTAATTCAAGAACACGAGCTATTAAAGCTCAAGTTGGTTGAACTCGGGTGTGGAATGGCAACCCACCCCCGGAATCGATCCTGACAATCTGTCTGAGGATGATACGCTGTACTCAATCGTACTTCAGTCCCTAACGCTGACTGTAATCCTTCCCAAAAATGAGAAGAAAATCTCGGATCTCTATCCGATACAATTGACACTGGTATGCCATGTAGTCTCACTACATTTTGAATATATAATTGAGCCATCTTCAAATAGGTAAATGTCGTACTGTAAGGTATGAAGTGGGCTACTTTCGTCAATCTATCAACAATGACCCAAATCGCGTCAAAACCAGAGGAAGTCCTTGGCAAATGGGTAACAAAATCCATTGTAACATGTTCCCATTTCCATTAAGGAATCTCCAAACTCCTCAATTTACCTCCTGGTCTTTGTCGTTCTGCTTTTACTTGTTGACAGATCAAACACCGTTTCACAAAGTTCAGCACATCCTGTTTCATGCGTTTCCACCAAAATTGGGTACGCAAATCCTTATACATTTTCTTTCCTCCAGGATGTATACTATAACGACTACAATGCGCACATTGTAGTATTTCTTGGCGTAGTCCTGATGTAGCAGGTACTACCCAACAGTTCCTACATTTCAACGTTCCATCACTTGCAAGTACAAACGGAGATGTTTGTCATTGACCTATCCTTTCCTTCCAGTGTTGTACCTCGTCATCAGTAACTTGTGTCGTTCTGATTTTCTCAAAGATATCGGGTTCAACCAACAATGTTGATACCCTTACTGGCTCTGTATCTACATCAAACTCATAACCTAAGGTACAACAAGAAGTTATCAAGGCTGATAAATGCATCATCTCATCAGCAGTATTATGAACTTTTCGACTTAAGGCATCTTCTGTGAGATTAGCCTTTCCTGGATGATATTCGATCTCACAATCATAATCCTTCAAGAGATCCATCCATCTGTTTTGCCTCATATTCAACTCTGCTTGAGTGAATCAAAACTTTAAACTTTTATGATCATTATATATGGTAAACGACGTACCATATAAATAGTGTCGTCATATCTTCAAGGCAAAGACAATGGCAGCCAACTCTAAATCATGCACGGGGTATTTCATTTCATGTGGCTTCAACTGGCGTGATGCATAAGCCACCACATGTTTATCCTACATCAATACACATCCTAATCCAAGTAATGATGCATCAGTATAAAGTGCAAACCTGTCATGCTCTGATGGAATGATCAACACTGGAGCAGTAGTTAACCGATGTTTCAATTCCTGAAAACTATGCTCACATGCGTCTGACCATCTAAATGGTACTCCCTTCTGTGTCAGCTGTGTGAGTGGTTTGGCAATCGCTGAAAATCCTTCAACAAATCGTCTATAATATCCCGCCAAACCCAAGAAACTACGAATTTCTGGCACAGAAGTAGGTGATGACCAATTCAACACAGCTTCTATCTTTCTCGGATCAACTGATATACCATCCTTAGAGATCACATGTCCCAAAAATCCGACACTAGTCAACCAAAACTCACACTTACTGAGTTTGGCATATAGTTGATGTGTTCTCAATAACTGTAACACCAGATGCAATATGTGGTACTGATGCGTGTGAAACGTACCGCAAGTGTACGGTGTCAAGTTTTAGCATAGGAATTTGAAAGTACGGATGTCGAACCCACAGGGATTGAAAATTAAGTTACACCAAGTACTGTAATTAGAATAGTCTCGACTTTATTTAGATAATCGAGAGCAATATTTATTAAACTAATCTACGAAATAGAATAAAAGATTAACAAGATGGTAATTTAAGTGGAGAAAATCAATGAGAACGGATTCTAGAGGTTCGACTTCACTCAACTATCCACTATGTCGTGTTTTCCTAGTTTACTAGCCGAGAATTCTTGTTTCTACTCCCCCTCCCGGGTGTTAAGCAGAAGTAATTATCTAACATTAATCTTGATATCCCTATCTAAGATGAATTATCAGACAATTGTAAAAGCGCAGTAATTCCTATGACGACTTATATGGAGTTATAGGCCTTCCGAACAATATAACTACCACGATACGAATTCCTTCTTTCCTATTCACAACCCCCTCTCCCGAGTGATAGATCACGAATATGGAATCATTCAATCCATGGCCAGTAGATTAAAAGCATTAAGAACAGGAAAACATAAATAAACCATATGAAAAACAAATGACATAGTTTCAAGTCAAGATCCGTCTAACCCTAGAATAATAAATTAGTTCATGAATACATTAAATAAACACATAGACATGTTCTTAATCATCATAAACATAAGGGAATAGATAATCAAACGAATTGGATGATGGCCCTCCGTCCCCGGTAGTCGCCGTCGTCTTCTCCGTCGTCAAAATCTATATCCTTCGTTGTAAGCGCACCGCCTCGATCGATCTCCTCCTCTTTTCTGAATTTCCCTCGGTTGTGTACTGCTCTCGCCTCCTCTTGTTCTTCAACCCTAGCCTCCTTCCCTCCAAAAATATGTCTAGGTATGAATTATCATGAATGAATCTCGTTTGTGCCTTTTTTCCTTCCTTTAAACTCCCGTGCATCAATTAAGGAAAGCAGTCCAAAATTACCAAAATTCATCAGGCGTAATGACGCCTCCGAAGTGGCGTAGTTACGCCTGTCGACGTGTCAACAAATCTGGCTTCCCGCGTGATAGGCGTAATTACGCCTCCAAAGTGCCGTAGTTACGCCACTTAAATTCTCAAAAGCCGTGGGCTAGGCGTAGTTACGCCTCAATGAGGCGTAATTACGCCTGTTGAAATTCTTTAAAAAATCAAATGCCGTGAGTTAGGCGTAGTTACGCCTCAAAGTAGGCGTAATTACGCCTGTTGCCATGATTGATAGTGTAGATTTTTGGCTTCAATTCATCCGTTCCTTCCGTCATTTGCACCCTTTTAGTCCACAAAACATGTAATTACCCGGATTCCTGCAAACAACCAAAACAACAACAAAAGACGTAATTCTGCTCGAATACCAACACTAAATCATGCAAAATAAGAAGAAATATAAGTGTATAAAATACACTTATCAAACCCCCTAAACTTAAACTTTTGCTAGTCCCGAGCAAAATAGAAATGGAAAAAGACTAAGAAATAAAAGAGAAAAAGAAAACACACTACTAACGCAAGTCATGAAATGTTATAATTGCAAATTGGCCTCGAAGATCAATTGTCTAAAAATTTTAAGTCAAGTATGCATATCAGTCTACTCAAGAGTTCTCAAGTGTGTGTGTCACCACTTCCATTTAACCATTAAAGCAATCTTTACTCACACAAATCAATAGGACTTTGCAAGGTGTATTAGTTCATTTGCATTGTTCATAAAAAGGAGTATAACCTTGACAAACAGTGAACAATGCATCAAATCAAAGTAATGAGATGTGCGTGTGTGAATGTCAAAACCATATGCATTACAAGTGTTTCTCGAGTGTCCATAAGCTTACTATTCGTAACCTTCTCCACTAGTATATTAGACGAATGTGGCTCGGTCAATAGGTCTTAATAGGCTTGTAACGTTAGGCTTTGGCTCATGGCTTCAATAAAAAGATCGGAATTTCAAAACAAGAGAGTAAGTTAAATATGACATTGTTGTGCACTCTCATCTCAATTTCGATTCCTTCTATTGATGATTCATCATTTTTTTTTTCTTTTCAATTCACCCTCTTTTCTCATCCGCCTCATCATTCACCTCATTATTTTCTCATTCTTTCCATCACTATTTTCTTCACCTCTTCAACAAATTTTTTTTTCTATGCATCCACGCCCTTTTTCATTATTACCCCCCTTCTATTTTTTTCAATTAAGAACATGGGGGGATATTTGAAATTTTAAAGTGCAATATGGGTCTTACTCACTTGAGGGTAGGAAATAGTGTATAAGCTTTCAACAAGGTGGTCGATGTGGGATTTTGAAATGATGCCGAATGGGGGTTATTATGTGCCTAAGCACATGCCATTCGATTTTCAATAAGCTCAAAAGGGTAGCTAGGGATAAAAAATGATGTCATTTGGTGGCTTCAAAGGCTCAAACGAATCAAAAATTGCCTAAATCATTCCTAAGCCACATATGTCTGTATTTCGCCTCAAAGGGTACTAAAGCAAGTTCTAGACTACTCTCAATTCACAAATAACTTATATGGTATGACCAATGTGCTCAAATAGTATCTCAAAACCAAGGTGATATAAGAAACAAATTTGAATGAGATTATAAAATATATTGCAACAATTCAATCCTCATTCTTTTACGTTTAAGCTCAAAGGGGCTACTATGGCAAATTTATATCAATGAGTAAAGGCCCAAAATATTATCAAGAATTGCCTATATCATATTTGTGTTCATTCAAATCAACTTTAATTGGTCAAATGGTCGTGGTCTCTAGTGCATGAATGTGTAAGAAACTCAAGAGCAAAGCGAACAAAAATTTTAAAATTTTCACAAATAAGCTCAATTCTTCATCATCGGCCTTCACAATTACTTCAAATCACGACTTATGACACAAAAAGAAAAAAAACGACTAAAAAAAACACAAAACACAACACACATAGGAATCCAGGAAACAAAACATCTCAGTGTTTAAACACCCCCCTCAACTTAAAATCGTGCATTGTCCTCAATGTACCATACAACGTATAAAATAAGGGACAACACACCAACCTGCGACGACGATCGTCATTAATCGTCGCCCATCTCATGCTCATGGGTATGGTGAGAAGATGATGATAGGGACCTCCGCATCAGTATAGACCCTGCAATGGGAAAAATAATGATCAATCGGCTATGAATAAGACATGCTACTAAAATGCAATACTAAAATTAAAAACTGAAATAAAATAAAAAGGATACAAGGCTTGGGTTGCCTCCCAAGAAGCGCTTTGTTTAAAGTCGTCAGCCAGACTATGCGAAGCAACCATCAAATAGCGGCTTCCGCCCATAGTAAGTATCATATGACACTACATGTGGATCTTGGTTGTGTATGCCCTCTAGCTTGGCAAGATACTGACAATTAACGCTCGTCTCTCCAACAACGTCTTTCGAAAATTGATAAGCATGGGAGAAAGATTCTAAGCTTGGCTTCATCTCGTGGAGGACGTAATATGGTGAAGTTGGCATCAATGGGAAGAACGGATCCACATATGGCATATAGGACATCACCATCGATGAGTGCTCCTCACTATTTCCAAAAATATGCTCATCTTCCAACGTCACGCTAGGCTCATCTTGACACGGGAATTCATCAGATAACTCTTCCACAGTAGGCTCAACCACTTGAAAATGCTCATATTCCCTTGAATCTTCCGCATGAGTAGGATCACTCTCCGAAACTTGGTTGGTTGGGTTCACTTCGGTGTTGCTAGGAAATGATCCTCTTTGTTGGTTGTTCATGGCATTAGCAAGCTGCCCAGTTTGCACCTCAAGAGACTTCATTGTAGCACCCATGTTGTTCATGTGACCCTCAATCGTATCAAGCCTCGACTCATTCTTGTCAAGCCTCAATGTCGAACTTTGAACAAAAGTATTCACCAAATCTTCAAGTGAAGGTTTACCTTCATTCTTTTGTGGAGCATATCTAGGCTCATCTTGACACGGGAATTCATCAGATAACTCTTCCACAGTAGGCTCAACCACTTGGAAATGCTCATATTCCCTTGAATCTTCCGCATGAGTAGGATCACTCTCCCAAACTTGGTTGGTTGAATGATCATCATCATGTGACCACACCTGGTTTGTCACCCCTTGATTATATCTCATCTCAACCTCTTTGCATCTCGCTACAAATGTCTCTATCAGCTGCTCAAGGCTACTTCTGGTGGCATTTTCGATCTTTGGTTCAAATGATGGCCAGAATTTGCGCAAAATATCCTCCAACCGAGAGACTTTATCAGAACTATACTCATCCTCTGCTTGATGATCGAATGGTTGGTGTGTAAAATGAGGGTAATGATGCCCTGGTGGATATTGGTGACTCCAACCCAGCAGTGAAGGATCATATTGCCACTGATAGTCGAAATTCGCCATATGGTTATACAGGTGCACCCTGTCATCATCTATACCATATATGGGACGACCAACTGCCAAAGCTCCATTAAATACCCATTCTCGTGTGTCTGCATCCAATCCAATATAGAAAGATTGAAGAGGAGCGTAGTTTGAAAAGTCGTGGTTGAATCTGTCCCAAGCTGCATAGAATGGTTCATACGGTTGTTGGGCAAAGCTTGTGGAAACTTGCTGATGAAACATCTCCAAGTACCTCACAAGAAAAACATCAAAAAAGAATAAAATTAAAACAAAAAATAAAATTCTAAATTAAAATCAAGACTACTTGGTAACAGTATCAGTAAACAAAATTATACCAATCCCCGGCAACGGCGCCAAAAACTTGATGCGTGTGAAACGTACCGCAAGTTTACGGTGTCAAGTTTTAGTATAGGAATTTGAAAGTACGGATGTCGAACCCACAGGGATTGAAAATTAAGTTACGCCAAGTACTGTAATTAGAGTAGTCTCGACTTTATTTAGATAATCGAGAGCAATATTTATTAAACTAATCTACGAAAATAGAATAAAAGATTAACAAGATGGTAATTTAAGTGGAGAAAATCAATGAGAACGGATTCTAGAGGTTCGACTTCACTCAACTATCCACTATGTCGTGTTTTCCTAGTTTACTAGCCGAGAATTCTTATTTGTTTCTACTCCCCCTCCCGGGTGTTAAGCAGAAGTAATTATCTAACATTAATCTTGATATCCCTATCTAAGATGAATTATCAGACAATTGTAAAAGCGCAGTAATTCCTATGACGACTTCTATGGAGTTATAGGCCTTCCGAACAATATAACTACCACGATACGAATTCCTTCTTCCTATTCACAACCCCCTCTCCCGAGTGATAGATCACGAATATGGAATCATTCAATCCATGGCCAGTAGATTAAAAGCATTAAGAACAGGAAAACATAAATAAACCATATGAAAAACCAATGACATAGTTTCACGTCAAGATCCGTCTAACCCTAGAATAATAAATTAGTTCATGAATACATTAAATAAACACATAGACATGTTCTTAATCATCATAAACATAAGGGAATAGATAATCAAACGAATTGGATGATGGCCCTCCGTCCCCGGTAGTCGCCGTCGTCTTCTCCGTCGTCAAAATCTATATCCTTCGTTGTAAGCGCACCGCCTCGATCGATCTCCTCCTCTTTTCTGAATTTCCCTCGGTTGTGTACTGCTCTCGCCTCCTCTTGTTCTTCAACCCTAGCCTCCTTCCCTCCAAAAATATGTCTAGGTATGAATTATCATGAATGAATCTCGTTTGTGCCTTTTTTCCTTCCTTTAAACTCCCGTGCATCAATTAAGGAAAGCAGTCCAAAATTACCAAAATTCATCAGGCGTAATGACGCCTCCGAAGTGGCGTAGTTACGCCTGTCGACGTGTCAACAAATCTGGCTTCCCGCGTGATAGGCGTAATTACGCCTCCAAAGTGCCGTAGTTACGCCACTTAAATTCTCAAAAGCCGTGGGCTAGGCGTAGTTACGCCTCCATGAGGCGTAATTACGCCTGTTGAAATTCTTTAAAAAATCAAATGCCGTGAGTTAGGCGTAGTTACGCCTCAAAGTAGGCGTAATTACGCCTGTTGCCATGATTGATAGTGTAGATTTTTGGCTTCAATTCATCCGTTCCTTCCGTCATTTGCACCCTTTTAGTCCACAAAACATGTAATTACCCAGATTCCTGCAAAACAACCAAAACAACAACAAAAGACGTAATTCTGCTCGAATACCAACACTAAATCATGCAAAATAAGAAGAAATATAAGTGTATAAAATACACTTATCAGGTACATATCGTAACAATGACGAATAGTGCACCGCATACTCAGACACAGTCATACTACCCTGTTTCAGATTTGTAAACTCATCCTCTTTCCTCTGCCTTGCAGCTACCGAGAAGTAGTGAGCAAGAAAACGAGTTCTGGAAACATCCCAGTCCACAGTCTGACCTTGAGCTCTCAGCTCAATCAATGTATCTTTCCACCACATCATAACTTTCTTTGCCAATTGGAACTCAGCCAAACGTAACCAAGCAGTCTTGGCACATGGTGCTGATACAAATATATGTTCAACACGCTCTAACCATTCCTCTGCCAATTCCCCTGATTCCGTACCCTCAAAGCGGGGTGGCTGATAACTCAGAAACTGTGTTAAAGTCAATTCCCCAGGCAACAATACATGTTCCACTGGCCCTTGCCCAATTGGTGGTGGTGGCACAGGCGCCATCCTCACACTAGCATTGCCACTCATGGCATCCCCAACATCCTCATGATACCCTCTGTCTGTCATGATTGCATATCAAGGGTTAACAATAACATTCACAAATATACAACATGTTAGAAAAACATCATATGACAAATCCTAACATGTTTCCAAGCGTTTAGGTAACTCCCTAATACACTTCCTCTACCCATGTTCGCCCCGTTCTCGAACCACTGCTCTGATACCACTAATGTGGGGTCCTTGTACTTAATCCATTATGTATTCAATCGCAAGTACATATGTGAGTCAGAATTAAGTAATTCATATACTGTTTAAGAGTTTCTTACTAATAGGTTGTTACAGATGTACAAAATCACAAGTACAAAAACCCTATTCACATATACATCGCATGTATAAATAACAACCTAAGCCAGCACAACTCCTATGCAGTGGTTCACCTAGCAGCGGAATAAGACTCATGATTCCCACGTCTATGAAATCCTACAGAAACATTCACACAACGTGAGTATAGATAAAGTCTTAGTACAATATCAAAACACAATATCAATGATAAAGCACAATAAACATCATATCCAATGTGAATGCTCTGTATCATGCATCAACCAATGCACTATGTCGGCATGTCTCAACTATCACCCTATTATCACGAGACCAATATGATATGTCTATCTCAGCTCAATATGTCAGTGAAACCACATCACATCTTCATATTAGCAGCACATATCATAGTACCGTACTCATATGTGATAATAGCCAGAGTATATACCCAAACCAGGCGTATACCTCTACATGTAGCATACCCGAGCATATACCCAAACCAGGCGTATACCTCTAATGCTACAACATATATCTCATTCATTTCAACCACATGATATCCATGAATGTATATGCATATGTTACTACCAATCATATGATACCAACACAACACAATTCATATGATATCAATCTCATAACATCATCACATAATATATATACTCCGTACGTCAACACGTACCTGTAAAGCGACACAAACAAGATAAATCAGTTGTCACTGGCTAAGTGCCTCGTTGCCCCGTCCCCTGTGATGATGCTACAATAATATCACCAATAAACATGTTATAAGAGGCTCCATAAACAATTGTGACAAAAATATAACATTTTCCAATTCTGGACCCTGGCGATCGATCTCCTCTTTTCACGCGATCGGTCGCCTACCTCTTTGGAAAACATTCTGCCTTGAGGCGATCGATTGCCTACTTGAAGCAATTGATCGCTCAATGCACCGCCACTCTCATGTTTAGCCACAGGCGATCGATTGCCTCAAACATAGCGATTGGTCGCCTCCTCTGTTTTCTGAAAAACCATGGCGATTTTCTACTTCTTTTCTTGGTGTTTCTCCTACACCTCACTTTCAACCATTTAAACAGGTTTCATGCAATCACTAGTAACATATAAACATGTTTCTACCATCTTAGAATCCAATTCTTGGCATATAAACATGTTATGATTCTAAGCATGAACATTTGATATTCAAATTCACATACTTCAACACCAACTACACAATTCAAGTTTAAAACTATAAATTCCTTACCAAGAAGATATGAAATCCCTTCACTCTACTTCTTAGCTTGATTATCAAGTGTAACCCAAGCAAAAGAATGCAAGAATTATCAAGGGTTTGGAGAGGTGCTTGTGTAGAGATTTGTAGGTGAGAATGGTGTTGTATGTGTTTGGATGTTGGAAATCTGATTTAACTTCCTCTTTACCTCTCCCACTTGCATACAAGTACAAATCTAACTCATCTCAAATGCATAGTAAATTTAACTCAAATTCAAATGCAAACTCATAGTTACTTGATATGTCACTACACTTGATTTACTTCAAGTCATACATTGCCATATGTTTCATTCATTGCCATATATCATTTTATACATGTATTAATTCATCCTCGGTTCAACCCAAACCCAATTCATATCATATCGAAATTAGTCCTAATAACGATATAATCATATCACACGTGTATAAAGCAAATCGAGGCACTACAAACACATACTTTCCACTTCAGATCTAGAGAGGCAACCATCACACTGCAAGACATTGCAGTGATATGGGCATTGCCAGTAGATGATATCGTATTATCTGGTGTTGATTACGATATGAGTATACCTGAGTGGCAAGAATATTGCCTTGTGCTTTTGGGGATTTACACCAGATACTGCACACTTTAAAGGTGCAAAGTTGTACTTATATGCAATAAAGCATCATTTGGTAATGAGCACATTACGGCAGAAGATGTAGTCAGATATACTCGGCCTTGTGTATTATTGATGTTAGGTGGAATGTTGTGCCCTGATTCCTCTGGCAATACCGTAAAGTTACTTTTTTTTTACAGAAGTTAGAGGATATTAATTCTGTTGGCAATTATAGTTGGGGTAGTGCCGTGTTGGCTTATTTGTACCGTAAGTTATGCACTTCCCCAATAAGAGGAAAAAAAGTGATAGGTGGTGCATTACAGGTCGTACATGTAAACTTTACGTTTGCGCTTTTCAAATGTTTGAAATATTTTTCTCGTCATACTTAACTAATATTATTCATGACAATATTTTAAATTTGGGCATGGTCAAGAATACCAAGTTTAACTCCTCAAATGGGTGGGCCTAGATTCGACGTTGGCCCAATCATTGTCGATGAGGAGAATATGTTACCTGCTGCTCCATATGGTGCAAGGTAATTATTTAATTATGTTTTGTATCATTCGCTTCATCTTCTTAAGTCGTTCGAAAAAAATATAGCACACAACGATCAAAAGTTAATTGCGCAATGGCGGTGATTGGAAGTCGACGAACACCTATCAATAACTCCATTTATGCATTCTGACATATTTGTGGTCATGATACCACAACGCCAGCCTCCATCAAGAGCAAGAAACAATTGACACCTATCAATATGACTCAAGTAATCAAAAGCCATTGGTTCTATAAGTTTTATCTCTTCCATTGTGCAATCAAATTTTCTCATCTGATTTTCTGATCCCGATGTCCAACATAAGTCTTTCAAATGAACGGATTTGAAGCGACTATTAAAGTTTGAACAAACATGTCTCAAACAAAATCGATGTACTCCACGGGGTGATTTGAAGTCAGTAATACAATCGGCTGGATGACAGTCAAAAATCAAACATACACCCTCAGATCTTCTCACAATATGCTTGCTAATCATCTCCAAAAACCATCTCCATGACACAAAGTTTTCTTCGTCAATAATTGCAAATGACAAAGGTAAGACTTGATTATTAATGTCCACTGTCACGGCAATCAACATCTTATGTTGATATTTCGTATACATATGTGTTCCATCCTCACTTATTACCCGGCGCAATGTTGAAATCCTTCTACACATGGATGTAAGGCCCAGAACACGTAATTCAAAGACTTTTCTCTTGGTCAGGCATTGTCAAGCTGAACCCACTCAACGACTATGCCGGGATTCCACTTTTGCAAAGCTTCCATATACTAAAGCAACTTCTTCACGGAGCTCTCCCATACATATTTTCAACAGGACGCCGCAAACTAAACTATCATTTTGCATAGGAGATCTCGAATACATATTTATCTTTAACTGTTTGAATTACATACTTTATTTCGTAAGCTAATCACGCCGAACAATTCCCACTAACAAGCTAGCAATCATGTTTTGTCAAAATTTGCATGATCGATTGACAGTTCACTCAAAAGGCAAGTGTGAGAACCTACGTACTTGTTTGTTTTGAATAATCTAACTTTTTTACTCAACGAAGCGCGCAGGTACCATCTACAAAGTATATCTTATATACTGTGTTTGCACACTACTTTCCACAAAGTTTTTGTACTTTTGACGACGCGTACTCTCGTTTTGCAACACGTACAGAGTAATCATTTACAGCTGTCTGCAGATGAGCTTTATTTTTGAAGATCGAATCTAGATAGATATCCCCTTTTGAGTAGTCGTAATAACTCTCACATCTACCTGTTGGAATATCTACTGAGTCTCCAAATACTTTGGGATGTGTCATTGAGAAGAATAGAATTGTTGATAAAGAACATGAGTATTTGTCGTGGTTGTTTTCGGTAGTAACTGACACTTCTTGTGTGATTGGTATCTCCTCATCTTGATCTTTGTTTCAGACATGACACAAATGTCAACCTCATTGTCATCAGCCTCATCCTCAGACAGAATCTCCTCTGGTTCAGACTGAATATCATTTCTCAATTCAGCAAAACTGTCTGCTAGTGGCTCAGGAGCAATAACATCAACATCTATGGGATCGTCATCTGGATCTCTACCAGAGGTAGTCAGTCCTTCTGCAACTACAGGCAAACAATCTACATTTTCTGGAATATAATCATAGTTTCGTGGTTCTATTTCTATGTAAATTTCCAAGCAACTATGACCATGTTCTGAATCCAATAGCCATGCTAAATTATAATCATTATCAATTGACACAATTATCTGTCGTATATCGGAAAAATCTCTGAACATGTGTCTTGCATATATTTTCAGAAGGAACTGGTTGCGGTCGATGCTAGTGATATTATATATTTCGTTCAACAACTGCATAAAATTAATTGTGCGAGATATTGTTGTATCTCTTAGTGGACCACAATCATATCTAATGGTATCTGAGTCTTGTAATGTATTACATTCCCAATACAATAAAATTTCAATCGATATTTCTGGAAAAAAAAATTCAAATATGACAAGTAATTAATAAATTCAGTTTAACAAATTTATATAATCTGGAAGATGATAAAATCAATAATATAACAAGATTTTTACCTGAAAAATAATTTAAGGGCGACAAATTAAGATTCGAGATTCGACAATTTCAACGATAAAACCAAAGGAAAAACTATAAATGTTATGTGATTTCATTTCGGTGTAGAAAATGAACGGCTTCGGCCGGAGTTGTATACTTAAAAAGACGTCATTTGTAATGGCGTCTTCTTATTAAAAGAAATAATATTATTCTTGAAGGCGCCATATCAGATGGCGCCTTCAGAAAAAATATTTTTTTATTGGAGGGGCCATCTTATATGGCGTCTCCAATTATATTTTTTTCCCAGAACAGAAGACGTCATCTCAAGTGGCGACTTCAGTTATAAAATGGCGTCTTAGGTTAGTTTAAAAATACGTTTAAAAATCGATTATTTTGTTAACATAATATTTCATCGATTAATTTATTAAAAAACCTGTTTTCAGACACTAATTATTATTTAACAACTCATGATATCTATCGGACATACTCTCCTTCGGATACATATATACCTATGTTAGATGCACGCCTCTACCGAATGTACCCATGCCTCTGCAATATCATTCCCGTGTCTTTCTTGCTTAATATTAAACTCAAATTTCCAACAAGATGCACGCCTATCGGCCTATGCCTTTGCAATTGAAATAATGATATTATCAGCCTCCGAGTCACCTTGTGTCCTTCCCTCTACTGGCTTATATTTGGCTTCTTCTACTTCTTCATTTGTGCCTTCCTGGACTATAAACTTTGTTGGAATTTTGAATTAAATCAAAAGAAAAGAAAAAAAATTTGGGCGAGGCAGCAAACTTTGGGTTTGTTGGAAACAGGGGCGCCATCGATGCGCCCCACAAATTTGGGCGAGGCAGCAAACTTTGGATTTGTTGGAAACAGGGGCGCCATCGATGCGCCCCAAGCGGGGATCAATCGCGCCCTCGTTATTCATGTTCGGGTGTAATTTTTTGCGATGTGGTGCCTCCAAATGGTGTTCTTTTGGACAGATTCTTGACATACATAAATATATCATCTCTCACTTGACTGGACATGGAATTTTTGAAATTCACATCAGATTGAAGATCAAAATTTGTCCATCCTTGTTTAATACTGAGTGATTTTACACATTTGTGGTTTAAAGGATTTGTGATTTGGAGTTCTCCTATCACATATCATAGTCGTTGAATTTTGGGAGACAAATTGTCAATTGAACTGTTAGCACTGTAGGTGTCAATATTGTCTTAAGGACGGAGATTCCAAATCTCGACTCGACATTTTACTACAAAGTCATTTGTTGTTTTTGCTTGCTACATTCCTAAGATACACAGCCATAAAATTTTGTATAACAAACTTTTGGGGTTATTAAAATATGTACGTATACGTTCAAAATTTAATTATTTTCTGCCTAATTTTAATTTCAATCCAACTATTAATTTAAAAAAAAATCAGTTATTATATATAATATTTCTAACCTAATAAATTATATTTAAAAAATTTAAATACGTAGATACTGAAAACACTATGGTAGGGAATTATTAAGTATGTACCTACTTTACAAAACCAAACGTTCATTGTAATTCATCATTTTTAATTCAAATTTTTTTTCTTCAAAAACTTCCTAAATAAAACGGGTTTTTTAATTATATAACATGGATTTTAATAGTATTTATAAAAAAATAACCCAAAGTTTTTTTTTCTTTAAACTAACCGATGTCACCAACTCAGTTGACGACAACACTAAAAATTATATTAATGTCGCCATCTGAGATGACGACAAACTATTTTTTTAGATGGCCACAACATTATTTTTCGACACCCATTAAATCTGAAAACCCAAAAAAATTTTTTAATGGGTGTCGCCATCTCAGATTGCGACACCAATGAAATCTGAAACCCTAGCCTTCCTTTTAATAAACGTCCGTCGCTCAAACTCATTCTCAGATGGCGACACCAATAAAATCTGAAACCCTAGCCTTCCTTTTAATAAACGCTTGCCGCTCAAACTCATTCTCACCTTCGAGTTCGAAATTACAGAGCATCTGCAGCGAGAACTTCCATTTCTTTTCCAAATTATTTAAGGTAAGTCTTTTATTTTTGTTATTATTTGATTTTAGATAAATTATGATGTTGATATATATATTGAGAGTATATTTTTTGTTGGTGTATATTTTGGTGATGTGGATTGTAGGATCGAGCGCTTACCGCTTTACCAATAACTATAGTTAAGGGTAATGGCGCAACATCAATCTTTTCAACCATACACTGGCACAAGCGCCACGTGCTCGACCGATCACAAAGCAGAGGCAATTGTTGAACCCAAACAATCCCTCCCCCAATAATTGCACTCTCTGCAACTCATGGGAATCGAACACGCGACCTTGGCTCTGATACCAATTGTAGGATCGAGCGCTTACCGCTTTACCAATAACTATAGTTAAGGGTAATGGCGCAACATCAATCTTTCCAACCATACACTGGCACAAGCGCCACGTGCTTGACCGATCACAAAGCAGAGGCAATTGTTGAACCCCAACATGGATGGTGAAAGGTTGGCTCCGGAGGGAGGCGGCCGCGAGGCGACGCCGGATTGAGACGGTTGGTGCGGCGGCCGACGGTGGCTGTGGCCGGTTGTTGGTGGTCGGTGGGTGGCGGCCATGGACAGCCGGCGGGTAGTGGTTGTAATGTTGAGATTAATTTTGATAGTTTTTTGTATTATATTTCAGGATGGATCAAATGAGACAACCAGACCCGGTTGACACACATCTTTTGTCATTGTAGTCTTCGCATCGATCTGAGGATGTATGGAGAGGTGATATGGATAGCATACAGCGTGCGAGAAACCCAGATAGCTATTTTTGGTATATGTGTCCGCTAGATATAGGTGCTGTTAATTTGTTGCACGTGATTGGATTTATGGTATATAGGTGTGGTAAGATTGAGCTTGACATGCACCTGATCACGGCTTTAGTTGAGAGATAGCGCCTTGAAACACACATTTCATCTTAGATCGGGAGAGGCGTCTATCTCACTGCAAGACATTGCAGTAATATGGTCGTTACCAGTAGATGTCATCGTAATGTCGGGGATAGATTATGATAGGACTCTACCCGAATGGTACTAATCTTGCCATACATACTTAGGATTCACACCAGATATCAAAGACTTTAAAGGTGCGAGGTTGATATTAGTTGCTTTGAAAAATCATTTGCTGATCAATCCCTTGGAGATACATAGTACGTCAAATGATGTTGTTAAGTTTACACGGGCTTGTGCGTCATTGATGTTAGAGGGAATTATGTGCCCTGATTCATCAGACAATTTTGTTAGGTTACTGTATTTACAGAATTTGGAGGATATTGACTATGCCCGTACCTATAGTTGGGATAGTGCTGTGTTGGCATACTTGCATTGTGAGTTGTGCACGTCATCAGAAAGAGGGGAAAAAGTTATAGGTGGTGCATTGCAACTCGTACAGGTAAACAATATGTTTGTTTGTTTTAATAATTAAAATATGTTTCTTGTCAATCTAAGTTGTATTATTGATGACGCTACAATAAATGGGATTTGGGCATGGTCACGGATCCCAAGTTTAACTCTTCAATTGGGTAACCAAAGATCTGATATTGGCCAAATAATGATCGGCTCAGACAATGTGTTACCTTCTGCTCCATATGGTGTAAGGTAGTACGAATATGCATTGTTTTATAATTGATTTTATATGTTAATACATTTAATCATTTATTTGAATATATACATGTGGTCATGCCATTTAAAATTTACAGAAACTGGGAGTCACTCCATACATCATCAGGGACATCCTCGATGAGCAGCCAATAACTCAAGTAAACATGCTGTTAAATTAGTTGTACAAAAATATTCTTTTGATATTTTTTTTAAAGCAATGTTGTTTTGCAGTTTAATTGGCAGTCGTATCCTTATGAGTACACAGAAGGAACTACCGAGTTAGGGACATATAAGGGTACATTGATTTTCTTCGACATAGTTGAAATGCAACGGTCTGATAGAGTACTTCGACAATTTGGTATGCTACAAGACATCCCAAAAGATCCACAATCGGGGGATGAGGCATTGCATAATGTTAGTCGAAGGGGAAACGTCAACAAAGACTGGAGCACTCGCATACAACATGCATACTTTGCTGGGAGAGGGCAAATGATCTACGTGTAGACAGACCACGATTTACCGATGGTGGTTACTACGCTGTTGGCGGATACAGTGAGTGGTATGAACAAGTCACACGTTGATACATTGGATGTCAAGAATATTTTGTACAGACGGGATATCAACATGGTGATGGCCCGGCATGTCAGCATGTGGTACGTTAATTTAGTGAAAATTTGTTTTTATACTTGTGTTTAGATGTATAAATTTTATATGAACTTTTGGACATTGCAGATTGACCAAATGGAGCAGTTAACTACAAGCTACGACCGACATATGGCTGATGGAGAACCTATTACGACAAAGTCGATGAGGCAACACAGGAGTATGTTCGACAATGTTTCGTGAACGACGAGACAGAAACTTTCCGGCATACAATGAAGTTCAGTTTGTTGATACACGTCGGTTCCATACAGGCATTTCATCTACACATATGCCGACAGATATCCAGACAGATATTACAGGTCCATCTACACATATCCAGACAGATATTGCAGGTCTATCTACGTGGATAGAGCCAGATATGTCTACAGACTATTATATTCCTGTGCCTGCACAATCATATGATCTATATCCATTCACGCCATATCCCCTCATCTCCACTCAAGCCACTTCAGCAGAGTGGATACAAATGTCGATCTTGGGTTTGCAACATATGCATCTATGACTTCACCTTTTGATATCTTGCCAGTAATTTTCCTCAATTAACACCAATTCAGCAGCCTGCCAACACACCTGCGGCAAGGGAAAGGGGCGAAGAAGTTGTTCAACAACGAAGAGTTAGAAGACAGCTCGTCGTCATTGAAGTCATCATTTATATTGTAAATATTTATGAGTTATGTTACATCAATTTATTTGTGTGTGTTTTTATTATGTTACCATATAGCACATTATAATAACATATTATCAACAACGTAAAAAATAATAACATAACATATTTACTCGAACAAATTACAAATTACATTACTCGAACATCATTATTTTTTACATTACTCGAACAAATTACAAATTTACTGATTTTGCGACGAAGTTGAGCCCATCTGACGTCTTGCTCGGGCTTCTGGCCAATGCATCTGATTTTGGATACGTTTTGTTCGATTACGACCTACCCGTTTAGAATTACGCTGAGTGGAGTTGTGGAATAACTCAAAGCATGGGGTGTCCCAATACTGCTATGCCCACAGTGGATTGAATTGCCCTTGATATGTGTTCCAGTATTCAGACATATTATAATACTGGTTGACAATTTTTTTTTTGCATTTAAGCCATAATGTCGACACACTTGTATCACATGTGAACATGGTATGCCGAATTGTTTACATTTTTAGCAAGAGCATTCCCCTGCTTTGAAGTTGACAACGTGAGTACTGCCGACATATCCTGCTTGCTCCCGACTGATTACAGAGACGGTTAATTGTCTTCGATCGAACATCCGAACATCATGGTGAATGGAATGATGATCAGCACGAGCATATTTTTCAAAGACATAATCGCGGAAAATCTTAATTATTCTGGATCATTCATTCCGCTTTATTAAGTCGTTCAAGAAAATATAGCACACATCGATCAAAAGTTAATTGCACAATGGTGGTGATTAGAAGGCGGCGAGCATCCTTCATAACTCCGTTAATGCACTCAGGAATATTTGTCGTAAAAATACCACAACGCCATCCACCATCATGAGTAAGAGTCCATTTTGACTTGTCAATCCGATTCAAATAATCAAATGCTCTTGGTTCAATACTTTTTTATTTCTTCCATTGTAGAATCAAACTTTCTGAGCTGATTTTATGATCCAGCCTTCCAGCATAAGTCTTTCAAATGAACACTTTTGAATCGACTATTAAAGTTTGAGCACACATGTCTCAAACAAATTCAATGCACTCCACTCGAGGAATTGAAGTCGGTAATACATTCAGCGGCTGCAATAAGGCCCGGATACCTATCAGATATCAAGTACACACTAGCAGATCCTTTAACAATGTGCTTGCTAATCAACTCCAAAAATCATTTCCACGACAAAATTTTCCTCGTCGACGATTGCAAAGGCCAAAGGTAAGACTTGATTGTTAGCGTCCATGGACACGACAATCAACATCTTATGTTGATATTTTGTATACAGATGTATTCTATATACACTTATAACTTGTCGACAGTGTTTGAATCCATATGCACATGGTTGGAAGACCCAAAACACGTAATTCAAAGTCATCTCTGTTGATTTAGCATTCGGTAGGTGATCCCACTCGACGGTTGTGCATGAGTTCCATTTTTGCAAAGCTCCCATGTAATAAGGCAACTTTTTCACAGAGCTCTCCCATATTCCATACACATTTTCAACCGCACGTCTCAAAATATACCAGCCTGATGCATATGAGATCCCAAATCCATACTTATCTTTAACAGTTTGAATAACATACTTTATCTCATAGGATGGATCACGTCGAACGATTCCCACTAACAAACTAGCAATCATATTTTTGTCCAGATTTGCATGATCAATCGATAAATCACTCAAAAGACAAGTGTGAGAACCCACATACTTCGCTATTTTGAATATTCCATTTTTTTACTCAACGAAGCGCTTAGAAACCATCTGCAAGGCATGTCTGGTGTACTATGTTTGCACACCACTTTCCATAATGTTTTTGTACTTTTGACAACAAGATACTCACGTTTTACAATCCGTACCGAGTAATCATTCACAGCTGTCTGAAGATGACCTTTATCTTTAAATACAATATTCAGGTGGATATTTCCTATGGAATAATCGTGGTAACTCCCCCACTTACCAGTTGGAAGGTCGATCGAATCTCCAAATACGTCTGGATGTGTCGTGGAGAAAAATGGAGTTGTTGGATAAAGGTCATGGTCATTTGTCGTGGTTGTGTCTGCTACATTAACTATCACTTCTTCAATATCAACATCATCGTCATCAGACTCATCCTCAAACGGAATCCCTCCGATTCAGACTGAATATCATCTCCAAAATCCACAAAATTGTCTTCTAGTGGCTCGGGAATAATATTGGCAGCAACTACAAGAGCACCATCTTGAATCCTAGAGGTAGTTGGTCTTTCTGTAACTACTACAAATGGATCACTAACACTTGTTGGCATTTCTGTAATTCGTTCTGTTTGTATATACATCTCCAAACAACTATGATTTTGTTCAGAATGCGATAGCCATGCTAAATTGTAATCACTGTCAACGGGAAAAATTATTTGTTTCATCCCCGAAAAAACACTGTTAGTTCCGGATTTTAAAGATGACAAAGCATATCAGACCGATCAAGCCGTAAAACCATGTCAAAGCAGATCACACTGATATGGTCTATTGTAAAATCAGAACGGATCGATGCAAACCAGTCTGACCAGATCGAAGCACGAGATCAGCTCAATGAAGATCATATCAGCAAACAATGTTGGAGAAGCTTCGTTCTTCAGTACGAATCATTAACGGCTATTTATTGAAGCATTTAATGATGCAATTAATGCTGAAAAAGACCAAGGACTGAAGATTGCCTTAAAAGGTAAGTAGACAAAGGAGAGCCTACCTGACAGACGCCGAAAGCACAGTTTAAAGGGAAAGTGCCTAAAAGAATAAGACTGAAGCTTGTTCAGAGAATGAACAGAGTCAAGAGTTGCACCGAAAAGGAAATAGTGGCATTGGTATAAACGACTATATAAGGATGCAACTAGAGAGCTCAAAAAAAAAAACAACTGATCAATCAAGAAACGAAAAGAAAACATAACAGCACAAGCTTACAAGTCTAGACATTCTTGAGCAAAACAGTTATTAAAAGATATTCATCTTATCAGTCTGCTCAAAGTTTTCATAAGCACAACATACTGTAATATTTGATCGTCATAGGATCATTGTGTGCATAGACAAAATCATTATGTCTCTTGTATTTATACTAAGATAGAAGAGTGAGATTCTATTGTAACTGTCAGACAGTTTGTGTCTGAACAGATCGAGAGACTATGAGTTTCAGTCTGGTAGTGGGATAAATCCAGCTGAATCGGGGTTGTACAAGTGGTTGTATTACTCAAATTCTTTTAGTGCATTCTTCCTTAATTGGAAGAAGGGGAGACGTAGTGTGATGCCCCGAAATTAATTATATGCAATTTGAGCATTAATGATGTTTATATGATTAATTATGATGATAATTGATTTATGTGTTGAAATTAATTATCTTATTGAAATGCTTAGTCACATGATAGGCGTGACCCGGAGGTTGCATTTCAGGGTGCATGTTATGCATGTTGGGAAATGAGGTGTTAACATGATTTAATTGTATTGGTTGTTAATTATGAGGAAAAACATGAATTTAGTGGAAGTTTGTTGCATTTATGTAAAATGCTTTTAAAATACCATGTTGGGGTATTTTATACATCATGTTGATTTTGGGGTGCAAATTAATAACTCTTATAACCCTTTACCCCACATTTTACCCATCACTTTAACCCCACTTTATCCTTTACTCTTTTAAACCCCCAATTTCACTCTCAAACCCTACCCATTTCCCATTTTCGAAACTTGGCAAGGAAGGAAGGAGAAATCTTCACAAAACTTTTGTTTGTGGAATTTTTGTTAAGATTTGGAGCCCTAAAGAGGTATGAAACCCTTCCTAAAGTTTTAATGATGTTTGGTTTAGAAATGGGTTAGCATTTTGGGATTTTTGTAGATTTGTTTTTGGGTATATGTTGTATGTGGTTGGGGTATGATTTTTGAAGTGTTTTATGTGGGTTTTAGTGAGTTATGATGATATTTGTGTTGTTGGAAAGTTTGGGTTTGAAGGGTATGAGATTGAGCTTGGAAAATGCTCAAAAATGGTGAAAAATCGCGCACCAGCAGGTGGCGATCGATCGCCATATATGAGGCGATCGATCGCCGAAGGCCAGTAGCAAAAAAATGCTACAGGCGATCGATCGCCATATTCGAAGCGATCGATCGCCGCGAGGCAAAAAGTCAGGCGATCGATCGCCTCGTGCAGCGATCGATCGCCAGCTGCTTAAAAATGGCAAATGATGTTTTTTGTTGAATTTTTGGTATTTGGCTATTATTTAGCTTCTAATATTGATTTGTATGGTTGTGTAGAACCATCCCAGGTACCAACAACATCAAAGAGATAAAGTTCTTCAACTTCTCCACTTTTGGAATTAAGGTACGTAAGAAACGTACGGGCATCGGACGGTAAAACACATTCATATACTATGACTACACAATGATTGCATAAGTATTTACGATGTTTATGATGATGATTATGATAAGTAAGTTTATGATGATGATGTTTATGATGAGTAAAGATGATATGGTGTTTATGAGGACGTTTATGATAAGATGATATTTATAAGATGATGATGTTTACAAGATGATGATGTATATAAGATGATGATGTTTATGATATGATGATGATGATGTATGTTTAACTATGTTATTGAGAATGGTAGAGTGTTCTGGTAGTTGTTATGGGAAAGCGAGGAAGATACTTACCGCTGACATAGCTAGCGAGAAGATACATCAGCTATCAAGGTGTAGCGATGGGTATCACAGTACCGCTATATGTCGAAGCGAGGGGGGCCAATTGTTCCGCTGACATAACAAGGCCAGAAACATCCCCATTTCTAAATAACATTGTTGATTATGAGCATATATGTGAAGTATGATTTTAATCATTTATGTCAAGAACTAATGATTATGTGCATGACTATGAAACTGGGACAACCAAAGTGGGTTAATGCGATTAACTAGGAAGTATATGTTAGGATTATTTTCATGCATTTATTTATATGCCATTACCTTATGATGTGAAGTAATGATGTACATGCTCATGATGGGTTGTTCATGTAGGTACACTTTTGGACTGAAGGGCTAAGGGTCGGGTTGAGGCAGTGAGCTAAAAGGAGCATGAAAGAATATATGATACAGGATTTTGGATAGTCTCTACTCCAGGAGTAGTGTAAATCTATATCTTTAACATTCATTATCGAGAATGTAATTATTAAGTTTGAAATTTTATTTTTGGCCTGTAATCTCATTAGCTCAAAGCTACAACCGGTACCCAAAGATCTTATTAATGCATGTTTAGTCCATAATACGTTATTAGTATGATGTTAAGGTAGGAAGACCCTATACGTAGAAGGATTCTCCTTCAAACTTTCAGAAACATATGCTGTCTATTCTCATTCCGTACTGAGTTACACTTACTAAGCCATCAAGCCGTTCTTACTAGTCAAGAACAGATCGTTCCGCACTTTTATATTCAGTGGTCTGTTCTGCTAAGAAGGTGATTACTAAATAGATTTCACTCACTAACCCGAGAGAAATCAATAAGGATTAATTTTAAAGGAGTGTTCATTCACACCCCCCCCCCCTAAACACTCCGGACCGATCCTAACAAGTGGTATCAGAGCAGGTCGTCTTAATCATCAAAGATACTTGGACTGATGGCATCATTCAACAAGATTCCCATGTTCTCAAAAGAAGATTATGATGATTGGAGAATCAGAATGCAAGCTCACCTGGCAGCACAGGATGACGATATGTGGTACGTCATAACAGACGGACCAATGAAAATATTAAAAGTTCCTGCCCTAGGAGGACTAAGTGGTGAACCTCAGATGATCGAGCAAGAAAGGGCCACCTGGACAAATGAAGAAAAGAAGAAAGCCAATCTAGACAACGTAGCCAAAGACATGATGTTCAAGACGTTGGACAAGAACATGTTCAGTAAGATCAAAATGTGCTCAACTGCCAAAGAAATTTGGGAGAAGATAGCACAGCTATGTGAAGGGAACAACCAGACTAAGGAAAACAAGCTGATTGTAGCTCTACAAAGATTTGAGAGCATAAAAATGAAGCTTGGAGAAACTCTAAACTAGTTTGATGAAAGAGTCACTGGCATTATCAATGAACTGAATGGTCTGGGCAAGGAATACTCTAACAGAGATATTGCTCTGAAGGTAATGAGAGCATTGCCAAAGGAATGGATGTCAAGACAATTGCAATGAGGGAGTCTAAAGACCTGAACAAAGTTGAACTCCATGATCTGTTCGCAGATCTTAAGGCGTATGAGTTTGAACTGATCACCAGAGGTGAAGCAGAGCCATTCACCTCTCAACCAAACAAAGCACTGGCAGCCATTCCAGACTAAACCACCCCTTCAACAGACCGATCTATCGAACAGATAAGAAATGATGCTATGTCATTATTTATCAATAAATTTGGTAAATTCATGTCTAAGAACAAACGAAACTTCAAACCTTCTCATCACTATAAATCGAGAAAAGACGATGCTGTTAACGATCAGGCTTGCTACAATTGTGGTAATACCGGATACTTTATTGCAGACTGCACCAGACCAAAGAAAGATGAAAGAAAAGAAAGGCATCGTGATGACAAGAAAAAGAAGCATTACCAAGATTATAAAAATCATAATGGGAAGTCCCAAAGTTTCTGGTAGCATAGGAAGGTAACAGCAAGTGGGCTCAGACTGACTCAGAATCAGAAAGCTCAGAATGTTCATCCATTGAAAGCGAAGAGGAAATCCAATGCCTAATGGCAGACGAAGAAATGAGTCAAATGGACGAGGTATTCGATCTTGACTCAAATGAATTCACATGAGAAGAGCTCATGTATGCACTGCAAGACATGGCTAACGATTATAGAATATTAGCTGAATCACTTGAGAAAACTAAAGCTAAAGCCAAAGATCAAACAGATGAGCATATCAAACCAAGCTGCTCTGAGCTAGGTGAATGCAATAATCTAAAGATCGAGCTGAATAAGTTGAAAATCTCTTACGAACAGCTCCATGAAGAAAATAAGAGAATTAGCACACAAAATGCTAAACTTTCTCACATTTTCAAAACATGGACAAAATCAAGAGCATCATTGGAAGAATTGCAAGAGGTACAAAGAAGTGTCGGTGACATCACTGGCATAGGCTTTGGCATCAATGAATGCACCAAAGATGAATCTGAGTTGTTGCTGGAAAAGAACAAAATCAAACAAATGACATTTGTTAGATCTAGCACAATATATGAATCCGAAGCCTACAATTCAAACAGGAGTCTCCTTCGGGGATCAAGGTTTGAGAAAAGGGACTGGGTACGTAAACCAAGCCAAGGAAAAGGCACCAGCAAGCTTTGTGTCTATCAGACCAAACCCAAAGGTGCAATATCTAAGGCAAGGAAGACCATCCAATTACCATAACTCACAACCAGTTCAACGAAGATATAGATTACCTTATAAGAATCAAAGGCTTCCATATCGCACACATCATCACACACAACATCGAAACAGATCAGCACACATCACACCAGACACACACAAGCCATTAAAGCTGATTCAGGTGTGGGTTCCCAAAGGGCTAATCCGTTCTGGACCCAAGTAGGATTGGGTACCAACAGTAATTATGTTTGATGATAGGTACTGAAGAAACAAGTGTCGGACTGGTACTTAGACAATGGTGTTCTCGACACATGACATGAAACATCGAGCTACTGTCTGAAATCACAGAATGTGCTTGTCCAAAGACTACCTTCGAGGATAACTCAAAGGGTAAGACCGTGGGCAAGGGTAAGATTGTCCATGGTAATATCATTATCAATGATGTGCTATTAGTTGAAAATCTATGCTATAATCTGATTAGCATAAGTCAATTATGTGATAATGGTTATGCTGTAGAATTTCACAAACACACCTACACTGTCAAAACATCAGACGGTATGACCATGCTTGTAGGAATCAGAACTGGAAATACTTATAAGATTAACTGGAATTTCTCACAACCTGATAATCCTACTTGCTTCATCGCGAATAATGATAATAAACACTGGCTATGGCATAAACGCTTGAATCATCTCAACTTTAAGACTATCTATAGCCTGTGTAAACATGATTTAGTTGTCGGTCTGCCCAAGATCAACTTTGCCAAGGATAAGATCTGTGAAGCTTGCCAAATGGGCAAACAGATCAGATCATCCTTCAAAAACAAGAATGACAAATCCTCCTCACGTTGCTTAGAACTATTACATATGGACTTGTTTGGTCCTATACCAATAACAAGTTTAGGGGGAATGAGGTATACTCTTGTTATTATTGATGATTACTCACATTTTACATGGACTATATTTTTGAGCAGTAAAGATCAGACCGGTCCGAAGTTGGTCAAGCTGTTGAAACGCACTCAGAATGAGAGATCATCTAGTATAGATAGAATTCGAAGTGACAAAGGCACTGAATTCTCAAATCAGAATCTTGAATCCTTTCTAGAAGACCAAGGAATTAAGCATGAATTCTCAGCCGCTCGAACTCCTCAACAAAATGGAGTTGCAGAACGAAGGAACAGAACGCTTAAGGAGGCAGCAAGGACAATGCTTGCAGATCTGGAATTTCCCAAAAGTTCTGGGCAGAGGCTGAAAATACGACATGCTATACTCAAAACCGATCCATGATTAACAATAAGTTAAATCTAACACCATATGAAGTATGGACAGGTAACAGACTGTCTATCTCTCACTTTCATATATTTGGTTGCAAATGTTTCGTTCACAATAATGGTAAGAATCATCTTACAGCTTTCGAAGCTAAGTAAGATAATGGAATATTCCTAGGATATTCATCTATTAGTAAAGCTTTTCGTATCTTCAATAATCGAACATTGACTGTAGAAGAATCATTTCATGTAGTGTTTGATGAATCCTTTTGTATTAAGGGCAACAAGGAATTAATCCAAAATCAGATGGAGAATATCCATCTCGAAGCTAACAGTGATGATGAGATTGTAGCTAATAGATCAAGAGACAATCCACCGGAACCTGAAGTACCAGATAGACCGGATCAAGGCACTGAAGTTCTTCCAGATCGAGCCGATCCTGAGGTTTTGAACTCTAATATTAAGGCAGATGCTAACAACGTCACAACTACTAATCCATCTGGACCAGATATTCCAGAATCAAGCTATCGATGGACAAAGAGGCATCCACCTGATCTAGTCATTGGAAGTCCTTCCGCACCCATAAGAACCAGAGGACAGATGATGGATGAGTTCACTCACGCCGCTTTTATATCTAATCTGGAACCCAAACAGATAAATGAAGATTTGACTGATTATAACTGGATAGAGGCCATGCAAGAAGAACTTAACCAATTTGAACAAAATTAAGTCTGGAGATTAATCCCCAGGCCAAGTGGTCTGCCTGTTATTGGAACCAGATGGGTCTTCAGAAACAAGCTAGACACAGATGGTGTGGTGATTAGAAACAAAGTCAGACTGATGGCACAAGGCTTCAGACAAGAAGAATGAATCGACTTCGATGAATCTTTTGCACCAGTCGCCAGACTTGAAGCCATCCGAAAATTTCTCACATTCGCTGCTTTTAAAGACTTTAAAGCATATCAAATGGACTTAAAGAGTGCATTTCTAAATGGTAAACTTCAGGAGGAAGTCTACATTGAGCAACCTCCTGGATTTCAAAACCACTCGTTTTCAGATCATGTATACCTACTGAATAAAGCAGTATATGGACTGAAACAAGCTCCAAGAGCATGGTATGATACTCTGTCTCAATTTCTTCTGAACCACGATTTTCAGATCGGTTCAGTGGATAAAACGTTATTTAAATTTATTAAGGGGGAACATACCTTGTTAGTTCAAATCTATGTTGACGATATCATCTTTAGGTCAACTAACCCCAAACTCTGTGAGAAATTATCTAAGTTAATGCAGGGACAGTTTGAGATGAGTATGATTGGAGAACTGTCAATCTTCCTGGGTCTCCAAGTCAAACAGCTCAGCAATAGTATTTTCATCAATCAAATCAAGTATACCAAAGAGCTACTCAAAAGATTCGGAATGGAGACTTGTTCAAGTGCGTCAACTCCAATGAGTCCTTCAATCAAGCTAGATAAAGACGAAGGCGGAACAGCAGTTGAGGTAACCATGTATCGAGGTCTGATCAGATCGCTATTATATCTAACAGCGAGCCGGCCTGATATTATATTTTCAGTTTGCATGTGCGCTAGATTTCAGTCTGATCCCAAGCAATCTCACTTTATTGCCGCTAAGCGCATTCTTAAATACCTAAAAGGATCTTAGAACGTTGGTCTCTGGTATCCCAAAGATTCAAATTTTAGTTTAATTGGATATTCAGACGCCGACTATGCAGGGTATAAGATCGATCGCAAGAGCACCAGTGGAACCTGTCAATTTCTAGGTGAAAGATTGATCTCGTGGTTTAGCAAGAAGCAAACATCCATTGCCACATCTATAGCTGAGGCGGAATATCTTGCTGCTGGAAGTTGTTGCGCTCAAATGCTCTGGGTTCAACATCAGCTTAGAGACTATGGCGTTCAAGCTGCTGAGTCTCCGATCTTTTGTGACAACACAAGTGCAATTGCTATAACGTATAATCCAGTTTTGCACTCTCGAACAAAGCATATTGATATCAGACATCATTTTATTCGAGATCATGTTGGCAAAAAAGAGATTCGGATTGAGCATATTTCAACAGACCAGCAAGCAGCAGACATCTTCACTAAACCACTCCCTGAGGCTAAGTTTAATTATTTTCGTCAAATTCTTGGCTTAATAGATTTATCTTAATATTTTAGGTGTTTCATTAATTCTATTTTAAAGACTTAGTAGTAGCACAGATCGATAATGCAATAGTCAGAAAGACACAGACCGGTCCGAACATTCAGACCGATCTCTGTCAAATCTGATATTATCATATGATCTGTCTGTTCAATCACACGACCAGTCTTTAACATATTAATACTTTTTAACAGCCCGGACTGATCGATTTTAACCGCCTTATTTCTCTCTCATCTTGTCTGTTTAATTTGAATTATTTAAATATCAGTCATCGAGATACAGACACGTGTCATATCTCTTCTATTTAGCAGGTTGTGCATCTCACTTACATTTCACTTTTTACGAATTACTGCTGTCTGTTTATATCTTTCAAATCCTTCAATCTTCTCTGCATTCTCAATACTTACTCAAATGACAATTATCACTCACAACTCTCTATATGTTGAGTTTGATGCGATTTACATGGGTGAATATCCAGAAATGGTATCTATGTTCAAATCCTTGGAATCCTCGGGATTAAGGAATTTTTTGGAATGTGGGACGGTGGTTTACGAGTCGGAGATTAGAGAGCTGTTCGCCAATGCTGTTTCTCACAAGACATTCATTTCCACCTCCGTCAAGGGCAAATCTTTCGACATTTCTCAGACAACGTTGTCAAAGACCTTTTGTCTTCCTACCACCGGACTGACTGATTTTGGCCACATCCCTCAGGCCACCCTTGCAAGTTTTCAAGGCAGAGTATCCATCTTTGGCCAGAAACTGCAGCCATCTTTCAAGAAGAAAGAAATGTTGTTCCATTTTCAAGTCTTATGTGATATTGTTGGCAAGCCACTGTTGGGCAAAGCGGAAGCTATGACGCAGTAACGTCAGAAAAATTTCAGGCCATGGCTGCTATTCGGACAGAAGATGAACTGGTCCGCTATCTTGTTTGGAGTCTTACTAGAAACAGTCATTGCATCAAAACAGGCTGTCTGCTTTGCTGTTCCTCTCAGCAAGCTCTTGGAGACAATGGACATCGAGCTAGGGAAGCCTTCAGCACTTAACCCCTTCAAGATTCTCAACCCCAAGGGTCTGGCCTTACTCAAATCCAAAAGTGCTCCACCCACTCCCTCTGATTCGGTGGCTGTGAAGATCGAACTGGGACAGGAACAGGCTACTGAAAGAAAGACCAGAGTCAAGCGCAAACTCACAATCTAGACTGATTCAGACGAAACTCAATCTGCTTCTCCTCCTTCATCCCCAGCCAAACCTCCTCCAAAGAAGCCACGAACCCAGATCACCAAGCCACTGTCGACATTAAATCCCAAACCCATATCCATCTTACCCTCAACAAAAGTCACCCCTGCAACCCAAACTCCAACGCAACCTTCTAAAACTCAACCTTCCAAAGCTCCAACCACTGTACCCAGGGTCACCATCCGTGTCCCCTCCACTACCCCTGTGGTCAAGGGAATTGTTATAAAAGAATTAGGGGACCACACCCAATCAGGGATTAAGCCATCGTCTACCGTTGGAAAAGGGAAAGCAATCCTAGCTGAGCCCGTCTATTCCAAGCCAAAGTCAGCCACTCAAACTGTAATTGACATTGCTATGGAAGATATCGAAGACAAGTTAAGGCGCTTACTGTAGTATTCGATGAATGGGTCGAATACAGAACGATCAACCACTTTGGTCTGTTCTTCGGCAAGCTCAAGAGGCTCCACAAAATGGAACAAGAAGTCCTTAAAGGGATAGAAACCGATGACGTGCGGATTGTGGTGCATCGCAAGGAGTTATTCCGGGCTAATCACAGGCTCAGACTGGCAAACTTGCTTATTACAGCCAAAAAGGTGAACTTTGATGCCAACAATCCGACTGCCAAAGATGACGGTGCTGTCATTACTCAGCTGGAGATGGACATTCATACTCTCCACATGGCTGTTCGCTTTCAACGACAGCAGCTCAATATATCCACTCCCGTTCCCAGCCCAGATCACCCCACTGCAAGCAAGATTGTGGCAGAACCATTCTTTGAGCCACTTATTTCTGATACAGCGGAGCAGCCACTGACCAATGCTCCGTCTGCCGCAGAGACTGAAGCAATGGATGTCTTGCTGGATTCTCCAACAACTTCCATTCCTCTGGCGTCCTCAGTCTCCCATATTCAGAACAGTCCAAAAGACGCACCTCCAAAAGTTGTCTCGCCAGAATCCGTCGATCCGGATCTAGTGGTGTCAACAATTGTTGCAGCTATACATGATGAGGAGCCTACTAGACATATCACTCCTCCAGAACAGTCTGCTGCAGACTTGGCGTTTCTACAAGAATTTTCTACGGACTTAGTTACAATGATCCAATCCGATATATGTCAATCTGTTGTTTCTACACTAGTACCAGTTGAGGCAGAAGTTGATCTGACTGCGTCACCTTCTGAGCACTCTCCGGACCATTTAACTGCTCGCCATGTCTCTTCAACAACTGTCTCTATCTCTCTCAACGAGTAAGAGAAGTTCATCAAAGTCAAAGGTCTACACACTTGGACTTTGAATCCTTCAGAGACAAGATGACGGCTAGCATAAGCGGTATTCAGCATGGACTGAATGACATGTTCTCTCAGCAAGCTTCATATAAAAACAGCCTGAGAAAAGAACAGATCGAGCTGGCTACTGAAGTTCGGACTTCCGTCGCTAAATCTCTCATTGCTCAAGACACTCGTCTGGATGCTATTTGCGCTCAGCTCACGCGGATCGTAGATTTCCTTCAGGAGATTGCTGCTGATAAAAAGGAGGAAAAGAAAAAGGATTTCAAGCCAGCTCAGCAGTCCTCAGCGAAGAAGTAGATTTATATATGAGTCTAACATGTAAATGTATCTATCAGACTTTTTCAATAAAACCAGAGTCTTTCAGTCACTTATCTAAGTCTTATTCATTTATTTCGAACGAGAAGACTTAATTGATCTGCAAGAATACTCTTCAGAACTTTTAAAAGACTGAATAAGAAGACATAGAATCTAGGTTTTGTCATCATTCCGGATTTTAAAGATGACAAAACAGATCAGACCGATCAAGCCGTAAAACCATGTCAAAGCAGATCACACCGATATGGTCTATCGCAAAATCAGAACGGATCGATGCAAACCAGTCTGGCTAGATCGAAGCACGAGATCAGCTCAATGAAGATCAGATCAGAGCAGACAAGGTTGGATAAGCTTCGTTCTTCAGTCCGAATCATTAACGGCTATTTATTGAAGCATTTAATGATGCAATTAATGCTGAAAAGACCAATGACTGAAGATTACCTTAAAAGGAAAGTAGACAAAGGAGAGCCTACCTGACAGACGCCGAAAGCACAGACCAGAAGGGAAAGTGCCTAAAAGAATAAGACTGAAGCTTGTTCAGAGAATGAACAGAGTCAAGAGTTGCACAGAAAAGGAAATAATGTCGTTGGTATAAACGACTATATAAGGATGCAACTAGAGAGCTAAAAAAAAAACGACTGATCAATCCAGAAACGAAAAGAAAACATAACAGCACAAGCTTACAAGTCTAGACATTCTTGAGCAGAACAGTTATTAAAAGATATTCATCTTACCAGTCTGCTCAAAGTTTTCATAAGCACGGCATACTGTAATATTTGATCGTCATAGGATTATTGTGTGCATAGACAAAATTATTCTCTCTTGTATTTATACTAAGATAGAAGAGTGAGATTCTATTGTAACTGTCAGACAGTTTGTGTCTGAACAGATCGAGAGACTAGGAGTTTCAGTCTGGTAGTGGGATAAATCCAGCTGAATCGGGGTTGTACAAGTGGTGTATTACTCAAAGTCTTCTAGTGAATCCTTCCTTAATTGGAAGAAGTGGAGACGTAGAAGGATTCTCCTTCGAACTTCCAGAAACATATCATGTCTATTCTCATTCCGTACTGAGTTACACTTACTAAGCCATCAAGCCGTTCTTACTAGTCAAGAACAGATTGTTCCGCACTTTTATATTCAGTGGTCTGTTCTACTCAGAAGTTGATTAAGAAATAGATTTCACTCACTAACCCGAGAGAAATCAATAAGGATTAATTTTAAAGGAGTGTTCATTCCCCCCCTCTAAACACTCCGGACCGATCCTAAGAAACACTGAATATATATTTATAATATATTTTCAGAATGAACTGGTTACGATCGATGCCAGTAATATCATATACGTAGTTCAATAACTGCAAATAATTAATAGTGCGAGATATTGCCATGCCTTTTGACGGAGCACGATCATATCTAACCGATTCTGAATCTTGTAATATATCGTCTCCCCAATACAACAAAACTTTAATTGACATACCTTAAAAAATAAAGACAAAATTTATAAATTAGTACATTATATATAATGTTGTTAAATTTGATTATTTATATAACAACGGACCTGCAATATACCGACCGAAGAAAATAACTTGAGGAAATAATGAAGATTATGGTTTACCAATTCTAAAGAGAAAATGTTTACAAAATCTGAAGAGATTTTGGTTTACGAAATGAGCAACATCGTGTTCGGCTATATAGACGAATAAATTGACTGTTGTCGCCATCTCAGATGGTGACATCAAATAAAAAAATTTCATTGTCGCCATCTGAGCTGGCGACAACGTTTTTAAAAAAATTATGTCGTTACATACCGACATCGGTAGAAAAATTATTTTTTTAAAAGATGTCAACATCTCACATGGCGACATCAAAAAAATATGTTTTTTAAAGAAGTCGCCATATTAGATGGCGACTTCAATTGAAGTCGCCATCTGACATGGCGACATAAAAAAAGATGTTTTTGTAACGAAGTTGCCATGTCAGTCGCCATCTGACATGGCGATTAAGTTAGCCTGGTAATAATAAAAAAATTGGGTTAAATTGTTAAATAATATTAAAATACCCGTCAATTAATTAGAAAACCCTAAATAAAACAAATTAACATGTAGTATAGATAATTTTTTTTAATTACTTAATTTAAAAAGTTAAAGAAAATCAAATAATCCGTAAACTCTGTGTGTGTGTATATAGCTATATTATATTATTAAGAAATATATCATATTATTACAATATAATCTTTATTATTTTGTTTATATCTGTGTATGATAAAGCGTAATTATTTTTACATATTTTTTGTGAATGTACAAAAGTACCCCTTGACTAAATATAAAATATTTGATAAAATAGGTTGTATATTATTTATCACATCCTTCAAATCAAATAGTAGTACAGTACCTAATAGTATTATTAGCTATATGATTTGATATAAAAGATATCACAATTACGATCAAGAATATCAATGTGTTTTCCAAGAAAATCTATGAGTTACACTTGGATATAACATGTATTCGAAAGCTAGTTATTATTGCATATCTATCCTACATCGGGGGACTTTCTATGCTACCATATAGGGTACTATCCATTGTTATCCACTCCCCAAATTAAATTTGGGGAGTTCATTCCCTATATGGGGTAATGCCCCATGAGATAGTCTAGAAAAATCCTCTACATTGGATATATAAAACACACAACACATCTTTCTCAAAAATACTCATTCTTTGAGATAATTTTTGTATGAATCGGGTCCTATTATACACAAACAAAAATAAATATATATCCATATATATGTATATGCATGTATGTATGTTGATGTATGGAGGGCTCGGTCTATACAAGAATTTTCTCATTCTTCGTAGTGCGCTTACACTTGTGAGAATACAAAAAATACATTCGTACTTAATGAGAAAAAAAAATGTAAAATTACTCAAACATAATTAATGAAATGCTTAAGGTTAGTTGCTATAATAATCAAACATTTATTGGATATAAATTACCCTTATACTTAATATAATTATATATTTTCGCATGTAATACTTAAGATTAGTTATTGCTAGTCTTTCTCTGCACGTGTTGTGTGCATATACATTTTTTTAAAGTGGTGTGGTAGTTGTAAATTCATTTTTTTTTTAATTTGGGCTTTTGGGATGTAATAATTGTTTTTTTCAAATTGATTTTGTAGTTTAATACCCTCCAATGTATTTTTTTATCTTATTTTGTTATCTAAATTAGCAGGGGTCTTGCGATCGTTTAACACATTTGCATATTTGTTATGATGAATGTGAAAATCATGAAAATTGAGAGGTTTAAGTACATTGGAAATTTAAATAAAGTGGAACACAAAAGTGAAAAATAGAGAGATTGAAGGGTAATTTTGAGGTTTTGAAAAAAGATTCACCAAGTTTGTTTATCTAGCACCATCGTACTTTATAAGATAGTAAGATTTATGGGTCAATGTCCGAATTGGTCCCCATTGGTTTAAGGTAATCCCAATTTAGTTCTTATTATTTTTTTATGGGCCGAAAGAGCCCCTCAATTAAAAAATGTACCCATTTAGTCCGGTTGTTAAATTACCCACTTAAAATAAGCGTTATATACCCAAATTGGATGCCCTAAACTAAATCTTTTTCACTCTTCACTGATTTGATAGATTTTCTGTTCACATCGACCCAACCCTCAATTATATGTTGATTTCCTTCTTCCCCTCAAACTTTACTGCCTTATCCGAAGTATTCTACCGATTTCTCCAAAGTTCAAAATCTTGTGTGGATGGATGAAAGCGGTGAATGATATTGAAATTAGGTTATGTCAATCTTATTTAAGACACATTGGGTATTTCGTTTATTTTAAATGAGTAAGGTTGTATGTGGGTGTGTTTGAATGTGTAGACATGAAAAAAAATATCAAACCAATACATACGGGTTGCTACATTTTTAAACCGTAACTGCACAATAAATATACAAAATCGCGCAGTTCAGTGGATGTGGGTCGGGCGGATGCTGGTGGGTGAGGGCAGTTAGCTGGTCAAATAAAAATAAATTACAATTAGCATTTTACAAGTTCTTAAACCAATGTATTTACTGTCGATGATAATAAAAAAAAACCAAAATTTAAATTATAGAGAACAATAAAAATCTAAAATCATTGAACAAAACTATTATATGAAACATAACTATCAAACTGTTTGCAATTGAAAATCAAAGATAGTTAAAACGATAGATCATCAATTATATCATCATCATCTTAAAATTATATATATCGAATCATGTACTAAAACTGAAACTTGAAATGTTATCTCACAATACGAAACGAAAAACATAATAAATTAAAGTATCAAAATCTTATACCATCAAATTGGTATATCAAAATAATTTTAAATATTTACTTGTACAAAAAAACAACAATCCATAAGTTCAAAAAGCAAAGAAACATTTAGTCTTATTGTAAAATGAAGTTCCCAAAATAAAACGTATTCTTGTTAATAAGATGCATAATGAAAGAATTGAAATTATTGTTTCTCAATCAACTTATTCTTTTTAATCGGCAAACTACATTATATAAAAAAGATAATTTCAAGTTATACTATAAATATTACACAAGAAATTTGCAAACTTAAATATTGGTGTTTTTGAAAATTATAATTTAATTAAATGCCTTAAATATTAATATTATAATTAAATACATCTTTAATATATAAAGATGTGGAAGGATTGGGTTGGTAGGTGGGTAGAGGTGCAACAATCCATTACCCGCCCACATGAATGCAAGTTGCTCAATTTTTCAAGTGCAACTCTTTTTTTGAATGCTAAAACGGGCGGATACAGGTGTGTGAATGCGGGTTGGGCAAATGGGTTGGGTTGTGAAGTTGTTTTGTACAAACCCTATAAATGCGAAATTTAATGGTTGGATTGAATTGGGGGTATTTCCAGTGTTTTGAAAACCATATCGGAACGGTCGGTTCAACCGATTTAACGGTTAATCAGTGTTTGATCAGGTCCGATTGACCCTATAAAACCAACCTGCTAAAAAATTGGTGGGAACTGGATTGAATCGGTCAAAAATCGGTTCAACCGATTAACCGATCAACTGATCGAACCAGCTGCTTCTTCATTTTTCTTTCTTTTAAATAATTTAATTTTTTTATTTTTGTTAAAATTATAAATCAAATTTTTAGAACAAAAATATGTTATATATAATTTATTGTTGTTGAAATAATTACAAAATAATATTTTATGTATATATCAAAATTTCCATATAATTCCATAAATGTGTCTTGTATATTATATATAAATATGTTTAGTTTATCGAAATTATAAAATATGTGAATCATTTCATAATTTTTTAAGTTTTGTTCTAATGATTTTGGGATATTGTTCTTTTTGGGTATTGCTTGTTGTTTTTAGATGTTTTATTGTTTTCTTTTATGTTGAACATTTGGTTTGATCTAATTTTTCAAGTTTGACATGAATGTTGGTGTAATGACATTTTTTTATTGTGAAGAACTTGAAACTACAACAAATACATTATATATGTATTTTACAAAAAATAAAATAGTTATTATATAATGATGGTGTCATCACCGGTTGAACCAATCGAACATGTAACCAGTCAGGACCAGTGTTTTCAAAACCGGACCGGGCATGAAACTGGTGCCCTTACTGGTTACAGGTTCGATCGGTTCAACCGGTTGAACCATTGATTCAACCGGTGATGACGTCAGTATTATGTAATATCTATTTTAAGTTTTGTAAAATATATATACCATATATTTTACTATAGTTTCAAGTTGTTCACAATAAAAAAATATCGTTACACCAACATAACATGTCAAACTTCAAAAATCAGATAAAATGAACTGTCTAACATAAAATAATAATAATAATAATAATAAACATATAAAAAACAACAAATAATGGCAAAAAAGATCAATATCCCAAAATTATAATAAAATATTTAAAATATTAAGAAATTATTCAAATGTATTATAATTTACGAGAAACTAAGCATGTTTATATATAATATACAAGACACATTTGTTGAATTATATGAATTTTTTTGATAAAAACATGCATAAAATATTATTTTGTAATAATTTCAATAACAATAAATTCTATATAATATATTGTGTTTTAAAAATTTGATTATAATTTTAAAAAAATAAAAAAGAAAGAAAATTTTATAAAGGAAAGAAAAATGAAGGAACATACTGGTTCAACCAGTCAATCGGTTCACTGGTTGAAACAGTTTTTTACTGGTTTAATCCGGTTCCCACTGGTTTTTTATCAGGGTGGTTTTGAATGGTCAATCGGACCGGATCAAGCACTGGTTACAGATTAAATGGGTTGAACTGACCGGCTCAGACCGATTTTCAAAACACTGGTCAGGACATCGATTTTATATCCGATCCAATTTTGAAAACACTGTGTATTTCGAAACTGGTTCAACCGATCGAATGAATCGAACATATAACCAGTTAAGATATCGATTATGTCCAGTCTAATTTTGAAAACACTGTGTATTTTGAGATTACCGTGACCAAAATGGACATTAATACCCGTATTATTATATTATTATTATTATTAATAAAGTTCCCCAATTATCAACCGTTGATAGTTAATTTGATCTAACGGCCCAAGACAAAACCCTAATGGAGTTCTATGCTCAAGCTCCATTTATAAGGCCCTAAATTCATTTCAGGTTTTCAGTCTCTCATTCTCTCTAAAAGCTCAAACACAGAAACGCGCTCTCTTTCGGCCTGCGGCGAAGAGAGCTCTCTTAAATTCTTTTAGTAAGGTATTTCTTTCTAATCTGGCATTCACATATCTCTGTATATATGAATATGTATGAATCTGTGCGGCTGCTAGTATTTTATTCTAGGGCGGCGATTTGTTGGTTTTTGATATATTATAGCTTCATGCTTTGTTCATTAGTTGAGTTGATGATCTGTTATATCTCTGTTTTATCTGTAGACAGCTTTTTAGTTTTAGGATTTTTACGGTGCTTTAGTTCTTTTGATCTGATTTTGGACGCGCAGCTATTTCAATCTTAGACAAAATTAACACGGTTGTTTTATTTCATGTGTTTCGAGTGTTGAGTGTGGTATGATAATTGCTACTTGGGTGTTTTGAACTATTTCATATTATAAGTGTTGTTGCCGTCTGAATTAATAGTCAGTACACTTTTCAGATCTATGTATTTGTTGGATCTGCATTTTGTTTGATTATAGCTGTATAGATTTTGGGTTTTATTCTGCTGTTGTTTGTTTGCTCTAAGGTATGCGTTGACGTTTATTTGTCTTTCACTTCCTATTTGTATTGAATCGGCCCTGGATATCATAAAGGTTTGCGTTTTAATCTTTAGATGTTGGTGAATGTAAAAGTTAATTCAGACTTAAATTTATTTCTTGGTTATAAATTTTGATTTTTCTTTGTGATTTTAGGTGTAAAAAAATTGTGTTGTATGATGCTTTCATTATGCTAGTATTTGCAATTTGATTAGAACACTGCTTGCTAACCGTTAAACCTGTTTCCATTTGTTTTGTAGGATGTTATCTTGATTATGATGTTTTATTGTAGTGATTAATGTAATGGATTCTGGTCATTTCTGAGAACGCCCAGGTCTGAAAATTCCTTTTTTTGTTGCAGTTTTGTTATTCAGCTCACAGCATGGGTAAGGAAAAGTTTCACATTAACATTGTGGTCATTGGCCATGTCGACTCTGGAAAGTCAACCACCACGGGTCACTTGATCTATAAGCTTGGAGGTATTGACAAGCGTGTCATTGAAAGGTTTGAGAAGGAAGCTGCTGAGATGAACAAGAGGTCATTCAAGTATGCCTGGGTACTTGACAAGCTTAAGGCTGAGCGTGAACGTGGTATCACCATCGATATTGCCCTGTGGAAGTTTGAGACCACCAAGTATTACTGCACTGTGATTGATGCACCTGGACACCGTGACTTTATCAAGAACATGATCACTGGTACCTCGCAGGCGGATTGTGCTGTCCTCATCATTGATTCCACCACTGGTGGATTTGAAGCAGGTATTTCCAAGGATGGTCAGACACGGGAGCATGCATTGCTTGCTTTCACTCTTGGTGTCAAGCAAATGATTTGTTGCTGCAACAAGGTTTGTGGACCTTTATACCTAAATTCACTGTGATATATTGATAGAATTTAATCTTTTCGCTGTTTGAATTCTTGCAACTTCCTAACTTAATTGTCTTTTTTTCTCGTAGATGGATGCCACCACACCCAAATACTCCAAGGGTAGGTATGAAGAAATTGTGAAGGAAGTGTCTTCCTACCTCAAAAAGGTTGGATACAATCCAGATAAAATCCCATTTGTCCCAATTTCTGGTTTCGAGGGAGACAACATGATTGAGAGGTCCACAAATCTCGATTGGTACAAGGGCCCAACTCTACTGGATGCCCTTGACTTGATTTCAGAGCCCAAGAGGCCCTCAGATAAGCCCCTTCGTCTCCCACTCCAGGATGTTTACAAGATTGGTGGTATCGGCACTGTCCCAGTTGGTCGTGTTGAGACAGGTATCATCAAGCCTGGAATGGTTGTTACCTTTGGCCCCACTGGTTTGACCACTGAAGTTAAGTCTGTTGAGATGCACCATGAAGCCATGCCTGAGGCTCTTCCAGGTGACAATGTCGGGTTCAACGTGAAGAATGTTGCCGTCAAGGATCTCAAGCGTGGGTTTGTTGCGTCCAACTCGAAGGACGATCCCGCCAGAGAAGCTGCCAACTTCACCTCCCAGGTTATCATCATGAACCACCCTGGGCAGATTGGAAACGGATATGCCCCAGTTCTGGACTGTCATACCTCCCACATTGCTGTCAAGTTTGCAGAACTAGTGACCAAGATTGACAGGCGATCTGGCAAGGAGATCGAGAAGGAGCCCAAATTCTTGAAGAACGGAGATGCAGGATATGTAAAGATGATTCCAACCAAGCCCATGGTTGTCGAGACCTTCTCAGAGTACCCACCCCTGGGTCGTTTCGCCGTGCGTGACATGCGTCAGACAGTTGCTGTTGGTGTGATCAAGAGTGTGGAGAAGAAAGATCCTACCGGTGCCAAGGTGACCAAGGCTGCTGCCAAGAAAGGTGCCAAGTGAAACATCCGGAAATATGGTCTTTTATTGTTTTTGTTTGAATCTGTTGCTCAATTTTGGTTCATTGAGACAAATGTTCTGGAGTCTGTTTTTTTGTTTGCATGCCTTTACCGCCTTTTCTAGCCTCTTTTACGAGGATGGTGAGAGTATCAAGCAATTTTGGTTTCGAACCTGATTGCTTGATGGACGGGATTCATTTATGATTTTGATCTTGAGTTGCGCATTGAGTTGTTAGTCTTTTGTTCGTTTGGGCATTTTATGTTTTGCCTGCACATTTCCTTGTCTGGAGGTACGAATATTTTGGTTTAGCGTTTCGTTTGGTTATTGTTACATCTTTTGAAATTGCTTGGCATTATTTTCAATATTTTCCTAGAATGGGTTTTATCGACACCTTGTGGTTTAAAATGAATTCATTTAAGCTCACCTCTGTTCTAAAAAGTGAGGTGATTATTTATTTATTCTATTCTTTTGTAGAGTGAAACTTTTGGGAAGGTATGATCTGATTTTTTTTTATTTAGGAGATTTAGTTTTCAAACTGGTGACATATTACTTTTTTCTTTCAAAAAAAAGTAGGAATAATTCACCTATATAGTGACTCGTATGTATCATGCCTAAACTACTGTGATAACTTTTATATGAGAGCTCTATAAGCATAAAGCCAATTTGTTTGATAACTAAAACACATGCTTGGAACATATCTTTCAATGTTAAGTCTAACCTTTGTTCACGTTGCTTGTTGAAACTTTTCCAAAAATTTACATAAATCTTAGATCTCGGTTAGAGTATATATTCCATGTTCAAAGCAATCAGTTTTGTACCCTATGAAGTTCGTATGTATAGGAAAAAAATGTGTAGACTAGGTCAACCTATTTGCAATCACCCAAAGAGCTTTATGTACTTGACGTGTAATCCTCCACGTTATCACCATTTGATGTTTTCAAGTTTGATACCCGGGGGGTCAAGCTCACAGGTCGGTCCAAGTCCAATGGCCCATTCGGGTGAGCTAGCGAAACCACTAACCATCCGGGCAAGCCTTTGCCTTTCCCAAGCTAGACTATTAGCCATCTAGGCGAGGTGAAGAGCTCGCCGAGCCAAGCCAAGGCACTGACCAGCCGGGCGAGCTGGGCGAGCCTTAAACTCGCCCAGCAGCCCCGGTGGCCTTGGCCAAGGCATTGGCCCTGGCAGGCCTGTTAGCACATCGGGGCCCAACCACTTGGCCTCACAACTAGCTCGCCCGAGTAGTCCCCGTATGCAACTCAAAGGCTATCAGGACACGGTCTCCGGCGAGCTCATGAACTAAACCAAATCTCCGACAAAGCTCTCAGGTGATCTCGGCAATACTACAAAATCACTACTCAGGCATAGGTTCCCAAGATGGTCCTCACATATTCTTGTATAATGATCTCCTATGATATCTAGTGTGGTCCCCTATACTAGGTAACCCCCTCAGGCACGTTCGCTCATGACAGTTCGCTCATGACAGAAAACTTAACTCTTAAGTGTGTGATGGCGAGCTAAGACCATGTGGTTGCATGGGCAAGCTAAACCTCTTTGTGGATGAAGTGTAAGGTACGACTCGTCTCTTCAAGTATGAACAAGATCTTAAAAGTTGCATATGAATTGTACGGAGAACGCGACATCTACCTATGGTCCCCGGCTCTAGGGCCCGGGTTCCCAATCCTAATTTCAGAGAATGTCCTATAGGCTCCTGACATACGGTTACACGTTGTCTCGCCTCCACATCCTATAAATATCAGGTTTATTGATAGGAAAAGGGGTGCACCATATTCATTGAATGAAGCATATTTCCATTATCTCTCATTTTTATTAAATCATTGACTTTAGCATCGGAGGGTACATGACGAAACACCCTTTCGACCTCATCCTCACATTATTTTCATGGTTTCAAGCCTAGCTCTTGCCCAGAGTTATTACTTGGATGGCTCAGCAACCAGAAACAGGTATCCTAGCACATCTTATTCTAGAAGTATCAAAGTTAAAAATATGTTTAAAATTAAATAATACATTTTTATTGATCGCAACAAAATCAAATTATATTAAATAATTCAAAAAAATAATATATTTGCATCAAAATTCCAAAAAACTCGTGCTTTACATGGATGAGAATAAGAAACTTGCAGACCTAATAGAGATGGTAGGGGAATTTTGAGAAATATTTTAAAGGCCTTTATTGTGTTTTTTTATTATTATTTCAGGCTCTCTCATATCAATTCGTTTTTATTCCATTATTACCTTTTTAAATTATATTTAAAGAAAAAAATAAAAAAGTTAAGAGGGATATTCTATTATTACCTTTTAAAAAAAATATTAAAAGAAAAAAAATCTTGTATTTGTGGATATTAAGAAGGCTCACTCTTCCATGAAATGTCACTCATTTGAAGTTTATATAGTTGACAAAGTGCAAGATGATTCTTACATGAAGGCTATTGCAGAAGTAAGTGAAGGCCAAATATGGGCAATATTATAGCATGATTTTGGGGTTTTTTAATTAACTAACCTCAAATAAATAACTAATTATCAAAATAACTCAAAATATAACTAATTATATAAGTGACATTAGCCACCAACCCAATTGGTGTGTATCATATTTAAAATAAGATACGCCAACTTCGATCTGAAAAATAATGGTCACGCCAACCGGGTTGACGTGACCAATTAATAGTCACGCTAATCTGTGCTATAAATCAAACAACCACCTCTCTTCTTCCTCGGCCAGCACCTCCATTTCTCCTATCAACAAGCATTGTTTTTTTTCCTTTTGCTTCCAGATTGCTCACCCCATCATATTTTTAAAATGTAGAGGTAAGAATGTATATTGGTAACGACTGAAACCCAGAAGCAGTTTCTTTGTTTCTCCCGCTGCTCGCCACCGGTGGCTGGTGGCTATCGGCGGTGGTTGTTGTTGCTGGGCTTCGTCATGTTTTGTCAGTTTCAAATTATTTTGTTTACTTTATGTTGTCTATATATACTAATATATTTCTTGTTTCGTATTATAGGATGGATCTGATGAACGTACCAGGCCCAATTGACGATCATCTGTTGCCATTACAGTTATGTCATCGTTCTGAAGATATATGGGCAGGTGATATTGATCGCCCCTTACATGTGAGAAATCCGGGTGGCTATTTTTGGGATCTTTGCCCATTAGACATACGTGTTATAAGTATGCTAAATGAATTTGGGCTTTATGGTGTATATAGGTGTAATAAGATTACGCTTGAGCCTCATCTAATCACGGCGTTAGTAGAGAGATGGCGTTGTGAGACACACACATTCCATCTTAGATCTAGAGATGCGACTATTACACCGCAAGACATTGTAGTTATTTGGGGTCTGCCAATAAATGATCTTGCAGTGTCAGACACCGATTATGATAGGACAACACCAGAATGACAAGGATATTGTGACCGTTATTTGGGATTTACACCGGATCTGGGTAACTTTAAAGGTGCATGTTTGTTAATGTCTATGTTGAATAATCATTTAGTGAATAATCGTCTACATTTACATAGTACGGCGGATGAGGTTGTTAAATATGTACGGGGTTGTGCATTATTAATGATAGGTGGAATTATATGCCTGATAGATCCGGCAATACTGTAAAATTATTGTACATACAGAAATTAGAAGATATCAGTTCTGTTGGTACTTTTAGCTGGGGTAGTGATGTACTGACATTCTTATATTGTGAGTTGTGCACTTCAGAAGAGAGGGAAAAAAGTAATATGTGGTGCATTACAACTCCTATATGTAATCGTTATCTTTTATTTTAAAATAATGAAAAAATATTTCTTGCATGTTTTATTTATATTATTCATGTTAATATTTTAGATTCGGGCATGGTCACGGCTCCAAAGTTTAGCTCCTCAACTAGGACGCTCAAGAATTGATATTAGGCCATCAATCGACGAGGACAATTATTTACATGCTGCTCCATATGGTGCAAGGTGGTGTATTACAAATTATGTTGCAATGCATAATATTATATCTAATTACTTGTTATATAATTTATGTTTTCTGATGATGATTATGATTACACATATGGTTATGTTCATATATAAAATATGATAGTCTTTGTACATTATTTTAATGTAATACTATATTTGTAATTTAATTAGCAGCCATACCCTGATGACTATATCAAATGATGAGGTATGGACATATAGTGGCATAGTTGAGATGCATCGTCCTGAGCGGGTTTTTCATCAATTCGACATGATAAAGATTAGGATCATTTATCATGGTTGTAACTGACACTTCTCGTCTCATTGGCGCCTCTTGCTCTTGGTTTTCAATTGCTTCTGCCATCACACCAATATCAACTTCATCATCATCAGCATCAGCCTCATCATCAGATGGAATCCCCTCTGGTTCAGAAGGAATTTCATCACCAAAATCAGCAAAACTGTATGCTGCTCATCAGCAATATTATCAACATTTACTGGATGATCATCTTGTTATCTACCACTATATGAACCCTCAGCTTGATGTCGAGCAACGGACGTCTCTTGAATCATAGATGTAGTCAATCCTTCTGAAACAATCCCACTCATTGGCATTTCTAGAATAGAATCATAATTCATTGGTTCTGCTTGTATATAAAGTTCCAAGCAATTATGATCCTGTTCTGAATCAAGCAGTCATGCTAAATTGTAATCATTATCTATGGGTAAAATAGTCTGACATATCCCCGAAAAATCTTTGAACATATGTCTAGCATATAATTTCAAAAGAAATTGGTTTGCGATCGAAGCAGGTGATATTATATACTTTATTTAATAATTGTAGAAAATTCATTGTACGACGTATGGTTGTACCTATTGATGGACCACGATCATATCAGACGAATTCATAATCTTGTATGATATTACCCTCCCAATAAAATAAAACTTGAATCGACATATTTTGATAACAATATAGATAATTAAATATTATTACTAATAAAATCTTTTCTGATGTAGAAGATCAGCTAAAGCTGCAAATACAGAGCATATCTGAATTTTATTATACATAAAAATAATACAACACGATATAAATATATTATATATTCTCAAAAGTTTTCGTCTCTTTAAAATGAGAGGCGGAGGGGTGTTTTTTATAGTGGGGATTTGCACACGTCAACTAAGTTGGTGTGACCATATTTTGGCGTGACCAGTTGGCGTGACCTGTTCACATGCTACAAGCCAACCGGGTTGGCGTCTTCAACAGAAGACGTCAACCCAATTGACGGCTAAGATCACATATATAATGAATGCTTGACATCATTTATGAATGATATTTCAATTCGATGCATACATGTTTTTTTATAAACAATATATGCGCACATGTCGCATGTACATCAATTCATGATAAAAATATAATAATAAGATAAAATTTTACATACATGGATATTTATAAAATTTTCACGGTCATGTATTGGATATGTTTCGGATACAAATACATACGAATATGGCTATGATTGGATATGTCATTTGGCATATCTGAATTAAAAATTAAATTTGAATTTCGGATATGTGTCTTGATAATGTCAAAATATGTATGACTCAGAGCTATCAAACACACGCGATATGGCGTATCAAAATTAAAAACTAATTTTTAATCATGGATACATAGGATACGAATGAGATATGTCTGAAATCAAATACAGTGGATGCTAAATTTAGTGATGCCAACATAATCTCTCTAGCGCACAGGAAACCTGGATGTTTCAATAATAGATTTAGGGTGGGCTTGGTATGTGGTTGAGATAAGTTAATGATGAGTAATAAGAGTGATAAGTATATGATAAATAAGGATAAATAATTTAGTGTGATAAATTATATGGTGTTTGGTATGATTTTAAAATGTTGAATTAATTTTGTGAATTTTCTTGTATTGATCAAAATATCCTTAGAATTATTTTTTTTAAAAATTATTTTCTTTTTCTAAATTAAATTATAATTTTAAATTACAAATATGCATTTTTGAATTGAATTCATTTTTCAAACAGATTATTATTTTTAAAATAAAATCAATAGCTATTATTTTCCTAAAAATTATAATTTTATCAATATTCATAATTAAAACTAAATATATGTACTTCAAATTTTTAATAAAGTACAATCTTATCGTTATTCATATAAATATAAAATACGTATTATTTGAATATAAATTCTTATTGATCTATTATATTCTTTTTTTAACATTATTTCTTTTCCAACCAAAGTCACCCTAATTTTCTACCCTCATAATTACGAAACATCTTCCCAATTTTAGATCCTATCCGTACTCAGCCTCCATTTTTCACTATTTCTTCCTTCGACCCTCACAACTCCATCTTCTTTCTCAAAGTTTAAATTACAATTCCCTTTCTTCCTTCGTTTTTCTTGGTTTCCACCTGAAGTCGAGTCGTCCTACAACCTGAACTCACCACCACGACAAGATGTACGGTATCGATCATTTTTGCTGCAACCATACATACAGTGGCCACCATTTAAGCGATGATTTTGATATAAAATATTAGGATTCAATTTTTTTTAAATAAAACGGGAATACGTAGAGTATTTTGAAGGATAATAAAATCAACTCAAACTATATCAGAGTTCTTGTTTAATTATCACGCCTGCTATGTGTGAATTGTAATCAGTCATTTCGTACAATTTTGTATGAACAGTGTCGGACTTAGGGTTATTATACGAGCCTCGTAGCATCGAAACGAACTGTGATGATTATGTATAAGTTACTAGTCCCTCTATTATCCAGGTACCAAAGAATTCAGTCAGGTTTTGTTTGGATGGAGCGAATCGGTTTATTTGATGCTGTCCTGACGGGCATTGCCCTTCAGGGCAGCATGGCCATTGGATTGGCACACCCAGGGTGTGCCAATTCAATGATTGGGGGTGCCCAAAGGGTAGTGTCCTTAAGGTCACCCCCAACGTAACCGAGTGAATCGGATTCGAGGATAAGCAATGGGATTATTTGGCAGAAGGTTGACCTTAAGGCTTGCCTGCTGATGAAACCAAAGACACAGCGATGTAGCAAGAGTCAATAGAAAATTCTATCTGGGTTAATAATATATAATTTACTTATTTTATATTAATTAATACCAAAATAAATTTGATAATATTTGAAATATTTGTTGGATATATGGGAGGATTCCATCTAACATACCAAATTCTTAATAAAAATTTTAAATATTTATCATTAACATAATTAAAATAATTCTTTTTTTTCATAGTTAAAACGAAAAGTAAAAACAATTAAAGATAGCGATAATTACAAATCCGAAACTTATGAATTTTTTATATGTTATCTGTTGGCTAATTTAAAAAAAAATTGTAAATTTTAAAAAAAAATTCAAAAAAACGTTAAAATTTTTTTAAAAAAAAACTATGGTGAAACGCATACACAGTATGCGTTTCTTTGATTTTTAAATTTTTTTTTTTTTTTAATTAAAAATGAGATTATTTTTAATTTTTTTTTTTTTTTATGTTTGTTGGTTTTTAATTTTTTTTTTTTATAAAAATGAGGTATGTGTTTCTCATTTTTTAGCAATTCACACAATAATTATACTGAAATAACAAAAATGAGGTGGTATTTTGGAACCTGAGTGCTATATATGTCAAATGGACTCGGTATTCCGTTCCGAATAGGTTACCTCATGCAGGATGATACTCTGCTCGCCCCCGCATGGTCAAAGTTGTTGCGTCACTTCGGACAAATCATTGCTAAACATGACAATTTGATTGATTTTAGCAGCTAAATGAAGGGTTGTAACTATTTTTGCTGTTAATTATTATTTTTAGTTTAATATAAATTTGTGGAGAGTGGGAGCAATCCAATTATAAAATTTTAGCTCATAAATAAATTAAATGTATTAATATATAAATTATTGAAAACGTATATGTTAATATTAAGAATTTTCTGGATGATTTTCTATAAGATTTTTTGTAATAATTTTTAGTAAGATTATTTTGGTTATTTCAGTATAATTATTTTGTGAATTACTATTATATAAAATTGAGTAGATATACACAACAAAAATATGACTAATAATAACATTTTAATAGTTAAAAAAACAAAAAAAAATTTAAAAAATGAGAAACGCATACCTCATTTTTATAAATAAAAAAAAAAATTTAAAAACCAACAAACGCATAATGTGTAAAAAAAAAAAAAATTTAAAAATAAGAAACGCATACTTGGTTTGCATTTCTCATTTTTGAATAAAAAAAAAATTTAAAAATCAAAGGAACGCATATTGTGTATGCGTTTCAAAATAGTTTTTTAAAAAAAAAATTTTAACGTTATTTTTGAATTTTTTTTTAAAATTTACAATTTTTTTTAAAATTAGCCGTTATCTGTTAGATGATTTTCAGATGTTGTTTGGACGTTAATTTGAGAAGATGTTAGCTATTACCTTCAATGCTTATGATATAAAAAGAAAAATATGATTGTCACACACTTAAGCCTTGTTTGGGGTTATGGATATGGAAAGTTTTAGATTACTTTACATATCCCATGTTTTTTTCGATTTTTAATAAAAATTATCACACAATATTTATCCCATTTTATAACAAAATGATATAAATACTCCTTTCCCGCATTTTTCACTATCTCAAAATTTGAAATTTTCTCCAAAATTACAATTTTATTATTATATTGGTATTGTTTATATTTTTATTATTATTATTTATTTATTTTATTTTATTAATATTATTATATACTATATTATTATTATGTAATAATAATAATAAAATTATTATTATAATTATATTATTAATATAATAATTTATATATATATACATATATATATTTGTGTATACTATTTACTATTATTATTATTATTATTAATATATATATATACATATATATACGTATATACATAGATATTATATAGGTATTAGGATTATTATTATATATATTAGTATTATCGTGATTTTAATATTATATTACATTAAGAGAATAGGGGACATTAGGATATAGATATAGGGACTTTTAGGAGGAGGAGATAGAGAGATAGAAGATAGAGAGATTACGAGGATAGGAGGAGGAGGAGGAGAGAGGGGGAAAGAAGAAGGGAGAGGGAAAGAGAGAGGGAGAGAGAGAGGAGAGGAGGAAAAGGAAATAAGAAAAATAAGGAGGAAGAGAAATTTACAGAGAGGAAAGGATTCTTAGATGCACATATATACAAAATAGATTAGGAATGTTACTATATCTTAGGAGGATTAGACAGATTATTAGAGGAGTAGGATCTTGGGATTTTAAGAGGAGATTACATTATATAATATTTTACAAAGAGGAGAGAGATAGATGGACTTTTAGGAGGATTAGAGAGAAGGAAGAGAGAGAGATAGAGAGGACTATTAGATTCTTCTTATCTTAGGAAGAGAATAATTTCTTTAAATATATCTGTCTTTCCTTCTCTTATTATAATGAAATAATAAAAAGAATTCTTCCTCTAAGAATTTACATATATTATATTCTTTTATATGCACATATATACATATATATATATATATATATTATTAATGTTACTAGATCTTATTATTATTATACATATTATTATTATTATTATTATTATTATATTTTTATTATGTAATAATTATTCTTATTATTATATATATGTTATTATTATTTATTATTATAGTATTAATATAAATTATATATATATTATATTATAAAAATAGGTATGTAAATATATATATATATATATATATATATTATGATTATTATATATTTATTATTATTATTATTATAGTGCTAGGGGTATTTTAGTCATTATATATAGGATCGAGCGCTTACCGCTTTACCAATAACTATAGTAATGGTAATGGCGCAGCATCAATCTTTTCAACCATACACTGGCACAAGCGCCACGTGTTCGACCGATCACAAAGCAAAATTGTTGAACATCAGCAATCCTTCCCTCAATAATTGTACTCTCTGCAACTCCTGGGAATCGAACACACGATATTGGCTCGATGCCAATTATAGGATCGAGCGCTTACCGCTTTACCAATAACTATAGTTAATTGTAATGATACAACGTCAATCTTTCAACTATACATTGGCACAAGCACGGGTTCGACCGATCACAAAGCAGAGGCAATTGTTGAAGCCCAACATTATATCAAACAATAATCATTATCAATCATCTTATCTTCCAATCAAACACCGTATAACTTATCATACTTTATTTTTACAATCATTTCATAACTTTTTAATCTTTACATTATTTATCACATCCATCATTCCAAACCGTGTATTATTTGTTGAATAGTTGATAATTTGATATCAAATGTGGATAGATTCTTAAAAAAATGAATTGCTTAAAGAAAGATTGTAGTCAAAGCTGGAAATGGATTAGAAAGTCCGAACTAAAATGAGGGGACATCGGATCTGACATATACCCACACATATATAAACATATACGTACATATAGATATATGTGTATGTGTTTTGGTATTGTGTTAGACCCGATACAAAGCATTTTCCCTAAAATGAATATACAAATTTTGAACTCAATAGAAAGATTTATATTGTACCAAAAAATCTCCGCCCATTACCATGGTAAATATCCTTTGGGCATGTTTGCTTTGCATGATTGGGATAAAGTTATCTAAGGATTCATTTTAGTCCCATGTTTGGTTCGTTTTTAAAAAAAAATTAACCCGTCATATTTATCATATTTTAGTCTCACTTTGTAGCAAAATGACATATATACTATGTCCCAACTCTTTTTACTATTTTAAAATTCGAGATTTCCGCCAAAGATTTCAACTTATTTCCTATAACTTAATCCCAAAAATTAGAAATTCCTTCCGAAATTTGAAATTCAAATTTTAGAGGGTATTTTAGTCAGTATACCAAACAATAAAATTAGTCCACCATCTTATCCTCCAACAAAACACCATATAACGTATCGCACTATATTATTTATTATCATCTCATAATTTTAGTCATTACACTACTTATCACATCCCTCAATCCAAACGGTATCTTTACTAGTTTGATGATGGTAATACCCTACTATCATTGACAAGTCATATCTGCCCACATGATTCATAGATTGTCTACTAAGTGAGTATTCTGGATTGATTTTGAAAAATATTTATTTGCTTTCCAGATCAAAAAATAGAATTTGGATATTTGATTTTCTTGTTTATGTTATTGCTTCTCTAAAAAAACAGAGAGAAACATGTCATAAGATACTTTTAGCTGCTTTAACTTGAGCAGTAATTATCTTTAATAAATTGAATATTTTTTTCTAACTTCAAATAAAAACAACATAAAAGTGTTTTGAATAAACAATCCAAAACACATCCTGAATAGATCTCCTTTGTGATATGAAGTGTGATGGGTCTGTTTGTGGTGTGAGCCATAGATTGCCCACTTAGAATGGCCCGCTGCAGAAATCGATCATGAGAAACTTACTTGAATTTTTAAGCAGAATTTATTTGAAAAATATCCAAATTTCATTCGACAAATCCTATGCCACCTCTTTTGATGTTCTGGACGCATGTGGACGGGTATAGTCTATTTTGATTCATTAGACAAATTATACAAAATACTGAGATACTTTAATCAAATGCTTACATTGGAATAAAAGAAAAATTTCAACTCTTGCAATCTCAAGAACTCATGCAACACTTGATCCTCTGCAGCCTCTGCACAAGCTTGTATTATAGAATGACGCCCGAACACAACACAATCATCATGCATACAAACGAATACTGCTTGATTTTTCGGTTTCTGAAGAATGAAGAGAAGAACAATGCGACACAATAACTGCTTCCAGTTCTATCATCCTTCCATAGTGTTGGACTTGGAATGCCGGAAGCCCTCACAACCGGGACAATTGTGAAGGCTCTCGTGAATGTAAATGTCACAGTCGAGGCAAAAATGTTGCTTGCATTTTGCACAAGAAACGCAAGGGGCTGGCAGGTTTCCTGCTTATACAGATTCAAAAAACGAAGCATAAAGCACAGAACAATGTAAACAGAGTAAATTCAAACAAACAAATTCCTGTGCAACTTTAGACACATTATTCAGTGCAGATATCATGGTTTACATTATTATATGGCATATATAACTAAGGCTTATGGCACGAACCAGAAATATTTGCCAATGGAAGGCATACTTCTTAGTTCTTCCCTAATAATCGGTGGATAAATTTGTTGCCCAAAAGGTTAGCATCTTTAAAGAAACTAGAATACAAGAGCTAGAGCAACATAAAGCTCGTTCGGAACTACCTTGCTGACATTGGGGATGCGAATAGGAAAAAGGTAAGGTACATGGAAAAAACGGAGTGAGATCAAATTGAAAAGAAAAACAGGACAACTCGACAAACTAGTCATCTTAGACAAACTAGTCATCTTATAGCCATTGTGCATTATTACACTTGCTGAAGACAAATGAAGCTTTACACGTGACGACAAGATTGAAGTAGGAAGTAGATAAGAGTAGTTACCAGGATTAAAGAGAGATTGCTGGCAACCAAAACAATTTTTCAGCAGTTTGCGTGGATCATTTGACAACGATGGTGATACATCATCAAATGGTGTAATAGGAAAGAGGTGGTGGTAGGATCTTGCCAAATGGGGTGACGAAACAAGTGTCAGTCCACATATTCGACATTCACTTGGAAGTTCACAAATGCGTGCTCTGCATCTTGGGCAAATATATCCCCCACCACTTTTAGCCTCTTTATGACAAGAACAGATTGAGATCACACCTTCTGCCGCTCTTTGTGGAAAACCCATCTTGATCAGATTTGGGATCGCAAATTCTGCTATGGACGGGGGTGGAGGTGCATGCTCAAGGATTAATTCTTTCAAGTGAGGCTGCCACAGAAGCAATTCTGAATTCAGCAATAATATGGAAGTTAAATAGTAATCATACTTCTGAGTGTGCAATTTTTCCTTACTGTATTAACCACAAAAGGTTGCACTTTTGGATTTTGTTTACGAAACATCTTGCTTTCTACTGCAAATTCTCGCATATTCTAATTCATTATCAAGTGCGCACCTCATCTAGGGCAATATAATATGATCCACCAGTTTCTTGGCAAAGATATTTGCATATGTAGAGCTCAGCAGAGAGGCCAATAACCGAGCACCTGATTTTAGAACTCTTGCATTTCTGGATGGCTTCCATTACATCACCCGGATCACAAGTACTGAGAGCAGAATACAAAATAAGAACTTCACGGTGACCATATGTTGGGATTTGATTTAGGCGGCCGTGTACAAGTTCAAGACCATTTTGGAGAGACGCATCGCCAGAGCATTCCAACTTACCCATCAACACTTTTATATGGGACTCAGGACTTCCACCAAGATCTGTAAGATTGTGCGCAACTCCATCTTTTAACGTCACTAATCCAATTTGGCTTAAAGGATTTTGGTCAAAGAACTCCCTGATGAAAGCCTCCACTTGCCGGGCAACAACAACCATTCGACTCGGTTTATAATCCATCTCTGAAGCTGCCTGCATGTCAAAGTCCAATCTAATAATTACTGTTACAAAACCATTACAACATGATATGCACACAATAAGTAAACTCCTATGACAGATTTATCATCTTACTGATTCTGCAAAAATGGTATAAAACTTAACCAGAATAATTTTTTATGGCCTCTATTTTCTTGAGATAACTCCACTGCCTATTAAAACTGGCATGATTCATAAGTCACAGCATGAAATTTTGGGCAACCGCATATGGTTTTAAAACTAATAAAGTCAAAAAACTTTAACTACTGCCACCAGACGAATATGTGCATAACAGCCAATCAAACTCACAAGATATATACTGCCAAACTCACTTGTCTATTTGCTGCCTAAAATTATATCTATTTAGATCCAATAAGTTAAAATAGTGCATTCCATAAAAATCAACACGTAGGATCTTATGCATGTTCAAGGAAATTACTGGTCTTGCATCCACAAGTCTCTTCTATTTACAAATCCCACTCTTCCTAGTATTACCATTCAATTAAAAGATAAAATTCCATGTAACAGCTTATTATACTATTAAACGAGGGTGGGAGTGGGTGATCTTTTTCCCCATGCAACAAAACACTCCCACAACCTCAGTTTTAGTTTAGTTTGTCCTCAGTCGGTTGATCACATAAAGATTTACAGCTAACTATCAAGAAGAGACTACTTGTCTTTACCACACATTCATGATGGCAAACAGATTGATTTACATACTCGAGAGAGATCAAGGACAATGTACAAATAACGAATCAGGCCTTTTTGAATTCGGAGAGATGTTGCAGTGCGAAGGCGTCGACGATATTGAGCATGTTGAAGGGTTTTGTTGTTGATAGGGCGGAGAAGCCCAGATTCATCCTCTTGAAGAGACTCCCAGGATCTCTCATCTGCATAAATCCTTTCCCATGCATCAAGGCCCCTACCATCTCCTTCATCATCATCATCTTCCTCTTCTCTGTTAAATCGTATATCTTCACCATTAGTTTCATTGTGCGACATGCTGCTTTATCGTTTTAACAAAACAAAATACAAGGAGATCAGGATAAATGCATAGTATTAGCAGAAAGATAGTTGATTTTACACTGTAGCACAAACCTACAATTATACGTCTCCACCATATCTTGAAAAGAGAGGATGAAATTCAAGCAATTCTCCAGTCCAAAATTAAATTTGTTGGGATTGATCAAACGTTCGCTATTCAACACAAGTATAACCAAAACCTAAAATAATTAACCTGTTCAGTTGAGTATATTCATTGGTCTACTTAAATTCAAAACTCTTTGATAGGACAAAGTGAAACAAGTCGCGAGTTCGGAAGAAGGAAACATGAAATTGATTCAGGCATTTTCGTCGATGAGGGTGGGTAGACGAGGGACTGAGAGTATCGACTGAGATGGGGACGGCGGCGGGTGGGATCGGGGGGCTAGCGAGACGGGTAGCGATGCTGAATTTCGATTTGCTACTTATGATCACAGATATGCTTCGAAATTGAAACCAAATAAAGTTTTTACCTCGAATGGTGAATGACGGTTGAGGTGGCGGAGACGTCGGTGAGTCGATCTCGGTTGCCAGCTGCTGTATGCCTCTGAAGACTGCAGTATACAACGTAAGGTTAACATTTATTGGCCCTGATTAAAACATTCATTGGGTACAAGGGCTATGTAAAAATTGGGCTCGGCCTAAACATGAAGTTATAGGGGATATAGGTAAAAACAAATTGACTGACCCGGGCTGCAGCCCATTCAGCCGCCCCGAAAAATACTTGTATGAAATCGGTGTAGGCTCTACTTATGGAACAACTCAATATGATTGGTCTAAAATGATCTGTATGTTAGTTTATTTATTTTATTTAAAAGATGTGTTTTAATATTGAGTTGGTTTATAAAATAGGTCCCAAATCGGGTGTATACAAGTGTTTCCCTTTATGCCCAATGTAAATCCGCCCATGGTCTCTACGCCTTATTCTAAAGCCCAATGTGTTTTGATATTGGGTTACAATAATTTTGAAAGGGAAAGGACTGAACCGTCGTCAACATGATGGGAGTTAGGTGACAAACCACCATGTAGCATTGAGTTGTCAAAGTGGGTACGAATTTGATTGTGTTTGAATGAGGTCATTGTGCCTAGGGGTGCTTAACGGATCGAGCCGGTCCGGTCCGGAATCGGTCGATTTTGGATTCGTTAAGCACGGAACCGATCTGGTCCGTTAAGGGATCAGATCCGGTTCCCGTACCAACCGGTTTCGAATCGACCCGATCCGGTTCGTTTTTTTTTTTTTTGAATATTTTTTCCGTACTCTTTTTAATTTTTTGAAATTTTTTGATGTTGTAAATGTTTCCCCAATATACATCAAAAATTCAATATATATCTTCATCATTTCATAATATAAATGCATACAAATAATTGTAAAGAGATGTCAATTGAAAATCTAAATAAAAAAATATTACTATTTGCACTCTTCATAATTGATAAGTATTGTTTGGTGTTATCTTCTTCTTGCTCGTCATAATTATTTACGAATTCGTTAACCGTCACATCTCTTCTGTTCTTACATTCTACTTCGAACCAAACTTTAAGTAATGTGAGCATGCATAACGAATCAGCATATAGATTACTTATGTATTCTCCAATAATTCAGCCACATTTTGAGAATGTCGATTCAGAAGCGACGCTTGAAGCTTGTACTGCATACACGTCTCTAGCCATTTTGGCTAAGATAGGGAATGTGCTGCATTTTCCACATTGTAAGACGTTGAAGTTGTCTTCTGTTAGAAATTGATAATTCAGATAAATTTGCAACTCAGTCGCTAAGTCACATAAGTCTGATGCGGGAGCGGATGCGGATGCGTGACTGCGTCAATTTGCAAAAAAATTGAGTGCGGGTACGCCTTAATGCGCCTATTAAAATTGATAAATAAATAAATATATATATATATATACATACACACTGATGAAATGAAGTTAAACATACATAATACACATCATATTTAACAAACTCACATCATTATTATATTGTTTACAAATTTACAATATGAAGTTCTTAACAACTTTGGTGTTTGCAGCTTTACCATTCTTAAAAAAACATTAAAATTAAATTTTAATGAAGAATCTAACATTTGCAGCTTTGCAAAAATGTTATAGCCAATGATACAACGTAATTTGAATCTTGTATTTGATCGTTCGTCTAGTACGAATTCTCCGAAAAATATATTGTAGAAATAGAAATGAAGTATTAAAGTTTTGTTTTATTTTAAGATATAAAATAACGAATTTGAAAAATGAAACCAAATTGTTCATATTTATTTCAACATGTTTGTTAATAGTATTAAATTATTAAAAATGACTCATATTATTTCCGGAGACTTATATTATTACTTTATAAAATGACTAATATAAACATTTAAATTAACTCAATAAAAATAAAAGTTTTATTTATAAAGTTCATTCTATTAATTTTCATGCAAAAAACTAAGATATCAAATTTATTATTATTTACTCCGCAAAAATGTTACAAAATCATAGATTTATCATACTTTCTTTTATCACATATTTTAATCTTTCATATGTTATTATGTCTTTTCATGATTCATTATCTATATATTTACCATATAATATAATTTTCTTACCAACCCGAAATACCTAGAAACCATAAAAATTCATCTAAACCTAAAATCGAATTTTTTTTTATAATTAAAAAAAAAATCGGAGAATTAAGGAGGATTAACAAGACTTAGTAACTTAGTGCGCGACTTAGTAAATCTTAATACGCGAATTAGGAAATCTTAGTGAGTGAATTATAAAATCTTAGTGCGCGAACTAGAAATTCTTAAGTCGCCTTAATGCGCCGCATACGCATCGAGTTCGCCAGTTCGCGGCCGAAGGGCCAGTGCGTGGAGGGGGCAGGAGGATTATGTGACTTAGCTCAGTCGACGTGCTAGTAAACAGTCATTTTTCCTTAAGTTTTTTCCTGCCCAGCATCCTAAGCAAATTGATGCCCCCACCTTTAGATTGAGCTTGGGTTGTTCTTCTATCATGACCCAAAACTTTGCATGTTCATCCATAAGCATCATAACATATGCATCATGGCATAAATAGAATTACAGTTGGTACTACAATGTCTAAGAACTATGATGTCAGGATCGATTCCGGGGGTGGGTTGTCATTCCACACCCGAGTTCAACCAACTTGAGCTTCAATAGCTCGTGTTCTTGAATTAATGCACCGAGAGATTATATCGAGTTCGATTACAAAATCGAGCGGAAGACACTCGACATAACCCGCTCTAAAACCGATTAAACATTTGAAAAGCATTTTAAAGATATGCAATTAAAATAAATAAACAAGCATTTGTTTATGGAAGTTCGAAGGTGGTGTAATCCTTCTACGTCTCCCCTTCTTCCACCTCATTGAAGGATTCCACTAGAAGACTTTGATTTATACAATCCCGTTGTACAAACCCGATCCAGTTGGGAATGCCCCATCCAACTATAACTCCTAGCAACTCAACTATGTATGTTCTTTAATGTCTCACATACAAAGACCTCTCATTGGTTGTGATAAATCATCAACCGTTACAATGGTATTCACTCTTCTATTTTAGCTCACAAATACAATGAATAGAGTGAATACAAAGGCACAAATGATTCCATAATGAATCTGATACAGCAATGTAAGAGGTGCCAAAGGTTTGGGGAGTGCTCTTCATTTAGCAACTTTTGTCTTTGAAGTTCCCCAATTGAATCCCAAGTGGGTTTGCTTTGGAAGGCTTGGATTGATCTTCAATCAGCTGTTATTGAGCTTCCAAATCATGTATATATAGCCCCAAGTAATGATATATACGTTAGACACAAGAATATGCCCGTTGGAAAAGGTTCTGCACTATTGCCGAGCTTGCAACGGTCATATTCTGGTTTCTGGGCTCTTTGTATTTCGGACCGGACTGGTCTGGCCTGCTGGTCTATCTGCTGGTCTGCTGCTCTGATCTGCTGGTCTGGACATGCTCTGATCTGCTGGTCTGGTCTGCTGGTCTGGACATGTCAGTCTGGTCTGGACAATCAGCTTGATACAAAAACAGATTGATAAACGTGCTCTTCGATCTGTTGCTTGTAACTCTTCATTCTTTGATTTCTGGGCAAAGTGATCCACATGAAAGTTGTAGCCCTTTCTCTTAGCTTTCCACGGAATCAATAATCTCTTGATTTCGAGTTCGTATTAGAGAGTTATGCTCGAAATACGAGGCGATGCTCCTGCTGTCTGTTTGCTGGATGCAGTAGCACATGGCGTGACTTGCAGAAGCGTTTTGGCCATCTTAACGTCCGATTCAGTCTTTTGCTTCCAAAGATTACTTGTAGATCTTTGTCTTAGCTTTCCAACCCATACTGAATCGTTCCGTTCCGATAAGCGAGCTAAGAGTTATGCCCACCAGACTGACAGGGACTTTGCTGTAACAGCTCGATCTTACAGGCGTCACATGGCGTGACTTGCAGAAGCTTTTTGGCCATCGTAAAATCCGATTCAGTCTTTCACTTTCAAAGATAACTTGTAGATCTTTGTCTTAGCTTTCCAACCCATACTGAATCGTTCCGTTCCGATAAGCGAACTGAGATTTATGGCCACCAGACTGACAGTTGCTTGCTGAAACAGCTTGCTGTTTCTTCGCGGTTCAGCTCGATCTTGCAGGCGTCTTTTATCCTTGATAACATTTGAACTAGCCGATCTGTTGTGAAATATGACTTTTAATATTTTAAGTTGGTTGTTCAATCTCTTTGGAAGCACGCCATTTCGATATCCGAGCTATGAGATATGATCGAAACAATCCGCTCTGCCAGGATTTCAGACTTGGTCCAGCTTGATATTTTCAAGCTACTTCTTTGTAATTCATCAATCTCTTAATTATGATCTATGAACTGCACACTTGATGAAATATGTTAGCAACACAATAACAAGTTTTGTTAACATCAAAACCAAGATTATTCGGGTTCTCAAAACCCAACATATGACATTACGAGTTTTGAATGAGCTCGTAGTTTATTTGTAATCGGGATCGCAACTGGAGATTTGAAGGAATAAGACAAAGTTAGTAGCATAGACAAACTATAAGACTTTAATTGGTGCAAATTGGATTAATATGGTTAAACTAAGACGGCTAAAATAATAAGAAAAGAATAATAATAATAGTAAATACTAAATTGAATGGCAATTAAGTAGTAAAAGTTGATTCTCATTTCCAAAACCGAGAAGAGGGAAGGTGAGTCATCGTTTCATTTCATTTTAACCTGCCATGTGGTAATTCATCTTGCAATAACAAATTGTATACATTAAATAAATTATTACATTTAGTGATGACAGCTACTTATTGAGGTTTCGCTCTCTTTATTTTGTCGATTTTGATTTGTGGTAGAAAGTGGATATAAATTAATGAATGAAGCAAGAAATGATGTTGAATAACTTCTAATTAAGGTGTTAAGGTGATTTATAATAAAATTAGGTTTCATGATGAGGCTACAAATTGGAAATCCTTAACCTGCATATTTTTCATGAAATATGTTACAATATTAGAAATAAAATAGAAATTAATATGTTACAATGCAACTCACCAAATGCAAATGTTGTTTTTCAGTTGCTATAAATAAAAGCTGACTCTACAAGGCGTTTCTGCATATTTTGGAAGTATGGATCCAATGTCGGCTAGCTAACTCTAGTCCTTCTCCCTTAACTCATCATTTGCATATACAGTATATGTTTTTGGTTGGGTTGTGAGGGGTACAACCTTGGTCATTTTTTGACATACATATATCTATATGCCTTGTAACTTATATGATGATAAATGTCTTGATTGGATGATATGAAATTGCAAGTTCCACTGCCATTAAATATTATGTTATATGCCTCATGTGTATTTGTTATATGTAAGGGTGTCACATCTTCAATAGCCCTTTTGTTGCGATGATTCACTTGCATGTTGATTATAATACAATTGAAACATATTTTGGAGAGATTGCATTGTAGACGTCTTTTGATCGTCAACAACCTTCCCCAAAAATTTAGCATAATATTCAAAAAATATCTCAAATGAAGATAAATTGTTTATGATCTAGCAATGTTGTGATGCAGTGCACGTGTGAGATTTGTTCCCAATACTTTATAAATTTATTTTTCATTGCATTAACAAAAGCATGCAAGTCATAGTCATCTCTAAATTCTATAAATTTATCAAACATGTTAAATACTAAAGGAAGAAAATAAACAGAATTTGGATAAGTAACACCGGAGAAGCGTTCCGTCGCTTCTTTGAAAGTACCTAACAATGATACACAATTTTCAACAAATTATCAATCCTCATCAGTCAAATAAATACTTTCATCACTATCAGGCATTTGATATGAATTAAAAAATGGAGTTAAAATATCTTTGTAAAATAACATAGCCTTCAACATATTGTACAACGAATTCCATCTAGTTTCAGCTGGTGATGGAAAAAGAAGATGCTTTAAACCATTAGATAAATATAATTGTTTCCAATCACGCTTAACATGGCTCGTGCGTAATCATTTAGCGCAGTATTTCATTTTCTCAATACATGCTGAGTGATTGTCCTCATAACCAACTTTAACAGCCAAATTAATAACATGGCATGCAAATCTAACATGAAAAAAACACCATCAAGCATTGGTTTCAGATAGGTCTTTAAATCATGTATCGCAACATTATTATTCGCAGCGTTGTCTAATGTGATTGAAAATACCTTATCCTGAATTCCATAATGTCTACAAGTGTTGAATATATATTTAGCAATTACATAACAAATATGTGCATAATCTAACTCATCTAAAGATAAAATCCGTTTTTGTATACACCAATTATCATCAATCCAATGACAAGTGACAACAAGATATGAATCCAAATTTACATTTGTCCAAATATCGGTTGTTAAACTAACCCTATAAGGCAAACTAGAAAGATGTTCAAACAATGTATTTCTTTATTCAACAAATAGGTCCATACAATTTTTTTTTTGGTGTGTGCCTAGAAATATGTTTAAACGTGGGTTTTATAGACGAAGCAAATTCAATAAAACTAGCATGTTCAGCTTGTATAAAAGATAGTTCACATCTAATCACATATCTAACAAGTGACATACGGTTAATTTCAGCAGTTAAAATAAAATTCGTGCCAGTGAGAAGATTAATTTGTGATTGTGTTGCTTCTCTACCTAATGGTTGTAATGTCGTCTCATCAAAATTAGTTTTTTTACTAAGTGTTTTTTAAATGTTCATGTGTCTCCACTGGAACCACCAGCTTTATATGCATATTGTATCTTACATAATTTACGTATTACAACAGATTCATTAGTACCTTCTTTTGAGCGAGATCAAAGTGATCCCATGTCTTACTTCTTTGGCACGAGTCGGTTGTCTACTCACTGTTGTAGTGGCTCCGGATGACTCCACTTGTTGTCTCTCTTGGGCTTGGGTAGCTTGGGCGGCAGGAGGTTCGGCAGGTTATTCGGGTTGTTGCGGTTCGACGTTCATAGATGAACCACCAACATTGAGATCAACAAAAAAATCATAACTTTCATTTAACTCAGGAATTGGCACATGCAAATTCATTGCCGAAGATGAACTAAGTGATAGACGACCTGGGACGAGACCCCAACTGCGACCCCGGCTACGATCAGCGTCGCTGCATATTTATAGTTTTTTAAAAAAATTAAAAAAAATAAAATGTGAATGTTTGCCAACGGCTTCCGTAACCGGTGGTGCTACCGGTTTGAAGGTATGGAACCGCCCCGAATCGGTTTTTTACCGTTCTCGGGACGGTTTGGAACTGTTTGCCCGGTTTCGGTTCTGAACCGGGCTAACAGTTCAGTTCCGAGATGGATTCAGATTGACCTGATCCGATAAGCATCCATAATTGTGCCCCTGCTAATACCGGCAATCTTGTTGATTTTGAAAGTGGGACAATGTCCTTTAGAAAATATATAGTCATTTTGGAAAATAGTGATTATAAAGGAAAGAAGATTATACATAGTGTGTGATTGACGTTTTAGCTTCCTCCTTGTGAATAATGGAATGGGTTACATGCTTGTATGGTTAAAGTGGAGGGAGCAATTGTTTCTAAAGTTTAGATTGATCCGTCACAATGCAAATTAACTTGTACGTGTTACGTTAAGATCTTGTCCTGAATCTTTGGCACTTGTAAATTCGAATCTTATGTTGCATTTAGTGAATTATACTATCTTTATTATGTCATAAAAAATATTCAATGTATATAATTCATCGCATGTGTTTCATAGTTGTATTCAATAAAAGTCCAGATTCGACCCGTAATAGTTAAACAATCCTCCACATCCTTTCCTTTAGCAACTATTACAACTACTTGGGAGTAGGGGACGATGATATGAACACAACACTTTTGGGTCATAATTTGGTTGGTAACCGTCCATGCTATTCAGTTACACAATAATAAACCTATTCAACATTTATGTTTATAATATATATAATATAATATCGTAAATAGCAACAAGGTGTTGAGATGGCCGAGTTGGTCTAAGGCGCCAGATTAAGGTTCTGGTCCGAAAGGGCGTGGGTTCAAATCCCACTCTCAACAGTTTTCTCCCATTTTTATTGCCCTTCTCTTTTAATAATCATTATTGTTATACTAATTCTTAATCCAATCCAAGTTACCTTTTTACGCTCAACAAATAAACCATAAACGATACTTGTAAACTGACGTGGTAATTGTAAATTTATTTTTTAATTTAGGTTTTTGGGATGTAATAATTTTTTCCAAATTGATTTTGTAGTTTAATACTCTCTCATATATTTTTTAATGTTATTTTGTTATCTATATTACTAGAACACATTGTTATTTTTTTAGGATGAGTGTCAAAATCTTGAAAATTGAGAGGAGAAATTTGAATTTTAAAAAGTGGAACACAAACATGAAAAATGAGGGAGTTTGAATGACAATTTCGGGATTTTAAAAAAGTTTTACCAAGTTGATTTCTCTAGCAGCCTCACATTTTATATATATCACACTATATATATATATATAGTGGCGGACAAAAGATTTTGGGAAGGGGAAATAAAAAAAATTCAAATAAAAATTCTAGACCAACAAAAATTTTAGACATCAAAACATAATTTTAAAAGGGTGACGAAATTAATTTTGAATGAGCAAACTATAATTTTTTGGAAAAAAAATAAGTCCGCCCCGGTGTTTAAGTATGCAGAAAAACTACGATTGACTGGTCAAGTCAAAAGAGGATGCACATTTACGTAAATATACCTCATACGTTTGAATTCAACATTCTCACTAGCCATCCCAAGACCAGGAAAAAAAACAGAATCAAGAAACTTTCCTAAATTCTTGTTAAATTATCGCACTTTATTTTACAAAATTTTACTTCAAACACTAGAACACAACAGATTGCTATATGATGTGCTGTTAACAAACAAGCAGAAAATGGAGAGAAATTTCAACAAATCAGAAGAAATAAAGCTACTAAAAAGGCGATTATCGATGAGTTCTAACAAAACACCTCAATTTGGGTCGGTCCAATCTAATCCAACCCGCTTAAACCCGTAACCAAACGGATCAGCCCGTTCAACCCGCCTCTAGGTTGGGTGGAAAAACTCCAATCCGACCCAACCTAAGATGGGTTGCAGGTCAAGCTGACCAACCACTCAAAAATAAAAATAATTTTATTAAGTTTTAATTAATTAAAATTATTAATAACCCATATACTATCTATAAAATTTGATAAAATAGTTTAATAATCAATATCATTAATATAAAAACATTAAAAATACATAAAATTTAACAAAGACCAACAAAACTAAATAATTAATAATAAAAAATTCTTCGAAATTCTTCAAAATTCATCAACACTAATATTATATTATTTCATTTTCCCATTATTCCCACATCTCTTTCCTACTTATTTTCAGAAATAATTTCTTTTATTTCTAGAACATTTGATCCCTCGTCGAATAAAGTTCTTTTAATACTTGTATTATCTTCATTATCTACATATAAAATATAGGTTCAATTTCTAAGCTTAACCCGTAGACTAACCTGATCCAATCCGACCAACACATCCCAAACGGTTAACCCATTTTGACCCACTTTCAAATGTGTTTGGAAAATGTCAACCCAACTCACCTATCTTGTGTGGCAAGTTGGGCCAACCCGACTGTCAAACCCAAATTGACAGCTGTAGTTCTACTTTTAACAGGTTATCAAAGCGTAACAAAATTAGTTCTACTTCAAGTCAGAAGAATGAAACAGTAGAAGTACATTGAGATAGCCTACTGAATTCAACATACAATTTAAGTCTCGGAAATGGTAGTTTGTTCTCTACAAAGCTTAACAGGCAACCATTAACATCCGATGCAGGTGAAAACCACCAATTTAGACGAGATAAGAGAGACTAATAAAATAAATGCCGCAACATATCTTAAAAAGTTTCGGAACCTATGCAATGTGTTTATACATAGAAAAAGATGTGTTATCAGAAAATCAGCTCATGATTAAGTCTGCAAACAGATTAGTGCATAGATTGGCGTGGTGCACGGGGTCGTACGGGGGTCTTCGATGGGCTTACCCTGCAAAAGGGTATTAAGATGAGGTCCTTTAGTTTTAAGAAAAAGTATGAAGCGGCGAAGAAGGAACAAACCAAACCTTATGGGAAGTGATCCCAAGACTGCACCACTGCAGTTGAGAGCGGCTATTGCACTTTCAGCCTGCCAAACGGTAAATACTTATGTTGAAATATCATCTCAAATAGCAACAACAAGACTGGAAATCTGGCCCAGTCCCGCAGCATCACACTCCAATAAAAGGGAACCGAGTAGTGACACATGACTTTCATCATAGTCATTCAGTCTTTAGTGTAACAATTATACTAGCCAAAGACATCAGTATAATACAAGAAAAATCAAGGATTCCAGTATGAATCAAGATCCACAGCGAAAGACATAAATAAGCAGACATGCTCGGAAAAAAACACCACAGGACAATCAAAACCAGAACTGAAAACATCATGAAAAAGGGATAATAGATGGCATCCAACACGGAAATAACCAACAAGAAAGTAATCTCTTCAAACCCATCCACCAATTTAAATGGAAAATGAAAACAAATGATACTAATGAGGGAACGAGGCATAATGGAATTAAAACAACGATAATCAAGTTGAAAGTTAAGATCATTAATGTCAGGCAAACTTACTTGCCAACCGGAAGATTTTGACTTCAGACAAACCAGGATATTTCTTGACAAACATCAGAAGTGCCCAAGTTATTAAATATTTGTCTGGTTTGTCTTCAATATTTTTAAAATTTGTCTGGTTTGTCTTCAATATTTTTAAAATTTGTCTGGTTTGTCACAATTGCAATGATATTCATTTATATGTAAAGAGACTACTTATGCTAGTAAATAGACTTTACATAAAAACAAAATCGCATGCATTGGGTGGAATTTCGGTCCAGACAATTGGTAAATAAAATTGCACGTGTTTCCCCTTGAAAGAGCGAACACGTAGAGAGTCTTCCTTCAAGTGTGGACAAATTAATTACTCCGATATATCACAAAAACTGTTTTGCCTTATAGATCTCCCCATAAGGAAAGATCAACACCCCAGTCTTATCCTCACGTGAAAGTAACCTGGAAGATCTTGAATAAGTGTCTCTTACCATAACAAACTCCACAAAAGCTATACGAGTAGCGTGATGAAAGTCACCAAGCAACCTCAAGCGATGAACCTGAATCAAGGAATGCAATCTATGGGATGATAATAATATCGAGTAAAGAGTTATTCTGAGCTATCGAAGAAGCAGACATATACCTCGCCGCACATGGACTCAAAGAAGAGTTTGACATCAGCTTGAGTAACCTGCATAAAAGCAATCATGTCAATTTTCTGATGAATACTTATCATCAACATGTCAAATGTTCAGTAAACTCCAGGGCTACCTTTTTATCAATGTTTGCACAGTAAATAGTCCTAGCACACATCTCCCTTTCATCCTCAGACTAGAAGCAAAAAACAGAAATAAGTTAGTGTTTAATTATTCTGACATGTGTTACAGGTAACATAAAAGGAAGGAAATTTCTCACCGTAGGTAATAATGTTGGATTAACCGGTGCAATAGCAGTTTTGGAAGGTAGCACTCTCACAGGATAATATCCAAGCATAGTTCCCGCCAAACTCAGAGCATTTCTAGCACCTTCTGCATGTTGTTCCAGAGAATGTCATTTGATACAACTCCAATAATTAATATAATACATCACCAACAACTGGCCAACTTACCTTGATCAGTGAATTCAACAAATGCAAAACGGAGCACAGAATTAGGGTCTCCACAAACACGGCAATCCACCACCTTCATCAAGAACCGTACAGTAAAATCACATGGAACTTATACTACGTAGTAAATACATATTCAAACCACAAAGTTAAAGAACTAGTTACTAACAGACACTTACCTGTCCACAATTAATGAAAAGAGCGGCAAGCTGCTCTTCGGTAACCTATATTTCACAACAAGACATGCCACTATTAAAAAATATAAGAGGTGCTAGAATAACATAGACCTCAAAATCTAAATTATCTGTACCTGATGATCAATGTCAGATACATACACAGTCCTCCTAATCACATCTTCACTTTGAGCCATGTTTGTTCGGCTATTCATTCTCCGTCTTCCCTGAGTATAGCCATTTCTTCTCTGTACATAACAAACCCATAAGCAAAATCATAAGTTTACTGATTATCATTGTTCATTCAGACCATTTGAGGCAATGTAAGTAAAAATTAATATTCACCAACCAAATAACGAAACAAACAATCGTATAACCTGAATATTACAACGAAACTTTAAAATATGGAAAAAGAGGTGAGAAGCCTTTTCAAGAATTCAATAGAAAATCTTTTGCCCAGAGAAAATACCAACCCTTCTGAAAGAATTTCCGGTCGGAGCACCCGAGATAGCATGCTGCTGAAATAAAAAGCCGTTAGGACCATACCCAAAGTGCGCTGCCGCAGCCGCAGCAATATGCGGCGGCACCATCACCAACCTATGGTGGCCGCCGCTGCTAAAGGCAGCCAGTGATGGTGGCACAAATTCTTCAGCCATCGGGTTCAATTTCGACAGCATTTCCTCTAAATCTCTCATTTCCCTCTGAAACGCCTCCCCTCCATCAGCATCCCCATTCATTTTCTTCTCATTGGCGCTGATGGTGTGGTGCTGCAGCTGATGATGTCCGTTGGATATTTTCTGCTGCATCAGATGATAACTCTGATCGCTGGGCTTCGTTGACTTTTGGTAATCACCAGCGGCTTTCGTTGACTGCTGCTGATGATCCCCAGCGCCTCCGTGTTGCGCCACATCCCGATTCGATGACGTCATCGCGTTAACCCCAGCATTTTCCACCACCCCCATGATCAAAACCCTTCAAGAGAATTTTCCAACTAAATTTTCCTTTATTTCTTCTATTTTCCACACGGGTCCTGTCACAAAACAAACACCCAAAAAAGAAAGAAACCAACCCAAAAATAAATTTTCTACTTCAATGGATCAAACCATCAATTTTTTTCCTTCTCAATAAACCAAGACAAAAGAAATTAATAACCATTTTTTTACCTGATAAGTGAGTTCTAAACGGTACCCATTGAACAAATAACTCGAAGATCGCGAGCCAAGAAAGTATCAAACGAGAGAGAAAATAGAGCAAAACCTTTTTTTTATTATTAGTACTTTTCTTATGGTACTAATAAGAATATTTTACTGAGTCTAGAGGAGAAGAGAGATATTAAGGAGAAACAAAAATGAAAAAGCAGTGGTACGATTACTCACATATGGTGTATGTATATGTAGAGAGAGAGACACAAATGTTCTAGTGAGATGAAATAAAGCAAAATATGTTTTCTAAGAAAGATCGTCGTCCGTTTTAGCTTTTTTATTCTATTTTGCTTTGCTTTGCTCACAACGTCCCAAAACATACTGCTAATGACAGGAAAATATATATTTTTAAGGGATAATTACATCTAAATCTTCTCGACTTTGACCTATTTATAAAAAAAATTCATCGACTTTGAAAAATTACAAAGACCTCCCCTCCAGATATAACACCGTAAAATACAATTAACAAAATGCACAAAATGACATTTTTGCCTCTTATATATTTAATATAAAATTATCAAAACATTACAGATGCACCTCTTATACTATATGTAATATAAAATTATCAAAATATTACATATACACCCCATATAGTATACTATATATTACAACTATACCCTCTATTGTGTCAAATTATTTTTATTTTTTTCTTTTATTTTTTTATATTTCTTTTTTATTTATTTCAAAAAATTATTTATCAAATATTTTAAACTATAAACTAGCTTTCATATTAATGATAATATTTTAAAACTATTTATATAAAAAAATACATTCAATATTATTTAATTGTATTATTATCATAGTATTTTATTTTATTTGTAATTATAATGATAAAATGATCTTGTTTTAGGCCATTATCTTTAATGTCAATTATATGTTTACACGTTGACTTTAAATGATATGTCTTAGGCCATGATCTTAATGACACTCGGTATTTTATCGAATCGGTTTATTCGATTTAATATAATTATCAGCCACTTCGGTTGGCTGAAAAACAAATATGGTCGGTTCAATTTAAATTTCGGTTCTGAATCTTACCACTAGTTGAACTTGTATATGTGTAGTTGTTTTCAAAATTTAGAATTTTATCTCGTTTCTCAAATTATTAATCATATATTATTTATATTTGAAATCATTTATTGAAAAGTACGCTTATTATATATTATCAAGTTCGGTATTTTTAGGCTGACCAATATTTATTGACGTCAATTTCGAAAATGGCAATCAAACATATTATTTTTATATTTGACTTTCAATTCGATTTCAAAATATTACACAATGTCAAGATTGAATAAAAATGATAAATATTAAAATTATTAGGAAAATAAAAAAACGATTTGAGTAAGTAATAATTATATTTGAAATAATAGTTTTATTACGATCACATCCCTTATAAAATATCATAATTACAAAGACAGTCCCTCTAAAAATTTAGGTCAAAATAGTGGTCAAAGCTGACCAGGGGCAATTTGGGGTTTCCAATAAAAATTAGGGGATGTTTTTTGTAACGGCTGTTAATTTTACTAACGACATGGAAGATCTCTGCAGAGCTTCTATAATTAGGTCAAAGTTGAGGGGTGTAGATGTAATTATCCATATTTTTAATAAACTATTGTGTTTAGATGATTAATATGTACAATTTCTTTATAAGAAATATGAATATAGTATAGATAAAACAATTAAATTATTAAAGACTTGTTTAGAATAGTAGAACAAGGATAAATTTTAATTTCATATTATAAATATTCTTGAATTTTATCGATGGTTTTGTTAGTGTTATATGATATTGTCGAAGCGAAAAACATAAATAAGCTAGTGTTTAATTATGAGGAAATTGCATATCAATACCATTTCTTAAAAAATCTTTCAATTAAATCTATCAAAATATCATATTTCCAACTAATTAGACCTTCCAAAAAAATTCTTTCAAATATTAAAGTTACGTGCATCGCTTTATTAAAATCACCAATTTATTAAAATTAAGTGCACCACATTAATATATGCAAATGCACTACCATCTTAATATAAAAAGTCTGTATTTTGATAAGTACATAGCTTGAGTCTACCGATGCATGCATGTATTACATGCTCGACTATCGGTTCATGTAAAGTATGTGCACTGATAGACTCTTTAACCAAAGATATAGTCGGTCTACGTGCACCGCCTGAGTCTATCGTTGCATGTAAATTACATGCACCGATAGACTCATGCACTATATTTAACCAAATAATATAATCAATCAGTGCAAGTAAATTACATGCATCGATAGATTCATGTACTGTATTTGACAAAAAAGAATATTGGTGATGAGGGTTTTAGTACAAATAGACGTTTAGTTTTGTATTTATGGCATTCCAGGTAATTATTAATTTGAGATAATACAACAAATTTTCCTTCAGTTCCTTACAGTCTATCGGTGCATATAAATTACATGTATTGTAGTTAACCAAAAAAATATAATATGTTGGTGTATGTAAATTACATGCACCGCTGAGTCTATCGATGTATGTACGCCGATAGACTCAAATACTGACAAAAAAAGCATAGTGGTAATGAGGTTTTCATTACACAGACGTTTAATTTTGTATTTATGGCGTTCCAAGTAATAGTCATCACAACATAAATTCGCCAACATGACATTACAACTCAGGTCACAGCGTACCAGAACTTTGAAAAAAAGAGAGGAGAACAATTCAAACACAAAAGGAGGACATGAATCCTGATTTAGGATTTGATTTAAACTATGTTGCACGGATACAGATACGCGGATACGTGGATATGCGGATACGGGTACGACTGCATGGGATTTTCGAAATTTATAGGATACGATACGTCCGGATACGGCAAATTTTATTAATTTATATATATATATATATATATATATATATATATATAAATATATATAATTAATAATATTTGTAAGAAATCAAGTTTCAAGCATATAATCAACATTAAACACATTAGAAATCAGAATAAAGTTGCAAACTCACCAACTTCACGACAAATGGTAAAATATTAATCAAGGGCATCTAAACATTTCAAGCATATAATCAACATAAACACATTAAAGTGGTTAGGAAATAGGGATTTAGTTAAATAATTTAATATTAATTACAGTTTCAACCCTATTTTTTAAAAAAATTCCAAAAATTCCGAAAATTCCCGTATCTAATCCGTATCGGATACGGTCAGCGGCGTATCTTGACCGTATCCGAAACATATCCAAAATAAAAACTTATTTTTTGTCCCCAGATACGCCACGTGGCGTATCCGATACGTATCGGTGCCGTATCCGCGCGTATCCGTATCCCAGAAGTATCCAATACTTGACCGTGAAATTTTTCGGAGTATCGGTGCAACATAGGATTTAAATCTCTCAACCAAGGATTTATCAGATCAAACTTCAATTCCAGAACTCAATCCAAATTCGTAGCTGATGCTTTTTGTATATCTTTTGGAAAAGGGTTTGCATTAACGATTTCAAATTCTCTCTTCCATTTAACGTCCTGGAGAATTTAATTATTGAATTAGATTTTGTCAACTGTCATCGTTGCTTATCTGATGAATATATATTTTCATGAACATGAAGCTCAGCGAGAAAACCCAGGGTTGTTCGAGACAGAAACTCTCGCAAGATGGGACAGAAGCGGGAGAATATTGGATAGAAACTCACAGCCACAACAAGCACAAACCCTAGCGCTGCTTGTGCCATCGCCGGAGATCGAACACTCGCGATTGAGAAAAACCATATAGCACTGTAGGATAAACGAAGAAGAAATGTTTTTTTAGGGAGAATATAACACCTTGTCTATTTTGGTCATTTTCACCAATGGACCTAGTTGAAAGTAAAATATTTTGTTGGATTGAGCCGAAAAACTTTCACCTCCTAGTACCGGCCCGAAATTTTCCCTTTAATTATTCCAACACGGGCCATGGATAAGTGATTTGAGTACTCGGAATTAGTGATGGTGATGGGTTTGGCCGTACCCGAGATCGTCCGGCTATAAAAAAAAAAGTTATCACAGACCTGCCCCATCATACTCGCGAATCCGGTGGATTCAACCCACTTGACCCATTTTAAAAAAAAAAACTTACTAGCTATAAATCAATTTTAAAGCACAAAAAATTGAGTTTCATGATTGAATTTCATATTTTTCTCTAGTAAATATTTATGATAAGACTTGTAAAACTATCTTTAAGCTACAAGACTTTTATTATTTTGCCCTCACTCCCTTCAAAATGTCCAATCTCTTTAATATGAACACAATGAGTTTTGATATAAAATTAAATAATGTCACGTATGACACGTTCTGATTCACCAAAGAAGTAAGATGTATGACCAATAATAATTTTTTTTAAAAAACTTAGTATTTATAATAGGATGGGTCCGATGCGGGTTTGGTTAAATCCAGGACCCACCCCTCCTGACATTTATGTATGTTTCAAAGTTAATGCATGTGGACGCATATCTAATAAGTGGGCATCATCAATTCAATTTTTTTTAAAAAAGTTATTATGGTTGATTTATGTGATTTGGTTGAGAACGTAACATCTAGTTCGTGAAAAAAATGAATAAATCCAAATTTTAAATTCATTGCATCAGTCTTTATCATTTAGCTTAATACCATTTTATTATTATAAAAAAATAAAAAATTAAGGCAGTGTTTGGCTTACGTTTCCCGGATTATTTTTATTTTAGTGAAATAAAAAAAAAACATACTACATTTTTATTAAATAGTTCATTCATTTTATATCTTCCGATATAGTTTATCCAATTTTTAAAAATAATCATTTGTTTTATTTTAATTAAATTCAATATATTAAATTTCAAAATATTAAAAATATTATATTTATTGAAATAATTAAATATATTATGACATCATAATCCAATAATAATGTTCATCAATCTAAAAACAATAAACCAGCACATATCTTAGGCTGGTATACAATTTTTAACACATTTTCTAGAAACATTAGCTAACAATTCCCCTAATTTTCCAATCTAAAGTGTTTTTTTATTGTCCTATCATGAAATGTGTTGTCCACCTATGATTACGATACTAATATATAAAATATTTTATTTTAAATGCAATGCTCGTTAGGTCTGCCATGGACCAAATATATTTTATTTGGTGTTTGTACATTTTAATATGTTCAAAATATAATATATATTAAATCTAATTGAACTGTTTCCAATACACCAGAGCTACTCCTGGCAATATATTTATATTTTGTTTTTTGTTTTTTGAGTGAAAAGGGTTAAATCAATTTTTTTCGCCAAACACGACTCGAACTCGAGTCTGCTCAAAATGTGCATGAAATTTTATCCATCGCGACAAAGTCTGGGAGCTCAAATATATTTTCTTTTTGAGTATGTGGATGAGAGATTTTTAGAATATTGGGTTTAGAACCTATAATCGTCGCTCAAATAGGTAAGATTATGGCACTATTTGAGCTTTTTTTAAAAAAATAAAGCGATATAAATATATTTTTTGAGCAGATCAATATAAAATTTTTTATAGCATAGATCAATATAAATATATTGAGTATGTACGCATCACATGGTTGGGAAAGGACAATTTTTTTCATCAAAACGACTTGAACTTGAGTTTGCTCAAAATGTGCATGAAATTTTATCCATCGCCGAAAGATCTGGGAGCTCAAATATTTTTTTTTTTGAGTATGTGGATGAGAGATTTTTAGAATATTGGGTTTAGAACCTATAATCATCGCTCAAATGGGTAAGATAATGGCACTAAAAAAAAATTAAAGCGATATAAATATATTTTTTGAGCAGATCAATATAAATATTTTTTTATAGCATAGATCAATATAGATATATTGAGTATGTACGTATCACATAGTTGGGAAAGGACATGGATGGACATGAATGAGCCATAAAAGAATCCTATGAGCACTTGACATGAATTGTTGATGGCACTATTTTCCGCGTGTGTAGTTAAACGTCACTGCCATATGCCACGTGTATTTGGAATTTTGTGTATCATTATTATTATTATCATTAATTTTAATTGAAATTATTGCCATATGGCACACTCTTTTATCTTTTTTCATAAAGCTCCTCTAAACAAAATCAATTTTCTTCTGTGTGTGCTTATTCATGGTATATATACTTAGTAGTGTTGATCAAAAGTTTGGTTGATCAGAAAGTTTGGACTTCATTTTTAACAAAAATATAGTTTAATTGGTTCGATTTCGATTTTCATTTAAAAATATCGGTTAATCAATTACATCGATAGTTTATATTATATTTAATTTTTATCAGTTTTTTGTTGGAAATTTTTGAGGCTTAACAAATTAAAATTAAGCAAGATAAAAAAGGCTTAATGAATTGAAATTAAGCATAGAAAAATCGAACGAAGGAAATGATTACATAACGGAAAGTTTCGGGCGTCGGGTGTAGAAAAATTTTCACAGCCATAATGGGTCCCAACACCATTTCGACAGTTTTGTCGAAATGATGCATCTCTTGGCGTGCAAATGTGATTTTTCATGAATTGATGCCTCCAAATGTCGTCTTTTGGTGACATTGTATGTCCTAATATATATACAACATCTCTAAGTTGAATTAACACCAGCTTTCAAAATAAATAAAAAAACATATTTGTGAGAGAAAAGCAAGATCAAAGTACATATTCATACACATTTATATCTTGTTCTTATAAAGGAGAGTTTACAATCTTTATGGTTAATGTTCTTGTGATTTGATGTGCTATTATCACAAAAAAAAAGTCTTTGTATCTTGGGATATGATTGCCATATTTCGAAAGCACGGAGCGTGGGGAAAATTCTTCTTAAGGACAAAGTGTATTACACTTACCTCAACTTGACAAAGTTCATCATTTCTTTTCCTAACGGCAGATGGATACCCATCATTTCTTAATTTTTCAAAATTTTAATTATTTTTAAAAAAATACAAATTAATTTGGTAACCGATTGAAATAGCAGATGTTTTATCGATTCGATTTTAATATCAAAAATCAGTCGGATCGGTTGGTCGAGAAACAAATTCGATCCTTTAAGTTTTACGAGTTCGGTTCGGTAAATTCGATTTCGACCGAATGCTCATCCCTATAGATTATCAATGTTTATCCCAACAAATTGATTTTAAATCTATAACATCTAATATAATTTTATCACATTACCAGTAAGAGCAAGCCATAATAAATAATAATGATTTTTCAATTTGTAATTTCTAATGGGGAGGAAAACCTGCATTTTGAAATTATTTTGTATACACTAAAAATGCAAAGTCTTGTGTACGAAGGTCACGTTATATGCGTGGTTCGGGAAGGGGTTAGGCCACTTTGGGCTTAATGTACGTGATTTTCCATTGCAATACAATATCCTGTTTTCACGACTCGAACTTGTAACCTCAAAAGTCACATATACTTTAACCGTTATATCAAGGCTTGCCCTTATTTTGTATACGCTAATATAGATTAAATTTATAAATTCATCTCCCCTGATAATCCATTTATTGTTTTTGCATATGTGCTACATGCAAATCATTATCACAAGCATTCCGAGTCAACATAAAACTTTTAAATTTTATGAAATCGCATGGACATGTATAATTTACGTACGGGAATGAAATTGGCAAAACATTTACGCCACTATGATTTAGCAATCATCAAATTGAATGGGTTAATTGCATGGAGAGGGCTGTGAGAATGCAGTAAAACCTTATGTAAAATTAATTAACATTTAAATTCCTATGTTTTTTTTAATATAAGCTTGTAAATTTCCTTATGATATTAATTAGTATTTGAACCTACTTATTTTTAAAGCATACACTTTAAATCCTCGTGTTTTCAAAATTGAAGTTATATCACATCGATTTTGTGATCGCAAATTCACGGGATAACTTTCTCTTTCAAGTAAAAGAATGAATTTTAAAAAAATATTAAAAAAGTAATAAAAGAATAAAATGTGAAATATGCATTATCAGATGTATTTAGAGCGCTTTAATTTACAACCTCAGAATCGTTACGGTAAAATCTTATTTTTTTAAAAAAGAAAAACAGGATTACAAGGCTTATGTTTTAAAAACACGTGAGTCATATAGAAGGTTATAAGCTTATTCAGGGTGCTTAACGGATATGGTTGGCTCAGAAGCGGTTCGGAATTGAACCGGTTCGAAATCGAACCCATTCAATCCAGTTCGGAACCAGAACCATGCCACTCGGTTAGGAACCAGATCTGATTCGGTAAGTTACTGGATTTGGGCAGCTCCAAGCTTTTCGGTTCCGGACCATCGGGTTCCGATTCCAGATTGGAATCGAAACCTGTAGCAATGTTTTTAAAAGATAAAACATTTTAAAATTAGGTGGCCACAACTGCAACGACCAACGATTAGTTGGCCAAATAAAATTTTAATTTCTTTTTAAAACTTATATATATAGGTATATGTTGTTGATGATTCTTCGATATCCTCCAAAGATTAGGAAAGATTAGGTGCTATCTTTTTTGATTGCTTAAGATATAGTCTTTGATTTGTTTCCATGTATTTGAAATCTACCATTATCATGTATTTTGTAGTTTACATCTATATAATGATATCCAAGATCCCACCTATGATGAAGGTGGTTTAATCAAATCTTCACACGGTATCAGCCTAATAATTTGTTCACACCTTTTTTTTCCGATCCTTATGGATGTCGTTCTCCCCCTTCTGTCGATTCTTCCCTTCTCAACCATGATCCACATACTCATCATTAAGCTCTCTTCCACAAACTATCTTCTCTGGAAAAATCAAATTGTACCACTTTTCACATGCCAAAACCTTATTGGTTTTATTGATGGCTCTGTTGAGCCCCCTTCACAACCACCATCGGTGATGGTAATTCCATCACTATCAATCCCAAGTTTACTGAATGGCACATGCAATATCAGAAGATTCTCAGCTTTCTCCTCTATTCTCTTTCTGAGGAAGCCATGGCTGCGGCCCTTGGCTTCACAACATCTCGTGTGGTTTGGATTGCTCTTGAGTCCGCCTTTAGTCACAACTCCAAATCTCGTGAATTATATCTTAAGGATGACCTTAACTCATGAAGAAAGGGACTCGTTCGGTTCGTGAATATGCCCGACAGTTCAAGTCTCTTTGTCATCAACTTGCCGCTATTGATCGATCTGTGGACGACACGGACAAATCCCACTGGTTCCTTCGCGGCCTTGGACATTACTTTTCAAAATTTTTCCGCGGCGCAAATGGCTATATCTCCATTGCCATCTTTCACTGATCTTGTTCATAAAGCAGAGAGTTTTGAAATTTTTCAGCGGTCACTTGATGGTGTTCCCCAGCCATCTGCGGCCTTCCTCGCAGACATTAACTCTCACTCTGCTCGTCTAGGCCAGTCTTCATCTCCTGCTCGCGGTCGTGGCCGCAAGGTTCATATCGTGGTCGGGGACGAGGGCGTCACAACTATGTCCCTCGTTGTCAAATATGTCGCATTGAAGGACACACTGCGGACCACTGCCGGCAACATTATGCTCAATCTCATCCCTCGGAGTCGGCAAATTTGGCCGCTGCCTTCAACATATCTTGCTCTATATCATCTCCTGACGCATCGGCTGGTATCTTGGTACATGGGCTTTTGTTCATATGACCCCGTCTATCTCCAAAATTCTGTCAAACCATACAAGGGTAAGAATAGTGTTGTTGTAGGCAAGGGTGCATCATTACCTATTTCTCATTATGGCTCGCATTCTCTCTTGTCTGCCGTTACTTTATTGGATTTTTTGGTGGTTCCACATATCACCAAAAATATACTGTCTATCAGCAAGTTAACATGTGATTATCATGTTACTGTCACATTTACTAATGACTCTTTTCACATTCAGAACAAGTTAACAGGAAAGTTGCTAGCGAGAGGGCGCCGTGACAAGGGTCTTTACGTTTTGGAGCAGGGTCACCCAACGCTCGTGTCTAGTCTTCATCATCATCGACTTAATGGATCATTTGATTTGTGGCATGCTCGTTTAGGTTGTGTTGCAGTCTTGTTATTTCATTATTAAATAAGCAAGGACATTTGTATGTGACGTCCTTACTCCCCAACCCCTCTTTATGTTTTACGCGTCAGTTAGCAAAGAGTCGTCGTTTATCTTTTATTAGTAGTGAACGTCGTTCGTCACTCAAAACCAACTGTCAATCCCCAGCTATTCTCACCTCGCGGAGAATAATGATTGACATACCAACGACCAATGGTGTGATTCCAACATCAACACCACACGAACCGACTCATTGAATCTCCCAAAGGTTCACAATCGGTAGGTACAACAATACCGCCTTCCTCACAGGGAAAAAATGTCATGGACTCATGACCCTCCAACCTCGAGCCGTCGTTCGGAAAACTGGATATGTTTATACCAAAAATATCCCAGAACCAAATACGCAACTGGTTCAAAATAGTGCATCAAAGCCACTATTACCAAATCAACACCCGTATACGCCATGCATACTCAATCTAAAGACGCTCAGTACCAATGCCATAGTACTTCAAAACCTCGAGCACTACCCCGGAGACGTCTCCTCGAACGTCTCACCGGAAGTACGAAGCCATCACATAGTCCGACACTAGTAGGGCTCACCCCGGTTGATTCACAATCAACCCTCAACCAATACCAGCAGTCTCCATGACAGCACAATCTAAATCTCTCCTAGAGATAAAATCAATATAGTAGTGTCACCCCACTAACTATATCTCACAAACCATTGTGACTCCCATTGCATGCCTTATGCAAGAATGCTCAACCAGTGCTAACAACGACCTGTTGACACTCACGTTGGTATTCCCAACCAAATTGAGCTGCCCCAAAACAAGTCCCTCGAAACATTTGACGTATAAACGTCTCCGTGAGGTACTCCCTGCCTCAATCATCACAAGGAGACTACAAAAGTCTACCATACCCCTCATCGTATCACCATACGATTCACCCAGCTCGAATCCAACGAGCAGTATAATGGCTATCACAAGCACACTAAAGCACTACAACAATACCTGGCTAGCGGTTCGCTGGCCCCATAGGCTTATACCAACCTATCAACGTGACACACGTCTCATCCCGGTATACCATACCGTACAAACCATTAGAGTTGTGGGTCATCACCCAATATATTTCTAAAACACCAAAGCATAGTGGACATCCCGGTGCCCATGCTCAACCACAAAACAATCCTAATTCCGTAGGATTTATCCCACACCCACAGGGGTGGGTGTGATCATGTCTACCACATGCCACCTCTACTCAAGCAAGTAGTTCCCTCAACAACTACTCTTGTTACCAGTTACTTGGCCATAGTCATTCCAACGAGTATACCCGAAGGTACCACCACTCGTAAAATATTTACCTCGAACATGTGCTGCGGTACACTTCCTGTACGGCACATCCAATAATTCATCGAGCAACCTGCACGGCATAATGGTCTCGTCAACTAGTGACCCAGACACTATCATGTGCTCTCCATCGGCACTCAAACTATACGATTAAATACATAAATGTATAAATCATCGAATCGACGCTACGCGTCTACATAGACATCCACTATGCCGTCGTCATCCCGTGACGGAACCTGTCAACATATGACATTCGAAATAACATCGTCAACTCATGACGGTACATGTTGAAACACGACATCCATAGACAAATTGTCAAACACATGACGGTATATGTATATTAAAGCATATCATCCATATTAATGCTAAATAAATCGTAATATGCCATACCTCATCGCTAACAAGATAGCGGCATACATGTCTCCGTCGTCCAACAGTGGCACGCAATCAGCACCCATCGCTCGCAGGCGGCATAATCCAGTGCTACGTACATAGCGGTATAACTCATCGCTATAGAATCTGCGGCATGATCTCTTGCCATAGAATCAGCGGCATAAAACATCGCTATATGTATCCGGCGGTATGAACCATCACTATAGATGTAGCGGAATGCACCGTCGCTATATATAATACCCGGCGGCATGAACCATCGCCAATAGAATAGCGGAATGAACCATCGCTATGAATACCCGGCGGCATAAACCATCGTCAATGAATAGCGGAATGAACCATCGCTATGAATACCCGGCGGCATAAACCATCGCCAATAGAATAGCGGAATGAACCATCACTATGAATACCCGGCGGCATGAACCATCGCCAATAGAATAGCGGGATGAACCATCGCTATGAATACCCGGTGGCCTAAACCATTGCCAATAGAATAACGGAATGAACCATCGCTATGAATACCCGGCGGCATAAACCATCGCCAATAGAATAGCGGAATGAACCATCGCTATGAATACCCGGCGGGATGAACCATCGCCAATAGAATAGCCGATCCCTAGTCTTGTTATGGTAGTGTATTTTAATGCACCTCGCTTGTCATGACTGCGGCACCAATACCCCTCGCTTCGACATATCAGCGGCATAGAATAACCTCGCTCGAATGCCACATGCGGCAACACCCTTGCTTCAACATTTGGTGGCAAATATTCTTTCCTCGCTACGATATGACAGCGACAAGTATTCTATCATCGCATCAAGTGACAGCGACAAAGCATTTAAAATCATCACTCATCCATAACAACGACTCATGGGATATTCACCAAGCATTCCATCTATACCTGCAATACAATGCATATACCATATTCCAATATACATCACCATGAGTGTATTTTAATGCACCTCGCTCAAATGTGACATGTGGTAACACCCTCGCTTCAACATTTGGCGTCAAAGCATTAAAATCATCACTCCAATATATATACAACCACAATGAGTGTATTTTAATGCACCTCACTCAAATGCGACATGCGGCAACACCCTCGCTTCAACATTTGGCGGCAAAGCATTAAAATCATCACTCCAATCTGTGAGGGCCTGGTCCTAATCAGAGGTTTAATTAACACACGGTTGTTATATTAACGTAAACAGCGGAAGATTTAGTTAAAAACTTATAAAAAGTGACCCTCAAATTTTTTCGCATTTTGTTTCTAAAACATTTCCGAATAGTGAAAATATGTATTTCCAATTTTACATCTAACATGATATTCATCGCATAAGCATTACGTATAAATTCTCAGTAAAGTAATACTTAAAAATACAGATACTCAGGGCATACCCCGGTAATTTAAAACATAAGTAAAAATACTAAACAACTACTGGGACTCAAAACATGAACCATATACCTGAGCTCGCTCTCAAGGAGCTCTGGTATTTATTGATGCATCGTCTCGAGCATCCACAGTACGTCCACCTGTACCACCTGTCATGCCCATACAACAAAGACATGACAGCCCCCCGCAAAGGGGGTCAGAACCCCAGTACGAGAAACATATAAAATCACAGTGTATGACAAATAACATGCGATGTATGCCGTGCATGAATGCAAATGCACATGAAGGGTATCAAATCTCGAATATCCCTGTCTCAAGGGTCCAAAGGAAATCATCAACCACTCATCAGTGCTCGAGCAGGATGTTACACGCTCCGCGCTCCGATATATCTCTCAGTCGAGCCATCGACGGTCCATCATCCTCGTGTCTGGGCGACGTCGGCACGCTCGTCGCTCCGGCATCCCTCAGTTCACTCTCACTCCTGCCGAGCCAACGACTGCCCATCATCCCCAGACACGCATCACTCATACCAAGAAAAGATATAGGTACCAAGAACGAATCAATAGGCTCAACATGACATGCTCAATGTCCATGCGTGTCAATGCATCATGCAATATCATAATCTCATGTGATGCACCTCAAATCTCATGTCATCATATATCATGCAGTCAATGTACCATGTAATTCACATACTGCAAATCAACTTATCACATAGTCACATAAGGAGCAAGTAATGACAAGTAAATCATACCCGGGAACATCACATGTCTTTGCCAGACATTGTGATAAAACCCGTTTTCTACGTACCTCAAACCGTTAGCTAATTACCAAGTGATCCTCGACTCAATCTCAGGATTAATAAACCTGGCCATAACAGTTCCAAATACAACATAATGTCACATACTAGCCTTAAACATATCAAATAAAACTCAAACTTAGACCCAAAACCAATTCTCTAAATTTCAGCCTGCGCAACCGTAGAGATCGGCTCATAACTTGTCCGATACTTAATAAAATCACATGGTCTAATTTATTTTCAAATATAACTCAAAAATGAACATTTCATCAGTTCAACTCATCTTCAAATTCGTTCATTTAGCCTAGGTAAAATGGACAAGAACAATCTGCTAGAAAAACAGGACAATTCACCAAATTCCAGCCTGACCCATCTTTGTATAAAAATCATAATAAATTCATATGATGTCCAAATGACTTGCGGCTAGTGGGAAAATCACCAAAACCCAAAGTACTACAGTTCATATTTGAAGTACAGAAGCTAGTTCGCTCATCTAGAGGCACATGCAAAACAAAGTATGGCAGTGTTGAAAATACCTATACACTCTATTTTGACAGAGTGAGCAGTTCTAGGAAAAAGTGCATATCTTGCACAAATAAACTCCAAATCATGTGAGGCCAGTTTCTAATGCAAGATAACTCAAATTTTTAAAACTGTTATTCAGACACCAAGCTCAAAATCGTACGAAATTTTGCCCAGATGTACCAAGAACATACTGCATGTGCAACCCACCTACATGCATGTTCCAGATTGTGCACCTTGTGGTAAAAACATCATAACTCATTCATTTTAAGTCCACATCGTCTCAAAATTTAACCACAGGACTAAAACACATATATCTACAACTTTTGTATAGAACTCTAAGTCATATTCAGTCGTTAACAAAACCGAAAATGCAACACTAGATACTGCATGCAACATCATTTCTGCTGAATCTTATGACAGCATGAGTTTTACTTCTTATTTCCATTTAAAACTCCAAAAATCGACCCAACCAGCATAAAATCGAAGATTAACAATATAAAGGGAATGATATACCTCCCAAGCTTTTAAAAACACCCAAATCCTTGAAGCTCTTCTAGATTCCTACTCAAAACCAAGCTTGCATGCAAGATTTGAGCAAAATTGATGAAGGAAAAGAAGGTGGAGCTTTTTTTCGAATTTTAATGGAGGAAGGAGGAGAAGATGGCTTGCTTGTGGGAGTGATAAAGATGATGGAATATCAGAATGAAAAACACAAGCAATTCTAAACCATAAATAAAGGAAAGAGGCGTGGGATACTAGGCAATATTTTGGGATTTTTTAATCAATTTCTTATCCCACTATGTCCAAGTGTCCCAAGATAGTGTTTTATCATTTTTTTATGTAGGTGCATGGCTGAAAATTATATACCATTTGGTATATTTTTGATGTATATTAATTTGGTTAAAGATAAAATCTTGTGACCCGGAATACCTCAATTCGAATTCTTCGCTTTTAAAATCACCCGGGTATATATACATACCTAATATAGTCAATGCGTCATAATCGAGAACACCATAATTCAAAGTCTATATTTTTAAATATCCGGGTTCGCTTAATCATCATAAATCCGGATTAATTAGCATCGGGGTCTTACACAATCTATATGTGCAACCACATTGAGTGTATTTTAATGCACCTCGCTCATTTGCGACATGCGGCAACACCCTCGCTTCAACATTTGGCGGCAAAGCATTAAAATCATCACTCCAATGTATATGTGCAACCACAATGCATAATCCATGTTGTATATAAAATGCAGGTTACCGTTTCGTGTCTTTCAACCCTGGCCTTAGCCTTTCATGTCATAGTGCCCTTACAGGAACAATCACAACCCATGAGCACATAATAATCCATATTCACCACAATATGATTATAATGAATAAATGCATAAACTATGAGTACAAAGTACTTCCCGTATCCCGATGCATTTCAAAATGCTCTCTTTGGTTGTCCCTGTGCCACAACTCACAATCATAATCAACAGGTTATATTATGATTCCATAGAAGTCATGACATATAATTGTTCCTCTATGATCACATATCACAAATGCACATAAGCAAAATAGTTGTGTCACACAACACTAACTACTATCATGCATAAATATGTGCTACCCATCCCTATCAGCATGTTCCAGGCCCTCAACAGCCCCAAAGAGTTAACCACTGCTCTGATACCACTAATGTAAGGACCCCCGTGCCCTTAACCCATTATTAGTGTATTAATCCATGCCATTAGTGCATACAATCATACATGTAGGGGAGAAACCACTTATCATCATAGCCAATCATGCATATAATAAAATTTCTTTACATTATTCAATATAATGTCCAGTTTCCCCAATCATGACCACACAAATCTCATGCACCAATATAATACACTAACATGTTCTCAATTCAATTAGCAATTCAATGGATAATTGCATGCTATTCATAAATGAAGAGAGAAAGGCCATCGCCTTTTTATACATACCATATACACATAATAATGCTCACATGCGAGCATCGAATAACTCTATGTGTATCAAATGTATAAAACGTCGTGCTCAATACCGTCTCTGGTACTCCGACCTCTGGAATCACCTCAAATCCAAAGCTTGAGCTCAACTCCAAGCCATCGATGTACCTAATAACCTGCCCCAACAGAAACAGCCCCCACACGGGGTGAGCATAACAATATCCCAAATCTAGCAATCATAATAATACAATTCATAATTTACAACAATGTAAATGCTATGAAATACAAAATATACTCTCTGGATGGTATCATTCTCATCCGGGATTCTCTGTACTGTCCCTGTTCTCAAAACAACTGAAATCATCAAATTCCCAAATGCCAGTTAATCATTACATTGATTAACGAATCCATATGCTATATACCGATATCATAACCATAATATCAAATCATTAAACAATGATTACAATTATCCCGTTTATCTCATTTATGGTTCCATAGTTCTATCTCATTGCTCGCTCTACAATAGCGACATTTCATTCTCACGCATGCTCAACAGCAGTGGCGTCATAACTGATGTTCGCTCGAAAGCGACGACATCCCAATCATTGCTCGCTCAAAAGCGGCACCATATAATTCCCAATATATATATGTCCATTCATAGCGATTACCATAAACCATGCAATCCAATATACATTTATTGCAATATAGCGTACCATGCACTCACAATTGCAATTATAATAAAGGGATATGCTCGTACGTCATACGTACCTTATGATGTCGTAGTCCGTGTCCAACCTTGCCTGAGTCCCACGACCCGACGAGTTAAGTGCTAACATGCAATTAACTCCCAATAAACATAGGCATGCTATCACGTGCCCAAGCACGTTCACAATTTCCAACCCTATCGTCTAACCATGACGATTACCAAAAATAAAAGCCCCCCGGCTAAGCATGCATAATACCCAAAATATACCAATTTACAAGTTTAAAAGATAGCCAAAAGAATCCAACCTAGAATTCTGTTTTATTTAAACTTTGGGCTCCAACCAATCCATCGCCCCATTTCCAGGCGATCGGTCGCCTCTCGGTGATTTTGGCTACTGCCTCATGGCGATCGATCGCCTATTTTGAGGCGGTCGATCGCCTCACTGTTCATCTTCCTGGAAATTTCAATAACATCGCGGCGATCGATCGCCCTGCCCTAGGGATCGATCGCCTCGACCTGTAAAAGCCAAAAATGGCGTTTTTCTTGCAAAATTTTGCCAACAACAATCCTCACACCCCATACAAGATTAAACCTCATAATAAACACCATAAAAACTCCTCAAACCAACCAAGCCAAATTCTTTAAAAACCCATTTCTTTAAACCCAACACAAATCCTTCCCAAACACCACAAAATCACTATCAAAACGAAGATAAATGCGAGGGGATGAATAATACCTTATTATCTTCGAGAAATCCGGCTCCTAGGATGAGCCTCCATCGATTTTTCTCATCAAAGGGAAAGGGGAAGGGTTAAGGGTTAGATAGTGGCGTGAGGGAGAGGAGATGGAGGAGAGATTCCGTATAATGACGGAATACCGAGCCCATTTGGTATATATATATATATAGCTCCAAAGCTCCAAAATACTGACTCCTCCACAAATACATCATGATTCATTAAATATCATCTGTTTTCAATAATTATCCCTCCAACTCAAATTCCATCCACAGCCCCAGTACAAAGTACCCCGGACCCCAAATTCCACCAAAAACCAAATTCCAAGGTTATCACCACGACGAGAATACAATCTCATCCTTTGGATCCAATGACTCCAAATACGGGATTTAAAACCCCCGGGAGTCCCCGCAATTAACCCATAATTGCCACAATTAAAAATCCATTAAGGATTATCACTACACCGGGATTAACACCAGTAATTCCCGGACATCACACTTCTGTCACTACAACATACTCAGCATCAGTAGTCGAAAGCGCAACTATCTTTTGCAGCTTAGAAACCCAGCTTGCTGACATACCACCTAATGTGTATACATATCCAGCAATATTTTTTATACCATCCAGGTCACCACCCGTGCATCATCGACAAAATATTGTAAGTTCATATTTAACCTTATGAAGCATAGAAATGAGCAGTAGTATCTTTCAACTACCTAAGTTTCCATTTAACTGCTTCACAATGTTGTTTTCCCGAATTTCTCATAAACTAGCTCACGACTCTCACTACATGTGATATGTCTGGTCTAGTGCATATCATTGCATAATGAAGCATAAATAACTTTATTCATATAATATTGTCCAAGCTCTGTTGAGGGTGATTGCACTTTTTGTTAGTTTAAAATGACTAGCCAAATGAGTACTCACATGTTTAGCTTCATCAATACTAAAACAGCTAAGAACTTTTTTGACATACTATTCTTGAGATAATTTCAAGATTACATGAACTATATCTCTTAAGATCCTCATTCCAAGGATTTGTTTTGAAGCTCCCAAATCCTTCATCACAACTTCTTTTGATAACTATTTTTTTGAGTTTATCAATCTCCTCTAGACAAGCTTCTACTATCAACATATCATCTACGTATAATAGTAGAATGATATAAGAACCATCAACTTTTTTACATAACAAAGGTGATCAACCAGACATCTCAAAAAATCGTTGTTATTGTTACACATGAACTTCTTATACCACTGTATTGGAGTTTGTTTGAGATCCCTAAAAGCTCCGTGGTTTGCATACCATGTTCTTTTCCCGTTGTACTTCAAAAGTGTGGTTACTTCATATAAATATCTTCATCCAAATCACCATGAAGAAACATCATCTTTACATCTAATTGCTCTATATGAAAATCTTATTTCACCACTAATCCAAGTAAAGTTCTAATAGTGGTTAGCATCATCTCTGGAGAGATTTCGATGTAATCAACACCTTTCGTTTTTTTAAAGCCTTTTACAACAAGTCCTGCATTGTACCATTTGTTACCATCATGTTCTTCTATAATCCGGTACACCCACTTATTATGTAGTGCTCTTTTGGCATCTGGAAGTCCTATCATTTCCCATGATTGGATAATAATAATGCATCTAACCTTTCATTGCTAACTCCCGCTTGATTGAATCATCATTGTACATTGCCTCTTCATAGAACTCTGGTTCACCTTTATTTGTCAACGGATATAATAAAGTTCAAGGAGTATCTCTGTGGTGGTCTGATTATTCTATATGATCTCATGAGTTCATTCACCATAGTTTGTGGGTGAACTCGTCAACCCCTGCTAACATGTGGCCCAAAGGGACTGGCCCGTATCGGCCCACTTTCAGGACGGCTCAAGAAGTGTTAGCCCAACCCACATATTTATTATAAATGAATTAATTGACCCAACATGCGGGTCAATCCACCCAACCTGGCAACCCAATGGGTTGGTGCCGGCCTAAAAAACTCTTAGCCCAACCACACGGGCCCAACCCATTTTAATATCTTTAGTTATATTATAAATAATGTTAAACATTAATAGACAAGTACTTTAGTTAGAGAACATACAACGTTGTAAATAATAGGTTTTTAGCATACAAGATGCATATATATTATAAATTATTTGGTTTAAATCATTTACCATTTGTGCTAGTGATCTATTAAATGAATTGAATTTAAAAATAATTAGTACTAGCAGACGACGCACACGCGTTGCGTGTGTAACGTAATATATAATGCATACGTATTGATACGTGTAATAAGATAAATGAGATATATACATTGATTAATATTACAATTCAAAAGATACATCAAAAAACTACAACAAACCATTGAAGAGGGTAGTTTTGTAACTTCAAATTTGCCATACCAAGGTAGTTAGTATATGGGGCTTAGGCATTATAATATAGTAAGATAATATAGTAAGAAATGTCATATGATCTGGGTAAATTTGAATGATTGTAAAAAATTAAGTTTGATTTTATTCATAATTGGGGAAAAAAAACTATCTTAATGCAATCGATGAGCGTACCAAAGAGTATTGAACTCTGGCGTCACAATGTAGAGATAAAAAGCCATTGTAAATGGAGAAGCATGAATTCTAATAAGTAAATGAAAAAAGAATATATTTGATATTAAAAAAATGGAAAATTTCAAAATTAGTACTATAAGATATGTGTTTAATTAATAGCAGTCTCCAAATATTTATGATTAATCAAAATTAATCTCATAGGATATGAGTTTAATCAATAGTTGTCTCAAAACGTCTAAGACTAATCAAAATTTATCTAATATGATATATGTTTAATCAAAAGTGGTCCAAAAGCTCGTTTCAATTATGAGACCATTTTGATAAAACACAATTTCTATGGGATCAATTTTGATTAGTCATAAACATTTGAGACTATTATTGATTAAACTCATATTATATGTGACCAATTTTGATTAGTTCTAAACAGTTGAGACTACTATTGATTAAACACATATCCTACGGGTGTGATTTTTAAATTTTCCCTAAAAACATATATATTATTGAGAATCAATATATTAGTATAACAAAGTTTTTACTAATATTCCATGTATTTATGTAGTAAGTAATAATAAAAAATTAATGGCTCACTTCAAAAAAAATAAAATAAAAAATTAATGGCCCTGAGCCGTGACGGCAGAGTCGCATACGTAGCCCTAAACCCCGAAGGGTTCAAATTTCAAAATCAGAGTGAATTTGAAAAATTCAATTCAAGCGCCGCGGTAGAGTATCTCAGTCCTCCCAATTGACACATGCTGAATCCTTATCCTGCTAATTCTCCGTATACAACTCGATTATCTTCACTAATTTTGATAATTGCTTATGTTTCAGTATCGAACTCAAAGTTGAAGAAACGCTGGTTTGACGAGGCGTCGCGCGCTTGGAGAAAGGTAGGTTATGCGAGGATATAAGTTGGTTTTGATAAATGTGCTGGTGTTTGACGAAGTTTGGGCTTAATCTATTCATTTTGAGTTCAAATATCTGAAATTATTGTGAATTAAATAGGCGTAAAATTTTTCATTTGAATACCTCAATTTCCCTGTCGCATTCAGATCTGGATTTTGAGGAAAAAGAAAAAAAAGAAAACTTTAGTTTTGAAACCAGATATCTCACATCATTCAATGACGGGTACGGTCTCTTTTTGGTGATGACCTTTTAGGAGATGGGGAAATTGAGGCGGAGTTGCAACGTCGAGACGAATTTTTTAAGAAGTTTCCATATACTTTTGTCTTCTGCATATTGAAACGTTTTTTTTTTTATTTTCTGATTGAACTCTTTCAAATAGCCAAAATACGCCCTTCATATCATGAAGTCGCTGCTGTAAAGATGAATTTATTTGGAGAGGTGTTTGTGCTAATCAATTTAGTTGAACCATATCATAACAATCTCAAACTCGCGCTGAAAATTCCGAGCTTTTATAGATCCTCTGTTGAGTTTATGGCTACGGCTCAACCTCAAGTAGCTCGAATTTTCCATCATTTTTTAAAGCTGATGCTATAGGAAAACACCGAATATCTAAAGTGCAAATTTCAAATATTAGTATGTTGAAATTTTTTTCTACACAATCAACAGAATGAAGCCCCAGACTGGCAAATACACTTTTAATATACTTTTTGCTATATCTATTTATGTATAGATGCTAAACCGGTAGCTGGTATTATCTGGCTTGGTTGTAAGTCAAACAAACAATTGTGGTTCCTAACTATAGGTCCATCCACAAGCATTTTTCTAATCAAACTCAATTAATTATGCTATTGGATAGTTATATGTGAAATTACCATTTATGGCAAAAAATGCTATCAATAGTGGACCTCTAACATTTTGAATAATCCCCAGCATCAATTTTTTTTCTGCAATTTTAAAGAAATCTGAGTTTGGTGAATACGCGCGTAATTTGAAAATTGCGTTATCTCATGACTCAAATGATTTGTTTGTGATAGATCTCAAGATCATGGACAAATGTGAGTTTTGCTATCATACATAGAGATGTAGGAAGGGAGTGGGAGAAATCAGGGTGCAGTTTTTCATATGTTAGTATAATTGGAAGTAGTTGCTTTTTTCTGAAGAGCTATTCATGCACAAAAAATTAGAGTGGATGAGAAGATCATATATTACTTCAAATTAACTATAGCTTTGGATCATCTTGGAGCCCGTGAACAATGCAGCTTGTGGAGCACCATGCACCTCAAGGATTGTTCTCTTGGTCTGCTTCATAAGTTTTGTCCTTTGATTATTTGTCAAATTATCTATCATTTATATTATTTTAGCCATCATCATCTTTGTCGTTCAAATAGGTGCCCCATTCATGATTAATTTTTTTATCTTCAGCATTTGCCATTATTGACGTCTTCCACAAGGACCAAGAATGAGTGGTCGCCACTCTCGCATGATTTATGTCGGCAACCTTCCTGCTGATATTAGAGAATCAGAGATCGAAGACATATTTTACAAGGTTTGAGTTAAATATTGTATATCTCTCTTCTGCTCCTAGCCGCCTCTATATGATTGTGTTTTAGCAGAATCATTTATGGGTCTAATTATCGTCTGAACATATTCTTCTGTTTTCACATTCAGGAGTCAGGTTTACTTATCATTTTCATTAAGCAAAGTTCTTTACATTTTAAATTCTTTGTGCCATCCAACTTGCAAAATCATCCTACCAGTGACAAATCCTCCATCTTCACTTCATTCCATTGTACTTCACCTGCCTTTTCATGTGGTTTTGTTTATGATTTCTCTTCTTCCTTTTGTGATGCGATATTTAGTTTTAAGGGATAGTGGTTAAAAAGGACAAAAAATGAGTTCAACATTAATTTTGAGATGCAGAAGTGATCTAAATGTGTCACTTCTTTCATGTAATGTCTTTGGTTTCTGCTTCTTTTTTTTTTGATTTTTTTTTATCAGTTTTCATTTCTTACCTTCAAAGTCAATCTTAGTATTGTTAAGTGGTCAATTTATCGACTAAGGAATATATCTTGTGTTACTTCAAAGCATTTTCGGAGATGTCCATTCATATTATGAGACTTCATAATATATGTTTATTCTCCATTTGCTGGTCTTACCTTGCTGCTGTTTGATTTTGTATTAATTGTTTTCTGAATCGTGCCTTTGATTATTGCTTTGTTACTACTTATTCTCCTCATGCAGTATGGTCGCATATTAGACGTTGAATTGAAGATTCCACCTCGTCCTCCTTGTTATTGCTTCGTGGAGGTAGTTTTCACATCTATGTATTGAAGTTTTCTATGATACAATAAATTTTTTACTAATATATGAATATATGCATGATTCAAGCCTAACAAGTGCCATCATGTTATTTATATGATGTTGTTTTCTATGATACAATAAATTTTTACCAATATATGAATATATTTATGATTCAAGCGTAACATGGGTTACTTAATGATATGATTTGTTAGCTGACAATTTTTAGCTCATCATTGTTTAGTTTGAGAATTCTCGGGATGCAGAAGATGCTATCCGGGGAAGAGATGGCTATAACTTTGATGGTTGTCGTTTAAGGGTGAGTTTGGCGGTTGGCCAAGTAAAATTTGATGTGCTTTCTTGTTAGCCTTGTTCTTTTTTTGGTTGTCTCAATTTTTTGGATCAATTTAGGTTGAGCTTGCACATGGTGGCAGAGGTCCACCATCTTCAAGTGATCGTCGTGGTGGTTATCGTGGGGGCAGTGGGGGTGGAAGTCGACAAGGAGTTTCCCGCCATTCAGAATATCGAGGTGCTGCCCAAATATACTTAATTTTTTTGAGCTTGGCTGCATTTTAGTACTTTCTTGCTGTTGCATAATTTTATCACTCCTTATTTATGTATGTGATTTTATGCTGAAGTTATTATCCGAGGACTTCCTTCTTCTGCCTCTTGGCAAGATTTGAAGGTCAGTTGATTATTGCCTAATTTTGTATGCAATAAGTTTATGTCTTTGCAGCTGTCATGTTTATTTGCTTGTATAACATTTCAGGATCATATGAGAAAAGCAGGGGATGTCTGTTTTGCTGAAGTTTATCGCGACGGTGAAGGTGTTACTTGCATTCTTCTCTTTATAAGTTTATATATGGCTGTTTGATTTTATGTTGGTTTTTTTTTAATTGATCATTACAAGCTATTTTCTTATTTTTTATCATCGATTTTTTTATACTCCGGTCTATGATTTGGAGGTTTGGTGAACATTGAATTAACTTTCTGGTCATGAGTGGCCACCAACTTTTGCACATTCATTGTCCGAAATAGTAGTAACTTCTGAACTTTTTTCGTCTCTGAAATCTGCTTTTCAAACAGGAACTTATGGCCTGGTTGATTATACTGATTATGAAGACATGAAATATGCTGTAAGTAAACGGTATACATTTTCTGTAGAGTTACTCGTGCTTTTGGTGTTTTGCCATTTGACATATCCGAAGCATTTGATCAATCAGATTCGTAAACTTGATGATACTGAGTTCAGAAATCCTTGGACTAGAACTTATATCCGGGTATCTTCTTTATTCAATCTATCCTTTCTTATCTATTGGTTTTTTGTTTTTATACCTTCAAAATTTATTATTATTATTATTGGCTGAACTTCAAATTTTAGTTTATCTTGGTTCATACTTACGTTTCCATGCTTGGGTTTTTAAGTGTAACATATGACAGAAATTAGCGAACCCGCTACTTTCTCTTGGAGAATATAGTGAAATGAAATTTATTTGAGGGAAAATTACTCTCAACATCCTATGGTTTACCTCTTATTTCACTCTTTAACTATACTTTGAATAATTACACTTTACATAATGTACTTTCAAGGTTTGTAACACTTTGCATCCTATACTTTCAAAATTTGTAACGTTTTACATCCTTGAATTGAACACATTTCTAAGTTTTGTTCAAGTACCCAGATCCATCACAAAATGGTATCAGAGCCTATGTTTATTCTGAAAATACTATATCTTGAATATTAATTTGTACCCTATATAGAGGAGACGATTCAAGAAATATTATGGATTCGAACGAATGTTTGTGGTGCAAGTCATACAGGTGGTACTTTCAGAAATTGAAAGTACTAAATCAAGGATATCTGGCCGAAGCTAAACACTTCAACCAAAAATGGAATATTCTACTGGACATTGGTGCTAGCCCATCTAGCATATCCCAGTATCAAGAACAGGAGAAGGTGGCGAGTAACCTTTACAGGATGAACCTCAAGCAACAATTCGAGTTAACCGAGGCCCAGGAGAGAGATCATCCTGAGCACAATCACATGATTCCAGATCCCAACCCCTCAACAGCATCCGGAACATACGAATAGGATGGGTGAACCAACCTTTCGAGAAATCGAGCCGGATACTTCTAAGATATCCCAAGATCTTATAGAGATCCAGAAGACAGTGCAGCGTTATGGCTACCTTCAATACCATTTCCCTGCACAAGTCCATCAGATTCAAAGTTAAATGGAGATTATGATCAAACATCATGAGGAAATTCTTGAAAACCTTTGAGATGTTCAAACCCGAGTCAAGGAGTTGGGAGTCAATACCAAGTTCAACAGGTAGAAGAAACGGAGAATGATTATCACATTCCTATGGAACAGAGCCCCTTTTACACCAAAAACGGAAAGCCAAGGAGGTATAAAGACCTATGATGGAGACTTGAGAAAATGATTGCAGCCCCTACAAGGAGATCCAATATTTCCCACAAAGTAATGGAAAGAATTAACTTGAAAGATCTACGTGATCTTGCTGATTCATTTGCGGAATTGAATCTCGTAGAATTCAAGACGGGAAAACTTGTAAAAAAAACTCCACCACAAAGAAAGTTTCGGGTCAAACACTCCACCCGAAGGTGATCAAAGTATGCCGCATATGGAAGATTTCACCTCAGCAACTTTAGATCCCCCAGTTGGAACAAAGAATCGTTCCCGCAGGCCATATTTACATCAGACGCTTTACAGGAAATCTCAGTTAGATCCAATCCATCCATATGGACTTATGCTCAACATGGATATCTTGGATTTCAAAAACACAGAATTTCTTATTGATGAATGGGCTTCAGCAATGAGAGTAGCAGCATGAACTTTTGATCTAAGCAAAAAAAGATTCATTTTATTACTTAAAATGAGTCGGGAAGGATCGATCAAAATTTCCTTGGAACTTGGAGACTCAGGTACAAAAGAGGAAGTTTTAGGCAGAGAGTCCCTGAAAGAAATCGTGGTCAAAATGGCAAAATTCTTCAAAATCTGTTTAATTGGAGTTGGTTACTTCGAAGGAATGGACGAAGAGAAGGCTAAAAAATATAAACAAGCTCTAATTAGCCTGGAACTAAATGATATTTGTTATGTAGACAAGTACATCAAGCTCTTCACATAGTATAGATGGAAGGCAAATATAGACGAAAAAGATGCATCAGAACTGTTTTTGCCAAAATAGCGAGTTCGTCGAGAGAAATGCTTATCCAGGAATATACACCGCAAGGAGTTGAGACGGTGGCCAGGAATATGTCATTTCTAAAAATAAAGCTTGCGGAGTGGTGCTATCAAGCAAAACTCCAAAAGAATTACAAGTAGCTAAGAGGAATTAACAAAACATGTTATCTTTGCTGTACAAGGAATTATATCCCTACTATCATCGGAAATTATCCCCAAAGGCGGTAGATGAAGAAACACAGAAGTCATCCTTATGCCCGAGGAAGTAGTTCGAAAAGAAGTAGGTCTTACGTGGAGACCTAGGAAATTCTGGTCAAAACAAAAAGCCCGAAGTTACAGATCGGGGCAAAGATCGGGACCAACAAGGAGTAAAACCTCGTCAATATGCTCTAACCAAGCAAAGTACTAGCAGAGCACCAACAAAGAGGACTTTCAGACGCACTCATACTGTGCGAATGAAAGCTTCAAAGATTGTAACTGCTGGACATGCGGAGCAAGATGACATATACCTACAGATTGTCCAGAGAACCAAAGCCGAGGCGTAAGACAATTCAAGCACACCAAAGAGTTCGAGGATGCTGTTTATTTCCAAGATTTGGTGCATGTGTATCAATTTGTGGATATCCCTTCAGATCAAAGCATCTATAAAGCAGAGATCTATTATGCTAATGGATGTGAATCCAGTTCAGAATCAGAGTGGATGAGAATTCCTTCAACACATGACCAGAGAAGAACCGTCAGGGTTTCTCTCACATACCACGGTTTCTCATAAAACTCTTATGAGGATAATGAAAAAAGAGCCAAAGCTTCTGATGTATGATTGATTCACAATTGGAGCAATGGAAAAAGCCATGGATATGATTGGTCTTCGAAAGAGGAAGCATCAGATTATCCATAGGGTTACCATATGTGAATTTGCGATCCCGATGGAATTCACGCCAAATTGAGATGCAGTTAATCCCCGACAGAGAAATCCAGGAGATTAAGAACCAGGTGAAGAGAGAAGTTGCTAACACACTCTCATCGATTCATATTGGAGCCATTAGAGTTACAATCAAGGCAACTTTCAAAGAAGGATTTGATTCGCTCCTCAACCTGGGGATCTTTTACAAAAGAATTCGGAACCTCAAAGGTTCTTGTTTGGGAGCAGTGACAGGAAATCTGTATGCAGGAAAGATGGCCTTTAACATCTATCCAAGAATTGCACATAATTTAGGAGATCGAGACTTCAACAAAGTCATTACTCTTCATCAAGATTTTAAAAGATGTGATTTGATGAAAGAAGGGAACATGCCTTACTCGATCACCTACAAGGTGTTATACGCGCTCTTGAATACTCGTCATTCAGAAGTATTCTTGAGAAAGGAATTCATCGAAGTCCTTAGAATCTTCGAAGATTTTGCAAAAGCAGTATTGCCAGACATTATTGATACTCTGACAATAGGAGAGTTTGACACTGTTTGAAACAGAAGTCAGAGCCTGATGATCGAGCCAAGAAGAATGTCTTTCCAACAGGATAAGTTATTCAGTAACTATCCCAGGGAATAACAAAAGGTTGTATCGAGTAGGAATAAGAAGATCCTCGATGTCTTAAAAACAACAGGTATTCTAAAGTGCTAAGAAGGATGTTGCGAAGTGCAGATAATCTTTGACATTGCGGAAAAGAACATATTTCCTTGTGATGTCTTATATTATCTCCAACAACCTACGGTGGGCCGATATCAAGGAAATCTAAAAACCGACGAAATTGATCTAACCATTGAAGGAACAGCAGGCATAGTCCCAAAACAGGTTATTCTTGGGATTGAATTTCTTGAGGAACATAAACCTTGGGAAAGATTACAAGACGAAATGGAATTCACGGTGGAAGGAAAGAGATATCGGATCAGATGACCACCAGTCCATTCGCTATATACATCTCCGTTATAATGTTTTATGACAAGTATCGAGCAGAATATTTTGTAGCTTACATCGATTCAGGAGCTGGAATATGTACTGCCAGACGCGATATCTTCCCAAAGAAGTTGGTGAAATATTACCAGCTATTGTCGGAAGAGATTTTCCAAGCAAATCCTTATCCATAATGAAGGAGTCCAGGGAGTGGAAATAATAATCGGATGAGCAAGCGGTACCCCATGGTACAAAGACAAGACTCCACCCATTTATTTCCATGATACAGGAGCTGATATAATGCTAAGAAACAATTTCCTACAGACAGTGGTTCACCCAGGAGAATGAGACACGACGACTTATTTTCACAACCCTTTGTGATCATAAGATTATTGTACAGAGACTACGGGAGGCGTTTCACAGGAAGTTCCCCATTAATTTTCGCAGCATGCGTGGGGATGAAGGAAGACTTCGACACCCCAAGATGAAAGATCAGGGAAAATTTGGTAAAACAATCATTCAGTTTCTACAACAAAGTCCTAGTGAAATAGTTTCCCAAACTTTTGACCGAGTTAATATTTTGTCTTTTAGAGAACAGGATGAGGAGGAAGTTACTCCAAAACCCTGTTGTTACTAAAAAAAGCATTGCAGAACGAGGTTCCACAACCTGAAGCTACCCGCGAAGGGCAAATTACTCTAGAGGGTGTTAAAAGGAAGATTCAGAGGAACTACAACGATGATCCACTGGCATGGTGGAATAAGAATGAGTTCAAAGCTACTTTGAAGGTGAAAGACGGAAAAGAAAATGAGTTCGTTAGATTCAGACCAATCCCCATGAATATGGAAAATCGGATGGACATGCAGATAATACTTAAGGAACATCTTGACCTTAAGTTAATCTCAGCAGGTGTTTCTCCATATAGCAATCCAGAATTTCTTGTTCGGAATCATGGAGAAATCAAAAGAGGAAAGCCAAGATTAGTAATCAACTACAAGCAGAGAACACTTGGTAAATAGCATCAAGAATGCCAAAGTGCTTTTCAAATTCAATTGTAAGTCTGGATTTTACCAGATTAAGATGAAGGAAGCAAGTAGAAAGTATACAACATTCTCCACACCACAAGGGCATTATATCTGGAATGTCATGCCAATGAGATTGACAAACGCTCCCCAGATATTCCAAAGGAAGATTGATAATCTTTTCAAAGATTACTCCAGCTTTATGTTCGTGTATATTGACGACATCTTCATTGCGTCAAGAAACATGAAAGAACATCTCACGTATCTGGAGATCTTTTCAGATGTTTGCTATAAAGAAGGATTAATGCTGTCCGAAAGGAAGACAGTGATTGCTACGAGACAAATTGAGTTTCTTGGGATCGAGATTGATGAATCTGGGATCATCCTTCAAAACCACATTGTTGAGAAGGTGCAAGGATATCCAGATGATCTCAATGATTTAAAGCAACTTCAGAGCAAATGTTCATTAATATTCTGGCAAACCACAGAAAGGTGTCAGCCCGTTACTCAAAAAAGACGTTAAATTTGAGTGGAATGAAGACCATCGACAGGCTGTCAAACAGCTGAAAGAAGTTTGCAGGCAACTACCAAAGCTTGCAATCCCAAACGACGAGGATGAACTGGTGTTATACACGGATGCTAGTGATCATTGGTGGACAACGGTTCTCATTAAAGCCACACCAGACGGAGAAATGCCATGCAGATATTTTAGCGGTTTCTTCACAGACAATGAAGCTATCCGATGCCATATCAACGAAAACGAATTCTTTGCAGTCAGAAAGGCTTTTAAAAAATGGCCATTATTTCTACTTGCTAAGAAATTTATCTTGAAAATAGATAATACAAGTGTTAAGTCTTTTCTAAACAATGAAATTGAGTCGAAACCAGTAAAGGCTAGACTTTTGATGTGGCAAGCTGGATGCCAATATTATGATTATGATACTGTCATTGTGAAATCTGATAAAAATGTTCTTGCAGATTTCTTAACACGAGATAGAGGGACACATTGCTAGCTATACCCTCAAACGAGTGAAGAATCTCAGGGAAAACCTGGAGATCCTGGAACGAGACTTTTGGACTCTTTGCCTCAATGCTGAGGTCGCAGGGCGACTTCAACGAGCAGATCAAGAACTTGTTACTGATCACATACGAGCATGCTTTCGGGCCCATCCTCCAGGCTGCACCCCCAACGGTGCATAAATGAATGTTTAGAGAACGGGGTTTATCTAACCCGGAGGCAAGGGATTCATGTACCCCTGTCACTAGTGCTGCAGATGATGCATTCCTTGAGGAAGTACAAGCTGTAGCGAATGTTGAGGGTCAGATGTTATCACAATCTGAACCTTCAAGTCAACCCAACACATCTGGGGTAAAAGAGGGAGAGTTGAACCTTAGGCCAATGACTGGTAATTCTATGGTTCAAACTAATTATGATTTAGTTTCTTCACCTATGCAGGATTACCAACGTACTTGGGAGAAACTAATTACCAGACGGGGTGTCAACCCAGACAAATCTATTGTTGATATCTCCGGAAAATATCCGAGAGTTTGGATGAAACCAGGCAGCCATCCAAACAAAGTTCAAGAATGGTATAATTTTGGAGTCCTGGTTTCGATTTATACGGTTGCACCAGTATTTTCTGAAATCTCAAAACTATAAAAGTGGATCAAAGAAGCTGTTCACGAGACATGTGCCAATAATCCACATTTGGCCATATGAGATACTTTGGAGTTGTATTTTTTTAGTGATGCTCCAGAACCAACAAAGAAAGACTTCATTGAGGCTTTTCATTTTATCAAACTCAGACGACCAGATGGAAACGCCTTAAAAAATATAAAAATGGGGCTACCAGAAGGTTTACCAATTTTGGCTGAGACTATCATAGAAGATGAAGTTTCAACCAGACGTGCATGGGGCCTTTGGGCTTGTCTAACGGAAATGGACAAAGTCAAATACTCATTTAAGTTCTTTCAGAATTCAGCCAAAGGTACTTTCATGCTAATTCCATGATAGAAACACCAACAAGATTTGCCGAAGAACTCTTTGAAATAAAAAGAAAAATTCTTTGTGAAAACAAGATTTTGGCAGGAAAAGAAACATACCGGAAATTTTGCAACGTGGCACATATTGGCCAATGCATGGATCATATTTGCCAAGCATGCCCGGAGCAGAAAGAACCAGAGTTCGGGAAAGGATTCCGATCCAAACCCGACATATCAGACTTCAGAGGCTGGAAGAGACAAAATACCTGCTGACAAGAGAACCCGTTTTCCTAAAGCTCGGGGACCATAAAAAATAATAATCTAAAGATTCCCCGACAAATAAAAAGGCGTGGATCATTGAAAATTAGTGCGGTGACTATTAAACGCACTAGGACAAAAATAATGGACCACTCATGAGAAAAGTTGGCACACTCAGACAAAGATGCCAGACCATGTGAAAGTTAAGGCACACTCATAGGCGCACCCAACAATTATCAAGATTTGGAATCCGAAGTTGATGTCCGGATTCACGTCTATATAAAGGCACCCATTCAGGAAGCTATGGACATCGAAATTTTTTCATAGTTTTCTGAGAATAAAAATTGTAGTCTCCAAGTTTTGCAATCTTTAAACTTTCATAGTTTGGTAATAATTTCTTTCTTTCTTTCTTTCTTTCTTTATAATCGTTTGTAATGTTGTTCTGTATTTTAGTTTTTGTGTACTTAAGTCAAGCCTCATCTATATGAGATGCTAAACAAATCCGTCTCCTTCCAAAATGAGATGTTTTAATGTAATAGATATTATAAGTATTTCCAGAATAAAATACAGGTTGTTGCCCATCTGTCTCTCAGATTTCTTTATAATCTTTTTATTTGGTTATACCCTACGCCTTACGTAGAAAACGAAACAGGGATGCGCTGGCTATTGCTGAAGGGCTATTGCAACAGAACCATCGGTTGCGACGTGTAGTTGGTGGTGAAGAGCCATCGTATAACCTGATTGAGTACCCGGCAGTAGTGCGGTCAAAAATATATTTTTTGTTTTGTTAAAATTTTGTTGTAACGCGGAACCATGATGGACCTTTTACGATTTTAACCCAAGTGATAAAAAAAAATTTAGTTAGTATGGAAAGTGTAATTTCTCAAAGTATGGATGGTAAGTGAAATATCATGTAAACTATGGGATGTTAAGTGATATTTGCCCTTTATTTGATGTCTTTGTGAAATGAAATAATGTTGAAAACCATGAGCTCTAATTTTTATTTGGGCATGCTTTTGGATTCATGATTGACTTTAGGTCAAGGAGTACAAGGGTAGTCCAGCAAGAAGTCGAAGTAGGAGTCTTAGTAGAAGCAGAAGCCCCAAGAGAAATAGAAGGTAATTCTAGCATCATATATTTTCTTATTTTGAACTTTATGTGCACTTTAATTGAACTAGACACTGGTACTTTTTGTATGCAGCAAATCACTGGAGAAATCTGCTTCGAGATCACCATCTGCATCTCCAGTTAAAGCTTCCAGGTACAAGGAATTATATTTTCACTATTGCGTTGTTTTTATAAAATGTACTCCACGGTCTTATCACACTTGCCCTCTATTGTCAACCTGATGAATCATCTTGATCAATTTTTAGTTCTTTGTGTAAATGTGCAGACGGAAGTCACCATCAAGGTCAAGATCAAAGTCTGCATCCCCTCTCCAGGTAACACTTCGTGAAACTTAAATAATCGATAAAGAAATTAATAAAGATATAAGAACTTCGGTTGTCTTGGAATAATTTGTTTCAAGGTTTATGATAATGGTTTTATTGCAGGCTAGGTCAAGCAGCACCTGATTTTGGATTGATTCAGAGCAAACTTGGCGTAGCCTTTGCTTCAAGGGATTCTTCCTTCATGACAAGATTCAACTTTAAGTGTAATAGATTGAATTGAAACTTAAATTTTGAACTTTGGTAATGTTAGTTTTTGGCATTGTAGATCTAACCAAGATTCTTAAATTTGGTAATGGTTTGTATGACCGTAAAGCATTAGCATCTCAAAAAGGCTCATCTCAAAGACCTTGTTAATTTGAACATTTCCTCTCCTGGCCCGCGGGGTTTTAGTGCGCATGTTGAAGTATTTAGTCGGGCGGTTGAAAATTACGCAAGAAAGTTGAAATTGCTTTCACGGCGGCAACTGCTCTCTCCCTTACCGTCGAAGTCACTACTATACCCGCTGAGGGTACATGGGTCCTGCGGTTATCTTGCAATGTGTGGTTTGATGCTATCGACCATTATGATAAACCCGAAAATTTGAAAATTGTGATGTAGAATGCTTGAAGTAAAAAAAAGGAAAGATAGATGCTTATCTTTCATTAAGGACGACAATTTTTTACAATTATTTGCATGTGGTATTATCATATATATATATATTTCACTGAAGGGGAAGCTTCTTTTCCAATCGCCTGAAATTGAGAAAAGAAGGATCTTGTTGTTTTTTCAACATTTTTTGATGGATTGTGGTTTGTTCTTCTTATAGGATTCGAACTCAGATGAAGTTCTGATCTGACCATCTATAAAGAAAAAAGAATGAAGGGTTTTGTAGGATTCCCAAGAAACTCTTCGATTTCTTTCATAAGCATATGATCACACATGTTATACCAAAATATAGGGGAAACAAAATACATGATCATCAAACAAAATACGTAACATATATGGCATGAAAAACGATTATAAGAGCATAAGATTTCATCCACCTCTCAGCCTATATTCCAGTTATTATCGGTCAAAGTTACTTTTCTTTGTTCTAATTCTTGTATTTAATGTAGAGGTGTCAAATGGCATGGCTCAAGGGCTGAAATCCTTGGCCCAGCATGAGTCAAATGTATAATACTTTAGCTAAAAGTCAGCTGAAATTGAGTTGGGACCATGACAGATTTCGAGGAAAGCCCCGAAGAATAAAAAAAAAAAGTGGGTGCAAGTAAATTGGTGATGGGGAGGAGATGCTTATTCAGCTGGTTCGATTCAGATAGATCCTTGTTTTTTTCAGCCTAGAGAAGGAAAGTGGCTAAGAGCAACTTTAACCGGATAGTAAATTGACATATTGGATAATTACAAATTCAATATGACAATTACAATCCCAATTACACTGGATAAATTGTAAATTTGGAAGATTCCAAATGTTACCTTGCATGTGGCATTGCAAGTACATTTTCTATTTTTTTTTCTCCCAAAATCAAGTTGATTTATAAAATATTATATAACTATTATATATAAATATAATATTTATAATTAAATTACCAATAATATTATATAATAATATAAATATCATATTCATAATCATTATAAATATTATTATTATTATATACTATCATACATAAATATAATATTTATAATTAAAGTATAAATAATATTATATAAATATTATTATTAAAGTATATGAATATTAAATATACATATATATTAAATATATTTAATATTTTCAAATATTTGTAACTTTTTGAAAATAAAATATTGAGTAAATCTCGTCAATTGCAACTTTTGATTTTATGGGTCTACTTCCACTATCTTATGGCCACTCTTACATTCTCATTGCAGTGGACTATGTGTCCAAATGGGTTGAAGCAATCGCCACATCTACTGACGATGCTCAGGTCGTGGTAAAATTTGTACAAAGAATATCTTTAACAGGTTTGGTACTCCTAGAGCAATTATCAGTGATGAAGGGACGCATTTCTGTAATAAAATTTTCAATGCTCTGCTGGCTAAATACACTGTGAGGCACAAAGTGGCACTTGGTATCATCCGCAGACAAATGGTCAATCCGAAATTTCTAACATGCAGATAAAGATGATTCTTGAGAAAACTGTTAATGACAACCGGAAAGATTGGGCTGTAAAATTGGATGATGCATTATGGGCGTACAGAACTGCGTTCAAAACACCCATTAAATGTCACCATATCGCCTAGTTTTTGGGAAAGCATGCCACTTACCTGTAGAACTTGAGCACCATACATTCTGGGCAATAAAGAAGCTGAATTTTGATTTCAAAGCTGTCGGTGAATAACGACTTCTACAGCTTAATGAAATGGAAGAATTTCGCAATGAAGCTTATGAAAATGCAAAAATTTACAAGGAACGAATGAAAAAGTGGCACGACAAATAGATATTGAGTAGAGAATTTATTCATGGTTAGCAAGTATTACTATTTAATTATCGACTTAAACTATATCCCCGGGAAGTTGAAGTCACGATGGTCAGGACCATTTACCGTGGAAAAAGTCTTTCCTTTTGGTGCAATTGAGTTGAAATGCAAAGATGGCCGAACTTTTCACGTCAATGGCCAACGAATAAAGCATTATTATGGGGAAGAACTGAGGGATGTGGACAGTGTTCATCTCAGTGAACCAAACTGAAAATGAAACGAAGTCAGGCTGATGACTTTAAACAAATCGCTTTTTGGGAGGTAACCCAAACATCTTTTTTTTTTTCTATAAACAAATCGCTACTGCGCCGAGAGCAAATTTCTTTTTTCTTTTTAAAAAGGGAAAGACAGTGTACCTAGCGCTGCAGCACCGCAGCGCCGAAAAATACCGAGTCACAAAGTCAGCAAAAGTGGCGCTACGGCCCCACATTTCCGGCGCCCAGCGCCAGTCGCCTCAGTTTTGTTTTCTTCTGCGCAGCCATGCTATAAAAACCAGGAATAACCATTCTTCTATCAGCTTTTGCTAGGGTTTTGAGAGCATATCACATGAAGGTGACGACTACCATTGGTGAGGAAGAGATCCGGCATAAAAAGAAGGCGATTCATCCGGGAACGGAAATTTGCTCTTCATATTGTGTTTTGTATCTCTTTTCCTCTTTATGTTAATGAACTCTAAGATTATGCTTTGTTATTTTCTTACTTTTATCATGACTAAGTTCTCAAATCTAGAAGAACGATGTAGCTTATTTTGAAACCATATTTTGAATGATTTGATTTATATATTTAGATTTTCCATATGGTTTATTTGAGTTTTCTTATTCTTCATGCTTTCGATTCACTGGCCATGGATTGAACGATAATATATTTATGATCTATCATTCGGGAGAGGGGATCGTGAATAGGATCACTAGAAATCACATCATGGATGTTTATATAGTTTGACATGCATGATGTGACTAGAAATAGACACATCTATTGCGTTTAATTGGTTACGATTTGGTATATTTTGATGGATAATTTGATACATATGCTACCTAATCGTATATTTGTGTAATTGTAGGTGGAATCGAAGAAATCGAGCTAACTAAGGCGAATAAAGGTCAAGAAAAGCATTGGAGCTAATAAGGATTCAATATAGATCAAGAAAAGGCTGAAAATGTAATTTTAGTGGAGGCGATCGACCGCAAGAAGAAGGCAATCGATCGCCTATGGACAGAATGCTGAGCAACAAAAATTACAAAGCAGCGATCGATCGCGAGGGTTATGCGATCGATCGCCAAACCTCACTGGAGCCAAGCGATCGATCACGAGAAAAGAGGCGATCGATCGCCTGAAGAAAATCGCCGAAAAAAATAGCTAGCGATCGATCGCCACCTTATGACGATCGATCGCCAGCGGTGTTCTTGAAAGATTGACAACTTGATTTCTTTCCTTCCTACATAAACTCTAACCTATCCCATCAGCCACCACACCTCTTGTAACTCGAAAATAAGTCTCTTGAAGAGAGAATTCAGACTTTAGAAATAATTTTTAGATTTTAGAATAATTTTTCTTTCAATTTTTGTGCAGAACGCTCGAAGAACGAGGACGGAATCGACAAGCCGGAATCGTGATTCCTTTTAGTAACTTTTTCTTTTCCTATTAGTTTAATGCTTTCTAGAGTAATTTTGATTGTTTTTAATCTAGTTATGAGTAGCTAAATACTTTTGTGATTCTCGGTTGAGGAAAACGATACATTGGAGTTTACGATTCTTGTGAGATTAAGTTTTGATTGTTGATTTTCATTGAGTATCAATTGTTTTTCTGATTTGATTGTCAAAATTGTTATGCATGATTGTTGGATTGATCACCTAGTTATTGTTCATACAATTTATTGCTAAATTAGATATCAAATACGGAATCGTTTGATCCCTCTAATTTACGAATCAACTAAGATTAATTAAATTCCGTTTGTGAGTTTGTTAAATTCTTAGGAAAAATAATTGACTAGTTTAAACATAGACGCTTGGATTATGTTGTTTAGCTTCATCGATCTCACTAGTTCATATGCTATCATCGATTTAAATCTTAATCGCTTGTATCTTGATTGATTGTTTGATAAGGGTTAAACTAGAACGCTTGTGCTACTTAACTAAACTTAAGGTGAGATATGACTTTGATTATTGGATTATACGTCCACGATGGATATTCATATGAAAATTGAACCATTTGTGAAGATCGATGATCAAGATAGTAAACACAAATTGTAAAGTTAACCGAAAACCGAGAATCGCACTTTCCTCATAAGTTAATACATCTAGATAATTTTGCATATTAGTTTAAATTTTGCATCATAGTATTATTACTTTGGCTTCAAAACCCTTTTTTATTTTAGTTTGCATAAGTTAACACAAAAATATAACTTCCTTGTGGGATCGATCCCTACTCACGCTACTACATTCATTACTGTTATTAACTTGAGAGGGTTAATTTGGGTGTACGCGATAAACGCTACCAAATTTTGGCGCCGTTGCCGGGGAAGGCAATTTTATTAATTTGTGTTAATTTGTTATTGATATTCTTCTTCCCGTGCTTTTTACCTAATTGTTCATGCACGCAGGCGATTTTTCATCAGAGGAAGACGAACATCAATACGATCACGAGATAGAAAGGACTTTACACCAGCTAAGGAGAGAAAATCGAAGACAAGTAAAAGAAGAAGAGGAAATGACTATCATGGCGGAGAATCAAAGCTTACGACAATTAGCGAATCCTACTCTGGATCAGCAACCTCTTTGCATAACCTTTCCTACACTTGCTACTAATAAATGTTGAATTAAAATCTGGCCTAATACATCTTTTACCTTCTTTTCATGGCCTTGCAGGTGAGGATCCGCATAAGCATTTGATGGAATTCCATGTAGTATGTACTACGATGAAGCCAACTGGCATAACTGAGGAACAAATCAAATTACGAGCTTTTCCGTTCTCTTTGAAGGACGCTGCTAAGGATTGACTCTTCTATTTACCTTCTGGATCCATCACTACATGGAACGAGCTGAAAAGAACCTTCTTTGAGAAATACTTTCCAGCATCAAGGGCGACGAATATCCGCAAAGACATATACGTCATTAGACAATGCCACGAGTAATCACTGCATGAATATTGGGAGCGCTTCAAAAAGCTTTGTGCAAGCTGCCCTCAACATCAGATAAGTGAGCACTTACTTATTCAATATTTTTATGAGGGACTTTTGCCAAATGACAGGAACTTGGTGGACGCTGCAAGTGGAGGAGCATTTGTGGATAAGACGCCAATGGAGGCAAGACACTTGATTGCGAACATGGCAGCCAACTCTCAACAGTTTAGGGACTGCTCGATCGGACCATAAGCCTAGGAATCAAGGCGAGGTAAATGTGTCTATTCTCGAACAACAATTGATTGGCTTAACAGGTATCGTGAAACAACTTGCAATTGGAATTGGACAAAGTGCTAAGGTATGTGGGATTTGTGCACTACCGAATCATCCAACTGACTCTTGCCCCACACTTCAAGAACCATCTATTGAGGAAGCAAATGCAGCGGGCGGATTTCCGGGACAGCCACAACGGAAGTATGATCCCTATTCTAGCACATACAACCCAGGATGGCGAGATCATCCAAATTTGAGATATGGGAATCAAGCTGAGCCACAGATACAACACCAACCACCACCGTATAGACCACCGTTCCAAAGGCAACAACAAGCCATTCCGACTCCAACACCTGGTGAGTATCTAGAAAATATTGTTAAGAAAGTTGCTAATGGATCTATGAAATTTCAACAGGAAACAAGAGCAAGCATCCAAAGCTTGAGCACTCAAATGGGACAGTTAGCCACAACAATAAATCGCATAGAGTCTCAAAGATCAAGCACCCTACCATCACAACCAGTAGTGAATCCAAGGGAAAATGCAAGTGCGATTAAACTAAGGAGTGGGAAAGAACTCGAGACACATAAAGAGGAGAAAGAGATTGAGCCCACGGAGAAAGATTCTATACAAAAGGAGGAACAAAAAGGTAAATCTCCTATAACTTCTGAGTATAAGATTGAACCCCCTTTCCCTCTTGCGTATCAGGAAGATAGGAGGAATGAAAACATCAAGGACCTCTATGAAACCTTTCGGAGATGTGAGCTGAACATTCCACTGTTGGATGCAATCAAGCAAGTGCCCTGCTATGCAAAGTTTTTAAAAGAGTTGTGCACAACCAAGAGGAAACAAAAGCTGAAAGGATGCCGCAAAGTAGAGTTGGGGGAGAACATCTCAGCGGTCATTCAAAGGAAAATCCCTACCAAGTGCAAGGACCCAGGTATGTTCACTATCCCATGCACAATTGGTACAACACGTCTTGAAAAAGCTATGCTAGATTTAGGAGCATCGATAAACGTCATGCCGTACTCTCTCTATGCTTCTTTAAACCTAGGGCCTTTAAGTGAAACAAGGGTAGTTGTCCAACTAGCGGATAGATCTAATGCATATCCTAGAGGGATTTAGAAGATGTCTTAGTGCAAGTAAATGAGTTGGTATTTCCCGCCGATTTTTATGTACTTGATATGGCTAAGGGGGACAATAGTAGCCATATATTATTAGGGAGACCCTTCTTGAAAACATCAAAGACTAATATAGATGTTCATAGTGGCACACTCACAATGGAATTTGATGGTGATGTCGTTAAATTCAATATACATGATGCCATGAAATACCCTTGTGACGATGATGATACTGTGTACTTTATCGATATTATCGATTACTTGTCCCAAGGCATCTTTGAGACTGCAGGTAAAATTGAGTTGGAGATAGCCCTCACCACCGCTCTAGATCATTTCGAAGAAGAGTTGCCACTTGGAGATGAGGTGGAATACAAGATCACTGTGTTGGATACCATGCCCGAGATACAAGGTAATATTTCATTTGTGTCATTGCCTGTTCCTAATTCTAGGCCTCTCCCTTCTGTATCGCAGGCACCCACTATTGCATTGAAGCCATTACCAAGTCACCTAAAGTATGTGTTCCTTGGAGAAGGAAACACATTACCGGTAATAATCTCTAGCAAGTTGGGAGATACAAGAGAAGAGCTCAATCAAGTGCTAGAGGAGCACAAGACCGCGATAGGATGTACCATTGCTGACATCAAAGGAATAAGCCCCTCGACATGCATGCATAGGATTCTACTTGAAGAAGGATCAAAACCTACACGCCAACCGCAAAGGAAAGTCAACCCACCGATGATGGAAGTAATGAAAGAGGAAATCTTAAAGCTTCTTGCAGTTGGAATGATATACCCTATTTCTGATAGCAAGTGGGTCAGCCCTGTCCAAGTAGTACCAAAGAAGACTGGCATTACAATGGTGAGAAACAAAGACGATGAATTAGTGACCACCCGCATTCAAAATGGGTGGAGAGTTTGCATTGACTACCGCAAATTGAACACCGTGACCCGCAATGACCACTTTCCATTGCCCTTCATTGATCAAATGCTTGAAAGGTTAGCATGTCATTCTTATTACTGTTTTCTTGATGGATATTCCGGTTATTTTCAGATTGCAATTGCTCCGGAAGATCAAGAAAAGACTACATTCACATGCCCCTTTGGAACCTTCGCTTATAGGCGCATGCCCTTCGGACTTTGCAATGCACCAGCCACTTTCCAACGGTGCATGGCTAGTATATTTTCAGAGTACACTGAGCACATATTAGAGGTATTCATGGATGATTTTACTGTTTATGGTAACTCATTCAATGCTTGTCTAACTAATCTCACCCCTGTCCTAAAGCGTTGCATAGAAACAAACCTTGTGCTAAATTCTGAAAAATGCCACTTTATGGTAGAACAAGGTATTGTTTTGGGTCATGTGGTCTCATCCAAAGGTATGGAGGTAGATAAAGCAAAAATTGACATTATTCAGTCTCTACCTTGTCCTATTTGTGTGCGGGATGTGCGTTCCTTTCTTGGCCATGCAGGTTTCTATAGGAGGTATATCCAGGGACTTCGCCAAGATAGCATCACCATTGTGCAAATTGTTGCAAAAGGATGTAGCATTCGAGTTTGATGAGGCGTGCAAGACCGCATTTGATACATTGAAGGCATCATTGACATCCACACCAATTATCCAACCACCTGATTGGAGCAAGCCATTTGAGATCATGTGTGATGCAAGCGATTATCCAGTAGGCTTCGTTTTAGGCCAAAAGATTGGAAAGATTTCCCATGCCATCTACTATGCCTCCATGACCTTGAATGATGCCCAGCGAAACTATTCCACTACTGAAAAGGAGTTACTAGCTGTTGTATTTTCTTTAGAAAAATTTCGATCTTATTTGCTCGGTGCTAAAGTTGTTGTTTATTCTGATCATGCAGCTATTCGCTACTTGATGACGAAGAAGGAGGAAAAGCCAAGACTAATCAGATGGATCTTACTTTTGAGTGAATTTGATATTGAGATCAAAGACAAGCGAGGAACAGAGAATAAAGTGGCGGATCACCTAAGTCGTTTGATTCATGTGAATGACACACCGTGTTTCAACGAAGAATTCCCGGATGAACGACTCTTTGCCGTGCACGACATTTTACCATGGTATGCAAGCATTGCTAATTTTTTGGCCACTAATACTTTTCCTAATGGATTGAATAGGACTCAAAAGGCGAAAGTTCAAAGCGACGCCAAGTACTATGTTTGGGATGAGCCATACTTATGGAAACATTGTGCTGATCAAGTTCTTCGACGTTGCATTCCGGGCAATGTGGTATCTTCCATACTCCGTTGTTGTCATTCACATGAGGTTGGTGGCCACTTTGGAGCCAAAAGAACGGCACACAAGGTATTAGAATGTGGATTCTTTTGGCCAACTTTATTTCATGATGCATATAATTTCTGCAAATCATGTCATGAGTGCCAAAAGACAGGTAACATATCTCAACGAAATGAGATGCCCCAACAACCTATATTTTATTGTGAAATCTTTGATGTATGGGGCATCGACTTCATGGGACCGTTTCCACAATCTTTTGGCCACATTTACATTTTACTTGCTGTGGATTATGTGTCAAAATGGGTGGGAGCTTTAGCCACCCGTACTGATGATTCGAAAGTTGTTGCAGGTTTTATAAACCATAACATTTTCTCTAGGTTTGGGACTCCAAGAGCAATCATAAGTGATCGAGGCGCCCATTTTTGCAATAGGACGGTGGAGAGTTTATTAAAGAAGTACCATGTGACACAGAATGTGTCCACCGCCTACCACCCACAAACAAATGGACAAGCCGAAGTTTCAAATCGAGAAATCAAATCCATCTTGGAAAAGACTGTAAATCCCACTAGGAAGGATTGGAGCTTAAGACTAGATGATGCATTGTGGGCCTATTGGACTGCATACAAAACGCCAATAGGTATGTCTCCTTATAGACTAATCTTTGGTAAACCGTGTCATTTGCCTGTAGAGTTGGAGCATCGAGCTTTTTGGGCCATCAAGCACTTCAACATGGCTATGAACAAGAGCGGGGAACATAGAAAGCTGCAATTGCAAGAGCTGGAAGAGATCCGCAATGATGCGTATGAAAGCTCCAAGATCTACAAAGAGAAAACGAAGACCTTTCATGACAAAATGATCTCGATGAAGGAGTTTGTCGTTGGTCAAAAAGTCCTCCTATACTTTTCCCGCCTTTGGCCTCTTTCCAGGTAAACTACGCTCTCTATGGGTTGGACCTTTTATAGTAACTGCTGTTTTTCCTCATGGTGCAGTTGAGGTTCAAAGCCTAGCAAAAGATAAGACATTCAAGGTGAACAGACATAGACTGAAACCATACTATGAAGGTTTCCATGCCGCTAAAGAAGGAAAAATGGATCTCGAAGATCCACCAAGCATCACGTGATCCATGAACTGGCGTCGGGCCACCGACGTAAAACAGAGGCGCTGCTTGGGAGGCAACCCAAGGGGAGTTAGTTTCCTTCCTCCTTTTTATTTTCATTTTTATTGCTTTAATAGTTAGACTTTTCTCTTTTCTTATGTTTTTGCCTTACATTGGGGACAATGTAAGATTTAAGTATGGGGAAGGGATTAGTGGCGTGTTATTGTTTTTCTTATTATAAAAGTACAAAAAACTCGAAAATTTTTAAAAATTTTGAGCTCATAGTTAGTAATGAACACGTGCTTAGAATCACTAGCCCATGATGGAACCTAATTGATATCTTGCATGCTTTTGAACATAGGTGAATTGTTAACCTTGGAACACTTTGAACTCTAATGCAAATTTTACTTTAACCTAGTAGTTGAATATTTTGAGCACAAATCCGTCATGACTTGTGAAGTGTACATAGGTTAGTGAATATTGTGTGAACTTTGTGATAGTCTTACGAAGTCTCTGATATATGCTAGAACTTAACTACATGCTCTTTGAGGCATATGTCTGGATTACTTGCAAACATGAAAGCGATATAGGACAATCTTTGATGCGTTTGAGCCTTTCAAGCCTACCATGTAAAGAAAATCAATCACTAGTACCCTTTTTGAGCCTTAATGCAAAAGAATGGTTGTATGCTAAGCATACAAACAACCACCATTCGACATTCTTTGACTAGCTTATCATCATTCCCTTATGAGCCTAAATATGAATTCTATCCATACATTTGAAGGGAGTATGATGTATTTCATTCACATGCACTTAAATATTCAATGATTAAAATGTTGTGAGCTTCATAAGGAAAAGAATGAAATGCATGAAAGAAAAGGGATGCCTTGAGAAAATACATAAAAGTATGACTCCAATGGGAGACAATGCACAAAAGAAGAAAAATGTTGAAATAAAAGTTGAAGAATTCATGCAAGAAGAGAAGCTTTTAGTGCGCATATCATCATACTCTCTTGCTTGATATATCCTTACCTTTCTTTCATAAGCCAATACCTAGGCCACACTACAAGCTAATAAAGACCTACTTGATTTGTGTTTGCAAAGTGGCTAAGATAGTGGAGAAGAGTGTGCAATTGAGCTTATACTTGTGTTAGTGTATAACTTGGATTATTGTGAGTTTGCATCTATTGGATCTATAATTTGTACATGACACTTGTTTATGACCACACACACACGTTCACTACTTTGTTGGGTACGAAAAGTTTAGGGATTGAACTTGTTCCATTATTAACTTTTCACCGCCTTTCATTACTATGCATGTTTAAAATTGTTGAGGCATTAAAGTGAGAACAAGTTAGTTTGTTATGATGCTATGAGCCAATCAAAAATATTGTAGTTTTATCTGATTTACTCGAGGTCGAGTAAAGAGTAAGTATGGGGGAGTTTGATGTGACTAGAAATAGACACATCTATTGCATTTAATTGGTTACGATTTGGTATATTTTGATGGATAATTTGATACATATACTACCTAATCGTATATTTGTGTAATTGTAGGTGGAATCGAAGAAATCGAGCTAACTAAGGCGAATAAATGTCAAGAAAAGCATTGGAGCTAATAAGGATTCAATATAGATCAAGAAAAGGCTAAAAATGTAATTTTAGTGGAGGCGATCGACCGTAAGAAGAAGGCAATCGATCGCCTATGGACAGAATGCTGAGCAACAAAAATTACAAAGCATCGATCGATCGCGAGGGTTACGCGATCGATCGCCAAACCTCACTGGAGCCAAGCGATCGATCGTGAGAAAAGAGGCGATCGATCGACTGAAGAAAATCGCCGAAAAAATAGCTAGCGATCGATCGCCACCAGTGTTTTGGAAAGTTTAGCAACTTGATTTCTTTCCTTCCTACATAAACTCTAACCTACCCCATCAGCCACCACACCTCTTGTAACTCGAAAATAAGTCTCTTGAAGAGAGTATTCAGACTTTAGAAATAATTTTTAGATTTTAAAATATTTTTTCTTTCAATTTTTGTGAAGAATGTTCGAAGAACGAGGACGGAATCGACAAGCCGGAATCGTGATTCCTTTTAGTAACTTTTTCTTTTCCTATTAGTTTAATGCTTTCTAGAGTAATTTTGATTGTTTTTAATCTAGTTATGAGTAGCTAAATACTTTTGTGATTCTCGGTTGAGGAAAACGATACATTGGAGTTTACGATTCTTGTGAGATTAAGTTTTGATTGTTGATTTTCATTGAGTATCAATTGTTTTTCTGATTTGATTGTCAAAATTTTATGCATGATTGTTGGATTGATCACCTAGCTATTGTTCATACAATTTATTGCTAAATTAGATATCAAATACGGAATCGTTTGATCCCTCTAATTTACGAAGCAACTAAGATTAATTAAATTCCGCTTGTGAGTTTGTTAAATTCTTAGGAAAAATAATTGACTAGTTTAAACATAGACGCTTGGATTATGTTGTTTAGCTTCATCGATCTCAGTAGTTCATATGCTATCATCGATTTAAATCTTAATCGCTTGTATTTTGATTGATTGATTGATAAGGGTTAAACTAGAACGCTTGGGCTACTTAACTAAACTTAAGATGAGATAGTACTTTGATTATTGGATTAAACGTCCACGATGAATATTCATATGGAAATTGAACCATTTGTGAAGATCGATGATCAAGATAGTAAATGCCAATTGTAAAGTTAACCAAAAACCGCGAATCGCACTTTCCTCATAAGTTAATACATCTAGATTATTTTGCATATTAGTTAATTTTGCATCATAGTATTATTATTTTGACTTCAAAACCCCGTTTTATTTTAGTTTGCATAAGTTAACACAAAAATATAACTTCCTCGTGGGATCGATCCCTACTCACGCTACTACATTCATTACTGTTATTAACTTGAGATGGTTAATTTGGCGTACACGATAAACGCTACCAATGCATATTACTCCATTGAAACTTTTAAAAGAATCAATGTGCTATTATATTATTTGATAGTTAATATTAGATAGACATATCACGATTAATAAATAATAAAGCTTATCACTCAGGAGAGTGAGTAGAAAACACATAAGGATTCTTGGCTAATAAACTAGGAAAATCTATAACATTGAAATTAAAAATTGAAAAGTATGGTGGATGAATAAGTGAATCGAACCTCTAGAACTCTTATAACATTAAAACTCCCATAAATTTTACAATCTTTTATTTTAGTAATTTATATTGTTATTTAAAATTTCAAATATCTTTAAGCGTTTTTCTAAATATGACTAAGATCATTTTAATACAATATTCAATTTAAACTATATACCAATCCCTGTGGGTTCGACACTTTTTTACTTATCAAATACTAAAACTTGACATCATACACTTGTGGTACGTTCTACACGCAACATGGTGACATGAGAAGAGTTAACATGTACTAAGAACATTATGAGGCACAATCATGGGTTAAACCTTGTTCTGGACCCGTGATGTAGGGGTGCTTAACGGGCCGGGTCAATCCGAACTCGACCCGAAATCGGATCGGTTAGCCCGGTTCGGAACCGAAACCGGTATCTTACCGATTCCGGACTAAACGGATCTGGTTCCGGATTGAACCGGAACCAGATCCATTTTTTTAAAATTGTTTTTATATTTAAGCTAATATAAGTTAGATTTTAAAAAAAAATAAAATCAAACAAATCAGTTCCGGGTTGGAATCGGTCCAACCCGGAACCGGTTGGATCGGAACCGGATCCGATCCGATTCCTTAACGGATCGGACCGGTTCCGGGATTATCGGATCCGGAACCGGCTGGTTCCGGACCGAATCATTCCGTTAACCACCCCTACCGTGATGATACGGCTAATTCCGTTCGTATGTGATTAGTAAGCAACGAGGTCTAATAAGCTTATAAGGTCTGTGGCAAAAGAATAACTTAGCTTGATAACTTAGTTTTCTATCTGTCAATGTTAATGTACCTCGATTCTACATTCTTGAATTTTCTTTTTTTTTTCTTTTTGAATAAAAACAAGAGTTACATTAATAACCAACATATATAATACATATCCAACCAAAGTCCACAAGGTACAAGGAAACAAACAAAATCAGCAACAAATACAGGTTTCAAGCTTGGGAAATGACAAATACATAGATATGAAAAATCATATTAAAATGTCTATTGGTAGAACGAATCACATAAAAAACACCAGAACTTGACATGGAAAGTGCATGAACCACTCGATCCCAATCAAGTACACTCAAACTATTTTGCCCAGTAGGTGGTCGATCAAGGGAACTGTACTTCCAACAACATTGAAGAAACAAATAAGGAAATACGATAGACACAAATTGATAAGAGACAAACAACCGAGCAAACTTTCGTATCCAAATCCCTGACTAATAGCCATCAATTAAAAATCATCACTGGACGACACACAAAACCGATAAGCTCAGTAGCCGAAGCGAAGCATTGATCCAAGATTGAATCAGACTAAAGAAACCACCATAAAAAAAACCAAATATTGTCACCATATAACTGATCATTTAGAGTAAGAAATGTTTCAGCTTCCAATGTTTATATATTTACTCGGGATTCATAATTGGAATGCAAATAAATCGAATCAAACCATTTTACAAGATTTTTTTTCATATATTGGATAAATGAATAAAACTCAAATTCGAGTTGAAAGTTATTCAATTATTTTTAAATTTAATTTTCGATCATTTCAAATATAAAGGGCAAAAAGGGTAATCTGTAATTCTCATATATCAAATCAAAGAATGGGCAGGGGGCCGGGGGGGGTTTTTTATTAATATAATCAAAAAAACAAATTAATTTAATAAAATATCCGAATTTTAAATTCGTTTTTAAAGTAACCCAAACCGCCATCTCAGATGGCGCCTTCATGTAAAGGCGCCATCTCAGATGGCGCCTTTCGTATCTGATAAAAAAATTAATTGAAGGCGCCATCTTGGATGGCGCCTTCAAATAAAAATTATTTTTTTTTATGAAGGCGCCATCCAAGATGGCGCCTTCTCGGGTATAAATACCGCGGCCGAGCCCTTCATTTTTTCATACCGAAGCGAAAATCACATATCATCATAGTTTCTTATCTTATTTTTATCGTTAAAATTGTTCAATCTCCAATCTCAATTAACCACTCTCGAAGTATTTTTCAGGTAAAAATGTTGTTATATTATTGATTTTATCATATTGATTTTATCATATTGATTTTATAAATTTATTAATTATTTGTAATATTTTATAAATTTTTCAGAGATGTCGATTCAAATATTATTATATTGTGGAGGTAATATATTACAGGATTTGGATACCATTAGATATGATCGTGGTCCAATAAGAGTTACCACAATATCTCGCACAATTAATTTTATGCAGTTGTTGACCGAAATATATAATATCACGGGCATCGATGGCAACCAGTTTCTTCTGAAAATACATGTAAGACATATGTTTAGAGATTTTGCCGGGGTACGACAGACAATTTTGCCAATCGATAATGATTATAACTTAGCATGGCTATTGGATTCAGAACAATGTCTTAGTTGCTTGGAACTTTACATAGAAACGGAACAAAGAAACTATGATTATATTCCAGAAAATGTAGATTGTTTGCCTGTAGTTGCAGAAGGACCGACTGTCTCCGGTAGACACCACGATGACGATCCAATAGATGCTGATGTGATTGCTCCTGAGCCACTAGCAGACAGTTTCGCTGAATTGGGAAATGATATTCAGTCAGAACCAGATGATATTCCGTCCGAGGATGATGCTGATGACGATGAGGTTGATATTTGTGTCATGTCAGAAACAATTGCAGATGAAGATGAAGGGATCCCAATCACCCAGGAAGTGTCAGTTAATGTACCGGAGACAACCACGACAACTAGTCATGTCCTTTATCCAACAATTCCATTCTTCTCAATGACACATCCTGAAGTATTTGCAGACTCAGTAGACATTCCAACAGGTAAATGGGGTAGTTATTACGATTACTCCAAAGGGGATATGCATGTAGATATGGTGTTCAAAAATAAAGCACATCTGCAGGCAGCTGTAAAGGATTACTTTGTACGTGTTGCAAAACGAGAGTACCGCGTTGTGAAAAGTACAAAAACATTGTGGAAAGTTGTGTGCAAATACAGTACAGAAGATGCACCTTGTAGATGGTACCTGCGCGCCTCGTTGAAGAAGAAAGTTGGATTATTCAAAATAAACAAATATGGAGGTTCTCACACATGCCTTTTGAGTGAGCTGTCTATCGATCATGCAAATTTGGACAAAAACATGATTGCTAGCTTGTTAGTGGGAATTGTTCGGCGTGATCCAGCTTTCGAGATAAAGTATGTAATTCAAACCGTCAAAGACAAATATGGATTTGAGATCTCTTATGCAAAAGGATGGTTTAGTTTGCGACGTGCTGTTGAGAATGTGTATGGGACATGGGAGAGCTCCGTTCAGAAACTGCCTTACTATACGGGAGCTTTGCAAAAATGGAATCCCGGCACCGTCATTGAGTGGGTTCACCTTGACAATGCCAGACCAAGAGAGAAGACATTGAATTACGTGTTCTGGACCTTCCGACCATGTGTAGAAGGATTTCAACATTGCCGCCGGGTAATAAGCGTGGATGGAACACATCTGTATACGAAATATCAACATAAGATGTTGATTGCCGTGACAATGGACGCTAATAATCAAGTGTTACCATTTGGCATTTGCAATTGTTGATGAAGAAAAGTTTCTGTCATGGAGATGGTTTTTGGAGATGATAAGCCAGCATATTGTGAGAAGATCTGAGGGTGGTGCATGTTTGATTTCTGACCGTCATCCGGGCCTCATTGCAGCAGGCGATTGTATTCCTGACTTCAAATCACCGCGTGGAGTACATCGATTTTGTTTGAGACATGTTTGCTCAAACTTTAATAGTCGCTTCAAATCCGTTCATTTGAAAGACTTATGTTGGAGAGCGGGATCAGAATGATTGTTTATTGCAGATAAAAATAACTTTGCACCTTTAAAGTGTGCAGTATCCGGTATAAATCCCAAAAGCATATGGCAATATGCTTGCCAGTCAGGTATACTCCTATCATAATCAATACCGGATACTACGTTACCATCTACTGGCAATGCCCATATAACTGCAATGTCTTGCAGTGTGATGGTCGCCTCTCCGGATCTAAGATGGAAAGTATGTGTTTCACGGCGCCATCTCACAGCTAAAGCCGTGATGAGGTGAAAGTCAAGTGTAATTCTACCAGACCTATAAACACCATAAAAACCAAAACTGTCCAACAAACTCGCAACACGAGTATCGAGGGGGCAAAGATCCCAAAAATACTTATCAGGGTTTCTGCCTCGAAGTGTAGAATCAATATCACCTGCCCAAACAGCTTCAGATCGATGACCTGACTGCAATGATAGCAGATGACTGTCAATCGGTCCTGGTCCTCTTTGTAAATCCATCCTGAAATATTACACAATAAATATCAATATAACAAAATATCAACATGACAACCACCACCCGCCCCTACCGGTGACAACACGGCCGCCTGGGCCGGAGCGCCGCCGCCGCCGTGCCGCCACTGCCGCCGCCGCCGTGCCGGAGTACAAAAATACGGCAAAACTAAAAATTTATAAATCATCCGACGGTTTGCCATTATCTCGAAACTATAACTAATTTTTCAATAAAAACTACCAAACAACAAAATTTAAAAACAACCAACAACATATTTCAAATTTTACAACTTTCAAAAATTTCGATTCAAACTTGTAATGTTACCTGAAATTCAAAAATGTTGAACAAGCAAGCTCCAGAAATGATAAATCACGATGATTTTTTAATTTTTGCACAATAATATGCAAAGATCTGAGATGAGAATGAGAAAATTTCAGAAAGGCCGATGAGAAATGAGGAAGAAGAAGAGGGTCGGCGATTTATTTTTATACTGAAGGCGCCATCTTGGATGGCGCCTTCAATAAAAAAATTATTTTTTTATTTGAAGGCGCCATCCAAGATGGCGCCTTCAATTATTTTTTTTCAGATTAACAAAGCCGCCATATGAGATGGTGCCTTTACCTGAAGGCGCCATCCCAGATGGCGTTTTGGGTCATTTTAAAAATGATTTTCAAATTCGGATATTTTGTTAATTTTTTTTTTTTTTCGAATAATTGTTAAAAAACCCGCCAGGGGGGTCTTTGTTATTTTAGAGAATTGAGGGCCCACTTTAGTAATTTAAGCCTAAAAATCTTAAATAAATTCGTCGAAACCCTAATTCCACAAAGCTTAACTTAAGCCGCAGCAAAGCCTTGATAGTTGATTCGATTCAATTCTCGTACATTTCGCTATGTCGGTTGCAGAGCTCGCATGTACTTATGCTGCCTTGATTCTTTGCGATGATGGGATCGTCGTTACGGTAACCTTTTTTTTTTTCCCGACCAGTATGTGGTTTGCTCGGTAAGTAATGCGATTACTTTTGTTGCTAGGCGGAGAAAATAGTGAAGCTGGTGGATGCGGCAAATTTGAAGGTGGAATCTTATTGGCCAAGTCTTTTTGCTAAGCTATGTGAGAAGAGGAACATTGAGGATCTAATCATGAACGTTGGCGCTGGTGGCGGAGGTGCCGCCGTTGCTGTAGCTGCTCCGACCGCGGGCGTTGGTGGTGGAGCCGCCACCGCAGCTGCCCCACCCACCGAGGAGAAGAAGGTACAAGCTAATCATATGTTATTTTCGGCATGTAATCGTAATGATTGGATCCGTATTTGGTCGTGGATATATGATAGTTTTCCTTACGACTCTTCCACAACTTTATATCGAATTACAAATAATTGTATACGTATTCACATGATGCTCCATCTGTATATGCAATTCGATCATGGGATATTAAGATGTTTATGAAATAAGAAAAACAATGAAAACCAATAACTATTGATACATGAAAAATGGGATATATGTAAGCATGAATGCATTTTAACTTAATTCAAAAGTTGTTTTGAGTATTCATGTTGTGATGTTTTATTTAACATTGTGTGGTTTGTTAATCAAATATTTTCAGGAGGAGCCGAAAGAGGAGAGTGATGATGATATGGGATTCAGCTTATTTGACTAGAAGGTGTTTAGGTCTGTTGATGTTTTTGTATTTTGATGAAATCTGATTTTGGTTATGATCACATTCGAAGGGTTGGTGTTCTGTTACGCCTTTTGGATGACGCCTCGACTTCAAATCTTAATATGAGGTTTCCTATTCTTGAGTTCAACTTTTAATGCCTTGAATTTTCAATTGAACGACCTGTCTCGAGTTTCTGTTGATATTATAATTGACCTCATGCAACTTTCTTGGTTTGTGGGCTTTGAAACTATGATTTTTTTTAGCAGAGCTGCATACTGAATTAATAATACGACTAGAAAACAATGTACATGCTTTGTGTTTGTGATAAATTGTTTTCAAAATAATATTGTTTTTTGTAAAATTATTTAACGATTTAATATTGAATCAATTGTATTTTTGAAACAATATTTTTGTTGTTGTATAGTTATTTATCAGTTTGTTATGAAGTCTATTAAATAGTATTAAAGTAAAGTTAACTTATATTAATTTTTATGATATGGATTTACATTATGTCTTGATTCTTATTGTATGTTTAAAACAGATCTTCGATAAATAGAGTAGTATATTCATAGAAGCTTGTTTATTAAACCTAATTAATCGAATCTTGGTATTTAATTATTAGAAAAGCAAGAAGATGTCAGGGATCCTTAGGTGACACACCTAATAGGCTCATCGTAAGGTTTTGTTACTTGATATATAATATAGATGGTATAGGGCATTCAGGATTAGCATAAGGTATCCCGATGGAGATGCACATCCCTTGGATTGGTGGGGACTACACCGGATTTGAGGTGGTGTCCACCCAATGCCCCTCACCCAGTCCGAGGGGTGGGGAGGCTACGGGGACTACATCGGGAGATTTTCTCCCGTTGTAACATATGGCGATTTGATGGTGTAGATGTCACGGTATTCATATCTGACGGCTGGAAGCCTTAGAAGACTTTATTTGATTTATTTTTATTGATACAAGTATGGGGAAGGGGAATCGAAAGCCTACTGTTATATCATATGCATATGTTCTTGTACTTGTGATGTCATTTTGCCTTGCTTGTCATTTTGAACAGTACCTCTTAGAAAACCATATGCCATACCCGAGTCTTTCGAGCCCAGACTGTAGTTTGACTGCAAGCCTTGGAGCTCCCTCTTTTGAGACCCATCTCATTCTGCCTGTACCGAAATTATGACTACAGCCATCCGTAAGCATCTATTTGGTTAGATTACCTCAAGGTGAACTTAGAAAACCGAGTGAGTTTCAAAATGGAACTAATTCAATCGGAGCATGTATGAAATGGGTTCTCTCTTAATTTTTTCCAGTTTATATTGATCTTTGAAGAAAATAGTAGATTAGAGCATGTTGTTACTAATCGATAATTGATTGGGTTATTGGCACCTATGATGCATGGACACTTCTAAAAATCAATCGGTTCAGTGTCAGACACTTCTCGAACACACATCGGACACGTGTTGGACACGCCACATGGCGTGTCCTTAATTTTATTAAAATAAAATAAAATTGGACATCTGTGTCGGACACTCCCCTCAAAATCGGACACCTGTGTCGGATACGATCGATGGATGTATCCGACACAGAAAGGACAATTTGGGTGTTAATTGTTCAATTTAAAAAGCTTTTGGCTAAAACTAAATTTAGACGTGCTATTTAAATTTTATGTTAATTGAAGTGATATACATTTGTTGTTAGTATGAGTGTATCAGCGACATATTTATATATATTATTTTTGAATTTTGGTAATAATATTTTTGGTCTAATATTTTATTGGACGTGTTTGTTAAACTTTATTTTAATTAATATGTATTTGTTGTTAGTATGAATGACAATATGATGATTACGGCGATATGCATTTATTTATATGCTTCTTGAATTAATTAGAATATTTTTGTTGATTTTATATAGTTTTAGAATTTTAAAAATACATTGTATCCTGAAAATTTGAAAATCCTTGTCGTCGTGTCGTGTCAGTATCCTTGCATCATAGTCGGCAATAAACTCCCTTGTGGTTTTTCAAATATGAAGATTACACCAATGTGGGGTGAAAATAGATGGTTTACCTCACTGTGATTTATGAAAATAGACAGTTTACATCATGCTGTTTGTGAATATGTGAAAATACACATTCCGTTGTATGTTATGTTTTGCAAATCACAAGGAGAATAATGCATATTTCGAAACCACATATAACATGTTATTAGGGATATCACGTGGGGTAAATTGCTTAATTACAAACTATATCAGATAAAATGTTTATTATCAATACTACATGGGGTAAATTGTAACTAGCTCGTAATTGATTTCAAAACGTCCTAATCGATATGTAGATGCACTTCCATGCTTAGTATCAAGCATCGATGAAAGTTGGAAGTGACCAAAAACATAGAATTTGGCCGGGTTTTTCAGTAAGAATGTTGAGGTATATATTAAATTATCTACATCATATTGAATGAAATATATTTAAGAATCACGTGAAATAGAGAATTTATTTACACAAATTTGTACGCGGTCGGTTTGACTTTGACCAGGACTTGTTTTATAAACTTATAAGTACTTTTAAATAAATATTGGCGGATGACGCACATACATTACGTGTGTAATGTAATATATAATGCATACGAATTGATACATGTAATGAAATAAATGAGACATATACATTGATTAATATTACAATTCAAAATATACAACAAAGAACCAGAACAAACTATTGGAGGGGTAGTTTGGTAAATTCAAATTTGTCATACCAAGGTAGTTATTATAAGGGGCTTATACATTATTATATATATATATATATATATATATATATATATATATATATATATATATATATATATATATATATAATATATATACTAGTAGACGACGCACACGCGTTGCGTGTGTAACGTAATATATAATGCATATGAATTTATTCGTGTAATGAATAAATGAGACATATACATTGGTTAATATTACAATTCAAAAGATGCAACAAAAAATCACAACAAACCATTGGAAGAGGTAGTTTGATAAATTCAAATTTGCCATACCAATGTAGTTATTATAAGAGGCTTATGCATTATAATATATATAGTAAGATATATATAATATATATATATATATATATATATATATATATATATATATTAAGATTATACCGATTAAATAAATTGTTATGCTAGTATCACATTCTTTTTCTGAATAATGATAATTATTATAAAACATCTATAAATTAAAATAATAATATTGGGATCTTGAAATTTCATTAATTTAAAGAGGTATTAATTAATCGACAAGTTAACAATTTATCAACTTGAATATTATTTTTTGATTCAACGAATTTATCATGAAAAATATATTTACGAGCTTGAGAATATAATTAATTATTTATGTTACCTTAGTAAAATATATATTAATCACCCGTTGAATTACAGGGTGAAAATTATTAATGTTCAAATATTAATAGTTTAGAAGAAATTGTTGTTAGTATCATTGAAAATCATGTTAGGAATCAAGTTGATGATGATTAATGGTGTGCTTACAATTGCTTATTCAAAGCACTTCTATGTTGCTTTTATTTAATGTTGAAAAAAGTTATTTTTAAGCAAAAACATTGGTTGTTTGCTATTAAAATAAAAAACAGCTTAATAAACTTCAATTAATTACAAAAGTGTCACCAAATAACTTAAAGTAGTCAAAAGCATGTCATGACCCGCTTCTCTGCTTCTACTTTTTTCTGTTTATTTTTAGAGAAGCAATAACAGATGCCAATAAATAAAACACTCAAAATCTGTTTTTTTTTTTTGTCTGAAAAGCTGATAAGCAGTTTGCAAAAGCATTTGCAAACACCCACTAAATACCTTTAGAACCAATCACACGAAAATAAAGCACTCATAACAGCAACAATTCAAAACAATTGTGTAATGAGAAAAGTTAGAGATGTAATATACTTAGATATAAATTTCGAGAAAAAACATATTTTTACTATATATATATATGTGTGTGTGTGTGTGTTTGTTTTGATGTTTGTAAGAGTGAGTGTATATTGAAATGATACATTAAATAATTGTGGTAAATCTTATGATACTACATTATAAAGTTTAGAACATGTGCTAATCTTTTGTTATAATCTCATCAATAATTAAATTTTGACATTAAAAATAGTCTATGATCGATGATGTGCTAATACTAATTTCCAGAATTTAATAGATTAAAAGTAATTGATTATAATTTTATAATATATTTATATACTACATTATAATTGTGAGTTTGTCAAATTGCGAACGTTTTTCTTTGAAATTTCAATAAAATTTGATATTATCCATACCAAAACCACATAGATTGTCCTTTTTACCCCTCAAACACTCTATATATTCCCACAAGCTTCACCTATCAATCATCTTTCAAAATTCTTATTTTCTTCTCCATTTTCTTAAAATTTGAATCTTCACTCCAAAATCCAAATGGGAAATTTACTAAAGTAGATCGTAGATATAATAGTTTTCCTAAAATTTATTATCTTATAATTTAACAAAATTACTAAGTCTTTAAACTGACCGAAAAAAAATATTCTTTAAGTATGTTATTAATTTACGAAGATTTTATTGTACAATTACAAGGCAATACATGTCTTCATCATCGTCATGCACATATCCCTCATGCTAAGGAATCTAACTTGCCAAAAATTTTAAATTTACCTTAGGAAAAAATATTAATAAAAAATATAGAAATTAGATCCTATATATATATATATATATATATATCAGTACGATCCTATATGGAGTCTTCTTAGGTAACAAAGAAACTTCCTTTTCTAACTCAACAAACCATATATAAATACCTCTTCCTCCCCCTCGCCCTCTATATTCCAAACCCATACAAGCCAGAAAATTTTTTCAGTGATGGCAATGATGATGTCGATTTTCAGCCCATTCGACTTGCTTCTCGCCGAGTCTTTTGGCCAGAAAATAACACCTTCTAATAAAAGGGATGTGGGTACTACGAAAATTGACGATACGAAGATGGGCAATTGCTCTTCTCAGCAGTCGGATGCGTTGAAGAAGCCGGAAGAACAACGGGGGAGGATCAGAGCCCCGAGATTTGCGCCGGAGTTTGATGGGGTTCATTGTTTTGAGATTATTCTTCCTTGTTGATTGATTGGATATTTGTATTTGGGGGTCGGGGAGGTGTTTCAAAATTGGTTGGGCGATGATTGATTCTGATATACTTACTATTCTTGGTATACATTGAAGCTGAATATGATTTACATAATATTCTTTCTTATCAATCATTTCATATCCCTTTTTTTTTCTTTCCTTTTTTCGTGTAAATTGTTTATTGATTTCTTGTTTGGCACTTTTCTTGGATTGTTGGATTGAGGAACAAGCTTATGAAAAGTTTTACCTTTTCTTAACGTATCATAAATATCAATTCAAAGCCGATAATGGATTTTATTGGAATTTAAATCCAGATACACAAAACCAGATACTGTCTTGCTCAACCCGTATCATTATTTAGAATTTTTTTTTTTAACGAAGTTGGAGAGATTTCCTTTATCTAAGAATGCCAGAAGGAACCAAGACTTAAGATTTCGTTGATACACAATTAGTTGGTGTTTAGATACACCATATTTGTACTATGGGTGATTCAACGCTAAGGGTAAATCCAACAACCTAAAAATGATTTGGGACCGTTGAATTGCAGCGAGGGCAATGCCCGAATGACCCTTGTTTTTATATGGTGCATCTGTTTCAGGGATCATACACTCATATTGAACATAGTCCTCTGCAAACCTCTCCTTCCATGTCCAAACCTTCTTGCAAACTCAACTATTGAAGTATCTTAGTCAATATTAAAAGCAACTTCCAAACATTACGAGCTTGCATGCACCCAAAGTTAAAGGGAAATTGATGCTTAATGAGTTTTCACACTGATATGGGTACAGAACGGTGCAGGCGTGGCTGCTGGGGTCAGCCCACAAAAATGTATTGGAAATGCCACATTTCCATCCAATCAAAACATATTTTTTGGGGTTGACTCCACAGCCACGCCTGCCCATACAGAACACAACATAAAAATAATATGTTCTCTTGCGGGATCCATGAGTTGTTTAAAATGATTCGGTATATTAGTGACACTAGCGAACTGTGGCTTGGCGTATAAACCAAGAGAGCAAACCAGTGCTGAAAGCCAATTCAACCTACTCAAGAAAACTAGTGAAATTTATAAGAAAAAAATATAAGAAATATAAAACTAGCCCTTTTTATATAATTCTGTTGGCCAATACTTTTGGATTTACTTCCAGCTTAAGAGGGTTTTTACTCTATTTCCAGTGGATTAGCTTCGATACATACTGATATATCTGCACAATGAATTAATTATATCAGTAACACAAAAAAATAGTACTTTAATCATCGCAACAATAGTTGTGCATAACAACTACAGAAATTTTTTAATGTAAAATATATTTTTGACACTTTTTATTATTGCTAAATCTGGAGTTTCGAGCTTTTGACATGAGAAATACTTCATATTCATCACATTTTAATTAAAACTCGGTTTAAAATTCTCTTCCAAATCCAAATCAAGTTATTCTATATAAATTGTATCTTCCTCCATTTGGAATTGGTTGGACTACTATAATTGGTGCTGGGAGGAAAAGAAATGTTCTATACGGGGAGAGATGAATAGATGGTTCATAGGGAAATATACAACAACAACTGAACATTTAATCTCAATGGATTGTGGTGTGTCGATTTTTATACGAAGTATGAAGGATTACAATGTCTTTAATATAAGTATATAAAACAATTAAAGCTTATGTGTACGAAACTTATGAGGGTGAAAAAAAAAGATTGTTTCATACAAATTACGCACAAGCCAAGCTTACTCGTCTCTTTTTGAGGTTATTGTTGGTTTTCTGTAGAGTCACCAACAATAACCACTTTTTGTTTATGTGGTGTTACTTTTTTATTTCCTAAAATATTCATCTTATTATATTAGTGTATATTATGTATCTAACTTTTAATATTCCTCGTATTTGGCTTTCTAGAATCATACTAGTAAAACTTTAGCATGAAATTTTAGTTCTATATAATTTAATATATCTTTTGATCTTTTTTTAAATAAAAAAACTTGTTACTTTTAATAACTATATAGTACATTAAATTATAATGTTTAAAAATATTTAACCCTCAACACTTATTAATTTATTTTAGTTGTAGTTGTTAAAAAGGATAATTGGATTTGAATTAATGTTAACCTATTATGCACGAACATTACTAAAAATAACGCTGTGCAGTGTTGTACACTTCTAAGACACTGATACTCTCGGACACGCCACGTGTCGTGTCCTTTATTTTTGTTTTTTGAAAATAAAACCGGATACCTGTGTCGCACACTTCCCTCAAAATCGGATACCCGTGTCGCACACGACCGATTGACGTATCCGACACAGAAAGGACACTTTTGAGTGTTAATTGTACAATTTAAAAAGTTTTTTGGCTACAATGAAATTTGGACGTGTTAGTTAAAGTTTATGTTAAGTGAAGTTATACACATTTGTTGTTAGTATAAGTGATACTATGATGATTTCAGTAATATGCATTTATTTATGTGCGTTTTGAATTTGGTAAAAATATTGTGGTTTTTTTTTATTTGGACGTGTTTGTTAAACGTTATGTTAATTGAAATAATATATATTTGGTGTTTTTGCTTGATAAAAAAAATGTATTTGGTGTTAGTTTGAGTGATACCATGATGATTCCAATGACATGCATTTATATACTTTTTGAATTTGATAAGACTATTTTTATTGCTTTTACTCATTTTAGAATTAAAAAAATATGAATTTTAGTATTTTGTAATATAGTACATATATACTATATATAAAAATATAAAATATACAGGCGTATTATATCCTAAAAATTTTAAAAATCTATGTCGACATATCATTGTCACGTTAGTGTCCGTGCATCTTAGATAGATGCTACCTCAGGACTGAGTTCGTAGGCCAGAAAGAACTGGCACAAAACCAGTTTGACCATGATTTTGAAATATTTTTTTTTTAATTTTGACCTTTGTTTGGCCTTTGTTTTTTGTATGTGTTTTAAGGTCATTTTGCAAAACAAATCTTTAAATAAGACCACAAAGCAAAAAGAATGTTTGACCAAGGTCATTTTTCAAACTATCGAGTTCTCGAATCCAAAGCCTACCTTTTTACTTCCCAACACCCCCTTTCAAACTCATCAATTTTTCTTGTATTTTATGTCCGTTAAAAACCCGCAAACGATTGCTTACTTCTCAGCTGCTGCTGCTATTACTAATGGAAATCACTCTTCTGAAATTTTCAATGATTCAAGTTTGCAAACAACATTTTGCTATACTTTTTAAATCTCTCATCTTCGTAACGTAAGTCTTTTGTTTTATTTATGTGTGGAAGATGAATATTGTTTCCATTTTTAATTTAAATCTAAGGTTTCACTCATGGTATCCAATGCTTATGTACAATGTTGTTTTCGTAGTTTCCAGAATTTGGCTTCAATGAGAGACATTAATGCTCTACACTATTATTGATGTTGTTAATGTGCTATTATTTTGACTTTTTCCTTGGTATGAGGCTATTTTCGGTTTTAAGGAATGGAGTTTTATGCGAGAGACATTTCACATTAGAACGCTTCTGAGTTTATATATTTGAATTTTAGGTACTACTATTTTCATTGTTTTCGCATTTTAAAAAATCTTTCAAAAATACTTTAAACCGTCGCCAGCTGCAGCGGGGGCTGCATTTGTCAGACACCGCTGCAGCTGGCGGCTTCCTGCGGCGGACGCCTGCATGTCTCCGCTTGTACCTGCACCTGCATAAAATATTTTCGTCCAGTTTTTTTAAAGTTTTTCGTCCTTAACCTTACTTTACAGCTAATATTTTCGTCCTTTGTAAACTTTAAGTATATGAACTACTGAAATAAAGTGGTTTATGGACGAATGAAAAACCTTTACATCTAAATATAAGTGGACGGATGCAAATACTAAAGTAGGCGAATACTTTGTTCATTTTATGTTCTCCCTCTTCTGATCCATCTTTCCCTCTTATATTGAATACAATTATATTCTTTACAATATCTTGATTAGCCTCTAATTATGGAGATGATTGAGAGCCTACATTTACGTCTAGTCTATTTAACGATGCAGCTGTGACTTGACTGAAGCAATATCAGGCGTGTGAGTGAATTGTGGATGTTTGGTTTTCTTGCCCCATGTGATTAATTGAATAGACTGTCATCCACACTCAAATTGATGCTGGTGGATCAAGGAGCATCAATTTGCCAACTAGAAATTGATGGCGCAGACGAGTCATGGACTTGGTGAAGAGATCAACAAGTTGAAGGTCAGTGGAAACATGTGGAAGTTGGATAGTCTTGTTGTCCACTGTCTCGCGAATAGAATGACAATCTGCTTTGGTGTGCTTCGTCCGTTCATGGAAGACAGGGTTAGTTGCAATCTGAATGGCACTTGTGTTATCACCATGGAGATGAGTGGGTTTGAGCTGAGGGAAGCCAAGTTTGTCTTAGAGACCACATAACCAATGAATTTCAGAGCAAGCAGCAGCCATAGCTCGATTTTCAGATTCTGTAGAGGATTTGGAGACTCGTGCGTGTTTCTTACTTTTCCAGGAGATCAAGGATTAACCCAAAAACATAGACCATCCTGTAACTGAACGACGAGTGTCCGGACAACCAGCCCAATTAACATCACGTTAAGCGATGAGAGGAAGTGGATTGCCTGCTGGAAAGAAAATTCCACGTGATGGGAGCCATGTAGATATCGAATAATATTGTTGAACGTAGCAAGATGTAAATGTCGTGGAGACTCCATGAACTGGCTAACTTGTTGAACTGCAAATGATATGTCAGGTCATATGATTGTCAAATAATTCAAGCTGTCAACCACCCGACAATACATAGTTGGATCAGGAAGGAGATCACCATCGTCACGTCTATATTTCACATTAACTTCCAAGGAAGTTGTTAACAATCAGATTGTTTTCCTTGAATGAATCCTTTCATTACTATCTTGTATAAATATATAGAATGGTTACAATCTACAGTCTAACTATGGAAAGATTATTTACTGCCTATCTTTACATTTCTACCAAATATAATCTAATCTATCTAATATGGAATGATAGCCATGTGCTTTGATTTGGGCTGATGAAGTTTCCGTGTGCCTGGATATGGAATGGGGCAAGATTTAAGGATATGTGTTTGATGATATTGACCAGGCTGTCATCTCCCATCAAATTGATGCGAGTTGATAACGAGCATCAATTTGTTGACCAGAAATAGATGACGTTGTCGAGTCATGGACTCGGTGAAGATGTCAGCAATTTGTAGATCAGTGGAAACATACGGTAAGGTGATAGTCTTATTGTCCACTGCCTCGCGAATAGAGTGACAATCCACATCATGTGCTTCGTCCGTTCATGAAAGAACGGGTTGGTGGCAATTTGAATAGCACTAGTGTTATCACCATGGAGAGGAGTGGGGTTTGGCTGAGCGAAGCCAACTTTGGCCATAAGACCACGGAGCCACATAATTTCAGAGCAACTAGCAGACATAGCCTGATATTCAGATTCTGTAGAGGATTTGGAGACTCATGCATGTTTCTTGTTTTTCCAAGAGATTAAGGATTGGCCTAAAAGCATGCACCAACCTGCGACTGAACGACGAGTGTCTGGACAACCAGCCCAATCAGCATCACTATAGGCAACTAGAGTAAGTGGACTGCCAGTGGGAAATAGTAGTCCACGGGAAGATGAGCTATGTAGATATCGAATAATACGACGGACTGCGATAAGATGTAAATATCGTGGAGGCTGCATGGACTGACTAACCCGTTGAACCGCAAATGATATGTCGGTCCGCGTGAGGGTCAAATAATTCAAGCTACCAACCAATTGACGATACGTAGTAGGGTCAAGAAGGAGATCACCATCGTCACGCGTATATTTCACATTAATTTCCAAGGGAGTATCCACAGAGGAAGAATCCTCAAGTCGTGCCAGTTCGATGAGATCTTTGGCATATTTATGTTGATTTATAAAAAATGTCAGAAGGTCCAGAAAGAATATCCAGTCCCAAAAAATATGTAAGAGGACCAAGATCCTGCATATGAAACAAAGTCTGGAGATGTTGTTGTAGCCGACTAATCAAATTCGAATCAGTACCAGTAATAGCAATATCATCCACATAGACCAGTAGAAGGACAATACCTGCTGCGGTTTCTCGAAGAAATAGCGAGGAATCATGCTTACTTTGCTTGAAGGAAAATTGAAGCAAGGTGGTGCAAAATTTGTCAAACTAGGCCCGAGGGGCTTGTTTCAAGCCATATATGGAGTGTTTCATCTCCAGCCATGTCTGCATCTGTGTAGCCTACTAGCTCAAGTTTGGATCATCCAAAACTAAGTTTGTGTTTAGAGGTGCCTGGTAGATATCTTAATATCCATTTTACTGCATCCCAATGCTCCTTTCCCGGTTTCGAAAGGAATCTACTAACTACACCTACGGAGTGAGCTAAATCTGGCCGAGTACATACCATGGCATACATCAGACTTCCAACTGCTGAAGCATATGGAACACTTCTTATCTCTTCTTCCTCATCCTCCGTAGAAGAACTTTGATGTTAATTCAACTTGAAGTGGTTGGCAAGAGGACATCCAACCGATTTTTCCTGGTCCATGTTGAATCTCTAAAGTACATTCTCAATATAAATTTCCTGCGACAACCAGGTTTTCTTGGCATACCCGTCTCGCTGAATTTCCATGCCAATAATTCTTTTTGTTGGCCCCAAGTCCTTCATTACAAAGGTCTTGCTTAGTTGCTTCTTTAGACCTTTTGATTTCAGAAGCATCTTTGCCAACAATCAACATATCATCTACATATAGCAGAAGCACCATCAAATCATCACTAGAAGTTTTTCTGACAAACACATAATGGTCTGCAGTAGTATTCATGAATATCTGTTGAGTTATTACAGATTCAAACTTTTTATACCATTGTCTCGGTGCTTGTTTGAGACAGTACAAACTATTATTTAGTCTGCACACAAGGTCCTCTTTCCTCTTCTATGCAAAACCTTCTGGTTGCTCCATGTAAATTTCCTCCTCCAAATCTCCACGAAGGAAAGCAGTCTTGACATCCATTTGTTCTACCTCCAGATCTAGCTCTGTTGCTAACCCCAACACAATTCGGATGGATGTCATCTGCACCACAAGTGAGAAAATCTCGTCAAAGCCGACTCCTTGTTTATGACTGAAACCTTTGACGACGATCCTAGCTTTAAATCTTGGTTGAATACTGTGCTATTCGTGCTTCAACCTGAACACCCACTTATTTTTCAAAGTTTTCTTGCCTTTTGGCAACTTCACCAACTCAAATGTATCATTATAATGTAAGGATTGTATTTCATCTTGCATGGCCTTCATCCACTTATCCCTGTGTTCACCGGTCATAGCTTCATGGAAGCTATCTGGTTCTCCCCCGTCAGTTAGCAGAATATATTCATTCAGGGAATATCTGGTTGAGGGTCGCACTACTCTTCCAGAACGTATGGTATAAGAACCTTCTGCTGGTGGTTCACGGTGAACACGAATCTCATCATCAGGTGGAACTTCCCCATGATCGTTATGCACTTCTTCATCTTCAACCGGTTGTGGATTTACCGTTGAAAGCCACCATTCAATTTTTTCTTCAGATCCACAATTCTCCTCTTTAGCATGCTCCAAGAATTCATTCTCCTGAAATACGGCATCACGACTTCTTATAGGATTTTTGAGATCTATATTGTAAAACTTGTATCCGAGTTGATCCTCGTCATAGCCTATAAATATGAACTTTATTGTTTTGGATCTTTCATCATTTGGTATATGCATATAAGCAACAATCAGGGTGATATCCGCCTCATCTCTTCATTCAAGATGCCGCTCTTGATGAAGTCCATACTCATGACTTCTCCTGGGCAGTGTTTGTGAGTGATATATTCAGAGTCTCCCAAGACTCTGGTAATGAAGCTAGCACAATCAGGGCAATCACCTCATCATCAAGTTTTATGCCCATACTTGATAACTGCTGCACGACTCCTTGAATCTCATTCAAGTGATCTGCTACCGGAGTTCCTTCTTTTTACCGAACCTGAACTAGCTTGCTCAGATAGAAGAGTTTGTTGTTGCAAATTTAGAGGCATATATTGTCTCCAACTTCATCCAAGGTGTACGAGCATGAGTCTCATTACAGATGTGATTATACACGTTGTCATCGACAAATTGTCGGATGTACCCGCAGACCTGCTCGTGCTCAAAGTTCCATTCAGCATCTGATTTCTCTTCTGGTTTAGTTTCGCTGAACACCGGCAGGTGCATCTTGGTGACAAGCATGAGATCTTTCATCTTGCTTTTCCAAAGTTGATGATTAGAACCATTAAGGCTAATCATCTTGCTTGTACGTACCTCCATCTTTTGTGTATACTACCAAGGAATTAATCGCTAAAGCCTAAACACAAAAGAATTACTTCCTTAATACTGTCTTGAAAGCCTTTTCTGATGTGGAAGTTTAGACTAAGCTGTAACCACAGAGCAGACAAAGACTTCCTATAGTATTTGAGAATCTGACTCTGATACCAATTGTTGGGGCATCAAGGAAATCAACATATAATTGAGGTAACAACACAACGGATATCACAAGCACATAATTAACAATTGAACAAGATGAAAACCAATATTTATAGTGGTTCACCCCAAATTAGGCTACGCCAACTCAAGAACCCTAAAGGAGATTACTTCTTTATTGATAACAAAGAAGACAAGAGAATTGAGAATACAAAGTATCTTACTCAGAACATTCTGATTTTAATGCTCACTTTCTCTTCACTAATCCTATTCCTTCCAAGGATAAAATCTCACTTTTAACTCAACACTTTAATTTGTAGAAAAAGAAAAGATTTGTGTTTTTTGGATGATTTTGGAATGAAGAATGGGTGGGTATTTTTAGGTGGAGATTAGGGAAGAAAACAAAAATTAATACCTAATTGCTTACATAATCAAACCATCAAATTTGACTAATACAAACATGTGTTAATTGTTATCTAAGTTGTGTGTTTGAATTCAAAGTTGGATAGTATGATTACAAGCGGTATGCTGGGTTGAGCAATGAGGAAATCTTTAGAATTGTTCTTATTTATCCAAGTCTGTTTAGTGCTAGCAGACAAAGGAAGCTGCAGCCAAGGATCGTTTTTCTTAAGCAATGTGGTTTGAGTTCCAATGACATATTCAAGTTCTCGATAAAGCACCACTGTTTAATTTGAGGACAATCTAGCCCATAGATTGATTTTTTTTTTGTTTTGTTGTGAAGATTGGATAAGAAACCGAACTAAGAAACAGGATTTGGAGATGGGAGCTATTACAAGGTGCAGCTGTAAGAATTCACAAGAGGTGATTGGGGTTTTCTTGAACTACTGTTTGACTTGTGAGGATATCTTGGATATGAGCAAGAAACATCCGCAAGGTTTGCAGTTCAACCACGAGTCTTAGAGGAGTAGCTGGACTACTTGACCGAGGAAATGGGTTGTAATGCGCGAGAGTTAATTGCATTTATTTATAATAACTAGCTGTGCTATTAAGGTTGAGCCTTGATATATACTGTTAAAGTTGTTGTCAATTGACATTGAAGATCAAGGGTTCGAGCGGCGGAAAAGCCTCTTGCATTGCGACGGAATACTACATACATTAGGCCCAAAGTAACCCGACCCCTTCCCGATCCTGAACATAACGAAAATTTCTTAAGCCGGAATTTGTCAACTAGCTATGCTACTATATTTTTTGCACTTCTCGAGTTAAATCAAGGATGCACATTGCTGCAATTTCCAACTTTTGGGGTGTGAAATGGTCCGGGTCAAAAAATCTATCTGCAACAAATTTGAGCCATTAGATATGAGGTAGTTAAAAGCTAGACCAATAAAAGGTCACCATATGATCATAAATATAAAAAAAATCAAGATCGATGGGTCTCCATTTAAAGTTTTTTTTGCTTTGAAAAAGCAGCAAATGTAGTTGAAAAAGGTGATAAAAAAATCTAGAATACGTTGTTCTTTGTTTTCCAACTCCTGCCGCTGTTATTTTACATGATCAGTCTCTTAAATCTGCAAGAAATTTGAATAATGGGAGAAGTTGTGGTAAGCAGCGAAGATGGAATGGAATTAGAATTTCAAGAAACAGAGGTGGGAATAGGTGAGCCGCAAATATCTGAAAATAAGATCAATAATTATAATGAGAAGAGTGCCGCAGAAGCTCAAGCGGCGGGTACCTCTTCTTCTCTTGTTAGGTGGGAGAGATTTCTTCCAAAAATGGCGGTGAGGGTGCTGTTGGTGGAAGCTGATGACTCCACAAGGCAGATTATTGCTGCCCTTCTCAGGAAATGCAGTTATAGAGGTTGGTTTTACCTGTTCAAAATTGTTAGTGGGATTTATGTAATTTTTTGCTCTGAAGATTTGTGGATATACTTGGGATTTAGCTGAGCTTGACGAATTTTTTTGTTAATCTCTGTCCTTTTTGGTGATCAAGATAACTTTTTTGACCGTTAAAGTTGTGTTTCATACTTTGTTGATCGCCTACTATAGCTTTAGATGATACTTGGTGGGTATTTTTGCTTGAAAATTTTGTGGGTTTTTGGTTTTGGTGGTTGATATTCCTCCATCTTCAACTTAAGTTCTGGGGTAACTTCATAGGTGAATTGATGCAGTGTAATGATTTTTTTTTTTTCAAAAGGAAAAAAAATTAAGCCCATTAATTCGCAGGATACGGTTTCATTTGCTAAAATCTTGATTTCCCCCCTAATTTTAACCTTTTTAATTCTATTTGATTCATGTTATTTTGTTAATTTAACTGCTCATTGGAGGTTCTGGTTAGCAATCTAATGAATTCTTGATGTTTTGTATGATAATTGTGAACTCTAAGTACAATCATTGCAAGCTTCAAATAATTGATTCTTATTTTTTGGAAGTCTAGTTGGATACACTCCTACCAACATCTGCGATAGTTTCATTCGACGGCTCACATATGGCTTATTTTGTTGTTTCAACTCATAATGTTTGAGAATCAACTCTAGTTTTTTCAAAACAGTTGCTTCAGTTTCCGATGGCTTAAAAGCATGGGAGGTATTAAAAGAAAGATCCCACAACATAGACCTTATTTTGACAGAAGTTGAATTGCCCTCGATCTCTGGATATGCTCTTCTCACCTTAATTATGGAGCATCATCTCTGCAAAAGCATTCCAGTAATAAGTATGCTGCTTTGTTTGGCATTCAAATTATTCAATCTATTCGAGTTAAGCCGTCTTCAAAAGAGCATAATTTATTTGGTAATGGTAATGCAGTGATGTCCTCACACGACTCAGTTAGTACTGTCTATAAATGCATGTTGGGAGGAGCAGCCGACTTTCTTGTAAAGCCGGTAAGGAAAAACGAGCTTAGGAACTTGTGGCAGCATGTTTGGAGGAAACAAGCGGTAAACCCAATTTTATAAATTTTCAGTCACATTTCCTCTTAATTTCTTTTCTCGAGTTTCATCTCATACAGTGTTAAAGTTCTCTACTTACTATGAAACACCGATATCAGGCAAATAGTGCTGCTGGCCCCGGACCTCTAGATGAGAGTGTAGCTCAACAAAAGGTCGAAGCCACAGCTGAAAATATTGCTATTAGTGATGATCATTCGAGTGGTTATATGGCTTGCGATCAGAGAAACAGGGAACGCATTGAAAAAGAAAGTGATGCTCAGGTATTTTTGTATCTTCTTCATTACATTCTTTGTAACAGTGCATCAATTGACTCAAAAATATCAACAATCTTTTCTAGGATGGTATGAGGTCTCTGTTTCTTGAAAAACAAACTAGAAATACATTGATTTCTAATGTTTGCCTATTTTATATGCAGAGTTCCTGCACAAAACCTGAGTCAGAGGCCGAAGAAGCAGATATTGAACATGCCCCTTTCCTATCACAGCCAAAAAATGCTAAATGTCTTTCAGATGAAATAATTACTCGTCCACGACCAAATGACGAGAAAATCGGAGGTAATGTTCTAATTCGCTTTCTCATGGATCCCATTTATCCTTTAAGCTCCATGGTTCTTAAATATTTAAAATTTTGGCATGTTGAAAATACAAATAGGGGATCAGGCCAACAGAGACATGGATCATGCCGTAACATGGGGACAAGGCAAGAAGTCAGATGACCAAAATTCTGAGAATAACCGGGTCCCTGGAAATTCTTCCAGGGAGGCTATTGATTTAATTGGAGCCTTTGGTGATTACCTTAAAGGCGATTTTGGATGCTATGCTTCAAATTCTAGTGCAAACAAGTTTGACATTTTGCCAGTGTTGGATCTGTATTTGAGAAGATCTAACCCCAGTGGATCCGTGAATCAAGTAAATGATGAGAAGCAAAGGTTAAATTTACACTCTGATGCATCCGCCTTCTCCTGGTGAGTATGTAATATTTAGTAATTTCCATTTTTTATTGTTCCTAATATTTAGTTACAATTTCTCAAGATAAAACAATAGAATTATGGGAGAGAACATGATGGGGACTTATATGAGGTAAAAAAGCCGTGCAAGGCATAACTTCACTTTGTAGACAAAGTTAGCTAATTTTAAGGCAAAAAAACCTTCAAATTACGTAATATTTTGGAATTAGATTAATTTATTTTATTACTGTCTTTTCTAATCTTGATGCAGACCGCATCAAATAGTTAACAGATCCTTGTCTGATCAAATGCAGGTACAGAAACAAGCCATTGCAACCGAGTGACTTGATATCGCCAAGCACTTTTAATATTAATCAACAAAAAGACCAAGAAGCCAATTCCGAAAAACAACAATCCAATGACTATAATTACAATACACATGGCCCTACAATAACCTCTCAAAAACATGTTTCTGTGGCTAACATTCGATCAGGACAATCAGAAATCACATTTTCTGATCCTCTGCAGAGAAATACATCTCTTCTTATTCCAGTTAAAGGTCTAAGATTTGATAATGCAATAAATTCCAATGGTTCTGTAATGCCTACAATTTATTGTCCACAGACGAGTCTACCACCGTTGGCTAGTCCAGGTTCAGCCCATCACTTGGAACCTTTCCCTCATTTGGGTTCGTTTTATTCATTAGAACGACAATCCTCAATTTCTAAGCAATTTCAGAATCTTATGGATCAAAGAATGAGTAATGCCATTGATCAGATATATAACGAACAGGGTCGAAAATTGGAGAACTTGGACCATCAGGCTTATCCTGAGAATGATCAGAGTGGGAATAGCAGTTTCTGTAATGGAAATATCAGCCAACATCATAGCAAGTGTTCAGGAAAAAATGGCGACATTAATTTGATTTCGGTTGTTAAAGGGACGTCGGAATGTGGTAATGAAGAGGCTTTCCATGTGTATGAAGGGGCATCTCATAGATCCGTGCAAAGAGAAGCAGCTCTTACGAAATTCAGATTGAAGAGGAAAGACAGATGCTTTGAGAAGAAGGTATTATGATAATTTTATAATGATTTTGGGATTTAATATGTTCTCCCTTTTCTCATAGAAATTATCTTCATCATGAATCTTGAATTATTAGTTTCCTTTCTTGGTACATCTAACAAATCAAACCAGTTGAAAACATTTGATAATCCTCGACGACATTCCAGAAATGTATGTTGCTGTTTTGCGCTTTATATATAAGATTAATCTATGAACTATACATTTTCTGATGAGTTTGTCGGGACCTGTTACTTTATGGCTTTGATGACAGGTGCGATACGAGAGCAGAAAGAAGATGGCTGAGCAACGGCCACGTGTTAAGGGGCAGTTTGTTCGTCAACCACTTAATGATCCTCCACCGGAAGACACGCGAGCTGGTTAGCTGCACTCTAAGTGAAGCAAGCATCGAACAATTTTTTGGTAAAGTTCTTAGATTTTCTTTCTTGTATTTTACTAGCTTCATGCAAAAGATCCCTTTATGTAATCTTTGTATATTAAGAACCTTTCGTGTCAGGAATTTCTGTATATTTATGAGGAGGCCGGTATATATTTTTCAGCTTGAGTAGTATAAATAAATGTATGTTATCAATTGTTTCAAGAGAACAATGTTGCAGTTGATGCTATTCTTGAATGAAAATTTACAGACCATCACAAAATATGTTCAATATAACATTAGTACCAGCAATCAAAATGCCAAAACAAGAATCTACATATGATTACATCATTAGTCATTGTTATTAAGGCCACAATGTTTGTTTCTTGATGTGATCTTTTTAATTTCATCTTTTCACACACAAGAATCAAATCCAAAGAATTCAATTGTAATTCCGGGACTAGAACAACTATATTTTTGCCACATAAATGTATGTGATCACTCTCCTTCACCCAGCTAGGTTCGCCTCCATTCAACTGAAGGAGCCAAAGGCAAAAATACAAGTAGCCAGACCATACAAGAAAATGATGCAAGGCATGGTCACCCACATTCTGTAATTTGAGGGCGGGCCCCCGATATTTTCAATTCAAACCCGGTCATTTCTAGTGCTAAAACAAGTGAAGTATATAGTGGAACAATAGAGATCTTTCAAATTTCGTGAATTCTTTCAACTAGAGACAGGACAGCTAGGAAAATATTTCATTATTTCAAACATCAACCCTACAAACTTTCTTGATCCATTCAGCAACAAAAAATCATTTAACAACAAAGAAAAATCAATGAAATTACAGAACATAGTACAAGACAATGATAGAAGTACGAAATGTCAATTCCAAAAATGAAATGACTATTATATCAGATACTTATGATTTAGCAAAGCATAATTCTTGATCAACTTATTTTCATCCAAATTCTGGATCTTCTTTTCTACATATAAAAGTAAAGGTTCAAAGGGACACACTGAACCCCTATGTCAGGGGCTCCATGCAAACATAAGAAGTCTTTTTGCTAGACTCTCCATGTCTTAATCTTCTTTTGAAGTCTTCGATTACCATATTTAGCATTTTATAAAACCAGAGATCTATAGAGAAACTATCTTGGCATGGCAAATATATGTTACCAAACAACTTTTAAAGAAATAAAAGCAGGTTCGTGAAACATACAACTCATTTCTAAAATATAACTGTAACAATGTATTCTCTTAATGAAACTGTGCATGTTTTTTAGACTCATTTATCACCTTTGACAGTAGCAAAATTTGTCACTCGACACCAATGGAAGTGCATCGGGAAGGGCTAAATGCTATCGACTATTGGATCCATCTCATAGCACTTTAACAAAGTGATTAAACTCTTCCACCCAATAATCTTAAAAGCACTTCTATCGATTCCTCATTGAAACAGATCTCCCATGTTTACATGAAATTACATAATCAATATTACTTCTTACGTATATGCAGAACAATGAAGTCTTTGCGTTTCATGGATAACAAAAACTCAGAATATTGGGGAAATAAGAATTATGTTGAAATGTTGATTATCAACACGTTATGTTTCTCCTTTATGCACCCATAGAAAAAAAATCTTTTTACAGTTTTTAGCTATAATTTCTCACTCAAATCTTAAGAGGTTAAAACCATTATGAAACGGATGAAAAATTTGTGCCAGAAAACAATTGCTGCTTCATTTTCCATATTGTGTGAAGTTCTTCATAAACCAAAACCCCGTCGTTTCAACTTCTCCCTTCCTTTAGCATAGCAAAGCTCTCTCTCTCTCTCTCTCTCTCTCTCTCTCTCTCTCTCTCTCTCTCTCAAATCTGCGTAAAATCTCCCAAACAATGTGCTAACAAATAATCATTAACTCCCACAAGTTTAACAAGAAGCTCTACTTTTGCTCATTTGCAAACCTCCTCACAATGCTCTCCGTCATATTCCTTGTTTGCCCCATCCATCACCCAAAAAGTCCCCAGTTTCAATCAAAGAAAGCTGAAATCAATCATCTCAATTTGTCAGGTCCATCGCTTCTCGATTCCTCCATTCAACTGACCCTCCTATCCAACAATCCAAACAAGAAAGTTGCTATATATTGTGATGAATTTTATTATATGCATTTTACAAAGGCCAAACGATTACTCTTGAAACTTCAACATCTCCATTCTATCAAGGGCACAAAGAAACGACAACACTCAGCGCGTCATTACTTGGAAACCAGCAACCTGCTGCCTCATCATTTGCTTACGAAGGCCAACATGATTTGGGCACCAGAAAATTTGCCTTAAATTTTAAGGTAATTGGACGGCCAAGGTGGAAGGTGGGAACTTGGGTATCAGGGAGGACAAGGTATATTGTAAATTGTGTAAATATTATGCCACTTGGGCATATACCTTCACCACCTTTATGTTCTAAGCAGGGATTACAGTGTTCTACTACAGGTTGAAGAGCTAGAGTTCATGACTACATCTCATCTTTATAATGTTCGCTTTTTTGTAATATTAACTTCCTTTTAGAGTTCATAAATGCAATTAAAGCGATTACAATACACATACTGATAATGGTAATGAAAACTTTGTAGCAGCTACTTCTTTATCTCTCTCATCTTTCCTAGTGTCTTTGAGCTAAATTTGGCATCCTAAACTTCTATGATTGGGAAAGAAAAGAGATGAACATTGAAGTCTTACTGGTGGCTTGAGTGTTTCACTTATCGTCTGAAATTGAAGGGACATAAGAATATAACAACTTTTGATGGATGTGAATCCACACGTGAAAAAGGAAAGACAAAAAATGGTGGGACATGTATTTACTGCCTTCTTCAGTTACCAATCATGTATACTCACATCAACTCCATTTAGTTATTGTTAAATTTAATGAAACTCAAGGGGGCACTCAGTCACAAATTCGTGCGCAATCCTATTCCAGAAATAAATTTACCTGATTTCAGTTTTATTTTACGCTTGATATCAATAGACCAAGCAAATGATTCCACGACCAAGAATATGTACTGTATAGCTAGATTCTCTAGATTGAAAAGCTTCTGATACCAAATGGAGCAACCTACCAAAGGGCCAAGATCCAGGTCTCCCATGAAATGGTACAGTTTGATTTAGAAGTTAATCCAGATGTCATGATCGTAAAATTTAAAAGAATGAAGACCTTCAGGTCAATCTTGCTAGAGCATTTAACCATCTCAGTAACTATATTTATTTTCGTAAATGATGACAGGGTGGCTATGAAGAAATCATGAGATTGTTCAACCCAATAGACATAATCTACTCAGATTTAGATCACAGGGCATTTTGGTGTCAAAAAAATATACATCAGACAGCATATGACTTCAAACACAAATATAGTATATAATAACATTAAAGCAGTAAGTATGTCCAATTTTGAATAGATGAAATCCTGTGCAGAACAACAAATACATGTGGAGAAGGCAACAGAAGCATGATTCAATACTCGAGAAATAAACATGTAGTCGCAATTAACATAACCTCAGAAATCCAAACAAATAGGTGTGGCAGTGACATATATTAAATTAAAAATACCAAATAGACGGAAGTAGTAATCGACTATCTATCAATATGACGCAAAAACCTATTAAATTATTAGGGAAATGAACTTAAATTGCAAGGAAGTAGGATTGGCAAAAAACCAGGTCCAGGACTGCCAAAGATCTTTTGTATCATTTGTAATCATAAGATCTTGCATATTATTTATCATATCCCTAACAAAATTATGATCACAAAATGTGTTGTTCTCTCTTTGTCAGGATTTGTTACTCTTAAAAGATTACTCAACTGAACAATAAAGTATTTATCAGACCCGATTTGGAGTCTTAACCTCTTAAACCAAGTCTCAATTTTGATGCATGCATCGATACTTGGCATTCAATTCATGCTCCTAGTAAAGTAAGTATAACTTGACAAAGTCTAAATTCTCAAATGAATCAAAAGGTTTAAAGTTTCTTTTCCAAGACTTTATATAGCATAAAAGAAGTAGAATGACCAAAAAAACATAAAACGAGGGAATTTGATTCACAAGTTAGTTGAAACAAAGTAGAATTTCTCCTTCCCATTTGACATTCCAAATACGTGTGACAGTTAAGCTAGCCACATTAAACAAATTCAGAAACAAAGGTTGTTCCATTTCCAATCCATGCAAAAAGTGCACAGATAGATTGACACCAATACAAAGAACCAAAGGGCTCACTCACCATCCTTCATAGTATAGATCAATTTGTTAATCACTGCAGATATATGAGAAAATCGATAGGCAGCAATATAAAAATATGGTAATGTAGAATTAAGCAAATATATCATATACAACATTATCAACCTATTTACACATTCGTTGGTACAATAAAACATAATTTATGCTCTTACATTAAAAAAACAATTCAATTGTCCATTTATCCAAGACTTGGACAACAACATCAACTGCAATGATGCAGAAACCAAAGACTAAGACACTAAAAATGTACATCAGTCAATGCTGTATCTGACAATAGAATGTATTCAATGACTCAAGAAACTGTATATGACCCCTGATGCATGTCCTCATACTTATCAATCCATGCTCATAGTAAAGCAAGTATAACTTGACAAAGTACAAATTGTCAAATGAATCAAAAGGTTTAAACTTAAAGTTTCTTTTCCAAGACTCTATGTACCATAAAAGAAGTAGAATTTCATTCACAATACTAGTTGAAACAAAGTAGAATTTCTCCTTCCCATGTTGACATTCCAAATACGTGTAACAGTTAAGCTAGTCATATTAAACAAATTACTCCCAGAGAAACAAAGGTTGTTCCATTTCAAATCTACGATGCATGGGAAAATATATAGGCAGCAATATAAAAAAAAAGGTAAATGTAGAATTCAACCAATAGATCATATACCACATTATCAATCTATTTACACATCTGTTGGTATAATCAAGCATAATTTGTGCTCTTACATTAAAAAACAATTCAATTGTCCATTTATCCAAGACCCTGACAACGAAATCAACTTCAATGATGCAGAAACCAAAGACTAAGACACTAAATATACATCAGTCCATGTTGTATCTGACAATATAATATATTCATTGACTCCAGAAAATGTAAATGACCCATGATCCAGGTTCATCATCTACTTAAATCCCACAATACACAGAAGAAACTAGCATATAATTATACTTACTAAACAACAAAAACATGCAACTATCTCACACTTTCAACATCTGCATCTTGTTCCCGAGGGCAACAGCTATCCAATCTGATAATGCCCCGGACCACTTCAGCTGATTAATCTCAGCATCAGAACAATACATCAACATGGGATCAATCCCATTTGGCCCCGCAACAGTCGGCAAGTCCCAAAGCAATGCTCGCCCATCATCCCCAGCAGAGCAAATATGCCTACAACTCTGAGGAGCCCAAGCAATAGCATTCACACTCGCATCATGCCTCTGCAATTCGGCCACAGGCATTGCAGGCGATCTAATATCTAAAATGACAATCTTATTACTATCCATTAAAATCGTTGCCATGTATCTCAAATCTTGTTTATTCCAAGCCAATCTCAACAAAGGTGTATCAGGCGTTGGACTCTCATAAATGATGGTGGAATGCTCTTTATCCCTCAAGTCGAAGATCCTGACGGAACCATCTGCCGAAACAGAAGCAAACACCCCAGCTTCACCCCAAGCTATATCATACACCTCTTTGTCATGAGCTATTAACTGTGTTTCCACAGCACCCTTTTCAATATCCCATATAGTACAAGTTGTATCGATGCTGGAAGTCCCAATTCTCCGCGGCTCAAGCTCATTCCAATCAAATGATGTTAACGGGGCACAGTATTCGCTACTCTTACTATTGTTAAAGACAGAAACAGGTTCAATCGAATCTTCTTTGACTTCCCAGAGGCGGAGATAGTCCCCAGAAGAAGCGAGGAGGTTTGAGGCAGGAGCGGAGGAAGGGTGAAAAAGCAACTTGGTAGGCGGGTAAGGGTGATCAAATGAGAGAGCGGGGATAAGTTTAAGGGAGTATGAATCTGGAGAGAAGGAAAGTAATTCGACACGGTTGTTGAGTTCTTCGAGGTAGCTTCCGATAGCGATGGTGCTTGGGTGCGCGGCGGAGATGGCCATCGCATAAATGGGGTTGCCTGACTCAAAAGTCACGACATTTTCGGGATTGAGCTGAGTTGATTTATCCATTGATATGGGAAACTTAAGATAAGAGGAACAAATGAATTTAGGGCTTCGTCCTCTGAATTTTTGTCCTGCGTCAGAGACGAACTCAATCTGTCTGTCGTCGTATAAATTTCATTGTGTATATTATTACTAGCTAGAGATAATTTGCGAAAAAAAATGCCCAATAAAGTCAAAATATACTTATTAAAAAGACGTCAGATAATACTGGTACAGAATAAGGATTATACAGGGGCCCCATTTGACCATAATTTGAAATAACGATTTTGATATATGGTGCAGAATAAGGGTTATACAGGGGCCCCATTTGACCATAATTTGAAATAACGATTTTGATATGACTATTATGAAATTTCAAAAATACCCTCTATTTGCTTTAGTAATAGCCATGAGACAATTAGATAAATTGATAATATCGGAAGATCACCTATTAACTTCCCAATTTAGTTATCAAATTCTCACCAGTTTTTTTTCCTTCCGAAAATATGTGCGGCAGTTTTTTCTCTTCCCCATAAAATATCATATTTAAATCAGATATTTCAAATATACAAATTTAGTATACATATACAATATATAAAATTTAAAATTTCATTACACAAGCAACACGTGTGCGTCGGCCGCTAATATGTATTATCTCCTGGATGTGGATAGTAAAAGCTGATGAAAATGGGAAAATAAAATTGTTTTTTAAGAGAAGGGATCGACTTTCGAAAGCATAAATTCATATGTACTTGGATCAGAAGTTGGTTACGGTAGTTTTCTAGCTGTAAATAGATCCCATGTTTTCCATTTGGGTTGCAAAGTTTGTCTAATATTTCAATCTAACAGTAATAGTTTTCTTCCGATTAAAAAAAGAAAATTATGCAGAGATTTAATGACTTTATAAATTAGAATTACACAAAAGCTAAAACTAAACAAGCCTAACTTATTTAGAGCAACATTTTTGGATTGGTTGGAACTAAGAGATTTGGTTAATTTTTTTGGGCATAATAAAAAATAATAATTTGTGGGATATGGAACAAGCCGGAAGAAAGTTCTCGATTCCTTTCTGAATAGCGCTGCAAAATTTGCTATTTTTATTTTTTTACATAGCAGAAGGGTCCTCAAGTATACTTATTCAGATTTTCTTTTTCTAACTGGTAGGATATAGAACTATACATTTTTATTGATTTAGCCTAATAAAAAATGGGGTATTTACGGATTGGTACCACTTCCAAAACATAAAATTCAGCATAGTCCACCAAAAAAACATGAGTTCACTTAGGTCAATTTTAGGGTAAAATGACCATACTAGACACGTAAGTATGGTCATTTTACCCTAGTCCGCCTCCATTTCTTAAAATAAGCATCAACAACCATTCAAAGTGTCGTTGCAGTGCTCGAGAACTTCGAACATTCTTCCCACAAGCTCCGCAAACGACTCCAGAAGCATACAAATATGTATGACTCCATAATTTATGTGATTAAGCAACAACTTTCATCCATGGAAAGCTCGTCGCCGGGAGATTCCTCCAGTCTGAAGACAATGCTTCTCCATGCCAACCCAACACAGAAAGTCGACGGAACAAGAAATTGAACATGAAAGCTTAGACGCAACCTCTAAGGCTTCAGTTATCAACTCCACGTTCATGGAACTCAATGCGCGACGCCGCGACTTCCACTGCTATGAAACTCGAAAACCCTAGCAACTTTTCATGTTTAAAAATCGTGCACCACCATGTTAAAAAATCGTGCACCATCATGCAAAAAAGTCGTACATCAATGTACAAAAAATCGTGCATCACCGTTACAAAAAATCAGGCACCACCATGTTAAAATCTCGTGCACCATCATGCAAAAAAAGTCATGCATCACCATTAAAAAAATCGTGCACCAATGTACAAAACCACCATGTTCAAAATCAAGTGCAGCAATCGTGCAACAAAGTACAAAAAATGTGCACCAATGTACAAAAAATCGTGCACGATTAGTTAAAAATATTGAATTTAGTTTGTTGTTAAAATATTGAACTTAGTTTGTTGTATGTGCACGCATGAATTTATAAATGTTTGCACGATTAAATGAAGATGCACGTTTATTATTTGTTAGTATGTGCACGATTAGATTTATAAATGGGTGCATGATTAGTTTTATTGTTTGTGCACGAAAAATTTAAATATTGAATTTAGTTTTTTGTATATGCACGATTAATTAAATTATTGAATGAATTTAGTTTGTTGCACGTGCACGATTAATTAAAATATTGAATTTAGTTTGTTGTGTCAACGGGTGCACGATTATATTTTTTAAGGGGTGCACGATTAGTTGTGTTCCTTGTGCACAATTAATTAAAAGACTGACACATGATAGGGTTAAGTGAAGATGCATAATTGTTTATGTTTGTGCACGAATATATGAATGGGTGCACGATTAGTTTTGTTTTTTTTTTGTGCACGATTAGATTTAAGGTGCACGATGTAAATTTGAGATGGTGCACGAAATTTGAAATTTTGTACATAATCGTGCATCACATATTTGAAAAAGTGATGTGATGTACGGTTTTTGAAATTTCAAAAATTATGGTGTACGATTCAAGAATTTCAGAATTTTTATCCATGATGCACGATTTTTTTGCCCCAAAATTTCTTAAAATTTTACATAATCGTGCATCATATGGAAATTTCAGATGAAATTTGAAATTTTTACATAATCGCGCATCATACTTTTTACATAATTGTGCATCATACATTTAAAAATTTGTACATAATAGTGCGTCACATATTTAAAAAAGTGATGTGATGCACGATTTTTAAAATTTCAAAAATTATGGTGCTTGGTTCAAAAAATTCATAATTTTTACCTATGATGCACGAATTTTTTGATGCAAAATTTCTTAAAAATTTGTCAATTGCTACACGATTTTCCCAACAAATCTGAATTTTTTGAACGTAGAACCGTGCACCAAACTTCCAATGATGCACGATTTTTTACCCATGATGCACGATTGTCAACTATTGCATGCGTGCACCATTCTTCACATCATCCCACTTTTGCTCATATCCAGAATCCTCCATTGCTCAAAACTCATAAAGCATACCAATTTAAAAAAAAAAAAAAACTACAAAAAAAAAACCATGCATTGATGAAGAATGGGATAAGGAATAGGAAAGAAGAAGATTCACATAGTGTATTGTATCGTGAATATGAGGATTGGTGTATCGAAGAACCCAGGTAGCAGCAGCGTCCACGGCAGCGAAGAGAGAGAAGACCAAGATCAATCTCAATTTTGTGTGTGTTTAGATCCTTATTCCACTTTTAATTTCTTTTTTAATAAACAGAGAGCTTCGCGCCTCCGTTGAGGCTGCGTCTGCTAATGTGGGCGGCACACAACCACCCCGTGTGGCGGCGTTTGAGAGCTTCGCGCCTCCGTTGACGTTGCCTTCTCTCTGCCGATGGAGGTGGCGGAGGGAGGTGTAGTCGGCGGAGGAGCTCCGACACAGGAGGGAGGTGCAGTCTGCGTATTGTGTCGAGGAAGAAGAGAATAGAGAATAAGTTTGAGAGATGTGTGAGAAGGGCATTTTTGTAATGAAAAAGTACATAATCAATTACAAGTTTTAAAAATGGACCTATGTGAATAAAAGTTTTTAAAGTTGAACTTTTAAGCGAAGTTTTTTGCCTAGACTTAGTTGAATTAATGTTTTGTAACTGGTACCTCCTTGTAATTATCCCATAAAACATTCGATATGACCCAGCCCATTCAACCACACTTAGATTCTAATGATGCATCCATCCATATTTGTGGGGGTTATACAATCTGAAGTCGAGGAGGTGAGTTTGATCTGCAAATGAATGGTGGAGAAGAGGGGATTCGTTTGCCCCTCTGATTTATTGAAGATATCAATAATAGAACACTAACATGGACAGATTGTATTAACGAGGTCCTATATTTCATTCGCTCGAAACATCAGTGCCATTGAAAATTGAGGAAGGCATAGTCTCAGGATTTGAAAGAGTAGGCGAAAGAGACCAGCGGGCAAAACCAAAAACCATTTGTTATACAATGTTTTCTTATGCTCTCAAACAGCAAACTCTAGAAGACGACTGTATCCAGCATCTCCCCAGTGTCTGAACCCTGTTTGAAGACATCAAGTTCGAGACGTGTTCCTCGAGATACTTCTTAGCGTCTTGTCTCCCCACATTAGCAATTGCAAGTTTTCTGGTAGCAACTCATCCTCTTCCTGAACCGCTTTGTTATATTTGACAGCAAGATTCAGCATCTCCTGCACAAATAAATTAGGGAAAAAGTTTGTTGAAGTAGAGCAACCGAGTGTAGAAGAACTCACTGCCCCATCATCATCATAGCACAATATTTAGTTTCTGATTAGTTAGGAACTACTATATGGAGGTGCCATGGTCAAAAAAGAAAACCAGAGGTAAAATCTTCCTATTTAATTAATATTTTTGATTCAACGCCACCACCTTGATCAAATGTAGATCAGAAAACCTGATATGTACCTGGACAGTCTGCTCATTCGTTTTGGAGTGGGTATCAAACCGTTCAAGAGTTAATCCAGCTGTCCATTTTTCTTGTGAAGATTCAGGGGCATTTTCTCCTCAAGTTCACTTCTCCTGTAATTTATCGCTATGGAGTAATAATGCCGGTTCAAAACAAGTATCAGAGACTGCAGTTAGATCACTATTAAATTTAGGAACAGGCAGAACCCTTTAAAGTGAATAAGTAAACCAAGAAACTGAGCCATTACTTGGATAGATGGTTTGTTTAGATGACCCAGGTTGGATATTGTCTGTCGTGGCTTTTGACCAAGCATCATGATTTGAGGGTTAATTAGGCGAAAGGCATCGATTACCACCTTTCCTTTAAAACTATGAACTGGATCTACTACCACTGCCACTGCTCTTTGATTTAAAGCTTCAAAACTCTACAGGATTAAACATAAAACAGAAACTGAAAACTCCAAGAACTTGTGATTTTAGATGAAATATTCACTGCACTTGTAATGATGCAAGAACCACTAAATCTGCTCGTCTTGTCAACCAGCATACACAACTCCCAGGGATAGCAAAAACACATTATTTTTTCCGGTTCATGATCGGGTATAATTTGTGAGGCATATGTTCAGTTTTCTACTCTGGATAAATCAAATTCTGAAGATGAAAATACTCATAATAATTTGTTATAATGGGATCCCTGTGTAATAGAAAGAGTATAACACAGAAAAAGCGGAGAGATAAATCTGCTGAAGTAGAATATTTTCATAATCAAAATAAGATCCTGAAACTGCTAAAGAAAATGCTCACAGAAAATCTGAACCATAAACGCATAGTGAACTCACACCCTACAGATTGAACTTAATCCACCGTTATTAAATACTTGATACAGCAGAACTTTATAGTGTACAAAGACATAACTGAGCTTGAAAGCAGGAATTGTCTACCAGTTACAACTAAAAACATAGCACACTCTTCAATTGGGATTCCACCAGGCTATCAACCCATAAAAAAATAAAGACAGCAAAGAGATTTCATAACATTGGCTTTTGAAACGATAATGACTAAGGCTATGATAAACTATAAAAACATAGTTTTATTGGGAATAGACATATAATTGACCATGACTAAACACACGTTCTCTTAAATAGACACCCACAAATTCTAAGGTTTGTCCTTGAGCTTTGTTAATAGTCATTGCAAAACATAGTTTTATTGGGAATTGAGTCCTTGTAAACTGAATTGGACATTTAGATTTTTCAGGAGATCCCAACGGAATTTTAGGGATAAATGACCTATTGCAATTTCAGCGTGGATAACTTTTTCCCCTAAACCACGATATATTAAACGTGTACCATTGCAAAGTCCTTCAATTGGATTGATATTTCGTAACAACAAAATTGGACAACCGACTTTTAAGTTTATTATATGTGGAGGTAGTTCACTTGTCGTGATAGAATTCAAGAAATCTTCATATTGACCTTGTTGTGAAGGGTCACGAGTCTTGTCAAAACTAACAAAATGTTTTAATTCACCAAAAAATTTGTTAATCAACATTTCATTAATTTCATCAAAACAATCATTCTTTGGTGTTAAAATTGATCCATTTATTACTGAAGATGGTTCAATAAAAAAGAGATCCAAATTTGGAAAAACAATTTGATTTAAATCATTCAGTGATCCCTGACTGCCCACGAACGGTAAAATCATATTTTTTGGAAATTTAATTCTGTCATCATAAACCTCAGGCTCAGTTCCATTACCTACTCTAAGCAAAAAATTGGCAAACAAAGGATCTTCCTTAGCACTCATGTTTTCTCTCAAAATTAGTCTATGAGCATGTTGAGATAGTGGAGAGCTTGCAAAACTTGCATCGATTGTTTCTTCTTTTCTACAGCCAACTACAACATGTGCAATTTGCCTATAATCACCGCAAAAAACAATTACTTTCCCACCAAAAGGAACTTGACAATCAGCTAAATCTTGTAAGATATCATCTAAAGCCTCAATGATCTGTCGTTTAGCCATTGATATTTCATCCCAAATTATCAACTTGGCACTTACCAATAAACTTGCAAGTGTAGCTTGCTTGCTTATTCTACATTTTGTTCGCCCATCAATATCTATAGGTATTTTAAATCGTGAATGTGTTGTTCGACCTCCAGGTAGAAGTGCAGCAGCTACACCAAAAAGTCGCTACATCAAGTGCAATATAACATTTTGATCTGATGTTAGCTAGAATTGCATGGTATAAAAACGTTTTCCCACTTCCACCTGCCCATCTACAAAATAAATACCACTTGAATTTGTATAAACTTTTTCAATAATAATATTAAATGCAGTCCTCTGATCATCGTTTAATTGCTCAAAAGAAAGCAAGCCACTCTCTGGTACTTCAATATTTCTTTCATGGTTAAATTCTTTAGCATACCTTTCTGATTCAGTAAAGCTCATTGGTAACGTACTAATATTAAATTCTTTCAAAGACCTGCCTAAACTTTCCAGAAAATCATTAATTCCTTGTAAGGTTTTGACCTCTATTTCATGTTCAGAAAAATGACCTTGCTTACGAAAATCCTCAGACATATAGATTTTGAATTTATCCCATAATTATTTTGGATTTGCGGGAGAACAATAAAAGTTTTCTTAAACTATATGGAATTTGATATTGAGCTGATTCCTCAAGGCATTGTTCTAGAGAGTCATCTGAATCTAACAACCCTAAACTCGCAGCTACATCTCGAAATGTATCATGGCATGTACAGGCAACGGTTTTTAAACAATCAAAAAATATTGGCCCTAACATTTTGCAAAAGAACTTTTAAATAGTGGCGCTCGCCCTCTATAAGATTAACATTAGCAATTCTTCCGACTACAATTCCACGCTTCCTTAGTGACCACATTTTGTTTGTTGCATTCCAGACAAAATATTGAGGAAACTCTTTATACAAAAGATCATAGCGCTTTGCTTTTTCATCTTGAGAGTTCATATAAAAAAATTATGTTAACATTGTTTTTGATGCCATTGGATTAGAAATAACATGTTCTAAGTTTTGTGTACACTTTAATGATATATATTGATAATTAGGAATATTTAATTGTAAAGTAATAAATAAGGATGTATTTCACTCGTAACAAAACCAAAAAGTCTCCAAGCTAATTCTGGCGCAGCTATCCATCTCCCTGATTGAAATTGTTTAATTTCATCTGCCACAACTGTTGAGGCACTTCCAACAATATTACATGCAACTCGATCATGTTCTTTGTATATGTATTGTACAAATATTTAACTAACTTTATGTCAGAACAAACCTCGACATTAATGTGGCAGTCCAGCTTAGATACTAAATAAGGACAATATGGTACAACCCAAACAAGTAAATTTTTTCTAACAAAACGGTCCTGCCATCATTTCTTCTTCTATAATCAGGATATGAATTATTTGCATGACATGTTATATCACAAAAAAGCTTTTGGATAATGATTTTTACATGCACCATCTCTCATGCATGCACTGTTTTTATTACGTTGACCACAAGGGCTATGCATCATATGTTTAACAATCAAAGAATAAAGATGAGGGTATTTTTTTTCATTAGGTAATTCTGGGCTTATAAATCTATCATATGCATCTGCAAATCTAACCTTATATCTATCTATCATTTTTAAAAGCCAGTGCGCATGAGGAAGGCCTCGTTTTGGAATTCAATTACATATGTGTAAGATATAACCTCCCCAAATATCTTTTTATTTATCAAGTCATCTCATAATTCTTCAAGCCTTGACCTAAAAACTCTAGCTAATAGATCTGGTCTATTTTGCGGTAATTCATGCTCGAGTCTTTTACAGTGATTTCAGGCCAATTAGGATTGCAAGTTATTGTCAGGAAAATATCAGGCTTCCCATACTTCTGAACCAAGGTCATTGCATCTATATATCTCTTATGCATGTCCATAGGGCCTCCTATAAATGATGTAGGCAGAATGATTCGCTGGCCAATTTTGTTGGGATCATTTTCGCCATGTATTCCAAGGTTGTCTACTATGCCTTGAATAGATTCCAATCTTGCAATTTTTGTCTATGCTCAAGACGGAAGTAATCAAGTCGTTGTGTTTCAATCTTAATGTACATATCATTTAAGTATTGTTGCAATAATCGGTTAGAATGCAATAATATTGATTTCTCACCCGGTCGCATTTGAAGCATATATCAATAATATTCTCGAGCGGATATGTTTCTTCTTTTTTGTGAAAAACCTTTGGCAACTGCAAGTATGGAGGGAATAAAAATTAAATATCATTATGAGAAAGCAAATCAAGTAAAGTATAATCATAAACATCTAAATTAAATGAAGTCTTTAGAGCATGCCTTCTGCCTCAGCTTGTACTAGTTGAACACCTGAAGAAACATGTGAAGGATGGGCCAAATATTGCCCTTCACAATACCTCGTTCTTTTTCGATCACCACTTCTATAAGAAGGATTTCTTTTGATGCCTACATGCCAGCCACGTTCACCACGAGGGAACAATAAAGGATATTGTAAGGGATCATAACATCCATAATAATACTAAATTTTTTTACTGTGCCCGGATTTTGTATATATCCTAATATCTTGAGGTTCAGATTGATCAAAGTCATCAGAGTCTCTCTACATTGCAGCAACTTGTTAAGTAGTAGGAATATTGTATGTTCGCTGGTCCAAACCAAGGTCATCTCTTAAAACAATCATACACTCATGCAAATCACTGGTGTCTCACAAGCTACGGAAAAAGGAAGAGTATGTATTAACTTCTAAAAGTTTCATAATCAGCAACACCAGTTCTTCTTTCAATTTATCAGACACGGCTAAGCGATTTGCAACCTCATTTTCCATGTTCATAAAAACAAAGTTGTAAATTTGTTACTTTAAGTTCGTTGGGACTGAGGTCATTGAGAAAGTGATAAACCAATCCCTGAACTCTGAATGTGTATACATTTTTATAATTCTATCATATGTGACCCCAAAAGAAGTAAAGGCAAATGTATTGTTATATCTACGTGCATTTGCCCTGAAATGCAAGGAAGTCTCAGAGTCACCTAAGAACAAATTTTGGAGATCATCAGGAGCATTAAGAAGTGAAAACGACACCTGGCCGCTTGAATAACAAAAAACCAGGCGGCTCTCGATAAAATCTATCGCAAATGCGTACAATTTGATGAATCTGGTAAGACCAAGGATGTTCTGTAATTGCAATGATTCGACGAAAACCAGGGAATTCTACATTCAAAGAGTTGATATCCTCACGAACAGAACCAAGCTCCTGATGGTTTTCTTTGTCAATTTCTAAAAAAGCATAAGCACAAAAACAGAAGAGAGAAAGTTAAAAACCGTTCATTTAATAGGTAAAAATAATCATAATATATATATATATATATAGCGTGTTTATTTATTACCATCTGGGTCATTAATGGATCTATCTTCCAAAATGTCCAACTCTATTGGCACATCATATAAAACATGGATGTCCATCGGTACATGCCATTGACCCATAGATGCAAAAGTGGAGGCATGCTGCACTAAAGGCAAGCTTGAAGAGCTGTCATTTATAGGTAAAGTACAAGCTTCTTGAATCGGCGAATCAACAAAAGAAACAGTAAAAGCAGATTATGTGCATAGATAGCTCTACGACGGGCCTTCAAATCCTTTTTTTCTTTCAGGAGACAGTATATTATACGCCTCACGTTTCTTTCACGGGCCTTCAAATCCTCACTAAAAAATTCAAATACTAATCACAAGATATGGGCCAAAAAAAATCCCATGCTGAACTGAACAAATCTTCAAAGAAAGAATGATTTATTGTCGAAAAAACGATTTGGAAAACACGCACAAACTACAAATGATTTTTTCCCACAACAAATATATTATTATTTGTATTTAAAAATATATTAGGGCAATAAAAATTTGATGCAAAAATCAAGTATTAATTGTATTAGCTGTGATCTTCATTGTTTAATCTAATTAATTCATTGATAGTTTCCAGACCAATTAACCTTCGTTATAATAGTAGCATTAAGTATAGTCATAATCTCCATTAATTCTTAGCATTAAGAACAGGTCCACTGTTGTTCTAATGCATAATGGTGGCTTTCAAATGCTTAGGTGTATTATCTAATACTCCCAGATAAAAAAGTACACCAGACAAAGTAGAACGATGAAAAAGCTAAGGGAACAACCGGCAGAGCTAGTAGAAGTTGGTTCTACCCAGCTTCAAAGATGTCCAAATCTCAGCAGCAACAACAACAACAAAACCTTTAATCCCAATGAATTGGGTAGGCTACATAAACAATAGAGAGAATCAAGTCGGCGGTCAGCATGTCTTCTGTAATCCCTTGCACTCCAAGTCTTTGCGTATAAATTCGAGTCATGTCTTCTTCGATCATGCAGCAAAAGGACTTAACATACACAAAGTGTAACACGTGCCAATCAGACAAACCAACTAAATAAACATAAATCAGCTTAAAGGAAACATCAAAAGGAATGGCAAGAAAATTAGTTTGAAGCTGAGTCAAATCATGTTCCAATATTTACCAGTTTTTTATCAGATTGTAAATAAATTGGAGGCTTAATTTCCCAAACCGAATGATCAGATTTAAAAGGGGTAGGCTTAATGCCTATCGCGCAGTGCGCGACGAATAAAGTTCGGAGAAAATAAATAGATATATTAAGCGAATGCAGTCATATAAGTTAATTATATGATTTTGATTTATTAAATAGCATAATACATATTTATTTGAATGATTAAAATTTATCAATTAAGTATATTGTCAAAGCACTCTGTTTGAACATAAGACCCGAACCTTGAATTTATATTTGATAGAATTGAGATTTGCTACAATTATTCAAATGGAATACTGTATCTATCTGGAATTTGGCAGAAGTTATACAAAGCCGGTATGATATGGCCAAGTTTATGTGAACAACATACTAATAACATAAAACTTTATTATAACATATAATGATCATATTACCATTATATGAAGCAAAGAAAATGGTTTGAATACTCAGATGTAAAATACTTACAGAAACTAAAAGAAAAAATGGTAAAATTATGATTGAATTATATGTAGAAATTCTTTACAGCATAGAAGAACAAATATATAAGACTTACACAAGTGCAATATGGCAAGCAAGGTTTAGCTTAGCAATGCCGGCTATTGTTGTAAGAAGCAGGAAATAGTTGGGAAAGACGGGAGAACAAATATATAAGACTTACACAAGTGCAATATGGCAAGCAAGGTTTAGCTTAGCAATGCCGGCTATTGTTGTAAGAAGCAGGAAATAGTTGGGAAAGACGGGAGTCAATAATTCAACTCCAATTCTCAAACCCGTGCGATCAGGCGGCTCTGCTGTTGCTTTGTGCCTCTCATACGTGCAACATAAACATATAATTTTGAATATATAATGATGTTTTAAAAAAAAATTGACAGAGTATCTCCGTAAATTGGGTTATCCAAAAAAATAACATAGCAATATATATCCTCAATCAATAAACAACAAATTCCATAAATAACTAAAAAATATAATCCACTTTTCCCTCTAGCTTTGTTCACGATCAGCTCATAAAAACTGTGTTGCTGCAACAAGGAAAAAGTACTTTCATAAGCGTATGAAAGACACATTAAACACTTGCTTGTGGTTACTTTGTTCCTTCAAAGTTTTCAGAGCTTGTGTGGACATTGGAGGTTTCATTGTTTTTGGCTGAAGATCTTACATGTGGGATGATGAGATCTTTTTTCACATAAAGCAAATTCTTCACTGAGGTAGTCCGAACCTCGTGAAATTCAGGTGCAAGCTGCTTCTGAACAGAGCGAAGAAACTCCCCAATTGTATCACCTTTCCGAACCTGATTGGCTCAATGATTAATGCCAGTAGACAAAGTCAATAAAACTGCACAAGGGTAGAATTCCACCAACTTTGAGGGAGGAATGGAATGAAAAACGAGAGAAAAGACAATTATTAACCTGAATCACTCTTCTATGGCCAGTACCATCCCAATAGTTGTAAGTAATTTCAAGAGGCTCATCTAAAACACATAACAGAAAGAAAATGGGAGAATCAGAAAAATAATCTTAGCACATCAACTCCATTAGAGCTGTAGGACTTTCAGACGAACTTTTGATCTGCTATTGTTCTCGAAGCCACTGTTTCCGCAACCTTTCACGCGCAGCTTGTTCCTCTGCCTCCCTCTCACTGTAAGAGTATGCTTCAAACCCCAAAGGCCAAGGATAAGTAAAGAATTGAAAAGCATGGGAAAATATTGCAGTTATATTATATGTATAAAAAGAGGGGACAATAGTTCACTTATCAGGTAAAAAGCTAGTTTCAACGGTAGGATCTTTGCCAAATTTTCTACGCCTTTCAAGATCTTCATTGTCTTCGGACAAAAGCAATGATGTATCAAATAAGGAACATAAATGAGTAAGATTCTTCAATTTTATCCCAACGACAATGATTGGAAATTTAAATTTTCTCTGGCTGCGATGAAATATCTTACATGCCTACCAACACAAACACTTCAGAAGAAAAACTATCAATATAGCTGTCCTACATACTTGGAAAAGGAGTTTAGGTCTTACATCACTCATATTTTAACACATATGGCATATTATATTTTCACAAATTCCACTAAATAGTTCAGACAACCAAATAGGTAAAAAAATGTGACTTTTTAAGATAAGATTTAGTCTTCAATTTAACAGACAGTTTGTTAAAGAAAAAAGATAAAGCAAAAAATAAATGCAAACAAAGTTTCCAACAAGGGACACAGAATGTCAATGAAAACATGAACAAAATTAAAAAAAAAACTTATCATTCATTAGAAAAGAAAAAGAATATGCAACCCTCCATTATAAACAAATCTACAAAATATGCAAAATACCCAGGGCAAGTAGCAAAGAGCAAAAGACTAACTATTTATAGCATCCAAGGGAAACAAAGGTATTACCACAAATCAACATAAAAATAAAAAGACCGTTGATGAAAATATGACAAAAGGCAACTAAATCATCGATTTCTGATTACTTTTAACAAGAATAATACTACTCAAAGATTCTTGAATCATGGATATATATAGTTCCTCTAGGAAAATTTAGAAGCCGTTGTCAAACCTTAGATATGCTCGCATCAATATATTTGAAAATTTTGATTAAACAAATACCAGTAACATAGATAAATAGTGCAAAAGGGCATACACAAATAATACTCACTGTTTTCCTCATCTTCCTCCGTGCCATTCTCAAATTCACCAGAGAAAGATAATCGAGGGTCTGCCTTTATTTTCCTCTTCTTCAGCTTCTGCAGCTGAAGCTCCTCCTCTCTAAACAGCGAAGAAAAGATTAAAAAAACCTAAATAAAACAGGAGCCTTGAAGGCATGAACCAAAATGTCAAATATTCAGCAGCCGAAAAATTCACTCACTCTTGCTGTAACTTTAGGAGTTTCTCCTTCTCTTCCTCTTCTATTTTGTTCTTAATATTCACTCTCTACAGAAGAAAGCAACTACTCTTCGCAAAGCCTTCTCCGGCGGAGTTCACCGAACAAAAAATCCTGGAAGCTGAAGCTCAAGAAGATACCCTAGGCAAAAGTGTGGCAGCGGAAGAAGAAGAAAAAGAGAGAGAAGAAGAAAAGATAAAAGAAAGGGTGAAGTTTTGGGGTTGAATAGAAGAAAGGAAGTGAGCGACAAAATCAATTGTGAATTTTCATCTAGTGGCATTCTCGTAAATAAAGAGGAGAATTCAATCCAAATCACCGACCTTAGCGCGCTTATATAATGTTAATATATGTAGAAAGAATAAATTTAATTTTTATAAATATTTGTTATACAAAATAATTATAGAAATTATATTATTATAAACAATAATTATTGTAATTCTTTTTAAAAGTTTCAAAATTATTATTTAATTTTTTGGTAAAAACAATTAAATAAAAACAACATTTAATAATAAATATAATTTTTTTAAAAAATAAGCAAAAATAAAAAAAATAATAAAGTATTGCACTAGAAATACTTGTTATCGATCACTATTTGAATGCACCAATGTTTCGTGTTAAGCTTTTTTGTTCTCCTTAGTAATTGATGAGATAACAAAATACATACATAATGATTACCTTGGACAATGCTTTTCGCTGATAATATTGTGTTAATCGATGAGACCAACATGCGTTAATGCTAAATTGGAGTTATGGTCCAAAGTGATCAACAAGTATATTCTGACCAAATGAAGTTCTTGGAGAATACTGACGGATGTGTGTGACCGCTTCCTTCTATATTTCATGTAGCCCACCAAATCAATTGAGATTAAATGATTATTAGTTGTTCTTGTTGTCAAAAATAGTGCAACTACAATGCTTCTATCTCTGGCATAGCACTGTAGCCTCATTAATGGCAGAGTATTTTCTTAGTATCCAACAAGCTTTATTGTGTTTTGAATTACGATATGGCATTGGCATAAGACTTGAACACCATTGACATTAGGGTTGGGATCGAGTCGGGTGGTACCCAAATCTCTAAGACTAACTGGGTACCCGATACTCGAAAAGTTCGGGTATCCGAAATTTCGGATATCGGGTACCCGAATTTACAGTTTTTTACTTTTTTCTCATTTTGTTAAAAATAAAAAAGAAAAAAGAAAATTGACCGGATACCCGATTTTCGATAGAAGTCCAAAACAATACCCGATTCCCGACCCAAAATACTCGGGTCGGGAATCGGGTATTACTAAAGTTCTACAAATGTATGAGCCACTGGTGTAACAGTGGCATTATATGCAACTGATGCATCAATTCATACAAGCTGATTGAAGATTGATCTTTTGATTTTGAGACATCATTTGATACAAGCTTGTTGCATAATACATATTTGAACAAATAATTGACCAAAATATGTTTTTGTTGTTGTTATATTTGGTTTGCTGGTCTGTTTTGAATGTGATGATGATTACTAGGTCAACGCCTGCTGCTTTGCTATAAAACAATTTGGGCCCAGCCCTGATATTCAATTGATCCATTAGTTCATGTCTTGGGCCAATCTCTAAATTTAACCGAAACAACTAATTTATTACAAAACTTATTAGGGTTTGTTTGGTTTACGGAATGTGATAAATAATGTAATGATTAAAATTATGATATAATGATAAATAATATAATGTAATAAGTTAATGATGTTTGGTTTGGATGATAAGATGGTGGATTCATTTTATTGTTTGGTATAGTGATTAAAATACCCTCGAAAATTTGAATTTCAAATTTCGAAGGGAGTTTCAAATTTGTGATATAAGTTGAAATTTGTGGCCAAAATTTCAAATTTTAAAATAGTAAAAAATGGTAGGAAATTATATATATGTCATTTTGCTACAAAGTGATATAATATGATGGGATAACTTTTTTCAATCCTGCAAACCAAATATGAGATTAAAATTAATCCCAAGACTGTTAATCCTTATCATACAAGTCAAACTGACCCTTAAGTGAAGCTAAATTTTCTACTTTTATAATTTGGTGATGACACTAAGGTACCGTTTGGTTTGAAGGATGAGATAAGTAATGCAAAGATTAAAAATTATGAAATGATTGTAAAAATAATATGTGATAAGTTATATGGTGTTTGGTTTGAGGATAAAATGGTTGATAAAGTTTATTATTTGGTATAATGTCTAAAATGCCCTCGTTATTATAATAATAATTTTATATTATTATATAATAATAATAATTATATATATTTAATAATACATAATAATAATAAAATAATCATATTTATAAAATAGTACTAATTAAAAATAAGTAAATAAAAAAAGAAGATATATAACAAAAAGAATATATATATGGGTGGGGATGTAGATAGAATATTTATATATTATAATAGATACATATACAGATAAATATATAGAGAGAAGAATCATAGAAGAATATAGATATATATATAATAAAATCACAAGAGAGAGAGATATTACGATTAGAGAGAGAGAGAAGAGAAGAGAGATAGATCTAGAGAGATATTCTAGAGGAGATATATAGGAGAATCTATATAGAGGATTTAAGAGATCTATCTAGAGAGAATAATCATAGAAGAAGAATAAAAAATCCTCTCTAGGTCTATATATATAATATAAGAAAACATTCCTAATAATATTCTCTAATATCTACATATCTATATATAATCATATAATCCTCCTAAAAGAAAAATAATAAATCTCCTCCTCCTAGTCTAGATAATCTATCTAAATAATAACCTTCCTAATCTATCTATCTCGTAATGATCTATATAATAATCCTAATATTATAATATATCTATATATATTATCCTGATAATCGTCTAATAATAAAATAATAACCAATATATAATAATAATAATAATCCTAATAATAATAATAATAATAATCCTAATAATAATAAAATAATACAAATATAATATGTAATAATAAAGTTGTATGAAATCCCTTGTACTTTTTTGTAGGAATTTTAAATTTTATTGTAGTAAAAAAAGGTGGAAATGATATATATATAATTTTGTTGGAAAGTGGGATTAGAATGAGATGAAGATGATGGGATTATTATTTTTTAAAATCGAACCAAACATAGATTAATTTTCTCATCCCATAAACCAAACACACCCTAATAGTTTTTCATTGACCATTAGAGTTGAAAAGTGTGAATTTCGATTAAAATAAATTCAAAATTCGGTTCTCATCCTTACATTTCATTAAACATGAACCATTCAAATTGCCCATCAGAACTGATATCTGCTTCGGAACAATATCAAATATTGATATACATGGGCGGACGCAGGAAAAACATATCGGAGCAAAAATATTAACATACAAAATGGAGTGCAAAAAAAGTTTCGGGAGTTAAATATAATTTAAGTGGAGACAAAATATAATCTTTAGGGGTAAAATGAAATTTTTTTTAAAATAAATTTCTTTAAGATAATATAAATTTCGTTTTTCTGGGAGGGAGAATATCCTCCCTTGCCTCGACATGGCTCCATCCCTATACATATGTAAGGACCTTTTGTCGTGTCAATCTGTATAAATTCAAAAGTTATTCTGTCAAAAATAATAATAGCAAGGATGTAAGATCAATCGTAATAGTAACTTCAATGTAAATTAACTAGTATTCATATGTTAAAACAGCAACATTCATTTAAAAGGCCATAGCAAGCCCTAAGTTTCTTATTTTTTTTATTTTTTTGAACAATCCCGTGAGACTCGAACTCGAGTCATTATGATTAACCAATAACTTCCTGATTGTCCGCAAGTTTTTTTATATTTTAAAACAGTAATTAAAGCACACTATTATTATCGAAGTGGATACGTAATGGCCATATGTTTTTCATTTACAGAACTCCATGATCCAAATCGGAAGAACACAACAAACTGTGCGAGATTCTTTGAAACCAGCTTGCTTTGCCAATGCGTGAAATTCCTTTTCTGTCCTCTCCTTTCCACCTGGGTTGTAGGCTAGCATAACAACATCAACTTGGAAATTACATATTAGCCCTTCGGCTGGGGTCTCTTCCAGAATGCGTTCCACAACAATAACTTTTCCATTATTTGGAATGGCTTCTTGGCATCTCTTCAATATTTTTAAGCAATGTGCATCACTCCAGTCATGAAGAATCCACTGAGACAAGGAATCCCAATCAGTCTTAATACAAATTGATCATGCATGCAAATAGGTGCGTACACAGGAAATTTGGCGAGAGAGGCAAAAAATATTAAAAAGATTTCAGGGGGTTAAAGTATAATTTTTGATGGGCAAACCCCAATTTTGGGGTAAAATGTAATATTTTTTTTAAAATTTTTTGTGAAGGAAGTACTTACCCCTCTTGTCCAAGTGTACATCCGCCCTTGCATGCAAAGGAGTTTCCTAATAATTTTTTTAAAAAAATAATGGCCTTGGTTTTTAATATATCAAATAGTTAGGGTAGGTGAATGTGAAGTTTAATAAATTAGCAATAGATGTTGGTTAAGTTCAATGGTTTAGCCTATTATATCGTCTCTTCATAGATAATATATGCCATTAAATGCATGTGTGTACTACATATTAGAGATATCAAACGGAGCGGACGGTACGAGACACGGTACGAGCACGCACATCACGGAGCAGCATGTCACGCCAAGTTTTGCTACAGTGCCGTGCCGTGCCGTGCCAGGCACGGCCCGTAACATGGGCCATGCCGAGCCATAGGGTGTCGGCCCGTGGGCCGGCACGGCATGACACAAATAGTAAAATTATTATTATTATTATTTTAAAAGTGTAGCGATCGATCGGCAATCATGTGCCGATCGATCGCCACAGGCAAAAAATAAAAAAAAAACATGAAATGGGCCGTGCCTATGGGTCGTGTCGGGCACGGCATAACACGCATAGTATCGTGCCGGCACGGCCCGTTTGACACCTATACTACATATATTCACATAGAGTCAACATACAATGTATATAAAATATGAAATATTTCTTCTCGTAGAACAACTTCACCTTCATGAAAATAGCATCGCCTTTCGGAACATTAACGAACATATCTCCACCAATATTCTCCACGCCTGGATATAATAGGCCAACTTAAGTTTCACCTTAAGCATCTATAATATAATAGAAATGACAAGCAAGGATAGTAGCCTTCAATTAAAAATATTTCACATTTTATACTTTTAATTGCACCATTTCAAATACATCAGGAACTAAGGTTATGTTTGGATTAATGAATTTCATTTAAGTAGATGATTTGATAATGAATTTGAAACTTTTGAAATTACGTCTATCTTAAGTGTATTTCAAATCCATCACAATTACCATTTCATTTATATAAATTAGTAAAGATGTGGATTTGAAATACATTCAATATAAATTTATCCAAACGTTAAATGGATTTAAAATCAAGAATTTGAAGTCTATGACTTCAAATCCCCTTATCCAAATACACATTGGAACAACTTTGCGTACCGGCATGAGACGGCGCGTCTCGAATAACATGGGGCAGATCAAAATTAATGCCCTTTATTGTTGGATGCTTGGATAGGATCATGTGTAGTGAAGCACCGGTTCCACCTCCAACGTCGACCAAAGTCCGGAGACCCTTGAATCCTTCGTATATCTCAACAAGTTTCTTCATCAAAATTGTCGAACTATTGGACATTGCACCATTAAAAACCTTGTTAAATCGAGGATCTGTGGCCTGATACTCGAATGTGTTCATTTTATACGCTTTGTCAAATGGAACTCCTCCCTCAAGAATTGCATCTTTTAGGTGATACCTACAACACGTACATATCATTAATTTACATTTATAATAAATAGTATACGCCATCAAACGCCTTAGCTTATTAAGTATCTTATAAAGAGCTAACATAGCTTGTAATTCCTACAAGACAACTCTTAACATGTCCTCACATGTGACATTATATAAGTCAAACACCTGGATTTATAACACGGGTGACAATGAGCAGCAGACAGAATAATCAATCATATACATGATGTTCATACTCAAAAGCAATTGGTGATGCGTGGACTGTAAATTGTTAACGTTGGACAAATGAACATAGTTAATTAAGCAATCAAAAGATCGATACTTGCCAAGTCTTCACGTGAACCTTGTCTAGATTCATGACCAACAAAGGGGCCAGAGAAACTCCATCATCATTCTTAGTGTAGAACTTGCAGACAGGGGCCAAGGAATACAGCCGCTCAACGCCGCCATCAGGCAGCATTTTTACTCTGCAATTTAAAATAGAATAGCTCGCGAGCAGGCGGAGGATTCTGTCCAGCATGTTACTTGCCTCTGGATTGTTGGTGGGAATTTCTAAGGCAAGTTCCGCCGGGGAAACAAAGGCGTCGGGCCCCTTCTTCTTCATGAGTTCAAGGAGGTCGAGCTCCACCGCCACTTTTAGGACATTAGGTAGTACAGAAGCAGTGGCCAGTTGCATGGCCAATATGTAAGAAGCATCCTCTCCTGCAGCATCCTCCATTTTCATGTTCATTTTTCTTTTTGGGTTTTGGGAATCAAAGTGGTTGATTTGGGTTTGGATTCTCCGTTTGTGAACAAGAAAGAGGTCTATATGTATATTTATAGTTGTAGTCACAGCCACAGCCACAACCACAGACACAGACACAGACACAGACACAGGCACACGCACACGCACACGCACACTATCTTTAAGGTACGTTGTACATATGATCGAATGAGTAGATAAAATGTTACATATTAATTCAGTAGTTCTCATATGTTAATACATACAAAAGCCATCTACAATTTCGTATCTTTTAGTCATTTATTTAATAATTTCCTCATCGTTTAAATCAAAATTAGTTTATACAAACTAAAAGTAAAAATTGCAAAAATCGTCCGATAAATTGGTCTGTTTTTAACTTTTGGTCCAATATCTGGTCAAAATTTGATCTTAGTGCAGTTAGTTAGCTATTTTGTTTTATTCTTGTTTCGCCGGAGTACAGACATGCAAAAATCCGATAGTATGTCAGCAAATTATGATGTCATGTCAATATTCTGGCGAAAAAGGATTAAAAGCAAATAAATCAAAGTTATTATACAAAGAACAAATTGTGATTACATGCATGATCAAAACAAAAACAGGTCGGGACGATTTTTTGCAGTATTTATCAATTTAAATTCTTTTTGATGTCAAGTCAATATTCTAAAGTAATTTTTTCGGTGAAGCCTTTTTCATAATTATAATATTGATCATCATGTTATGTTATGACAATTTTTTGTATTCCAAGAACACTCTCACAATACAAAAACAAAATCTATCAATAGAAAATTAAAAACACAATGTTTATTGATAATTTAAAAATATAAACAATTTAAATAAGTATAAAATCAAAAAATTATTATATTTATACTTAGAATAAATAAAAACAAAAATTATTAAAAACATGAAGTAATTTTCTAAATATTTATGAAATTAAAATATATATTATATAAAAACCGATGTATATTTACGCACACAACGCATGCAATGATCGCTAGTATGTATAATAGTACTATCATTAACAAACTCTAATTAACAAGTGATAAAATAACAGTAGGTTTATACATTGAACGGTAGATGGGAATGTATGAATACAAATAATAATAAAAAAGCTATAAGCATGTATATGCCCTTAGCTTGTTCCCCAAAGTTTATTTAGGTTGTGTTTGGACGGATGTATTTTATTTAAACGAGGAGATTCGGTTTGGGAATGAATTTAAAATTTAGATTTGAAATGACATCTATATTAGGTGCATTTCAAAATGACATCTATATTATGTGCATTTCAAATCCATCATGATTTCGATTACATTTACATAAATTAGTAAAGAGATGTATTTTACACTCAATATAAATTTATCCAAATAATTAAACGGGTTTAAATTAATGGCTTCAAATCCCTCCATCCAAATATTTTCTTAGTGGGAGGAAATTGAGGGTAGGTGTATTAGTTTAGGTCAGATATTCTAGTAATCCACGCCGTATTAGGCATGCAATCTGCTGTCCAATAGCAATAAATGCCATGCTTCTGTGTAGATTATGAAGTTGTTCTTTAATTAATTGATACTTATTAATGCTAATAACTATTTGGTCAATGTTAAGTTCGGGTTCCAAAATTGGATAAAATTCAAGCTTTTTTTAAAATATGCACAGCGTGTCAGGCCGGCATGCAATATGCAGCTATTTATATTTAGATTAAGCTATGCGCGGATTCTATTTGTTTATGTACTAAATTCTTTTTGAATAATTATAATTACAAGTATATTGATAATTTCGAATATCGTCGTATTAAGACTATCAACCAACACTAGAGTACAATCAAACTACAGTAAAATCTCGATTATTGCATATATCTTTGAGAACAAAAAAGAATGTTCATTTAGCGAGATTATTTATTTATTGATAAATGAATAAATTATTCATTTATCTGTAAATCAATATTTATTATTTTATAGAAATTTTTTCATTGTAAAATGCATACATTGTATGTGATAAGAAAAAATAAAAGACATCAATTAAATATATGCAATTTAAGAAACCAACTTTAACCGACAAAATAAGGAGTCCAATTTGTGAGCATAAGAAGTAGCATCTAACTATTAGCCAAAAAGATATGCAAGCATGGGTGCAACAAAAGTTAGATTTCTCTATCAGTCAGTCAACAATATCAAACAATCGCAAAAGATCATATAAATATTTGTCCAATGAGATGAGAAATAGTGATGTTAAAAGGCACAAATCGGTAAAGTACCTTGAGTTGAAGAAAGTTTTGTATGAGTGGTTTCTTCAAAGGCAAGAGAAAGTGAATATGTCTGGAGAAATTATCTAGGAGAAATCAAAAGAGTTTTTGCAAAATGTATGGTGTAACTAATCTACAAGCAGCTAGAGGGCGCAAAAAGGACAAAGAGACTGTTGTTGTGTGTTGCAATTACTTCTTGTATGAGTATTGTTGATTAAATGAAAGGTTTTAGTATATATATATATAATTCAGTAATTATTAATTTATATTTTCACTGGGCCCTTAAGGAGTTAAATATTTGTATTACTGAATGCATGTAGCGAGGTTATTACTTTAGTCCATTGGCCTAAATCGGGACCGAAAAAATCAAAATATAAGCGAGGTTATTACTTTATCGAACATTCATTTATCGAGGTTTAACTGTATAAATAAAACAACCAACATTTATCAAACACAAAGTATAATAAAGTACAACTAACCTACAATAAATATAAACATAAGACTTGAACCAAATACCTCTCCTAAATTTTGGGATCCTGAGATCTCCTCTTTGCCAATAGCCAATAGGCCAAAGGATCCTAGGCAGTTTATGTACTAATTAATCTACCACTTCTGTTTGGTTGGAGGATATATGTCATTAAATTGTGGTACCACATAGGAATGCATACGTTTTTTGGACTATTTTTAATTATTAATTTCATTATAACATTTGCTAATTTTTTTTGTTTTAATGATAAATGGTCAATAAAATCAATTTTACTCGATACGAACAAATGTGTAAAAAAAAAAATCATCTGATCAGTAATCCGTAAGTAAATCTATATGGTTGAACCCATGGGTGGTCTGTGATTTAAAAAAGAAATTAGTAGTGTAATTTTTAAATTTGATCTTGTAGTCCAATCATACGTTACCCATTCAAACCTATATTTTTTGACCAGTTCCAGGTAATCTAGAATGCTGGTTCCATCACTGATTGAACCTGCATATGAATATTCGTTTTTATTTCATTAATAATAAAAATGATATTTATTTTGATTCCTTACCATACAGAACACCTTGTAAAAGATGAAAATCCGCAGCAAGAGTCATTAATTAAAGGGCCTAGCGGAAATATGCTAAATGTTCACTAGAAATTGCATGATTTTTCATTTTCCCAAACGTTTTGCGGTTTTTTAAATTTATAACATTTTTAACATACTTTTAATTTTTCTTTTTCAATTTACTATTTGAAATTTAGCACATGAAGGCAAATGTCTGATTTTAAAAATTATAATTAATTTAATATGCCATAGATGAATTAATTCTACGCGTTTGATGTTTGCTAAATCAACTTATATACTTACATATAATTACTGCTAAAAAATATGGTGAATTTGATATTTAATGTATCAATGACAAATTTTTTTTCTTTTTAAATAACGGGGAACCCGCAGCCGTTACCTTTTTGGGTGCGCGTCGTAGTACAAATTTAAGGGTGTGTATCTTAGGAAAGTAGCGATCAAAAACAACAAATGGCTTTGTATTAGAAATGTCGAGGCGAGATTTATAATCTCCGTCCTTAAAACAATATTGCCCCGCTACAGTGCTAACGATTTACTTTGGCAATTTGTCTCCCAAGATACAACGACTATGATTTGTGATAGGAGCACTCCAAATCACAAGTCCTCAAACCACAAAGGTACAAACCACTCAAAAGAAGAAACTTCAAGAACAAACAAAATGCTCTCAATTTAATCTCTTTGTATGAGATCGATTTCGAAATCTTATGTTAAAACAAGTGGGGATGTGTTGTATATATAGTGAACCAAAAAACAAGTCCAAAAGTCACCATTTGGATGCATTACATCAAGGAAAAAACACATCCCAACATGAATGGACACACCATTCTTGGCAACAGACACAGTGCTCGATCGATCGAGCTAGTGTTCCAAATAGGGGTGCTTAACGGACCGGGTCGATCCGAACCCGGTCCGAAATCGGACCGGTTAGTCCTGTCCGAAACCGGAACTGGACTAACTGGTCCCGAATCGGTCCGGGACAGGTTTGATACCGGACCGGATCAGTTCTACCGTTCCGGATCCAGTATCTTACCGGTTCCGGACCAAATGGATCCGGTTCCGGATTGAACCGGAACCGGATCCATTTTTTTTTAAAAAAAGAAAAAGTTTTTTTTGATAAATCCTTTCCTTTTTTCCTTTTTTTTTAAAAAAAAAAAGAAAAAAGAAAAATCTGGTTCCGGGTTGGAACCGGTCCAACCCGGAACCGGATCCGATCCGGTTCCTTACCGGATCGGACCGGTTCCGCCCATAACGGGCCCGGAACCGGCCGGTTCTGGTACGGACCGGTTCGAACCGGTAACCACCCCTAGTTCCAAAAGAGGCGAAAATTTCTGGCCCGCTCGATCGATCGAGCAATTAATTTACTTTCAGATTTCTAACAATCTCCCGCATGAATTAAATTAATGCATGTATGCAATTGAGTGCTTTGATGAACTATTATGGCATTTGGAGAGATAGCTTGTGGCTTTGAATCCTCCGTAGTAGTATTCAATCGGATTTACTTGACTTAATAGTGAACTTTTAGTCTTGAACTATTTAATCATTGGTGTAAACCTAGACAATTGAACCCACACCATAACAATTCTAACATTCGTATTGGTTTCTTATCACGTAGGTGATCTCCTATAAGAGTATCCCCGCTATTCTTCAACATATTTTTATATGTCTTAGGAGTCATTAAAGGCCTTTTGCCTATCATCGTACCCATTTTGCAGGCTACACCCCTTATCATGTGAATGAGTTGGAGATTGATCTCCAAGGTGTTTATACAATCTCATAATTTAGTTGTCCCTTTTGAACCTAGATCTTGGGATCTCCAGTCAACAAGGTTGGGTATCCACTATGAGATTTTGATTATAGGGTTTTAACCCCATTCCCCTCGATAAACTTCAACATGATCTCTCGGTTAACCATTTCATATGCGGATCCGCGGTTTCACATAATCACTCGTGATTATGCCACTAGAGATCATTTTGTCATATGTCATTAGCGCAACACATTTTAGTTGCATGCACATGATTTTTCACAACAATATATCTTCAGCTTTGGTAATCACATTACCTATTTTGCATCATTTTATCATTTTAGGATATTTCTATCATCGAATTTTAAGCAATGTTAACACGTTATTTCTTACAAAATTCGAGACCAGAAGAAATACTCAATTTTAATTCAATTCAGCGCATAGATTCTCAAAAAATTACAAGTTCAAGATTCTATTTCTTGTAAACTTGAAATTTAAGAGCCAAGCTTAAAATTTGAAACTCGAATTAATCCATGAGATTTCATTCTTCAAATGTCTTGGAAACTTTAATTACAAGCATTGTTCTTGATGCACATACGTCAAAATGTCTCGTCATCATTTTTCTTTGTTACTTGATGATTTTTAAATTGCTTTCCCAATGAGCATATCATCAATACACAAGCATATATATGCTTTAGGTATGTACACATTTGTCACACTCGTTAATCTATTTGAGAACATTATTTGTCAAACTCTTCACGTCTTTTATTTGACGTTTGTTATGACTTTACTTTGACCTTCATATTTCTAGTTTAACCAAGCACCCCCACATTTCAAATATTGTAGGAAACTCCATTTTCCTTCAATCACAAGGTTTTTCATCCTTGCATAAATGTGGTACTTAGTATGTGATTGACTCATAGAATTGCAACCCCCCCGCAACTTCGGGGATAGTCACGTATTACACTGGCGTTCAAACTATCATGTTTCAAGTTCTAAGCGTTATCGTCTTACAAATCCAAATTCAAGATTTTATTTCTTGAAAATTTCGGATTTAAGCATACTTGCTAACAAAAGTTGAAACTTGGATAATATTCTCAAACTCGGTTCACATTTTGAAATTTAAGCGCACTAACTTAGAAAACTTGAATTCAAAATTTTAAATCTTGCAAATTCATGTTATAAGCGTACTAGCTTAGAAATTCAAAATGAACCAATTTGAGATATTACAACGCCTAGTCAAAATTTGTGGCTTCGATTTATCACTTGTGTTTTAAGCGTACAAAGCTTAGAAACTCGAATTCAAGATTTTATAGTCTTGCAGATTCAAGTTTAAGCGTCAAATTCTTAGACAACACAAGTATAATCTACTCACAATTTCCCATAGCAAAACTCATTTGCTAAATTTTATTGCAATCTCATTCTTGAAGTGTTTAAACACCTCATTGGTCTCGTTTTTGCTTCATAGCAAAAAAGTCACAACAATATCATGCGCAAATATTGATAAAGTAACAAATTACTTTTCTCACATCTTTAGTTTGCACAATCTTTCCATCACAAACATCATTGCGAGTAACTCTAGAGACGTTACGATTCTTCTAACAAATGAATGACACTTTTATTAACTTAGTGCCCATATAAGCAATAAATTTAACATTACAATTTGTGCTGCGAACTATGGTTTAAATTATCCTAACAATCATGCCACAAACCATACGATTCACTACAAGAAGTAATAACATAAATTTTATTGGTCTGAACAAATATCGTCATTACATTTATTTAGAATCACTCCATTCTTGGAGTTTACAACTTACAAAGATACACAATCTAATTTAAGAGGTAAGCGCTAGATCACCCAAATCATTTGAGAGACGATCTTCTTCGGTCGCATTTACTTGATCCATAGCCTTCCATGATCGTCTTTATTGCGACAATCTTTCGCCATGTGATTGTGTTTTCCACATTTCTAGCACTTGCCTTTGAACTTCTTCGCCTTTCTAGATTTGGAGGCCATGCCATCAAACTTGCGCTTTGTTCCGGCATGTTTTTCCACTAAGTTCACTCATGCTTCATGTTAGTGCCAATTTTCCTTCCTTTCAGAAATTTTGTTGTCTTCTTCGATTCTCAACCAAATTCGTTTATGCTTGAGATAATACTTGAAGTCCTTCCATGATGGAGGCAACTTTTCAATCATGCCAGCCACTTGGAATGAGTCACTTAGAACCGTACCCACCGCGTGGATTTCATGCATGATTACTTGCAAATCTTGCACTTGCGATATCACCGGCTTTGTATCAACCATTTTGAAATCCAGGAATCGCCCAACGACGAGTTTCTTCACGCCGGCATCCTCAGATATGCACTTTTTTCTCCAAGGATTGCCACAATTCCTTGGCCGTCTTTACTAGCCATACACATTGTATAATGTGTTGTCCAGTCCGTTGAGAATATAATTCTTGCACAGGAAATCGCTTCGATTCCACGCATCAACCGCATCCCTCTTTTGGTTGTCGGTTTCACTTTCCATAATAGTATGAGCATCCTCATTGAGGAACCTTGCCAACCCCAAGGTTGTCAAATAAAACAATACATTTTGTTGCCATCGCTTGAAATCGTTCCCATTGAACTTTTGAGGCCTTTCACCATGATGAACTGGAGTCGTTGTTGCACTCGACGAAGCCATTTTGTTGCTAATATTGTCTTAAGATTGTAGTACAAAATTTAAGGTGTGTATCTTAGGAAAGTAGCAAGCAAAAACAACAAATGACTTTGTATTAGAAATGTCGAGGCGAGATTTATAATCTTCGTTCTTAAGATAATATTGCTCCGCTACGGTGCTAACGGTTTACTTTGGCAATTTGTCTCCCAAGATACAACGACTATGACTTGTGATAGGAGCACTCCAAATTATAAGTCTTCAAACCACAAAGGTTCAAAGCACTCAAAAGAAGAAACTATAAGAACAAACAAAATGCTCTCAATTTAATCTCTTTGTATGATATTGATTTCGAAATCTTATGTCAAAACAAGTGGGGATGTGTTTATGTATAGTGAACCAAAAAACAAGTCCAAAAGTCACCATTTTGATGCACCCCCATCAAGGAAAAAATGCATCCCAACATGAATGGACACACCATTCTTGACAACAGACACAGTGCTCGATCGATCGAGCTATTGTTCCAAAAGAGACGCAAATTTCTGGCCCGCTCGATCGATCGAGTAATTAATTTACTTTCAGATTTCTAACACGCGTTGGGTAAACCATTCATCCGACGCAATAACCTGCAAACCACGACAACCAGGTGTTAAACTGCACTAGGCAAGCCCGGTCCGACAGGCTAAACCGAGAAAGTATTGGTAGGAGGAATCAGAAACCAAAGACATCCATGTCCACCTACTCCATATACTCGACCACCCTAACTTAAGGAGGGGCATCTAATATTTTGAAGGGGTAGCCTCCCAAGGGTGTGTTCGTCCCTGTCCAACGGATAGTTTAATTACACCATATGTATAGAATGAAATTACTACGTATTGATCAAGCTAGAGCCTTTTTAAAAAAAAACTTAATAAATGGATTCTTGAAAAAAATATGTATTATTCATAATTTCATATCTTTTCATACGTTTTAGCATATATTATAAATAAGAGACTATTGTTAGACACTATTTGGCTAAATTCATTTTAAAAAATTTGTAAGCTACTATAAGTTAAAGTTGTTTTATGAGCTTATAGACTATAACATTTTATTGAAATTATAAGATATTTAAATGTTTAGATAAAATAAGATAATAGAGCTTAAAGATATTGATATGTTTGGTATTATAATATTTTTTATTATCATATTACCAAAAATAACATGATATTGTGAAATAAATCCAATTAGTTATTTTGGGCATATTTCTTATATATAAAAATAATTTTAGAATATTATCATATATTAACATTAGGTTATAGTTTTATAAAATTTAATGGATAATTTTTTGAATAAATAAGAAAAAATGGGAAAGTATAGTTTTAAAATGATAGGATGTGAGGGCTAAACTAAATATAATAGTTTTAAAATGATAGGATGTGAGGGCTAAACTAAGTATAGTTTTAAAATGATAGGATGTGAGGGCTAAACTAAATATAATACTAAAAAATTATTAGTAAACAAAATTGTTGCTTAGCCCACTTCATTAAAGAATTATAAAACAAATTTGGATTAATACAAATATTATCTAAAAGTTTAGCACATTAAAAATCAAATATTTTTGTACAATAAATTATTAAAATATATATTACCTCATACACATATATGAGATACGTTATTATTAGCAATTAAATGAAATTTCTTGACCAATGACCAATGACTTTCTCAAATCTTATTTTGCAAATAATCATAAATTTTTTTATCATTTTTTTTTTGACATTTGCTAAAGTATATAATCAATCCTCTCTTTAATTAAGAGAGTTATAACTTTATATTTTGATTTTGAAAATTCTTTTTTTACATATTATTTTATGGTATATAACTTAATATTATTAATGGTATATAACTTAATATTATTAAAAAAATTAAACATAATTATATTTAATTATTTAAAGTAATTTAAATATAAATCGAGCCATCGAGCCATAACAAAACCCAAATTTGTTAAAAGAGTTGTAAACCACATTTTTAATTAATAAATTATTTTTTAAATAAATTGGGTTGAATCCAAGTAGTTTTGGGTAGAAAAAATAAAACAAATTGGGATAAATGAATAAATAATAATATTAAGTTTTTAAAAAATCAAATTTTAGATTGGTCATAGGCGGGCTAGCCACCCTTGGTATCGCCCTGCTTCTGTTTAATTGAATGAGAGTGTATAAGATTTCAATAAAGTTGTGAGAGATATTTCGTTCCTTTAAGATAATATATGTGATTCAGTATTTAAATGCATGTGTCACCGAAACTGTCATCATATCTAATTTTTTAACATTCAAAATTAGTTGTATATATTTTTTGAGGAAATTATAAAAATAGTCTCATAGAATATGGATATTTTTAATACTAGTCTCAACTTTTTAAGACTGATCAAATATAATCACATAAATTGTTTTAATCAATACTAGTCAAGCTTAATCAAATATAGTCTCACATAAATTATATTTTAACAAAGGGTTCCAATTGAATATTGGGCTTAGGACCACTTTGGTTGTGAGTCAAGACTATGAGTGGATGATGATTCGATGAAATCTATTGAATATTCAAATTTTGGAATATTATTTGAGACGAAAAACTTCATCTTCTTTCATTTGAATTTTCTCCACAACCAATTTCTTGGCAGCGATTGTGCAGACGCTATCATCAACGTGAATTAAATATCATTTTGAATAAGTTGTCCGACACTTAACATATTGCAAGCAAGATTAGGCACATAAAAAACATTGGGAATAAGTTTTTTGGTACCTTGTTTGATGTAAACTTTACTTGTGCATTTTCCTTTAATTGTTTGCATTGTTCCATTTCAAAGTTTCACTTCGATGGAGAAATATTTGTCGATCTCTACATAATTGTTGATGTTGCTAGTCATGTGGTTACTACAACCACTGTCAATATACCATACATCATGGGGCTTGTTTCTACCTTCATGCATGTGTAAAACAACTCTTCAGTTTCCTCATTTGAAACATTTACTTGCTCATTTTCTTGTCCTTTTGAAAATAACAGTCTTTTTGAGAATGATTCGGAATGCTACATCTTGTACATTTGAAACAACATCATTTGAATTATGAATGGTTATGTCGCATGCGATAAGAGCCATCATAAGAATTTTGTTGCTATCTTATTTCTGGATCTTTTCTTTCCTAATTTCGTTGTTCATTTTGATTTCTCTTTTGCCACTAATTTTTCGAAGATCCAAACTTATTCGGTTTCTTTTCAGAAAATCCAACTTTGGATTGAAATGCTTGTTCCAAAGATTGATTTGAAGATCGGGCGATTCTTTCTTTATAGCTTGAAGAGAGCTAATATATTGGAACCCTAACAACTTGGAAAGATAATTGGAACCCTAACAACTTGGAAAGATCATTTGTAAGGTCTTCCTACCTTAACATCATTATAATCATGTATTATGGACTAAACATGCATTAATAACATCTTAGGGTTCCGGTTGTAGCTTTGAGCTAATAGAATTACAGGCCAGAAATAAAATTTCAAAACTTAATAATTACATTCTCGGTAATGAATGTTAAAGCTATAGAATTACACTACTCCTAGAGTAGAGACTATCAAAATCCTGTATCCTATGTTCATTCGTGCTCCTTTTAACTCACTGCCTCAACCCGGCCCTTAGTCCTTTAGTCCAAAAGTGTACCTACATGAACAACCCATCATGAGCATGTACATCATTACTTAGCATCATAAGGTAATGGCATATAAATAAATGCATGAAAATAATCGTAACATATACTTCCTGGTTAATCGTATTAACCCACTTTGGTTGTCCCTGTTTCATAGTCATGTATATAGTCATTAGTTCTTGACATAAATGATTAAAATCATTCTTCACATATATGCTCATAATTAACAATGTTATTGAGAAATGAGGATGCTTCTGGCCTTGTTATGTCCGCGGAACAATTGGCCCCCTCGCTTCGACATATAGCGGTACTGTGATTACCCCTCGCTACACCTTGATAGCGGATGTAATCTCCTCGCTAGCTATGTCAGCGGTAAGTACCTTCCTCGCTTTCCCATAACAACAACCAGTACACTCAACCATGCTCAATAACATAGCTAAACACATACATCATCATCATATCATAAATATCATCATCTTATACTTACTTATCATGATCATCATCATGAACATCATATCATCTTCATTCATCATAAACATCATCATCATAACTTACTTATCATGATCATCATCATGAACATCATATCATCTTCATTCATCATAAACATCATCATCATAAACTTACTTATCATAATCATCATCATAAACATCATATATACTTATGAAATCATGGCATAATCTTAATGTAGGAATGTGTTTTACCGTCCGATGCCCGTACGCTTCTTACGTACCTTAATTCCCAAAAGTGGAGAAATTGGAGAACTTTATCTCCTTGAAGTTGTGGGTACCTGGGATGGTTCTACACATTCATACAAATCAATATTAGAAGCTAAACAATAGCAAAATACCAAAAATTCAAAAAAAATCATCATTTTCCAATTTTTAAATAGCGGCGATCGATCGCTTTAAACATGGCGATCGATCGCCTGACTGTTCGCTTCGCGGCGATCGATCGCTTAATTTGAGGCGATCGATCGCCTGCTGTGTAAATCGCTACTGGCCTTTGGCGATCGATCGCCTCATATATGGCGATCGATCGCCACCTGCTGGTGCGCGATTTTTCACCATTTTTGAGCATTTTTCAAGCTCCATCTTATACCCTTCAAACCAATACTTTCCTACAACACCAACAACATCATAACTCACTAAAACCCACATAAAACACTTCAAAAATCATACCCCAACAACATACAACCCATACTCAAAACAAACCCACCTAAAACACTTCAAAAATCATCCCATTTCAAAACTAAACATCATCAAAACTTTAGGAAGGGTTTCATACCTCTTGAGGACTCCAAATCTTAACAAAGATCTCAAAAACAAAGGTTTTGTGGAGCTTTCCTTCCCCTTCCTTGCTAGATTTCGAAAATGGGGTAAATGGGTAGGGTTTGATAGTGAGTTGGGGATTTAAGAGAGAAAAGGAATAAAGTGAATAAAGTGTAGTAGAAAGGTGGGTATAGTGGGGGGTTAAAAAGGGGTTGTAAGTTAATTAAAATCTGAACCCCAAAGTTAACATGATGTATAAAACACCCCAACATGGCATTTTAAAAGTATTTTACAAAAATGCAACAAACTTCCTCTAACTTCATATCTTCCTCATAATTAGCAACCAAAACAATAAATCATGTTAACATCTCATTTTCTAACGTGCATAACATACATCCTGAAATGCAACCCCGGGTCACGCCTATCATGTGACTAAGCATTTCAACATGATAATTAATTTCAACACATAAATCAATTATCAACATAATTCATCATATAAACATAATTAATGCCCAGATTGCAATTAATTAATTTCGGGGCATCATAATACTCCCGTACTTATAAGATTTCGTCCTCGAAATCGCATGCACTTACCCAAAATGAAACTAAACATAAATCATACCAGAAAATAGTTCCGGGTAATGCTGCACCATATGCCGTTCCGTCTCCCACGTAGCCTCCTCGACACCCCGACGATCCCACTGAACTTTGACCATCGGTATACCCTTGCTTCGTAATCTGCGATCCTCACGATCCAGAATTCTGACCGGTCGTTCTACGTAGGATACATCTGAGTCTAACTGTACTTCAGTAGGATGTAATACATGAGACGGGTCTGGCTCATACTTCCATAACATAGAGACGTGAAAAGCATCATGAATTCCAGATAAAGACGGCGGTAGAGCCAAACGGTAGGCCAATGTACCGATACGCTGCAATACTTCATACGGCCCGACATACCTCGGACATAACTTCCCCCGCATACCAAAACGGACCACACCCCTGAAGGGCGAGATTTTCAAGAAGACCTTGTCTCCTACTTGGAATTCTAGCGGTCGTCGTCGCTTATTGGCATAGGCTGCTTGCCTATCTTGGGCCGCTTTCATCTTTTGACGTATCAACTTAATCTTTTCTTCCATATCCCTGATCATGTACGGTCCTCCGACCGCTTTACTAGTCAAGTCCTCCCAATACAGCGGCGACCTACAGCGTTGTCCGTACAGAGCTTCAAAAGGAGCCATTTGAATGCTCGCCTGGTAGCTGTTATTATAGGAGAACTCTACCAGTGGTAATGAATCTTGCCACGGAGTATCAAACTCCAATACACATGCCCTCAGCATATCTTCGAGCGCCTGAATGGTACTCTCTGTCTGGCCATCTGTCTGAGGGTGATAAGCTGTACTCAGTCTCACTTCCGTGCCCAAAGCTGTCTGGAGACCTTCCCAGAAATGTGAAGTAAACCTTGGGTCTCTGTCAGACACAATCGAGACTGGAACCCCATGTAACCTCACCACATCCCGTACATATAATTGGGCCATCTTTAAGTATGTGAAGGACATACTGTAAGGGATGAAATGAGCCATCTTCGTCAGCCTATCCACGATCACCCAGATCGCATCAAATCCTGAGGCCGTTCTTGGCAAGTGGGTCACGAAGTCCATAGATATGTGCTCCCACTTCCATTCAGGTACCTTTAAGCTCTTCAGCTCGCCACCAGGCCTCTGCCTTTCTGCCTTTACCTGCTGGCAGATCAAACATCTTTTGACAAAAGCGATCACGTCATGCTTCATCCGTCTCCACCAGAACTGACCACTTAGGTCCTTATACATTTTTCTCCCTCCTGGGTGGATACTGAACTGGCTACCGTGAGCTCGCTCCAAAATTCCTCTACGCAATTCCGGCGTATTTGGGACTACCCAACGGTTGCCCAGTCTCAAAGAACCATCCTCAGCCACTCTGAACTTTGATGGCTGTCCTTGAAGTACTATAGATGACCATCTCTGAACCTCATCATCCGACCTCTGGGCTTTCCTGGTAGCCTCAAATATGTCTGGCTCAGCCAATAAGGTCGACACTGCACCGACGATGTGTCCACATCGAAATCATAGCCCAGATGGCAATAAGAAGTCATCATAGCTGATAAACTCATGTCATCCTCAGCAGTACTCTTCATCTTCCGACTTAAGGCGTCTGCTATCAAGTTTGCTTTACCAAGATGGTACTCAATTTCACAATCATAATCCTTGAGTAAATCCATCCATCTTCTTTGCCTCATATTCAGCTCCGCTTGGGTGAATAAGAACTTCAAGCTCTTATGGTCCGTATAGATGGTAAATGTCGTACCATACAGATAATACCGCCAAATCTTCAAGGCAAAAATGATGGCCGCCAATTCCAGATCATGAACTGGGTACCTGGTCTCATGAGGCTTCAACGGCCTCGAAGCATAGGCCACTACGTGCTTATCTTGCATCAATACACAGCCCAAACCCTGCAGTGATGCATCTGTGTACAAAGCAAACCTCTTATTCTCAGAAGGAATCACTAATACAGGTGCCGTAGTCAAACGACGCTTCAATTCTTGGAAGCTTTCCTCACAAGCTTCGGACCAATAGAACGGGACTCCTTTCTGAGTCAGCTGTGTCATCGGCTTAGCGATCTTAGAAAATCCCTCGACGAAACGTCGGTAATAACCCACTAAACCAAGGAAGCTCCGTATCTCGGGTACAGAAGTGGGTGCAGCCCACTCCATCACAGCTTCAACCTTCTTGGGATCTACAGATATCCCGCTGCTTGATATAACATGACCCAAGAACACCACACTGTTCAACCAGAACTCGCACTTGCTGAGCTTTGCATATAGCTGATGATCCCTAAGGATCTGGAGTACTGTCCTCAAGTGCTTCACGTGTTCCTCTTTGGTCCGGGAGTAAATGAGTATATCGTCAATGAAAACAATGACAAACTGATTCAAATACGGTTGGAACACCCTGTTCATCAGGATCATAAAAACAGCTGGGGCATTCGTCACCCCAAAAGGCATGACTAAGAATTCATAGTGCCCATACCTAGTCCTGAAAGCTGTCTTCTGAACATCCTCTTCTCTCACTCAAATCTGATGATACCCCGACCTTAGATCGATCTTACTGTAGAGCCTCGTACCCTGCAGCTGGTCAAACAAATCATCGATCCTAGGAAGTGGATACTTGTTCTTTAATGTGGCTTTGTTCAGTTGTCTGTAATCGATGCACAGACGAATCGAACCATCTTTCTTCTTGACAAATAGGACTGGTGCACCCCAGGGCGATACGCTAGGGCGTATATAGCCCTTATCAAGGAGCTCTTGTAAGTGAATCTTTAACTCCCTTAGTTCCGCTGGTGCCATCCTATATGGGGCACGAGAAATGGCAGACGTCCCCAGTAGTAACTCAATTCCAAACTCGACCTCTCTCGTCGGTGGAAATCGGGGAATCTCTTCCGGAAAGACATCAGGAAACTCCGCCACTACGGGCACATCCTCAACCTTTAATTCTTCCCTCTTTTCAGTAATATCGACAGCATAGATGAGATATCCTGTATTGCCCCGTTCCAACAACTGCGCCATCTTGACAGCAGATGTCAACGGGATCTTTGAACGAGAACCATCCCCAAAGAATGTCCACTGGACTCCCATATCAGACCTGAATCGGACAGTCCTCTGCCTGCAGTTCACAACTGCCTGATACCTGTTCAGAACATCAATGCCCACAATGCAGTCAAAATCTGACATTCCCAAAACAATCAAATCTGACCTTAGCTCGTTATCCTCAAAATAAATGAGGTCGTCATAGACAATCCAATCAGTAATCAAACTTCTTCCAGCGGGTGTCGAGACTACAAGAGGCGTGGGCGACGGAGAAGTGCATATGTGGTGCCTTTCCACAAAACTTGCCGACACAAAAGAGTGTGACGCACCTGTGTCTATCAATATAAAAGCAGGGTGCGTAAATAAAAGACACCTACCCGCAATCACTTCCTCCGGAGCCGTTGTAGCCTGCTCCCTTGTCAACGCATAAACTTGCCCCTGAGGTGGCCTCATAGGCTGACCTCCATACTGCCTCGATACAAACGGTGGCCTGTGCTGCACTGCTCTGTCTGCAGGCCTCCCCGTAGAGTTCTGTTGTCCCTCCCGATTGGGACATTGCCGAGCAAAGTGGCCCTTATTTCCACAAACATAACAACCGACGCAGTCTTTTGTAGAATGTGGTTGCCCATAGATAGAGCACCGAACCTTCCCAAATCTGTCTCCCTGAGACTGTCCTCTTCCCGACGGGGCATCATTCTTACGGCTTCCTTTCCAACGATTCTCGGGCCTCTTACCACTAAACCTCGAAGCCGATGTGTTCCCCCTTGGCTTGAACTGATCACCCCTCGGCCTCAAATTATCAGAAGTAGATTTCGGAGGGGGTGCTGGAGGTGGCACGGCATCAGGATATGCACCAAGTCCCAGCTCGGCTAGCTCAGCCCGTGAAAGGGCGTCATCAAAACAAGCAGGGCCATAAGTGATCACCCTGTCATACAGTTCAGGCCTCAAGCCCTTCATGAAGTTCCTCATATTTGCTTGAGTACTTGCGGCGATGTGGGGTACGTATCTGAGCAAATAACAGTAATGAAGAGCATAATATGACACATGCATGTTACCTTGCTTGAGGTTAGTAAACTCATCTTCCTTAGCCTGTCGTGCAGCAGCTGAAAAATAGCGGGTCAGAAACCGAGTTCTGAACAGCTTCCAATTTATTTCTTGACCCTGAGCTTCTTGCTATATCACTATGGTCTTCCACTACATCAGCGCCTTCTTGGCCAATTGGAACTCCGCTAGCCTTATCCATGCTGACTTAGCACAAGGAGCTGCCACAAATATCTGTTATATCCTCTCTAACCACTCCTCAGCCATTTCCCCTGTCTCAGTTCCTTCGAACATCGGGGGTCGGTATGTCAGGAACTGAGCCAAACTTAGCTCCCCGGGTAGTAACTGTTGCTCAGAGGGTTCTTCACCCAAGGCTGGCGGTGGTAGGGGATTGGTACGTCCAGCACTTGCATTCACACTCACGCGTCTCCTATGCCGATATTTGCTGCCATACTGCAAGACAAGGGTTAACAACAATACCCAAAAGCAGTTCATATAATACATCGTTAGAGAAACAAAACATGTTAGTATAACATCATATACTTCATAAGCAACACATGCACAAAACATGTTTAAAAGTGAGCACCTAGCTAACTTATCGCTAAGGCTACCCTTCACTCATTCCGGGTTTTCTAACCACTGCTCTGATACCACTAATGTAGGGTCTTCCTACCTTAACATCATTATAATCACGTATTATGGACTAAACATGCATTAATGACATCTTAGGGTTCCGGTTGCAGCTTTGAGCTAATAATTACAGGCCAAAAATACAATTTCAAAACTTAATAATTACATTCTCGGTAATGAATGTTAAGGCTATAGAATTACACTACTCCTAGAGTAGAGACTATCAAAATCCTGTATCCTATGTTCATTCGTGCTCCTTTTAACTGACTGCCTCAACCCGGCCCTTAGTCCTTTAGTCCAAAAGTGTACCTACAGGAACAACCCATCATGAGCATGTGCATCATTACTTAGCATCATAAGGTAATGACATATAAATAAATGCATGAAAATAATCGTAACATATACTTCCTGGTTAATCGTATTAACCCACTTTGGTTGTCCCTGTTTCATAGTCATGTATATAGTCATTAGTTCTTGACATAAATGATTAAAATCATTCTTCACATATATGCTCATAATTAACAATGTTATTGAGAAATGAGGATGCTTCTGGCCTTGTTATGTCCACGGAACAATTGGCCCCCTCGCTTCGACATATAGCGGTATGGTGATTACCCCTCGCTACACCTTGATAGCGGATGTAATCTCCTCGCTAGCTATGTCAGCGGTAAGTACCTTCCTCGCTTTCCCATAACAACAACCAGTACACTCAACCATGCTCAATAACATAGCTAAACACATACATCATCATCATATCATAAATATCATCATCTTATACTTACTTATCATGATCATCATCATGAACATCATATCATCTTCATTCATCATAAACACCATCATCATAACTTACTTATGATGATCATCATCATGAACATCATATCATCTTCATTCATCATAAACATCATCATCATAAACTTACTTATCATAATCATCATCATAAACATCATATATACTTATGAAATCATGGCATAATCTTAATGTAGGAATGTGTTTTACCGTCCGATGCCCGTACGCTTCTTACGTACCTTAATTCCCAAAAGTGGAGAAATTGGAGAACTTTATCTCCTTGAAGTTGTGGGTACCTGGGATGGTTCTACACATTCATACAAATCAATATTAGAAGCTAAACAATAGCAAAATACCAAAAATTCAAAAAAAATCATCATTTTCCAATTTTTAAATAGCGGCGATCGATCGCTTTAAACATGGCGATCGATCGCCTGACTGTTCGCTTCGCGGCGATCGATCGCTTAATTTGAGGCGATCGATCGCCTGCTGTGTAAATCGCTACTGGCCTTTGGCGATCGATCGCCTCATATATGGCGATCGATCGCCACCTGCTGGTGCGCGATTTTTCACCATTTTTGAGCATTTTTCAAGCTCCATCTTATACCCTTCAAACCAATACTTTCCTACAACACCAACAACATCATAACACCAACAACATCATAACTCACTAAAACCCACATAAAACACTTCAAAAATCATACCCCAACAACATACAACCCATACTCAAAACAAACCCACCTAAAACACTTCAAAAATCATCTCATTTCAAAACTAAACATCATCAAAACTTTAGGAAGGGTTCCATACCTCTTGAGGACTCCAAATCTTAACAAAGATATCAAAAACAAAGGTTTTGTGGAGCTTTCCTTCCCCTTCCTTGCTAGATTTCGAAAATGGGGTAAATGGGTAGGGTTTAAGAGTGAGTTGGGGATTTAAGAGAGAAAAGGAATAAAGTGAATAAAGTGTAGTAGAAAGGTGGGTATAGTGGGGGTTAAAAATGGGTTGTAAGTTAATTAAAATCTGAACCCCAAAGTTAACATGATGTATAAAACAACCCAACATGGCATTTTAAAAGCATTTTACAAAAATGCAACAAACTTCCTCTAACTTCATATCTTCCTCATAATTAGCAACCAAAACAATAAATCATGTTAACATCTCATTTTCTAACGTGCATAACATACATCCTAAAATGCAACCTCGGGTCACGCCTATCATGTGACTAAGCATTTCAACATGATAATTAATTTCAACACATAAATCAATTATCAACATAATTCATTATATAAACATAATTAATGCCCAGATTGTAATTAATTAATTTCGGGGCATCACATCATTCGATTCTTTGATTGTTGCTATACAGTAGGGGTGCTTATTGGCTTGAATCGGTCCGGTCCGGACCGGAACCGGCCAGTTCCGGGGCCGTTAAGGTCGGATTCGGTCCGATCCGGTAAGGAATCGGATCGGTTCCGGTTCCAACCGGTTCCGGGCCGAACCGGTCAGTTTTCTTTCTTTTTTTCGTATTTTTTTTTTAAAAAAAATTTCAAAAAATTTTATTTATTTTTTCTTTAATGTTGTAAATGTTTCCCCAATATTCATCACAAATTCAATATATTCTTCTTTATTTCATAATATAGATACATACAAATAATTGTAAAGAGATAGCAATTAAAAAATCAAAATAAAAAAATATTGCTGTTTAGCACTCTTCATAATTGATAAGTATTGTTTTTGCGTTCTCTTCTTCTTGCTCGTCATAATGGTTTACGAATTCGTCAACCGCCCATCTCTTCTATTCTTATATTCTGCTTCAAACCAATCTTTATGTAACGTGAGCATGCATAACGAATCAGCAGAGGTACTACTTCTGTATTCTCCAATAATTCGGCCACATGTTGAGAATGCAGATTCAGAAGCGACGCTTGAAGCTTGTACCGCATACACGTCTCTAGCCATTTTGGCTAAGATGGGGAATTGTGCCGCATTTGACTTCCACCATTGTAACACGTCGAAGTTGTCTTCCGTTACAAATTGATAATTCAGATAAATTTGCAACTCAGTCAACGTGCTAGTAGAAGCTCATTTTCCCTTAAGTTTTTTCCTGCCCAGCAGTCTAAGCAAATTGATGCCCCCACCTTTAGTTTGAGCTTGGGGTTGTTCTTAAGCAGGCCTTTGTTGCGATGATTCACTTGCCTGTTGATTATAATACAATTGAAACATATTTTGGAGAGATTGCATTGTAGACGTCTTTTGATCGTCAACAACCTTCCCCAAAAATTTAGAATAATATTCAAAAAAGATCTCAAATGAAGATAAACATTGACTAGGATCTAGCAATGTTGCGATGCAGTGCACGTGTGGGATTTGTTCCCAATATTTTATAAATTTAGTTTCCATTGCACTAACAAAAGCATGCAAGTCATAGTCATCTCTAAATTCTATAAACTTATCAAACATATTAAATACTAAAGGAAGAAAATAAACGGAAGTTGGATAAGTAACACCGGAGAAGCGTTCCGTCGCTTCTTTGAAAGTACCTAACAATGATACACAATTTTCAACAAATTCCCAATCCTCATTAGTCAAATAAATACTATCATCGCTATCAGGCATTTGATATGAATTATAAAATGGAGTTAAAATATCTTTGTAAGGTAACATAGCATTCAACAAATTGTACAATGAATTCCACATAGTTTCTATTGGTGATGGAAAAAGAAGATGCTTTAAACCATTAAATAAACATAATTGTTTCCAATCACGCTTAACACGGCTCGTGCGTAACCATTTAGCGCAGTATTTCATTTTGTCAATACATGCTGAGTGATTGTCCTCATAACCAACTTTAACAGCCAAATTAATCACATGACATGCACATCTAACATGAAAAAAAACACCATCAAGCATTGGTTTCAGATAGGTCTTTAAATCACGCATCGCAGCATTGTTATTCGCTGCATTGTCTAATGTGATCGAAAATACCTTATCCTGAATTCCATAATATCTACAAGTGTTGAATACATATTTAGCAATTACATAACCAGTATGTGCACAATCTAACTCATCTAAAGACAAAATCCGTTTTTGCATACACCAATTATCATCAATCCAATGACAAGTGACAACAAGATATGAATATGAATTTACATTTGTCCAAATATCGGTTGTAAGCTAACCCTACAAGGCAAACTAGAAAGATGTTGAAACAATGTATTTCTATATTCAACAAATACGTCCATACAATTTCTTTTTAGTGTGTGCCTGGAAATATGTTTAAACATGGGTTGTATAGACGAAGCAAATTCAATAAAACCAGCATGTTCAGCTTGTATAAAAGGTAGTTCACATCTAATCACATATCTAACAAGTGACCTACGGTTAATTTCAGCAATTAAAATAAAATTCGTGCCAGTGAGAACATTAATTTGTGCTTGTGTTGCTTCTCGACCTAATGGTTGTAATGTTTTCTCATCAAAATTATGTTTTTTTACTAAGTGTTTTTTAAATGTTCCAGTGCCTCTACTGGAACCACAAGCTTTATATGAATATTGCATTTTACATAATTTACATATTGCAACAGATTCATTAGTACCTTCTTTTTGGCCGAGTTCAAAGTGATCCCATATCTTACTTCTTTGGCACGAGTCGGTTGTCTACTCGCTGCTGTAGTGGCTCCGGATGACTCCACTTGTTGTCTCTCTTGGGCTTGGGCAGCAGGAGGTTCGACAGGTTGCTCGGGTTGTTGCGGTTCGACATTCATAGAGGAACCACCAACATTGAGGTCAGCAAAAAAATCATAACTTTCATTTAACTCAGGTATTGGTACGGGCAAATTCATTGCCGAAGATGAACTCAGTGATAGACGACCCGGGACGAGACCCCGACTACGACCCCGGCTACGACCAGCGCCGCTGCTAGATGAAGATGCCATTATTATATATAAATTGTAGATAACACAATTGAGAGGAAAATATGAGATTGAAGTATATGAATTGTGAGAAAAATGGATTGTGAGAAGAATGAATTGTGAGGAAAAGAATGAAAAATATGCACATATTTATAGATTTCAAAAAAAAAAAAAATTAAATAAAATTAAAAAAAAAGAAATTGAACGTTGGCAACGGCTTTATAGCCGTTGCCAACATTCAGCCTGGCAACGGCTATAAAGCCGTTGCCATGCTGAACAAATTTTTTTGTTTATTTTTTATTTTTTTTTAAATTTAACCGGTTCTCGTTTCAGAACCGGTTCCAAACCGGTAGCACCAGAACCGGTGGTGCTACCTGTTTGGATTTAAAAAACCGTCCCGGACCGGTTCGATACCGGTTTCGGTTTCGGACCGGGTCCGGATCGACCCGGTCCGATAAGCACCCCTACTATACAGTGATCAAACTTCGGTGGTAGACTCAACAATATTTTCTACTACTCTCTTGTCTTGGATTGTCAGTAAGGCTCTGGATATTATTCACAATTTCTGCAACTCCGAAGAAGAACTTCTGATATTTTCACTTTCTTTTATCAATAGATTATCGAAATCCTCCATAATGATTGAAGCTTGATAGCGATAACTTTGTCATTCCCTCAAAATTATTGTTGCAAAACTTCCTTTGCTTTTCTTTTGTTGAATATTCTAGGGTAGATAGATTTAGGAACTCCCTGTTCAAATACCAAAGTGCGATAGTATCTTTCTTTTGATCTTGTTTGTATTTCTTTTGTAAATCTTCGGTCCATTCTGTTTCATCTTCATCGTGGGGTTCCATATTATCATTATCAATGATTTCCCTCAATTCATTTGAAATAAAGAAATCCATCATTTCAGTGCTCCGATAATCATAACGGTCTCCTTTGAATATGAGTACTCAATTGAAGAATATTTGAACATGGCGAGACTTGTGTTTCTTGCCATTTATTTTCTGCAATTTTCTGATGGAACAACAAGATAGTTGAAACCAAACGTGTTCTGCCAACGAATAAACATGTAGCAGATTGGACTTGGTTTGTGTAGGCTTGATACGTGGGACCAATTACCAAATTTTTACTGTGAAAATAGATGAAACCACAATACTTGAAGATGGATGTTTTATGTGATTTTAAGAGGTGGACGACATGTTTTATTGATTTTCGATGGCTCTGATACCAAAAATGTTGGCACAACGAAAAAGTAAACAGCTTTCTATCTTCTTTTTTTGTTTTTATTTTTCTGATAATTAAATAGACTACGAATTAGTCTACTTTATACAATAATTCATGACCATTAGACTTCGTAATTTAATTCTAATTATAAATTATAAAGCAATAATAAATATATTTTTGATCATCTTGAATATGACTCTTAACACTTTGTTTAATATGACTTTTAAATTATAAAATATCCTATAAGATAATATAACATTGAATTAACGATATCACGAGTTTCAACTCCAATGTCCATATGCCAGCTAGATCTAGGACCTTTTATTTGGAACTATTATACATTACAAATATTCTGTGGACTATAGTAACCAGATTAAAATCGAGTTTTTGAAAAAAAAGAAAAGTTCAAAACTTACGATGAACCAAATTAAAATCGAGTTTTGAGTAGAGGTGTCAAAACAATCTACCCGAGTCAAACGAGCCAGTCCAATCGTCAACCTCATTTAGGCCCGCCTTCAAGCGGGTTGGAAAACCTCCTACCCCCGATTCGTTGTGGGTTAGGCGGCCAACCCACCAAAAAATAAAGAATATACTTTATAAAATTTAATGATTATTTTTTTTAAATAAATAATAGTTTAATTAATTAATACAATTTTTATTATTAATTAATTAAGTGACCCAACCCGCCAACCAACCCAAAAAAACATTGACCCAATCCATATATTTTATGGGTTGAGTTGGTCCAACGCATTTTGACAGCTCTAGTTTTGAGCAGATTCAGTAGCTCTCGAGTGAAGCTCAAACCCGATCAAGGTACTGGTGTTTAACGGATCGAACCGGTCCGGTCCAGTCCGCAACGGCTCGTTACGGATATGGTAATCCCGTAACCGGTCCGATCAGTCAAGTAACCTGAAAAAATTTGTTTTTTTTATTAGTTTCTTATTTTTTAAGTATCATTTAAATATCTATTTCATTCTTAGTTTTTTATATAATCGTGCGTCTCAAATATGATGCTTTCAGATTGATTTTGATTCTTTTCGGAACTCGATCCTTTTAGACCGATTCCAAGTTGGATTTCAAAATATTAGTTCAGAACAGACTCAATTTAGTTGAGAAAGCGCATACGATCGGATATCCATGTGCAAAAATAGAATTGGTTTAACACACTAAATTCGTTTTTAGAACACTTATAGAATTTTATTGACTTTTAATGATTTTTATGGAGTTTAAAAGTCTAGAGGTATTCAATCTATACTTTTATATACTCCATACAAGTCTAATATTCAAAAAAGACCTTTATAATCTTTTAAGTCAAATGATATTCAAACTTGACTTTTAGAAACTCTATAAAACTCTAGTTGTATCCAAAATTTAATAGGATTTTATTGATTTTTATGGAATTCTTTAGGTCTAAATTATGAAACTATTGGTACGACTACAAAATAATAATAATAATAATAAAGTCTTCAACTCTCCCTATGGTTTTGAATAGACTTTTATCGTGTAAAGCAAGAGAGAAGACAAGTAAAAATCATACCAACACCGGCGCCATCTTGAATCCATGACATCTAAAAATCTAGAGATCACCACAACATCCCCCTTGAAAATGTTAAAGGCTCATTTCTTTAGGAATTTGTGCTATTGTTCTTCTGTTAAGAACATAGGCTGTGAACTCAATAAAATCCAAGAATATGTCTGCCACAACATCCCAAACCTCAATCATTTTACTCAAAGTCGTCTTCTTCCAAAGCTAACCTCAGAAAAATTAAGTAAAATATCCACCAACTCCAACGAAATAAATCTTTTGCTCTTGTCCGTGAGTTGCAATTTTCCGATATCCAAGAAATTAGTCAGTCACATTTCAAAGTTATTTTACTTCTTTTTCTGTGTAGAAATCCTATAATTCCCATTATATTCTGCCACTTGAAAAACATAAGAAGTTTCAATAACATTTAACGTAAGTTCGCAATGCTATTTTTGTTTCAATTTTTGGGGAAGAATGACAATGCAATTTGTAATACCCTTGTCCCACATTGGTTGTGGATGAAAATTTAAAGTGGTTTATAAAGGCTTACAATGGACTATTATAACAACTTGGGTTAACTATTTTCGTAGAGCGAGTACGGATACGAAGTAGTTGCTATAGGAGCCAATTGTGCAGTCGCGCTTGCGCGGGCCTGGGCCTGGGGCGTGACAGAATGGTATCAGAGCCGGTCACCGGCAGAAAACACCGGGAGATAAGTGCTATAGGGGGCAAAATGCTACGTGCGTGGGAGCCACCTCTTGAGCCTAAAGGGACAAAGTGCTACACGACGGGGGCCACCTCTTGAACCTGCGGGGCAAAGTGCCACGTGAAAGGAAGCCACCTCTTGAACCTGTGGGGCAAAGTGCTACATGACGGGAGCAACCTCTTGAACCTGTAGGAGCCACCTCAAGATTCCCGGTGCCGGTGGATCGATGAGTTAGGTCGCGACGAGAACGTCGCGCTCTAAAAGGAGGGGTGATTGTAATACCCTTGTCCCACATTGGTTGTGGATGAAAATTTAAAGTGGTTTATAAAGGCTTACAATGGACTATTATAGCAACTTGAGTTAACTATTTTCGTAGAGCGAGGACGGATACGAAGTAGTTGCTATATGAGCCAATTTTGCAGTCGCGCTTGCGCGGGCCTGGGCCTGGGGCGTGTCAGAGCCGGTCACCGGCAGAAAACACATGGAGATAAGTGCTATAGGGGGCAAAGTGCTACGTGCGTGGGAGCCACCTCTTGAGCCTAAAGGGGCAAAGTGCTACACGACGGGGGCCACCTCTTGAACCTGCGGGGCAAAGTGCCACGTGCGTGGGAGCCACCTCTTGAACTTGTGGGGCAAAGTGCTACATGACGGGAGCAACCTCTTGAACCTGTAGGAGCCACCTCTAGATTCCCGGTGCCGGTGGATCGATGAGTTAGGTCGCGACGAGGACGTCACGTTCTAAAAGGAGGGGTGATTGTAATACCCTTGTCCCACATTGGTTGTGGATGGAAATTTAAAGTGGTTTATAAAGGCTTACAATGGACTATTATAGCAACTTGAGTTAACCATTTTCGTAGAGCGAGGACGGATACGAAGTAGTTGCTATAGGAGCTCATTGTGCAGTCGCGCTTGCGCGGGCATGGGGCGTGACACAATTAGGTCTCACCCTTATTATCATTTGGGGCTACTCTTTTCCACCCAATTGAGGCCAATTAGTAGTTTAAAAACAAACGTGACGCAGAAATCAAGATTGAAAGAACCTACCGGAAATTACATTGATGGGAGTATAAAGTTGAGGTCTTCGCCAAAATATGTGGTCAAAGTGATTGGAAACTCTACAATATTGTGTGAAAATAAGACTTTTACACTGGGGTTCTTCAGCCTGAATGATGACTTCAACTGGTACTTAGACATTTGGTATGCTTCATCCCCATTCGAACGTATGTTTGGGTAGCGAATAGTGAAAAACCCATAAAAATTGATGTCGGCTATTGCAGAAACAATACAGTTGGTTGAAGAAATGCTCATGAAGTTAGATTTGAAGTCGATAAAATCCACATAATTCTATTGAAAGTCTACAAGACTTTATGTATTTCTTTGAAGAACTCATGGAATCTATAAAATCAATAGAAATGTATCAACCATACAAAAGTCTGATGAGAAAGTCATTATTGAATACATCCCCCAATTTTATTTAAGTTCGAATGGTTATCAAAAGTAGAAAATCATAATCTTGCAAATTTTTATCTTTTTTCCCTAATTTTCATGTATAAAGTTGTGTAATTAATCTCATTAGGTCTGTTTAAATTCTGGGATGACGCATGGCTCCCATCTGGTCGTTTATCTTCATCTCTTCAAATTGTTGAGCCTCCATCAGTCTCTGTAAATTCAGTCTGGATTGACGGGAAATGGGATTCTAATAGATTGGCGTCCTTGGTTCCTAATGAGGTGATGACAAGAATAATTCAGATTCCTATTGAAGCTAACTATCGGGACGTGTTGATATGGAAAAATAGCGCAGATGGAAATTTTAGTTCTAAATCAGCATGGAATTTAGTTCGAACACGTAAAGATGCAAACAAAATTTTCGGTCCAGTATGGGGTAAAGCTCTGACTCCCTCTATGCCAATCTTCTGTTGAAAGTGTTTAAAACGCAAAATACCGTGTATGAAGTCCTAAATGAACATGGTATACTATTGGCATCTAAATGTTGGTGCTGTCAACAAGAAGAAATTGTGGATCATGTTTTTTTTATTTTAGACCAGTGGCAAAAGTGGTTTGGCTACACTTGGAAGTTTCTTTAAAGTGCAAAATCCTTATATTATTCAATCATGGCGCGGAGGAGAATCTTGGAGTATTAAAAGTCATATTCAAAAAATGCTTCTTTTTTGATCTTATGGCTTCTGTGGAAGGGAAGAAACAATGCCAAATATCAACATATTAAATATTCTGCACATCGGGTGATCTTGGCTAATGCTTTTGAAAAATGCCTCAGCTTTGTTGAAGGTTGAACATTGGATGGCAAGAAGTCTATTGCTAGACAATGGAATATCTTTCTGCCTTCTACTAAACCGGTCGGATTTTTTTGCAGTAAAATGATTTAAACGCCGATGGGTCACTTCAAAGTAAACGTTGATGAGAAAACATAGGTTTTTTTTGTGTCTATTTTGTTAATAAGGGGGGTTTCGTGTATATTTACTATAACACATGGGGTTTTATATAATTTATCCTAAATAAAAATATGTCATTTTTTATGTTTTTGGACTATTTTTATTTATTATTTCTCCAAAACCTAATTTAACAAAATAACACTATCTAATCCTTTATTATTTTTGAGCAACAAAAACAACAACAATATTTTTGTTGGCCCCAACATGAAATAGAAAATAACGAAAATGAAGAATAAAATGGACACCAGAATTTACATAGAAAACCCCTAAAATTATTAGGGTAAAAAACAACGGGTAAGATGAAAAGATTTCACTATAATATTTTGTGGGTTACAACCTCACTATCTTTCAAAGAGAACAACACTCTCAATATAGGAGAAAAAACTACCTCACAAATATTATAATACACACTAAAATATAGATATATGAGAGAACACTCTGAAACTGTGATGATTTAGAATTAAGGAAATGAGCTCTATTTATAGGGTTGAAGATGTGCATTAAATGAACATCTCCCAACTGCCATCTCCCCAACTCCCGCCTACCAACCACCTATTAATTGCACATGGCAATTTGGACTGCCGATATTTCTCCCACTTGGAGATTTGATTGAGAATCAAACATATCTTCACACATCATTTCGATCTTGCCACACCCTGCTGCTTATGTTTCTGCTAGGCCACTTGACGATCTACACCACTCGAATTTCTCAGTATTAACTGGCTTTGTCAGAATATCAGCTAGGTTATCCTTCGTATGGATCTTCTGCATATCCACATTTCCTTCCTCTACCACTTCACGCACAAAGTGAAACTGTACTCCAATGTGTTTTGTCCTGGAATGAAAGGCTGGATTCCTGCAATGTGCAAGACATTTTGACTGTCACAAAACAAAGGAACTTTCTCTTGTTTATGGCCAATCTCCACCAATAGCCTTTGAATCCATATTGTCTCCTTGCAAGTCTGAGTAGTTGACATATGTTCTGCCTGTTATTCCCACAAGTTATTTGATAACTGAATTATAATCAGATTACAGTTATAATCAAAAAATAAAATATAAAGTAAACTTACAGCAGTAGTATATAAATACTATTCGAAATTTGCACAACAGGAAACTGGAAGAATTCTGGACGAGGCCACAGCAAGCCGTGTGCCCGTAAACTCAAATTTGCCCGCCTTAGCTTCTGGCCTCCTGGACAAGTGAGTTCCAAGGTACAATGCCCAACCACCTTTGTTCGGATTGAAGCAAAACTCCGAGTAGACTACTTCGAACACTAGTAGTGTGCAGTACTCTCAAACAATATGCAATGTATGAATGAAGAATGATTTCGGAATGAACAAAACATAGAGCTGGTGCAGTTTATATAGCTGAGCAGCAGACCTCTCCAAAGGTCACAAATAATTAAATGTAATGTTAGTGGGGTAGATGAAAAGTCTCAACACTTAACATCAGACGAATACGGATTTAAGTCTCACACTTAAATCTGACATCAATTCTGCAGGTAGGTGAAAAGTCTCAAACTTAATACTCAGCAGAATATGAAAAGTCAGGTAGACGAAAAGTCTTTTTCAGAAATCCGAGTAGTAAAAAGATAGGGCTGCCTTTGCGGTAGCGACACGCGCGACGCGGCGCGGCGAGGCGAGGCGAGACGAGCCGAGCGGAGCAGACGGATGGACGGCGCTAGGGGCACCCATCTTTTCTACTTAACTACACTCTATTGATTTGCATCTCATTATAAACAAATCATAAGTGTCTCAATTTCTCAATGTGAGATTTCTTTAGCTTAATTGACTATTCATAAATAACTTACCATAATTTTGTTCTCATTAACAAATTAAAACATAATTATTGGCTCTTAATTATTAACCTAATAATCAAATGTTATTAATCCAACAATCCCCCACATGAATGCAATATGGCGAAAAAATTACACAATGCACCTAGATGAAGATTTGAGAGTACTTTGAGAATCCACTGCATCAGGATAGGTGGTGATTAACCTTGAACCTTCCTTAGTAAAGTATCATCGGATATACTTGTCAACCAGTGGACGTGATGCCTTGAACTGTTCGACGTTTTATATATAACAAGACAACAATACTCACACAACTTCATCTCCACACTATTATTGGTTCTTTCGTTGTTGTCCATTTTGGCCCTGGACTGCCTTGGATGTTTCACCGAATGCTCTAGAGATTTAGCCCTCAGGTCATCTCATAGAAGCGGTCCCTTCACATTCGATATAGGCGATTTCTCCTAAAGAGTATCCTATCATACACCACTTTAATATCTCGAGATAGAAGAATCATTAAGAGCATGAGCTCAGCCTTCCCAAATACAGGTTTATCACTCTTTCATCACATGAATAGGTAAGGAACTCAATTTCTCGATTGCTTTGTTCGATCCCCCCCCCCCCCCCCCCCCACAATTCGGTTTTCCCTTTGAACCTGCAAATTGGACTTTACAATTCAGGTTGGGTTGCCATCATGGTTGGAAATCAATTTCACGGGCTTCAATCCCATTCCCCTCGATGAAATCTCTACTCGGTCTCTCGTTAGACCTTTCGTAAATGGGTCCGCAATGTTTTCTTTAGACTTCACATAATCTAGAGAAATAACACCGGTTTTTAGTAGATTTCTCATGGATTTATGTCTCCGACGTATGTGTCTAGATTTCCCATTATACACATTATTTTGTGCTCTTCCCATAGCTGATTGACTATCACAGTGCACGCTAATGGGTGGCACATGTTTTGACCACATTGGAATATCCTCCAAGAAACTTCGAAGCCAATCAGCTTCTTCTGCTGCAAGATCTAAAGTTATGAACTCAGATTCCATAGTTGATCTAGCAATGCATGTCTGTTTGCATGATTTCCATGAAACAGCTGCACCTCCAATTATAAAGATATATCCACTCGTGGACTTTATATTCTTGGAGTCCGATATTCAATTCGCATCTGAGTACCCTTCAATTACTGCTGGATATCTAGTATAATTTAGTCCGTAGTTAGTAGTGTATCTTAGATATCTAAGAACTCGAACTACTGCCTTCCAGTGCTCATAACTGGGATTACTCGTATATCTACTCAATCTGTTGACTGAGTTAGCTATATCAGGTCTAGTATAGTCTATGAGGTACATTATACTGCCTATGACCCTAGAGTACTCAAGTTGTTGCACACCTTCTCCGCGATTCTTGCAAAGCTTTGACACCACCTCCATAGGTGTTCTCGCGATGATATTATTTCCCTTGTCAAACTTGTCAAGTATCTTCTCAACATAATGACTCTGGGAGAGAGAATATCCATCTGCATGTTTTGTGATCTTCATCCCAAGAATCACATCTGCAAGACCTATGTCTTTCATCTCAAAATTTCGTGACAACATTTTCTTGGTAATATTGATGTTATTGTTATTATCAACAATTATCATGTCATCTACGTAGATACATACTATCACATAGTTTGTATTGTCTCCTTTCACGTAGACACATTTATCACATTGGTTTGTTTTAAACCCATTTGAAAGCATGACGCTGTCAAATTTTTTGTGCCATTGTTTAGGTGCTTGTTTTAATCCATACAAGGATTTCACAAGTCTGCACACCTTTGTTTCTTTCTCTGGAACTACAAACCCTTCAGGTTGGTCAATGTAAACCTCCTCTTCTAACTCTCCATTTAGAAATGCTGTTTTTACATCCATTTGATGGATCTCTAGGTTATATAATGCAGCAAATGCAATTATTAACCTTATAGACATTTTCCTGGATACAAGAGCATATGTGTCAAAATAATCAACACCTTCCGTTTGTCTGTAGCCTTTGACTAAGTCTAGCCTTGTACTTATCTACAGTACAATCAGCTTTCATCTTCCTCTTGAAGATCCATTTGTGGCCTAGTGGTTTACAACCTGCAGGAAGATCCACTAGTTCCCAAGTATGATTATGTAAGATAGATTCTATCTCACTGTTCACCGCTTCTTTCCAAAGATCAGAGTCTTGTGAAGACATTGCTTCCTTGAAAGTAGTCGGATCCTTTTCCAACAGATATGTTAGAAAATCTGAGCCAAAAGACTTTTCTTTCTCGCTCTTTTGCTTCGTATAGGCGATTCTACATTCTCTTGAGATTCTCTATCCCCCACATTTCTCTCAACATTGGTTTCAATCACTGTCTGAGTTTTGTGGGGAAAGATTTCCTCAAAGAATGAAGCATCTCTAGCCTCAATGATAATATTTACATGCATTTCTGCATTATCTGACTTGTGTACCAGAAATCGATAGGCACTACTATCTTGCGCATATCCGATAAATACACAATCCACTGTCTTAGGTCCTATCCTAGTCCGTTTAGGAGGAGGAATTGGTACCTTTGCTAGACAGCCTCAAACCCTTAAAAACTTGTAGCTAGGTGCGCGACCTTTCCACAATTCATAAGGCGTTTTATTCAACTTTTTATGTGGTACTCTGTTTAGCACATAGTTGGTGGAAAGCAGAGCTTCTCCCCACAAATTCCGAGGTAAGTCAGAACTTATAAGCATTGCATTCATCATTTCCTTAAGCGTTCTATTCTTCCTTTCAGCAATACCATTTTGCTCGGGAGAATAAGGCGCAGTGGTTTGATGAATAATGCCACTCTCAGCAAATATTTGTGCAAATGGTGACTCATATTCACCGCCTCGATCACTTCGAAGAATTTTAATCTTTTTATCAAGTTGATTCTCAACTTCATTCTTATAGTGAATGAACATATCAACTGCTTCGTCTTTAGTTCTCATTAAGTAGACATAACAATATCTTGTACAATCATCGATAAATGTTATGAAATAATTTTTACCGCCTCTAGATTGTACATACTTTAGATCGCATACATCCGTATGAATCAAGTTTAACGGTTCAGTGCTTCTCTCAATTGAGTGGAATGAAGACTTGGTTAATGTGGCCTCTACACAAGTCTCACACTTGTGTTTATGATGTTAAATTTAGGCAATAGATTAAGAGACATTAGCCTTTGTAAGGACTTATAATTCACATGTCCTAATCTACCATGCCACAAATGTAAAGACTCGCAGGAATAATCAAACTTTAAAGTTTTATTAGCCACATTGGCAACAGTCATTACATTATTTTTACTTGTGCTAGCCTCATATGCTGCATTAACATCAACAACAACCTCTACGTTAGACTTAGCCTTAGGAGCTAAAGTCATTACACTCATCTTGAAGAGGTTATTGGCCAAGTAGCCTTTACCCACAAACATGCCACCCTTGGACATAATGACTTTGTCGGATTCAAACACGAGCCGAAAGCCTTTCTTGTTCAGCACTGCTCCGGAGATGAAATTCTTTCGGATCTTTGGCACGTGGAGCACCTCGATAAGAGTCAACTCTTTGCCGGAAGTCATCTTTAGCACAACCGTCCCTTCGCCTTCAACTTCTGAGACTGCTGAATTTCCCATGTAGCAGTGCTCATCATCTACCGGTTGATAGGTCTTAAACATCCATTTGTTAGCGCAAATGTGGCGAGTAGCCCCAGTGTCACCCACCATTCCTTGGAGTTCCCTCCAACAAGATTCACCTTCAATACCACAGCACTCAGATGCATGTCATCCATGTCGGAGCTCAGGTTGTCCTCAGCAATGTGGGCATGTGCAGGCCTCTTGCCTTTGCCTTTGTAAGGGGCTATCTTCCTCTTACCGTCATTGTTTTGACGTTGAGTGCAGTCCTTGGCCTTATGGTTAGGCTTACCACACACATAACAGTCACCGGTGAACCTCATTGTCTGAGTATCTCCCTTGGGTTCAAAAGTACTCTTGCGCTTATTCCCATGTGAGTTGTCCCCAACTTCAACCACATTGGCCTTGGAAATCATTCCAAATGATTTCTTGTCAACTTTTTGGTTGTCTTGCTCGATGCGCAGCCTCCTGATAAGATCCTCGAGACTCATCATCTTTCGCTTGTGCTTTAGGTAGCTTTTGAAGTCCTTCCAAGATGGCGGTAATTTTTCAATCATCATCGCCACTTGGAGATCATCATTTATCCCCATACATTCGGCAGCAAGTTCATGATATATCAGCTGCAGCTCTTTGCATTGCTCAACAACGATCTTGCCATCTACCATTCGATAGTCATGGAATCGCCCGGCTACAAATTTATTTGCGCCTGCGTCGTCAACTTTATACTTTGTCTCTAACGATTCCCAAAGATTCTTAGCAGTCTCCTTGGGGAAATACATATTAAAAAGTGCATCGTCAAGAGAATTCAGTATGTAGTTACGACAAAGGTAGTCGGCACTCATCCATGACTCGACAATCACAACAGATTGATGATCCTCTTTGTCCTCCACTGGTTTCTCCTCTTTGAGAAACCTGGTCAAGTTCAAAGTGGTCAAGAAGAACATCATCTTCTGTTGCCAACGTTTAAAGTTGGAGCCCTTGAAATTTTCCAGTTTCTCAAATTGAGAGAACGGCATTGGGTTTCTCAGAACTGGCATAACGACCTCAGCGCTGCTAGCTTTCACCACTGGAAAATCAGTATTCTCAGCAACTCGGTTTGGAATCTGGTCAGCCATAAGCTAAAAACAGAATACAAACGATACAACACAAACAATATCAAACTAGTTTTTAAAAACCTTTTATATTAAACAAACAATGATTGTTTGAAAATTCAACAATTTTATTTTTATTTTTTCGAAAATCCGATTATGTTCCAAAAAGGAACAAACAAAAAAAATTCGAGTTTACGATTGTTATTCCCACAAGTTATTTGATAACTGAATTATAATCAGTTACAATTATAATCGAAAAATATAATATACTGTAAACTTACAGCAGTAGTATATAAACATTATTCGAAATTTGCACAACAGGAAACTGGAAGAATTCTGGACAAGGTCACATCAAGCAGTGTGCCCGTAAACTCAAATTTGCCCGCCTTAGCTTCTGGCCTCCTGGACAAGTGAGTTCCAATGTACAACGCCCAACCACCTCTGTTCGGATTGAAACAAAACTCCGAGCATACTACTTCGAAGACTAGTTGTGTGCAGTACTCTCAAACAGTATGCAATGTATGAATGAAGAATGATTTCGTAATGAACAAAACATAGAGCTGGTGCAGCTTATATAGCTGAGCAGCAGACCTCTCCAAAGGTCACAGATAATTAAATGTAATGTTAGTGGGGTAGATGAAAAGTCTCAACACTTAACATCAGATTAATACGGATTTAAGTCTCACACTTAAATCTGACATCAATTCTGCAGGTAGGTGAAAAGTCTCAAACTTAATACTCAGCAGAATATGAAAAGTCAGGTAGATGAAAAGTCTTTTTCAGAAATCCGAGTAGTAAAGAGATAGGGCTGCCTTCGCGGCACCGACACGCGCGTCGCGACACATTATAAACAAACCATAAGTGTCTCAATTTCTCAATGTGAGATTTCTTTAGCTTAATTGACTATTCATAATTAACTTACCATAATTTTGTTCTCATTAACAAAATAAAACATAATTATTGGGCTCTTAATTATTAACCCAATAATCAAATGTTATTAATCCAACACTGCCTTCGTTGTAGATAAAGCTACAACTGTTTGCACTTTGAAAGCCAGCTTACTGCTCCTCTTGCAAGTGTAAACACATATTTAGTAGTAGATTTTCTCTTGCATAATCTGAATCCAGATAGCCCCTGAGTGTAAAATATTATATTCCATAACATAATGCAACTTCTGAGGTACCCTTAATGTATCTAGTATCCTCTTAACTGTACTCCAATGCTCTCGTCCAGAATTTACCATGTATCGGCTGATTGCTCCCCTGCTTGTGCAATGTCTGGTCTTGTACAGATCATGACGAACATTAAACTTCCAACCACTGATGCGTACGGTACTCGAGACATTTCCATCATCTCTGCTCACTGCTAGGACACATCTCGGAGCATGTTGGAACCGAAGAGGGGGGGGGGGGGGGTGAATGAGGTTCCTTGGCTACTTTAGCTTTTTAAAATGAATTTGCAAATAATCAAGTTTGCGCTACGGAAGACGTCAAGTCAATCGAACAATAAATAATAAGAAGTAATAAATAAATGCGTAAAGTAAATAAAGCGCTAAACGACACAAATATTTGTTATGGAAGTTCGGCGATGAATTGCCTACGTCTCCTCTTGCCGGCTAGAAAACGTCCAACCGAGGTTCCACTAGAACAACTTTGATCTTGGCCTTAAGGGCTCCAAGTTAGCCACAACACACTCTTCCCGAGTAACACACTCTTCACGAGTCTTCTTGGCCTTAAGGGCTCCAAGGATAGCCACACACAAACTCTTCACGAGTCACCCACTCTTCACGAGTCTTCTTGGCCTTAAGGGCTCCAAGGATAGACACAACCTTGCACCAACTTCACTTGTTGATGTCTTATACAATTTCCAACTTGCGTCGGTGTTGGAGGACCTTACAACAAATCAAATAACATCTTCACGATGTACCAACACGAAGAATCAAAAGCTCTCACACAAGAAATAAATTACAAACTCCAATACAACACAAATGTATGAAGTTTGCAATGCTAGAATGATTTTGATTGAGCAAAGCTGTTGCGCCTTAAAACGCTACAACTCTCATTTCATTAATTTAAATAAAATTATCTATTTTTGTTTTGATGATTACAAAACCTATGCTTTCTGTACTAATGATTTGTGTTGAGTATGCATCATAAGTTATGATCAAATTAAGCATATTGAAGATTGACAAAGTGTCGAAATGCCAAGTGAAAATAATTTTTTAGATAAAGCGGATCGCTCCAGGCGATGAGTGGCATTGCCCCAGGCGATGGGTGCCAGGCGAGGCATCACCCCGCCCATCGACAGAGGCGATGGCGAGGCGAGCATGCAACAAAGATCGCCCCAGGCGATGATGACCATCGCTTCAGGCGATGGCAACCATTCAGGACTTCGCCCCGCACATCGACTGAAGCGACGCCAAGGACCGCTCATGCATAGATCGCCCGAGGCGATGGCTAGAACGCCTGAGGCGATCCTGGAATGTTTGAGGCGATGGCTTGTTCGTTTGAGGCGATCCAGACACCACCTGAGGCGATATGTGCCATAATGTGACCTTTGGTGCGTGGCGATGGAGATCTCCCGATGCGATGTGCGAGGCAATGTCCGAGGCGATCTGGGAGTGATTCAAGCCTTAAGTGTAGCAACGGCTAGTAGGAGCCTTGGGAGCCTTCTACACTATAAATATGGATGTTTGGACTCAAGTTGAAGTTAGGAAACAACAATATACAATACACGAAAGCTATACTCAATCCAACTCAAGCTATCATAGCAAAACTTTTCTATTCTAGTGTCTTGTATTGAGAGTTTGTTTCTTATTCTTGTGTGAGAGCTTTGTTCTTCATTTGGTTACACCGTTGGTAGCGCTTATCGTGTACGCCCAAATTAACCCTTCTTCAGTTAATAACAAAAATATGTAGTAGTGGAAGTAGGGATCGATCTCACAGGGAAGGTAAATTTATTTCGTGCCAAAAACGAATAGTAACAAGGGGGTTTTAGGATGAATGATTACTACTAAGCAAATTCTATAATTAAACTAATTAACGAGATTAACTAAGATGATTTAAACTTATGAGAGCGAAGCGATTCTTGGTTTCCAGGTAACCGTACTTTTGGAAAATTATCTTTTAGTCATCAAATCAAAACATTCGAATTCTTTCAATTATCTATCGATTGGAAATTCAATTCCTACTCATTCGTAGTCAAAGAGAAAACAGCATTCAATTCAACCCTTACCAAATATTTAATCACCACTACAGCCGTTAATGATTAAATCAATGATAGTTTCAAAACTAATGAGTTTGATAAATCTAATCAATGAAAACTACAGCCGTTAAAATTGATTACTCAACCGTTTCTCCTAAGAATTCAATAACACCTACAGCCGGTTAATTATTGATCTTAGTTGTTTCTTAACAAACTATCGATTATGCAATTGAATATTAGGTGATCGGTCTAATACACAAACACAACAATCATGGAATTCGAAATTTGAGAAACAAATTGAAATCAAAATCAATTCAACAATCAAACCGAATTCTCATAAAAGATTCAAATCCAAAAGTAGGTATCCCTTCAACCAAGAATCAAAGAGTTTTAGCCTAGCATAATTAAATCTAAAAACAATAAAAATTCGATGGAAAACATTAAATAAATAAAGGAAAAGAAATTACTAATATAAATCACGATTCCGGCTTGTCGATTCCGGTTCCGTTCTTCGTTGTTCTTGAAGAAAACTTGAAAGAAAATTAATCTAAAATCTCAAATTATTCTAAGAGTATGAAAAACTATCAAAAAACTGCTGCTAATGAGGCTTAGTCTCGAGTTTTAGGGTATGAGAGTGATAAAAATGGGATACAATCTTTTAAACATGGTAAAAAACTCAATTTCCTAATTTCCGGACTCTTCGGCGATCGATCGCCTGATGTGTGGCGATCGATCGCTAGTTATATTTTTTTCAGCGAATTTCTTGAGGCGATCGATCGCCACTTTATCACGATCGATCGCTGAGCTCCAGTAGACTTTGGCGATCGATCGCCACTTCTTCGCGATCGATCGCTGGCTCGTGAATTTTGTTGATTAAGTTTCTGTCCATAGGCGATCGATCTCCTCTTCGTGGCAATCGATCTCCTTCTTCAAAATTACATTTTTGCCCTTTTCTTGATCAACTTTTAGTCCTTGTCATATCCATGTCTCTTCTTGGTCTTTACACATAATTTTTAGCTCGTTTTCTTCGATTGTACCTACAATTACACAAATATACGATTAGGTAGCATACGTATCAAATTATCTATCAAAACCTACCAAATCGTAGACAATTAAGCACTAAAATGTGTCTATTTCTAGTCACATCAAACTCCCCCATACTTACTCTTTACTCGACCTCGAGTAAATAAATAAAACTACAATATTTTTGGTTGGCTCATAGGTTCATAACAAAGCAACTTGTCCTCACTTTAATGCCTCAGCAATTTTAACATGCATAATAATGAACGGCGGTGAAAAGTTAACAATGGAACAAGTTCAATCCCTAAACATTTCGTACCCAACGAAGTAGTGAACGTGTGTGTGTGGTCATAAACAAGTGTTGTGTACAAATTATAGATCCAAAATATGCAAAGCCATAATAGTTCAAGTCATACACTAACACAAGTATAAGCTCACTTGCACACTCTTCTCCACTATCTTAGCTACTTTACAAACATAAATCAAGTAGGTCTTTATTAGCTTGTAGCTTGGCCTAGGTATTGGCCTATGAAAGAAAGGGTAAGGATATTCAAACAAGAGAGTATGATGAAATGCACACTAAAAGCTTCTCTTCTTGTATGAATTTTTCAACTTTGTTCTTTTTCACAAGGTTTATTTCAACACTTTGCTTCTTTTGTGCCTTGGCTCCCCTTGGAGTCATATTTTTATCTATTTTTTTCAAGGCATCCCTTTTTCTTTCATGCATTCCATTCTTTTGACAATTAAGCTCGCAAATATACTTCAATGATTCCCAAGTGCATTTGAATGAAATACATCATACTCCCTTAAAAGGTATGGATCAAAATCACATTTAGGCTTAAAGGGTAGGATGATAAGCTAGTCAAGAAATGTTGAATGAGGGTCTTTAGTATGCTTAGCATACTACCATTCTTTTACATTTAAGGCTCAAAATAGGTACTAGAGAATGATTCTGTTTACATGGTAGGCTTGAAAGGCTCAAACGCATCAAAGATTGCCTATATCACTTTCATGTTTGCAAGTAGTCTAGACATACGCCTCAAAGAGCATGTAGTTAAGTTCTAGCATGTATTAGAGACTTCTTAAGACTATTACAAAGTTTACACAATCTTCACTAAGCTATGCACACTTCACAAGCTATGACAATAATGTGCTCAAAATATTCAACTTACTAAGTTAAAGTACACTTTGCATTAGAGTTCAAAGTGTTCCAAGGTTAACAATTCACCTATGTTCAAAAGCATGCATGATATCAATTAGGTTTCATCATGGGCTAGTGATTCTAAGCATGTGTTCATTACTAGCTATGAGCTCAAAATTTTCAAAGTTTTCGATTTTTTTTGTATTTTTGCAATAAGAAAAACAATAACACACTACTAATCCCTCCCTCATACTTAAATCTTACATTGTCCCCAATGTAAGGCAAAAGACAAGAGAAAAGAAAAGTCCAACTATGAAAGCAATAAAAATAAAAGGGAGAAAAGAAACTAACTCCCCTTGGGTTGCCTCCCAAGCAGCGCCAAGAAGAAGTTGTGTTTGGCTATCCTTGGAGCCCTCAAGGCCAAGGAGAAGTTGTTCTAGTGGAACCTCGGTTAAACGGTTTCTAACCGGGAAGAGGAGACGTAGGCGATTCATCGCCGAACTTCTATAACAAATTCTCGTGTTCTTTATTGCTTTATTTATATTACGCATTTACATTATTTTAGTATATTGTTTATTGTTCGATTGACATCAAGTCTTCCGCAACGCAAACTCATTTATTTGCAAAATCATTTTAAAATGCTAAAGTAGCCAAGGAACCTCATTCACCCCAACTCGTAGGTTCCAACAAGTGGTATCATAGCCATTTGATTTTTGTTTTAAATCAAAAAAAATTTATGGCTAATCTAGCAAATGAGTTTGCTCAAGGTCAATCGACCAATCGCCCTCCGCTCTTCACGGGAAATAACTACGGATATTGGAAGAATAGAATTATCTATATATTCAATCCGTATATTATGACCTATGGAAGATGTTGGGATATGCCTCAAGACAAGTCATTAGATGATTGTTTATGACATACAATGTAGTATTAATGGCAAATCATTATTATATCTTATTCTACTATCTGTGCAATATGAATTGATATATAAGTTAATGTCCTTAGAAATATTGTATTGTTCTTAAAGATTGTCCCTAGTCAAGAATTATCATAAATCAGGATAATGATAATACATTGAGACTAGTATGTTTTGATTGATGAATTGTTCATGGATATGAGATATCAAATCAACACATGGGTACATGTTAGAGAACAATGTACTGGACAGACCCACCATGAGAATGCTACATGGATAGTTATATGAGTGTCATAAGCAATTCTCATAGTGATAATAATGTATGTAATCCTTACGACTTGAGATCATCAGAGATCCCAACATAACGAGTTATGTATCTTGATATTGTCAAACGTTACCTGTAACAGGGTAAACTATAAAGGCAACTATTGGATACACTACGAATTATGTAGAGGGATGTTGATTGATCAAGATAGGATTTGTCCCTCCTATATAACAGGAGAAGTGTTTGGGCCCTTGAGCAAGTAAGACTAAAATGCATGGCTGTGCTCGAATGAGTCGATATGTGATATCGAGCTTATTCGTTTATTCTAGTTCTACTTGGGGATCAAGAAATAGAGATTGAATATACGAGTATGACTATTCCATGATTTGTGTTCAATCTAAACACATGGACAAAGGGATTAAGTTACATGGTTAATATTATCACAAGTTCTAAGGTTATGTCGAGTCAATGACATTCTTGTAATTTGGGTAGCCTTGATGTGTTGCTAGATACCGCTCATTGCTTGTGACATAAAATGAGATTTTATGTCACTGCCAACATTACAAGATCCTATCGGGTCGCACAAAAGATTAAATCGATAAAGGAAATTAAATTCATTGGATGAATTAAATAATTAAGAAGAGTCTTAATTACTTGATTATAAGGATTTAATTAATCATGGGTTTGGGCCCATGAGACTGTAAGAAAGTCTTGAACCTTAATTAAATCTTATAATATATAAACAAGGTTATAATTAATTGTAAGGAGATACAATTCACAAAAACCTAATAGCCTCAAAAGCTTCTCTCTCGGCCGCCGCCTCACTCCACCAATTCGCCGCCTCCGCCGTGAGATTGTGTGGGTTTTAGATGGCCGTCGTTGACCAGTTTTGAACCGAGAGTTTAGTTTTGGTTCAAGAATACGTCTAGCAACTTGTTCTTGAACGTACCTTTCGATTTGATCGTGTGGATACCGTAGAGACGAAGGTGAAAATTTTCGTTCGTGACTCGTGGTCTTGCAACAAGGATTCTGCATCAAACGCGCTACAAGGGTGAGACTCTTTAATCATTCCGATATGAATACTCTGTATAGGTCCATGGTTAGGAATCCATTTTTATTTCCGCTGCACACTTGTGTGTTGGATTCCTTACAGAATATTATTGTGAAAGGTCCACATATTCCGTTGAAGGAAGTTGGGGGAATGAATGTTCCCAAAGAAATGGATGATTTTACAAGGGCGGATATGATCTTAATTTTGCAAAATGCTAAAGCTATTAATATTTTGCATTGTGCTTTAGATATGAACGAGTATAACAGGATTTTGATGTGCTCACCCGCCAAGGAGATTTGGGACAAACTTCAAATTTGTCATGAAGGAACCAATCAAGTGAAAGAGACAAAGATTGATCTATTGCAACTCAAGTATGAGACCTTCAAGATGGAGTCCGGAGAAAACGTTGATTCTATGTTTAGAAGGCTCACCCAAATCATCAATGAGCTTGCCCAACTTGGAGAGAAGTGTCCTCCAAAGCAAATATGGAGAAGAGCACTAAGAGCCTTGCCAAAGGAATGGGATGCTAAAAGAACGGCTATCATCAAATCCAACAAAGGAGATAGTGCATCATATGATATTGATGAACTTCATGGTACCTTGGTGACCCATGAGCTTGAGGTGTCAACGCGGAAGGAAATGAAGAAGGAGGAAGAAAAAGCAAAAGGCAAGGGGATTGCCTTGGTTGGAAAGAAAGCACAATTCAATGACGAAGATGATGAGGAAATGGCATTGTTCACAAGGAAGTTCAAGAAGATCTACCGGAAATACAACAAGCCAAGAACCTCCGAATCCAACAAGAATTCTACTAAACGAGAGGTAACTTGTTATAATTGTCAACAAAATGGTCATTATGCTAATGAATGTCCAAGTAGAAAGAAGGCGGATAAGGGAAAGAAGAAAGCTTTAATGGCCACATGGAGTGACAGTGACTCCGATGAAGAAGTAGCAAATCTTTGTCTAATGGCTCTTGGAGATGAAGATGAATAGGATGATGATGAGGTACCTTCTTATGATGAATTATTAGATGCTTATAATGAACTTATTGATGTTCTTGGTAAAACTAAAAAGAGTAATAAATTGTTAAAGTTGGACTTGGCTAAAAAGGAAGAAGAAAATATCACTTTGAAAAATGAATTACTTGATTTGAAGAAATCATTTGGGAAGTTTAATGATAGTGGTTTAATGCTTCATGAATTGCTTGGCTTGCAAAGATGTAGCTTTGATAAATCCGGATTAGGCTTCTCAAGCAAATCAAAAACATTTTTAAGCTTGTTGGCCAAAGCCAAGCATAATCCCCCTACTTGCCCCTATTGTTGTAAGGTTGGTCATATTAGAAATAAATGTAGATTTTTCAAAAATCAATACCAACCAAACAAGAGGTGGAAGTGGATTCCTAAATCCCCCATTGTTACTAACCAACCCAAAGAACAATTGGGTACCAAAGGTCTAAATATTAAAAAAATGTTTTGTAGGGAGGAACAAGTAAGAGGTCCAATTCTTGGTATCTCGATAGTGGATGCTCAAGATATATGAAGGGTGACAAGAACTTGTTCTTGTCACTAAAAGCTAAAAGTGGAGGAAGTGTCACCTTTGGAGACAATAGCAAAGGAATCATTGAAGGTATTGGCTCAATTGGTAACTCTAACTCTACTATTATTGATGATGTACTTTATGTCAAAGGACTTGAGCATAATCTTCTTAGCATAAGTCAATTATGTGATAAAGGTTATGAAGTCTCATTTGCATCACTTCATTGCACCGTATCATACACACATGACAAATCCATTAGTTATAGAAGTGAGAATGTGTACAAGGTTGATTTGGATAATCTTTCTTCTCAAAATGTAAAATGCCTTGTAACATTGAATGATAACAAAAATGTGTTATGGCATAGACGACATGGTCACGTTGGATTGAGCACCATTGGTAAAATTCAAAAACTTGATCTTGTTGTTGGATTGCCTAACCTTGATTTACAAGTTGATTCTATTTGTGATGCTTGTCAACTAGGAAAGCATACTAGAGAATCTTTCAAAAATAAAAATGTTATCTCCACTTCTATGCCACTTGAATTGCTTCATTTAGACTTGTGTGGTCCTTCAAGAACAACTAGTCTAGGTGGAAAATCTTATGCATTTGTCATTGTGGATGATTTCTCTAGATTCACTTGGACATTGTTCTTAGCCCATAAAAGTGATGTCTTTGAGAGTTTCAAAATATTTGCAAAAAGAGTTGAGAATGAGAAAACTCTTTCAATAAAAAGTATCCGTAGTGACCACGGAACCGAATTTGAGAATGAAAATTTTATAAACTTTTGTGATGACAAAGACATTGGTCACAACTTTTCTTGTCCTAGGACACCTCAACAAAATGGTGTTGTTGAAAGGAAGAATAGGACATTAGTGGAAATTGCATGTACTATGCTATGTGAATATTCACTTCCAAAATATTTTTGGGCCGAGGCAATGAGCACCGCATGTTATATCATTAATCGTTCATCAATAAGGCCAATTGTCAAGAAAACTCCATATGAATTATGGAGGGGGAGAAAGCCTAACATTTCTTACTTCAAGACATTTATTTCAAAGTGCTTCATTCACAACAATGGTAAGGATAACCTTGGTAAGTTTGATGCCAAATCGGATGAAGGTATATTTCTTGGTTATTCCAATACTAGTAAGGCATATAGAGTGTTTAATAAACGTAATCTTATTGTTGAGGAATCTATTCATGTTATATTTGATGAGACTAACCCTCGAGTATCGAGAATTTCTCTTGATTGTGATGATGAAAAATTACTTGAGCAAAGGATAGAGTCAACCACCCTTGAGGACTTTAATGGTGACAAAGAAGAACAAAGAATGGAGTCAAGTAATTCCAAAGAGGATGGGGAACTTCCAAAGGATTGGAAAACCACTAAAGATCATCCCATGGATCTCATTATCGGTAGTCCATCAAAAGGGGTAAAAACCCAATCCTCATATATTAATATTTGCAATCATCTTGCTTTCATTTCTCACATAGAGCCTAAGGACATTAATGATGCATTGCTTGATGATTCTTGGATCTTGGCTATGCAAGAGGAACTAAATCAATTCAAAAGAAATAAAGTTTGGAATCTTGTACCTAGGCCTTCGAACTACACCATTATTGGAACAAAATGGGTATTTAGAAATAAAATGGATGAACATGGTGCGATTATTCGAAACAAGGCTAGGTTAGTAGCTAAAGGATATTGCCAAGAAGAGGGCATAGATTTTGATGAAACATATGCACCCATTGCTCGCTTAGAATTCATTCGCATGTTACTTGCTTTTGCTTGCTTTAAAATGGATATCAAGAGTGCCTTCTTGAATGGTGATTTGAAAGAAGATGTGTATGTTGATCAACCACCCGGCTTTTAGGATCCACATTTTCCCGACCATGTTTTTAAACTTGATAAAGCTTTGTATGGTTTGAAACAAGCTCCTAGAGCTTGGTATGAAAAACTATCTTCATTCTTAACCAAGAATGGCTTTACAAGAGGAAAAGTGGATATTACTTTGTTTACCTTAATTAAGGGAAATGATTTGCTTATTGTTCAAATATATGTTGATGATATCATATTTGGTGCTACTAATGAATCTTTGTGCAAGGAGTTTTCTAAATTGATGCAAGATAATTTTGAAATGAGCATGATGGGAGAACTCAACTACTTTCTTGGATTGCAAATCAGACAATGCAAAGATGGAATCTTTATAAGTCAAGGAAAGTATGTCAAAGATATGCTAAAGAAATTTGGAATGGATAATACGAAGAGTGCATCAACACCAATAAGCTCATCAACCAAGCTTGACAAGGATGAACAAGGTAAACCAATTTGTCAAAAGCTTTATAGGAGTATGATTGGCTCTTTGCTTTATTTAACGGCTAGTAGGCCGGATATCATGTTTAGTGTATGCTTATGTGCTAGATTTCAATCATCACCAAAAGAATCACACTTGTTCGCCTTAAAACGCATTTTTAAATATCTTACAAAAACTCCAAATCTCGGCTTGTGGTATTATAGGAACTCTTTCTTTGATTTGAAAGCTTACTCCGATGCCGATTTGGAGGATATAAGGTGGATAGGAAAAGCATTAGTGGTACTTGTTTCTTTCTCGGTAATAGCTTGGTATCTTGGTTTTCCAAAAAGCAAAATTGTGTTGCACTCTCAACAACCGAAGCCGAATATATGGCCGCCGGTAATTGTTGTGCACAAATCTTGTGGATGAAAAGCCAATTACTTGATTATGGGCTAGATGTTTCAAAAGTTCCAATTTTTTGTGACAACACTAGCACCATATGTTTATCTAAAAATCCAATTCAACATTCTCGGACTAAGCATATCGATATAAGGCACCATTTCATTCGTGACCATATCGAACAAAATGATGTTGAATTATTTTATGTTAATACCAAGGATCAAATTGCCGATATTTTTACAAAACCACTAGGCGAACACACTTTTATTTTTCTTCGTGGTGAATTGGGTATGATTGAACTTTGAGCATGTTTATATACCTTAAGAAATGATATCATATTTAGGGGGAGCTACTCTACTTCGTCATATGCATGGAGCAATTGTAAAATTCATTTACATAAATTATTTATATTTAATGAATTTTATAGCTCAACATTTATTTTCAAAAGTGCATCTTGAAATCACCATTAAAAGTCACAAATTGTGGATTATTGTGTTTTTTAGATTATGTGATTTAATTTAATCCTTTTTGTTGATAGATGGTATAATGGAAGGTAGGTTAATTAAAAATAAAATTTTGGTCTAAAATTTGGCTCAAAATCTGCCCAAACCATCGCCTCATCATCCTGTGCGCAATGCCTCGTCCGTGGCTCGCAAGGCCTCAAACGATGGCTCGCATCGTCTCGGGCGTTCATCGATCGCCTCAGGTGTTCTGTAGATCGCCTCAGGCGATCTCGATTTTTAAAGTCTGGCAGCTACGGCTTTTTTCTCATTTTTTCTGCACTTTTTCGTGTTTTTCATCCTTAATTCGAGCAACCTTCATAATTGTTATCTCAAATCAATTCTAAGCTCTTCCCAACCATCAATTTCATCTTCTAAACAACAATTCTTCCAATTGGAACTTGCAACACTAACCCCAATTTTCCAAAAACCCAAATTTGTCTCAATTCTCTAAAATTTCTTGCTCAAATGTCTAGAATCAACCGAGAAGAAGGAGAATCAAGTTGAAGGAGACGTTCTAATCGATCTACTAGGAATTATACAGGTCAATTCCCGAATATTACCATTCTCACAAATTATATCCGGGCTATGTGTTTGATTTTGATTTCCTTAGAATTTCCAACTCCCCATTCTTGATTGGATTCAATTCCAACATTGGGAAAATTTTTTCAAACCTCCTAGAAAGAATGATTTCTTGTACCCTTCCATGATTCATTCATTCTATGCTAACCTTGAATTGTTTGAGGGAGATGGTGAATTAACTATCAAAACCATTGTTTGCAATCGCCCCATTGAATTCACTAGTACCAAATTGGGGGACATTCTTCGCATTCCTTCGGAGGGTCCAACTAAATTTGCTCTAGCTACTTGGCCTAATGATGGGGTAGGTGATCCTGCCCAAGCTTTGTATCTCATTTTTGGTGGTTCTCCCCAATGTCCAAACCAATCTTTTCTTGTGAATTCTATTCCTACGAACTACCAAGTCTTACACAAGATAGTGATCACCTCGATGATCCCTCGGGATGGTGATCGTCTTAGATTGAAATTCTCTGATGTATACCTGATGTATTACATCATTACCATGACCCCTTCAGTCTACCAAGATTCATTGTCCAAATCTTTAAGAACACAGCTCATAATCCCAAAAAGGTAATTCTCCCTTTCGGGCGTGTCTTAACCAAGATTTTTCTTCATTTTAATCTTCCTTTCAATGACAATGAAAAAATTCCTATCAAGCCTAAGGACACCTTCAATCTTCGGTGTTTCCTTTTTAACAAAATTTCTTGGAATCCTTTCACTTCTTGTTGGGTTAATGATCCGGGGAACTTGCTCTCTACTTTCAATCCTAAAGACCACCCCTCATTACCCATTGAAAGGATGACTAGTGCTCAGAGACTTCACTTTCCATTCTTGATAGAACCAAACCATGAGGAGCAACCTATTCCACATCAATCTCCCTCCAATTTTGATGATATGATGAACATTGGGGCGGATATTCCGGCTCCTGATAGTCATCAAACACATTCTTCATTTGAATTCAATCAAGATGCCTTTGCATTCTTCACCTCTCAATGTCAAACCCTTCGTGATGACGTGAACTCTCAATTTCAATCCATGAGAGTAGATATAAATTCTCAATTCCAATCACTTCGAGATGATGTTGCATCTCTTCGGGCTTACCAAGACTCCTCTAGAGAAGATTTGTCATATTTACGACATGAGGTGGACGCTTTTCGATCTCAGTTTCCAAGTGCCCGCATGGACGAGGATCCTAATCACGGGAATGACGATGATGGTGGCATGGATTGAGTAGTATAAGTTTTTTTTAGTGTTTATCATTTTGGAATTGTTTGTAAGGATTAATTTGTTTAAATGATGTTGGACTAGTTTATTGTATATGTTGATTAGATATTTAGTTGACATTGTGTTGCTTGATGGCTTTATGGTTTATTCAATTTATTAAGGGAACTCTGTCCAATTTTCTTACCTTTTTTATCCTCACAAAAAGGGGGAGAATGAATGAATGTGTAAACTTGATTGTTGGAATGCTATTTCCAATTTGGTTTTACAACTTGTGACGCTTTTTTAAAAAGGTGATAAAAATGCACATTGAAACATTGTTTATCATAGCATTCATTAAGGGGGAGTATAAACTCATTGCATCCATTAAGGGGGAGTTTAAACTCTAGTTATAAGTTTAATTTTCTTTCAAATTTACCAGGTTTTGTGATCATCAAAAAGGGGGAGATTGTTGCGCCTTAAAACACTACAACTCTCATTTTATTAATTTAAATAAAATTATCTATTTCTGTTTTGATGTTTACAAAACCTATGCTTTTTGTACTAATGATTTGTGTTGAGTATGCAGCATAAGTTATGATCAAATTAAGCATATTGAAGATTGACAAAGTGTTGAAATGCTAAGTGAAATAATTTTTTAGATAAAGCGGATCGCTCCAGGCGATGAGTGTCATCGCCCCAGGCGATGGGTGCCAGACGAGGCATCGCTACGCTCATTGACAGAGGCGATGGCGAGGCGAGCATGCTACGAAGATCGCCCCAGGCGATGATGACCATCGCTTCAGGCGATGGCAACCATTCAGGACTTCGCCCCGCACATCGACTGAAGCGACACCGAGGACCATGCACATGCATAGATAGCCCGAGGCGATGGCTAGAATGCCTGAGGCGATCATGGAATGTTTGAGGCGATGGCTTGTTCGTTTGAGGCGATCCAGATTTTTAGCTACGACATTTTTTTTGGTGATGAACGCTTGAGGCGATCCGGACACCGCCTGAGGCGATATGTGCCATAATGTGACCGTTGGTGCGTGGCGATGGAGATCGCCCGAGGCGATGTGCGAGGCGATGTCCGAGGCGATGTGGGAGTGATTCAAGCGTTAAATGTAGCAACAGCTAGTAGGAGCCTTGGAAGCCTTCTACACTATAAATATGGATGTTTGGACTCAAGTAGAAGTTAGGAAACAACAATATACAATACAAGCAAGCTATACTCAATCCAACTCAAGCTATCATAACAAAACTTTTCTATTCTAGTGTCTTGTATTGAGAGTTTGTTTCTTATTCTTGTATGAGAGCTTTGTTCTTCATTTGGTTACACCGTGAATGTGTCATTTGTTGTAGCACACAAGTTGTGAATCATTGTAAAGGTCCTCCAACACAGACGCAAGTTGGAAAATTGTATAATAAGTCGCCGACAAGTGAAGTTGGTGCAAGGTTGTGGCTATCCTTGGAGCCCTCAAGGCCAAGAAGAAGTTGTGTGTGGCTATCCTTGGAGCCCTCAAGGCCAAGAAGAAGTTGTTCTCGTGGAACCTCGGTTAAACGGTTTCTAACCGGGAAGAGGAGACGTAGGCGATTCATCGCCAAACTTCTATAACAAATTCTCGTGTTCTTTATTGCTTTATTTATATTACGCATTTACATTATTTTAATATATTGTTTATTGTTCGATTGATATCAAGTTTTCCACAGCGCAAACTTAATTATTTGCAAAATCATTTTAAAATGATAAAGTAGCCAAGGAACCTCATTCACCCCCTCTTAGGTTCCAACAAAAGCTTTCTTGTAGTGTACCATCTTGTTTCTTGTCTTCAAATTGCTCCAAACCATCCATATTTATATTGTAGAAGGCCCCCAAGGCTCCTACCAGCCGTTGCTACACTTAAGGTTGAATCACTCCAAGATCGCTTCGGACATCGCCGCGCTCCAACGGTCATGAAATTGCGCAGATCGCCTCAGGCGAAGTGCTGATCGCCTCAGGCGATCGTCACCCAAAAAAAATGTCGTAGCCTTAAATGATCAAAAACTTTCATCGTCTCAAACAAAGTCTCCATCACCTCAAACGAACCATGCATCGCCTCAGGCGATCTAGCCATGTGTGCGGTCCTCGGCGTCGCTTCAGTCGATGAGCATGGCGATGTCTCTCTTGGCTGCCATCGCCTGGGGCGATGATCACCATCGCCTGGGGCGATCCGCCCAGTCCTTGCATATTTGATTTCCTTCAAACAATCCACTTTTCAACCATCTAAGCCTGTACACTAAGTGACACATTAACAAATGCAAGTTTTATTGATCATCAAAACTCATAAATAATTCGGAGATAAATTAAGCATTAAACTCAACAATGCGTTTAAGGCTCAACAGAGGACAACTTGAAGTTAACTGGAAGAGGGGTAGAAATTGGCTTACAATCTTGCATGTTGAAGCGTTGAAAGATTTTCTTCAAATAATTTATCTGAGAAAGCCAAATCTTCCTGTTACATCTATCTCGGTGAACTTGCATCCCTAGAATCTTGTTTGCTGGTCCCAAGTCCTTCATATCAAACTCCCTAGCCAATTGTGCCTTCAATTCTTGGACTCGATCATTGTTGAGGCCTGCGATCAACATGTCGTCCACATACAACAATAGAATTATATAATCATCATCACCATATCTCTTGAAATATGCACAAGGATCTACATTAAGTCTGTTGTACCCAAGGCTCATGATATAGGAATCAAATCTCTTGTAACCAACACCTCGGCGCCTGTTTGAGACCGTACAGAGATTTGTTCAACCTGCAAACCAAGTTCTCTTTGCCTATTTCAGCAAAACCTTCTGGTTGGATCATATAGATTTCTTCTTCAAGATCTCTATGAAGAAATGTTGTTTTCACATCTAGCTGTTCTAGATGTAGGTCAAACACCGCACATAAAGCCAATACTACTATGACTGTTGTAAGCCGGACCACAGGAGAAAATATCTCGTTGAAGTCTATACCTTCCTTCTGAGCATATCCTTTCACCACCAATCTTGCACGATATCTTTCCACTTGGTTGTTACCATCACCTTTGATCTTATAGACCCATCTATTACCAATGGCTTTCCGTCCTCATGGCAGTATAACAAGATCCCAAGTTTTATTCTTGTCCAAGGACTCCAATTCTTCCTGCATAGCTTGCATCCACAGGGATACATCCAAACTTCGAGTAGCCTCCTGGAAACTCGATGACTCACCATCCTCTGTCAGTAAGCAGTATGCAATATTGCTTTCAGTATCATAATTTGAAAGCCAAACTGTGGTCTCCTCTCGCGAGTAGACTGCCGAACTTTGAGAACCTCTGACTCATCTGGTTCTTGTTCATCATGCTCTGTTAATACCTCAGAAGAAACTTTATCTTCTTCTGTCTGATTTCCACCTGAATTGTAGTAGTATCTGAATTCAGTGTGCCTTTGTCTCCCTTCACTTTATCTTCCTCGAAGATAACATCCCTGCTGATAATAAGTCTATGGACAGTGGGATCCCACAAACGATACCCATTAACACCATCAGCACAACCCAAGAAGATGCACTTTATGGATTTTGAATCCAATTTTGATCTTTCTTGTTCGTTGTACAAAACGTACACCGAACTTTCAAATGTATGTAGCCGAAAATAATCCGACGGCTTTCCAGTCCACAGCTCCATCAGAGTCTTCAGATCAATCGCCACTGATGGAGAACGATTGATAATATAACTGGCAGTCTTGACTGCTTCTGCCCAAAATGACTTGGCTAGACCAGCAGTCTTCAGCATGACTCTTGTTCTGTCCAACAATGTTCTGTTCATCCGCTCTGCCACTTTATTTTGCTGAAGCGTGTAAACAGTTGTGAATTGCCTTTTGATGTCTTCTTGTTGACAATATGCATCAAATTCATCACTTGTATATTTCCCTCCATTATCAGTCCTCAAACACTTGATATTCTTTTCAGAATCAAGTTCCACCCACGCTTTGAATACCTTAACACTGGAAAAACATCTGATTTTTTCTTGATTGGATACACCCAGTATCTTCTAGAGAAATCATCAATGAATGAGACAAAGTATCTCGCTCCTCCTAGAGATACAACCGGTGCTTGCCAACCATCAGAATGAATCAGCTCTAGAATAACTTTACTTTTGGCAGTAGATGTGCCAAACTTTAATCTATGTTGTTTACTGTTAACACAATGCTCACAAAAGGGTAGAGACACTTTTGTATGCCCTGACAACAACTTCCGTTCCTAGAGAACCTTCAACCCTCGTTCTGACATATGCCCGAGCTTCATATGCCATAACACTGTTAATTCTTCTCCCGAACTAGTCGATGCAATAGCTAGTTCTGCCTCTTTGTGTGTTTCCCCCAGAAGTACATACATATTATTGTAAGCCTTTTCCGCCTTCAAAATCCACAAGCGCGCCTTTCACAACCTTCATGATCCCATTTTCGATACGGGTCTTGCACCCGATATCGTCCAGTTGTCCCAAAGACAAAAGATTCTTTGTCAGACCATTCACGTGTCGTACTTCCCGTGTATGGTGTGAATAGTACCATCAAACATTTTAATTTTGATGGTTCCTGTTAGGATCGGGCTGGAGTGTTTAGGGGGGGGGGGGGGTGAATGAACACTCCTTTTAAAATTAATCATTGTTGATTTCTCTCAGATTAGTGATTGAAATCTGGTTCTTAATCAACCTTTGAGTAGAACAGACCACTGAATATGAGAGTGTGGAAATGGTCTGCTCTTGACTAGTAAGAACAGCTTGATGGCTTAATGAGTGTAACGCAATACAGAATGTAAATAGACATGATGTGTTTCTGGAAGTTCGAAAGAGAATCCTTTACGTCTCCCCTTCTTCCAATCAAGGAAGGATTCACTAGAAGACTTTGAGTAATACAACCACTTGTACAACCTCGATTCAGCTGGATTTATCCCACTACCATACTGAAACTCCTAGTCTCTCGATCTGTTCAGAAACAAACTATCTGACAGTTACAATTGAATCTCACTCTTATATCTTAGTACAAATACAAAAGACATAATGATTTTATCTATGCACACAATGATCATATGATGATCAAATATTATAATAGGCTGTGCTTATGAGAACTTTGAGCAGACTGGTAAGATGAATGTCTTTCAATAACGGTTCTGCTCAAGAGTGTCTTGACTTGTAAGCTTGTGCTGTTTTTGTTTCTTGATTGATCAGTCGTCTTCCGACTTCGAGTTCTCTAGTTGCATCCTTATATAGTCGTTTATACCAATGACACTATTTCCTTTTCTGTGCAACTCTTGACTCTGTTCATTCTCTGAACAAGCTTCGGTCTTCTTCTTTTAGGCACTTTCCCTTCTGGTCTGTGCTTTCGACGTATGTCAGGTAGACTCTCCTTTGTCTACTTACCTTTTAAGGTAATCTTCAGTCCTTGGTCTTTTTCAGCATTAATTGCATCATTAAATGCTTCAATAAATACCCGTTAATGATTCGGACTGAAGGACGAAGCTTGTCTAACTTTGTCTGCTCGGATCTGATCTTCATTGAGCTGATCTGTGCTTTGATCTGGTCAGACTGGTTTGCATCGATCCGTTCTGATTTTGCGATAGACCATATCGGTCTGATCTGCTTTGACATGGTTTCATGGCTCGATCGGTCTGATCTGTTTTGTCATCTTTAAAATTCGGAACTAACAAATTCCCCCTCTTTGATGATGACAAAACCTAGCTTCTATGTCCTCTTATAAAGTCTTTTAAAACTCTTTGAAAGGTCTACTTGCATATCAATTAAATCTTCTCGTTCAAAATAAATGAACACTGAAAGTTGTAATTCAGATCGATTAAGTCGCTTTGTTCAAAATAAATAAACTGTTCAAAATAAATGAATAAGACTCAGATAAGCGATTGAAAGACTCTGATTTTATTGATAAGTCTGATGAATACATTTACATTTCAGACTCATACAGACATCTACTTCTTCGCTGAGGACTGCTGAGCTGCTTGAAATCCTTCTTCTTTTTCCCCTTTTTGTCAGCAGCAATCTCCTGAAGGAAATCTACGATGTGAGCTGAGCGCAAATAGCATCCAGGCGAGTGTCTTGAGCAAGGATGGATTTAGCGACGGAAGTCCTAACTTCAGTAGCCAGCTCGATCTGTTTTTTTCTCAGGCTGTTCTTGTATGAAGCTTGCTGAGAGAACAGGTCATTCAGTCCACGCTGAATACCGCTTATGCTAGCCGTCATCTTGTCTCTGAAGGATTCAAAATCCAAATGTGTAGACCTTTGGCTTTGATGAACTTCTCTTACTCGTTGAGAGAGAAAGAGACAGTTATCAGAGAGATGTTGAAGAGACTTGGCGAGAGATGAGGATTCATCAGTGAGATGGTCTGGAGAGTGATCAGAAGGTGACGCAGTCAGATCAACTTTTGCCACAACTGGTACGAGTGTAGAAACAACAGATTGGCGTATGTCGGATTTGATCAATTTAACTAAATTCGTAGAAAATTCTTGCATAAATGCCAAATCTACAGCAGACTGATCTGGAGGAGTGATAGGCCTAGTAGGCTCCTCAACCTGTATAGCTGCAACAATTGTTGACACCACTAGATCCAGATCGACGGAATCTGGCGAGACAACTGTTGGAGGTGCGTCTTGTGGACTGGTCTGAATATGGGAGATTGAGGATGCCATAAGAATGGAAGTCGTTGGAGAATCCAGCAAGACATCCATTGCTTCAGTCTCTGCAGCAGACGGAGCATTGGTCAGTGGCTGCTCCCCTGTTTCAGAAATAAGTGGCTCAGAGAGTGGTTCTGCCACAGTCTTGCTTGCAGTGGGGTGATCTGGGCTGGGAACTGGAGTGGATATGTTGAGCTGCTGTCATTGAAAGCAAACAACCATGTGGAGAGTGTGAATGTCCATCTCCAGCTGAGTAATGACAGCACCGTCATCCTTGGCAGTCGGGCTGGTGGCATCAAAATTCACCTTTTTGGCTGTGATAAGAAAATTTGCCAGCCTTAGCCTGTGATTAGCCCTGAACAACTCCTTGCGATGAACTGCAATACGCACGTCATCAGTTTATGTCCCTTTCAGGACTTCTTGTTCCATTTTGTGGAGCCGCTTGAGCTTGTCGAAGAACAGACCAAAGTGGTTGACCGTTCTGTATTCGACCCATTCATCGAATACTATAGTAAGATCCTTCACTTTGTCTTCTACATCTTCCATGGCAATGTCAATTGCAGTTTGAGCGGCGGACTTTGGTTTGGAAGAGACAGGCTCATCTAGGACAGCTTTCCCTTTTCCAACGGTAGACGATGGCTTAATCTCTGATTGGGTGTAGTCCCCCAATTCTTTTATAACAATTCCCTTTGCCACATGGATAGTGGAGGGGACGCGGATGGTGACCCTGGGTGTAGTGGTTGGAGCTTCGGAAGGTTGAGTTTTAGAAGGTTGCGGTGGAGCTTGGGTTGCAGGGGTGGCTTTTGTGGAGGGTGAGATGGATATGGGTTTGGGATTTAAGGTCGACAGTGGCTGGGTGATCTGGGTTCGTGGCTTCTTTGGAAGAGGTTTGGCTGGGGATGAAGTAGTAGAAGCAGACTGAGTTTCGTCTGAGTCAGTCTGGACTGTCAGTTTGCGCTTGACTCTTGTCTTTCTTGCAGCAGCCTGTTCTTGTCCAATTTTGATCTTCATAGCCACCAGATCAGAAGGAGTGGGTGGAGCACCTTTGGGCTTGAGCAATGCTAGAGGTTAAGAATCTTGAAGGGATTGAGTGCTGATGGCTTCCCCAGCTAGATGGATGTCCAGTGTCTCCAAAAGCTTGCTGAGAGGAACAACGAAGCAGACAGCCTGTTTGGTTGCAATGACTATTTCCAGCAGAACTCCAAACAAGATAGCGGACTAGTTAATTTTTAGTCCGGAATGAATAGCAGCCATGGCCCTGAATTTAGAGGTGACTGCATCATAGCTTCCAGCTTTGCCCAGCAGTGGCTTGCCAACGATATCACATAATACTTGAAAAGCATTTCTTTCTTCTTGAAAGATGGCTGCAGATTCTGGCCAAAGATTGATACGCGTCCCTGAAAACTTTCAAGGGTGGCCTGAGGAATGTGACCAAAATCGGACAGTCCGGTGGTAGGAAGACCAAAGGTCTGGATTTGCCCTTGACGGAAGTATTAATGTACGTCTTGTGAGAAACAGCATTGGCGAACAGCTCTCTAATCTCCGACTCGTAAACCACCGTTCCACATTTCAGAAAATTCCTTAACCCTGAGGATTCCAAGGATTTGAACATAGATATCATTTCTGGATCTTCAGCCCTGTAAATAGCATCAAACTCAACAGATAGAGAGTTGTGAGTTAGTTTCCATTTGAGTAAGTATTGAGAATGTAGAGAAGATTGAAGGATTTGGAAGATATAAACAGACAGCAGTAATTTGTAAAAAAGTAAAGTCTAAGTGAAATGTACAACCTGCTAAATAGAAGATATAAGACATGTGTCTGTATCTCGATGACTGATATTTGAAAAATTCAAATTTTAACGGACAAGATGAGAGAATAGTAAGGCAGTTAAATTTTTGATCAGTCCAGGCTGTTAAAAAGTATTACTATGTTAAGACTGGTCGTGTTTTTGAAAAAAACAGATCATAGTATAATATCAGTTTGACAGAGATCGGTCTGAAGGTCCGGACCGATCTGTATCTTTCTGACTATTGCATTATCGATCTGTGCTAACACAAATTCTTTAAAACAAAATTAAGCAAATGCCTAACATGTTAAGACAAGTCTATTAAACCAAGAATTTGACGAAAATAATTAAACTTAGCCTCAGGGAGTGGTTTAGTGAATATGTCTGCTGCTTGCTGGTCTGTTGAGATATACTCGATCCGAATCTCCTTTTTGCCAACATGATCTCGAATAAAATGATGTCTGATATCAATATGCTTTGTTCGAGAGTGCAAGACTGGATTGTACTTATAGCAATTGCACTTGTATTGTCACAAAAGATCGGAGACTCAGCAGCTTGAATGCCATAGTCTCTGAGCTGATGTTGAACCCAGAGCATTTGAGCGCAACAGCTTCCAGCGGCAAGATATTCTGCCTCAGCTGTAGATGTGGCAATGGATGTTTGCTTCTTGCTAAACCACGAGATCAATCTTTCACCTAGAAATTGACAAGTTCCACTGGTGCTCTTGCGATCGATCTTACACCCTGCACAGTCAGCGTCTGGATATCCAATTAAATTAAAATTTGGATCTTTGGGATACCAGAGACCAACGTTCTGAGATACTTTTAGGTATTTAAGAATGCGCTTAGCGGCAATAAAGTGGGATTACTTTGGATCAGACTGAAATCTAGCGCACATGCAGACTGAAAACATAATATCAGGCCGGCTCGCTGTAAGATATAATAGCGATCCGATCAGACCTCGATACATTGTTACCTCAACTGCCGTTCCCCCCTTCGTCTTTATCTAGCTTGATTGAAGGACTCATTGGAGTTGACACAGTTGAACAAGTCTCCATTCCGAAACTTTTGAGTAGCTCTTTGGTATACTTGGTTTGATTGATGAAAATACCATTGCTGAGTTGTTTGACTTGGAGAGTCAGGAAGAATGACAGTTCTCCCATCATACTCATCTCAAATTGTTCCTGCATTAACTTAGAGAATTTCTCGCAGAGTTTGGGGTTAGTTGACCCAAAAATAATACCGTCAACATAAGTTTGAACTAACAAAGTATGTTCCCCCTTAATAAAGTTAAATAAAATTTTATCCACTGAACCGATCTGAAAATCATGATCCAGAAGAAATTGAGACAGAGTATCATACCATGCTCTTGGAGCTTGTTTCAGTCCATATACTGCTTTATTCATTAGGTATACATGATCTGGAAACGAGTGATTTTGAAATCCAGGAGGTTGCTTGATGTAGACTTTCTCCTAAAGTTTACCATTTAGAAATGCACTCTTTACGTCCATTTGATATACTTTGAAGTCTTTAAAAGCAGCGAATGCAAGAAATATTCGGATGGCTTCAAGTGTGGCGTCTGGTGCAAAAGATTCATCGAAGTCGATTCCTTCTTCTTGTCTGAAGCCTTGTGCAACCAGTCTGGCCTTGTTTCTAACCACCACACCATCTGCGTCTAGCTTGTTTCTGAAGACCCATCTGGTTCCAATAACAGGCAGATCATTTGGTCTGGGGTTAAACTCCATACTTGATTTTGTTCAAATTGGTTGAGCTCTTCTTGTATGGCCTCTATCCAGTTATGATCAGTCAAAGCTTCATTAATATGTTTGGGTTCCAGATTAGATATAAAAGCGGTGTGAGTGAACTTATCCATCATTTGTCCTCTGGTTCTTATGGGTGCAAAAGGACTTCCAATCACTAGATCAGGTGGATGCCTCTTTGTCCAACGGTAGCTTGATTCTGGAATATTTGGTCCAGATGGATTAGCAGTTGTGACATTGTCAACATCTGCCTTAACATTAGAGTTCATAACCTCCGGATCGGCTCGATCTAGAATAACTTTAGTGCCTTGATCCGGTCTATCTGGTACTTCAGGTTCCGGTGGATTGTCTCTTGATCTGTTAGCTACAATCTCATCATCACTGTTAGCTTCGAGATGGATATTCTCCATCTGATTTTGAATTAATTCCTTGTTGTTCTTAATATACAAGGATTCATCAAACACTACATGAACTGATTCTTCTACAGCTATGGTTCGATTATTGAAGATACGAAAAGCTTTACTAATAGATGAATATCCTAGGAATATTCCATTATCTAACTTAGCTTCGAATGCTGTAAGATGATTCTTGCCATTATTGTGGACGTAACATTTGCAGCCGAATACATGAAAGTAAGAGATAGACGGTCTGTTACCTGTCCATACTTCATATGGTGTTAAATTTAACTTCTTGTTAATCATGGATCGGTTTTGTGTATAGCATGCAGTATTTACAGCCTCTGCCCAGAACTTTTGGGAAATACCAGAATCTGCATGCATTGTCCTTGCTGCCTCCTTAAGCGTTCTGTTCATTCGTTCTGCAACTCCGTTTTGTTGAGGAGTTCGAGCGGCTGAGAATTCATGCTTAATTCCTTGGTCTTCTAGAAAGGATTCAAGATTTTGATTTGAGAATTCAGTGGCTTTGTCACTTTAAATTCTATCTATACCAGATGATCTTTCATTCTGAGCGCGTTTCAGCAGCTTGATCAACTTTGGACCGGTCTGTTCTTTACTACTCAAAAATACAGTCCATGTAAAGCGTGAGTAATCATCAATAACAACAAGAGTATACCGCATTCTCCCTAAACTTGTTATTGGTATAGGACCAAACAAGATAATAGTTCTAAGCAACGTGAGGAGGAATTGTCATTCTTGTTCTTGAATGATGATCTGATCTGTTTGCCCATTTGGCAAGCTTCACAGATCTTATCCTTGGCAAAGTCAATCTTGGGCAGACATACAACTAAATCATGTTTACACAGGCTAGAAATATTCTTAAAGTTAAGATGATTCAAGCGTTTATGCCATAGCCAGTGCTTATTATCATTATTTGCGATGAAGCAAGTAGGATTATCAGGTTGGGCGAAATTCCAGTTAATCTTATAAGTATTTCTTTCTGATTCCTACAAGCATGGTCATACCATCTGATGATTTGACAGTGCAGGTGTGTTTGTGAAATTCTACAGCATAACCATTATCACATAATTGACTTATGCTAATCATATTATAGCATAGATTTCAACTAATAGCACATCATTGATAATAATATTACCATGGACAATCTTACTCTTGCCCACGGTCTTACCCTTTGAGTTATCCCCGAAAGTAATCTTTGGACCAGCACATTCTGTGATTTCAGACAACAGCTCGATGTTTCCCATCATGTGTTGAGAACACCCATTGTCTAAGTACCAGTCCGACACTTGTTTCTTCAGTAACTGTCATCAAACACAATTACTGTTGGTACCCAATCCTAGGTCCAGAACGGATTAGCCCTTTGGGAACCCACACCTGAATCAGCTTTAATGGCTTGTGTGTGTCTGGTGTGATGTGTGCTGATCTGTTTCGATGTTGTGTGTGATGATGTGTGCGATATGGAAGCCTTTGATTCCTATAAGGTAACCTATATCTTCGTTGAACTGGTTGTGAGTTGCGGTAGTTGGGTGGTCTTCATTGCCTTAGATTTGCACATTTAGGTTTGGTCTGTTAGACAAAAAGCTTGCTGGTGCCTTTTCCTTGGCTTGGTTAAATACCCAAATACTTTTCTCAAACATTGATCCCTGAAGGAGGTTCTCGTTTGAATTGTAGGCACTTTGGATTCATATATTGTGCTGGATCTAACAAATGTCATTTGTTTGATTTTGTTCTTTTCCAGCAACAACTCAGATTCATCTTTGGTGAATTCATTGGTGCCAAAGCCTATGCCAGTGATGTCACCGACACTTCTTTGTACCTCTTGCAACTCTTCCAATGATGCCCTTGATTTTGTCCATGTTTTGAAAATGTGAGAAAGTTTAGCATTTTGTGTGCTAATTCTCTCATTTTCTTCATGGAGCTGTTCGTAAGAGATTTTCAGCTTATCCAGCTCGATCTTTAGATTATTGCATTCACCTAGCTCAGAGCAGCTTGGTTTGATATGCTCATCTGTTTGATCTTTGGCTTCAGCTTTAGTTTTCTCAAGCGATTCAGCTAATATTCTATAATCATTAGCCATGTCTTGCAGTGCAGACGTGAGCTCTTCTCGTGTGAATTCATTTGAGTCATGATCGAATACCTCGTCCATTTGACTCATTTCCTCGTCTGCCATTAGGCATTGGATTTCCTCCTCGCTTTCACTGGATAAACATTCTGAGCTCTCTGATTCTGAATCAGTTTGAGCCCACTTGCTATTACCTTCTCTGCTACCAGAACCTTTTGGGACTTCCCATGATGATTTTTATGATCTTTGTAATGCTTCTTTTTCTTGTCATCGCGATGCCTTTCTTTTCTTTCATCTTTCTTCGGTCTGGTGCAGTCTGCAATAAAATGTCCGATCTTACCACAATTGTAGCAAGCTTGATCGTTAACATCATCATCTTTTCTTGATTTATAATGATGAGAAGGTTTAAAATTCCGTTTATTCTTACATTTGAATTTACCAAATTTCTTAATAAATAATGACATAGCATCATTACTTATCTGTTCGATAGATCGGTCTATTGAAGGGGTGTTTGGTCTGGAATGGCTGACAGTGCTTTGTTTGGTTGAGAGGTGAATGTCTCTGCTTCACCTCTAGTGATCAGTTCAAACTCATACACCTTAAGATCTGCGAACAAATCATGGAGTTCAACTTTGTTCAGATCTTTAGACTCCCTCATTGCAATTGTCTTGACATCCCATTCCTTTGGCAATGCTCTCATTACCTTCAGAGCAATCTCTCTGTTAGAGTAGTCATTGCCCAGACCATTCAGTTCATTGATAATGCCAGAGACTCTTTCATCAAACTCGTTTAGAGTTTCTCCAAGCTTCATTTTTATGCTCTCAAATTTTTGTAGAGCTACAGTCAGCTTGTTTTCCTTAGTCTGGTCGTTCCCTTCACATAGCTGTGCTATCTTCTCCCAAATTTCTTTGGCAGTTGAGCACATTTTGATCTTGCTGAACATGTTCTTGTCCAACGTCTTGAACAAGATGTCTTTGGCTACGTTGTCTAGATTGGCTTTCTTCCTTTGTTCATTTGTCCAGGTGGCCCTCTCTTTCTCGATCATCTGAGGTTCGCCACTTAATCCTCCTAGTGCGGGATTCACTTTTAATATTTTCATTGGTCCGTCAGTTATGACGTACCACATATCGTCATCTTGTGCTGCCAGGTGAGCTTGCATTCTGATTCTCCAATCATCATAACGGTTCTGCTCAAGAGTGTCTTGACTTGTAAGCTTGTGATGTTTTTGTTTCTTGATTGATCAGCCGTCTTCCGACTTCGAGTACTCTAGTTGCATCCTTATATAGTCTTTTATACCAACGACACTATTTCCTTTTCTGTGCAACTCTTGACTCTGTTCATTCTCTGAACAAGCTTCAGTCTTCTTCGTTTAGGCACTTTCCCTTCTGGTCTGTGCTTTCGGCGTATGTCAGGTAGACTCTCCTTTGTCTACTTACCTTTTAAGGTAATCTTCAGTCCTTGGTCTTTTTCAGCATTAATTGCATCATTAAATGCTTCAATAAATAGTCGTTAATGATTCGGACTGAAGGACGAAACTTGTCAAACTTTGTCTGCTCTGATCTGATCTTCATTGAGCTGATCTGTGCTTTGATCTGGTCAGACTGGTTTGCATCGATCCGTTCTGATTTTGTGATAGACCATATCGGTCTGATCTGCTTTGACATGGTTTCATGGCTCGATCGGTCTGATCTGTTTTGTCATCTTTAAAATCCGGAACTAACAGTTCCCACCCCAGCGATTTCCAAGGCATGATCATTTCCCATGAATCTAGATCCTCCAGAGACTGATTCATACTTGTCGAAGCATTCTCTCCGAGACGTCATGTGCCACGTCGCTCCTGAATCCATTATCCATGTGTCCTAAATATTTATATTCCTTCTGCAACCGTTGCTGCTTCGCTGAATATTATTTCTCCACCATATGAGGTACTGTCAACATTTCCTTGAGAATCTTTTTCAGTACTCTTCTTACTTGTACAATCTTTCTTGAAGTACCCTTTACTGCCACATTTATAGCAGTAACAATTCTTTTTCTTGCTTCTGGATTTGGATCTACCATACTTGTGGCTCTCACTGGAGTCACGCTCCGTTGATCTTCCTCTCATCATCGGCAAAGCCTCTACATGCTTCGAACTTGCCAACCTATCTTCGTTGTTCTTGCGCCGACTTTCCTATTCAAGAACCGCGGCTGCAACATTATCGAAGTCTAACATATCATTAGTGATATTGTTGGTCAGATTAATGTTGAGTTGATCATATGAATCCGGTATACTCTGAAGTAGAAGCTCCGCACGTTCAACTTCTCTATTTTATCCCCAAAGTAGTGAGTTGGGCAACTAGAGTATTCAAAGTATTGATATGGTCGATCACAGGTGAGGATTCCGACATCCGAAGAGTATAAAACCTTCTCTTTATGAAAAACTTGTTGTGTAGTGACTTGGCCTCGTACAATATTACTAGAGTATCCCAGATATCTTTTGCATTTTTCTTTTCAGTGATACTTGATAATACTTCATCTGCAAGAGCCAAATGCAAATTGGCAATAGCATTACCATTCATCTCATTTCACTTTTCATCATCTGTGATATCCATCTGTTTATCTCCAATAGTCGCCAAGCATTTATCCTTTCGTAAAACAGCTTGCATCTTCATCTTCCATAGCATAAAATTACTTCCATTGAACTTTTCAATCTCTAACTGTGCCGCCATTCTGACAACAATAAAATTGCCTAAAATAAAATCTTTTCTGATGTGGAAGATCAACCAAAGCTGCAACCACAGAGCATACTCAAAATTTTACAAGATTTTAAAACAAGCTCTGATACCACTTGTTGGCCCCAAGTGCGGCAACATGAGATAGAAAATACCGAAAATAAAGAATAAAATGGACACCAGAATTTACGAGGAAAACCCCTAAAATTATTAGGGTAAAAAACCACGGGCAAGATGAAAAGATTCCACTATAATATTTTGTGGATTGCAACCTGATCGCTTTTATTTTAAACAATTAATTTCAATCTAGCAATTTTAGACCGCAAGTGCACGGTGTCAAGTTTTAGTATAGATAGGAAGATACGGATTGTCGAACCCACAGGGACTAACAAGTAAGTACCAAATAAGATGTCTTTTAACTATATTTAACCTACGAAATTAATTTATAATTAGCAACTAATTAATTAAAATAAACTACTAATCCAACCAAGTCAATAAAAATAAACGAGAAAAATCCACTAGAGAAGATTATCGAAACTTTGGCTCACCAATGCAATTCCCTACAATTCTCGATTGAATATTCAAATCTTTCTAAGGTGACGAGTTCTCCCAATTTATCTAATACACTCTCTCGAGCTATATTAAACCTAACACCGAATTGTAGTAAGTAACTCTCGTTCACTTATTTAACAATTCAATGTTGCATAAGATCCATGAAAACTCCTAGCTTTCAATTACTAGAATATATGGCTATCACGCATGTATTTGACATCATCTCTCGATCTCGGTCTGAAATCCATGGTATGAGTTATTACTTTCGTATCATAAAACCATCTCTCGATCTCAATTACGATACTAACATCATTCAAAGGTGATCAAACCTATAAAAGCATGAAGAACATAAAACATACGCAAAGAATTATAAGAATTCAATCATTAAATCATCAAATCGAAGGTTCATAACAAAGGATTTGCCTAGCCTCGATAAATAAACTTAGTTCATACTCATAAATAAATACCAATACTCAAACATGTCTTGCAACAATCCAAGCATGATATAATCAAAATAAAACTAAACTAAAGTTTAAAAGTAAGAATAAACTCCCAGCGTTGACTCCGGTTGTAGATCCTCGCTCCTTCTCTTGCTTCCTTCTCGACCGTCTCTTTTTATCGCCTTGTTGGAGTTGTTCCAAAATCATAGGGTGAAAGGTTGAAGGTTTGATAGATGGTTGTGGAGAGATGAAGGCTGGGCGTGAGATTGAAGAAAAGAAAGGATGGATGTGTGTTTTGTTTTGTTATGGGAGAAGAATGGTGGAGGTTGATGATGAAGTGAAGGAAAAGGGCTGATGGACGTGTGTTGGAATTGAAGGAAAAGGGGAGCTGAGATGGGAGGCTGTGATGTGGTGTTTGTCTAGGGGTCAAATCTGATTTTGGGTTGAAAATCTTGTGTATAATATATAGGGGAAAGAATTATGGACTTCCCTTTTGCATACAAACTCTACAAGGAAGGTATTTTAATGAAAACTCCTCGTCCCGATCGATCCGGAAAAGTGGCCGATCGATCGAGCCTTCCAGTAACAATTTTGTGGCTTTTTCAGCCCTTCTCGATCGATCGGAAATGCTTGCTCGATCGATCGAGCTTCACAGTAAGTTTTCTTCGCCTTTTTTAGCTTCTGGCGAGTTTCGTATTTTGGCCGTAACTTTCTCATACAAACTCCGAATTTGATGAATCAGCTGTCCACGCGAAGATAAGAGAAAGTTCTACAACTTTTATATGGACCACATTTCCAAAACATGGCTCGAACATATAGTAATTGGAGGATAAAGGAGCAACATGTGTCTTGGATTCTGGTTTTTTTCCTCTTTTCTTCAACTTTATTCATTTTTTCATCATTTTAGCTTGATTTCTTCCCCTTTTATGAATTTCAACATTGATTCCTGAAATATAGAAATATATACCATAAAACGTAAAATAATTCAAGAATCAACACGAAAACATATACAAATCATAGCATAAAAACGCGTAATAATCAACCCTATCAACTCCCCCAAACTTATCACTTAATCGTCCTCGATTAAGCATTAAAATCATAAGGTAGAGTTCATTCTTGATATTTGAAACAATTATTTCATGACTTGCTTATTCTCAAAAATCTCATGCACATATACAAAAGTTGACAAGACATGTTTTCTCCTAAATCAAGTAACACATCTCAAAATCGGAACATGTGTGTGTGCTATAGTCAATCTTAAGTTTCATGCACATATTCAAGATCAAATCATGTTAATCAACTCAAAGTCGAGATTATCATCAAGACCCCATAAGCCTATTTTCAAATAACTTCTCCACTAATGATAGTTACTCCCTAGACTTGGATCAAAATGACTTTTTAAGCTTGTAATGTAAGGCCTTTGGTGTTGGCTTCAAAGAAAAGATAAGATAAGCGCAAAGAAGAGAGTATAATCATTTACAATTCAAATTGTTCGCACACATCGAGCTTCTCTTCTTTTTCTTTTATAACCTTGGCCACTTTGGGTCTTTTAGTCAATCTTTTTCTCAAGGCTTTTTGTCTATCTTTTTCTTTTCTCATTCATCAATATTTTTCAATAAGCTCATCAGGATATAACAATTTACGTGCATCGAATGGAATTCATTATACTCTCTTAGGGTAAGGATAACTTTTTTTTTCATTTAGGCTCAAATAAGGGTAAGTATAATGAGTTTACCAAGAATGTCGAATGGGGTCTAATTATATGCAATGCATATACCATTCTTTTTTCAATAAAGCTCAAATGGGACACTAGGGATTGTTATAGACTAGGTAAGCTTGAAAGGCTCAAACGTTTCAAAGATCGCCTAGATCATTTCCAAGTGAAGTTTGTAATATAAAATTTCGCCTCAAAGTGTCATCATCAAATAAGTTCTAGGATAACTCTAAGATGCTCAAGACAAATCATCAAGTGCACAATAATTATCATTATTCAACATGCAATCCACAAGATCATGATTCATTGTGCTCAAAGTATTCCTCATTCTTGACATGCTAACTCAACTTAGGATATTCATGTACAAGTCCAATCACAAATCAAGTTCATATGCATAGTGAGATCAAAATCCTCATTGAATAGTCACTACTATAATTCATTCTTTTCTCAAGTTTGAACTCATAAAAAAAAAAATTTAGCTCATAATAATCGGACGATTCAAGTGTCATTTAAGCACACAACATGTGGTTAAAACAAGTAAAACATGCAAGCTACTACTCCCCCAAACTTAAATCAAACATTGCCCTTAATGTTTAAAAGAATCAAAAGGGAAACAGTGAACTCCCCTGATCAAGACGCTTGCATGAGGGTTGATGAAGATTTGCTTTTGGAAGCTCCACTGTTGTAGGGGTTCATCGCTCCAACCAAGTACCTAGCAAGAGAAGAATGCATATGGTATAATATTCGACTTGAGAGATAAACAAAACTAAAATGAAAACTGAAAAAAAAAACTAAATGACAAAAGGATACGCTTGGGTTGCCTCCCAAGAAGCGCTGATTTTTAGTCGTTGGCTTGACCATCAGAAGCAACCATCAAAGAGCGTAGTAAGTATCGTATGATACCACTAATGGGTCTTCATTCAGTATGCCCTCAAGATTGGCAAGATTGTAGCAGTGTATGCTCGTGGCTCCAACAACATTCGTCTTTAAATGGCAGGCATAGGAGAATGATTCTTGATCTGGCTTTGCATTTTGGAGGATGTAATGCGGTGAAGTTGGCATCAATGAAAAGTATGGATCCACATATGGCATAGAACATGTTTCCATCGACGGGCTCAAGTCGGAATCTTCGAAAGTCTCTTCCTTCTCCAACATCACACTCGACTCATCTTCACTTGGGAACTCCTCGGATGACATCTTTGAAGTAGTCTCAATCTCTTGAAGAGGCTCAAGTTCCCTTGACTTTTCCACACTAGTAGGATCACTCCCCCAAACTTGGTTGGTTGAGTGATCGTCATCATATAACCAAACTCGATTTGTCGCCTCTTGATTTGTAGCCCTCATCTCTTCCTCTTGGCAGCTAGTTGAAATTGTTTCAATGAGGACCGCCATTTGCTGCTCCAGGTGACGCATAGAGTTGTTTTGGCACTCCAAACTGTTATCAGTTGATGCCATGAATCTTACTAAGGTATCCTCTAACTGAGTTGTGATATCTGCAGAACTATCTCTCCTCTCTTCGCGGTGTTCAAATGGTTGTGGCATATCAATAGGGTAGTGAGGCTCTGGTGGGTATTGGTGACTCCAACCTTGTAGTGAAGGATCACAATGCCAGTGAAGATCGAAGTCCGCCATATCATTGAACATGTGCACCACACTGTCCTCATCTCTATCAACCAGGGAACTCCCAGTCACCAGTGCTCCGCTCAATACCCATTCTCGTGTGTGTGCATCCAACCCGTTGAAGAAATATTGCAAGAGAGTATAGTTCGAAAAGTTGTGATACCGGAATGTGTTGGCCAATTCATTGAATCTCTCCCAAACAGCGTAGAACGGCTCGAAACGTTGTTGGGCAAAGCTTGTGAAGGCTTGTTGATGTAGCATCTCCAAGTACCTCACAAGACAAACAAAACAAAAACAAAATAAATATATATAATTTTTTTTTTCGAAATAAATATATACAAAAGAAGAAAAAATGGTTAAATTACAGTCAAAGAATGGTGGAGGTTGATGATGAAGTGAAGGAAAAGGGCTGATGGACGTGTGTTGGAATTGAAGGAAAAGGGGAGCTGAGATGGGAGGCTGTGATGTGGTGTTTGTCTAGGGTTCAAATCTGATTTTGGGTTGAAAATCTTGTGTATAATATATAGGGGAAAGATTTATGGACTTCCCTTTTGCATACAAACTCTACAAGGAAGGTATTTTAATGAAAACTCCTCGTCCCGATCGATCCGGAAAAGTGGCCGATCGACGAGCCTTCCAGTAACAATTTTGTGGCTTTTTCAGCCCTTCTCGATCGATCGGAAATGCTTGCTCGATCGATCGAGCTTCACAGTAAGTTTTCTTCGCCTTTTTTAGCTTCTGGCGAGTTTCGTATTTTGGCCGTAACTTTCTCATACGAACTCCGAATTTGATGAATCAGCTGTCCACGCGAAGATAAGAGAAAGTTCTACAACTTTTATATGGACCACATTTCCAAAACATGGCTCGAACATATAGTAATTGGAGGATAAAGGAGCAACATGTGTCTTGGATTCTGGTTTTTTCCTCTTTTCTTCAACTTTATTCATTTTTTCATCATTTTAGCTTGATTTCTTCCCCTTTTATGAATTTCAACATTGATTCCTGAAATATAGAAATATATACCATAAAACGTAAAATAATTCAAGAATCAACACGAAACATATACAAATCATAGCATAAAAACGCGTAATAATCAACCCTATCACAACCTCTCACTATCTTTCAAAGAGAACACTCTCAATATAAGAGAAAAAAACTAACTCACAAAATATTATAGAATACACACTCAAATATAGAGATATGAGAAAACACTCTGAAAATTGGATGATTTAGAATGAAAGAAATGAGCTCAATTTATAGGGTTGAAGATGTACATAAAATGCACATCTCCCAACTGTAATCTCCCCAACTCCCACCTACCAACCACCTATTAATTGCACACGACAATTTGGACTGCCGACAATTTTTAGGCTCTTAAACATAACTATAATATAATATGTGAAATTCTCGACTTCAAAGAACATAACTTGTAAGTGGTGTCAATTAAGAAAAGGGATGTGCCATGCCCCTCGGGGTCCTGATGGCATTGTGCTTCTTTGAAGCACGAAGACACGGTTTAACCCCATTTTCTCACGTATGCTTTGTAATAAAAAAAATGAAGAAAAGGATGTTGATGTTGTCTCTCCCTAACCAAGTGGGCATGATATATATTACTATATGCCAAAGATGACGGTGCGAGTAGACCTATTCAAAACCGTGGAATATTTATTAATAAAAGACAACACATTTTAGTTGTGGAAATGAGAAATGCTTGAAATATACTTAATAATTTAACTGAGGAATATATATATATATATATATATATATCGTGCGAGTAGACCTATTCAAAACCGTGGAATATTTATTAACAAAAGACAACACATTTGCAGTTGTGGAAATGAGAAATGCTTGAAATATACTTAATAATTTAACTGAGGAATTAGAATATATATATATATATATATGTGTGTGTGTGTGTTAAAAATTATTATGCATGTCATGTGAAATAAATCACATTTCCTGGAATATGATTTTACAAATCTGGTTGTTAGTATAGCTCATTCGATATTCAAATTCCGAAAAGCGAAAAAAACGAGCATATAAAAACGGATAGTAGTTCCATATAAAAATGACGTATGTTTTGAGATTCGCCGTACTATGTCAAAGTATTATTTAAAGCACTTCTATGTTGGTTTTACGTAAAGTTGAACAAAAATATTTTTAAACATAAGCATAGAGTATTTGATATCAAAATAATCAAAATAAAAAAATCAATTTAATTAACTTCATTTTATTTCAAAATTGTCAATGCTTAATTTAAAGCAGTCAAAAACATCTCATTACTTGATTACCTGCTTTTGCTTTTAACTGATTTTGTTTAGAGAAACAAATCGCACAAAAAAGATCAAACACCCAAAATATAATTTTTTATCTGAAAACATTCAAAAGTAATCCAAAACAATCTCTAATTCACATGCTTCTGAAACGTACTGTTATATCGAAAATACGAGATAAATTTTTTTATTTGTATAAAAGGATTGTCTAGCTAAAAATAAAGCATATGAAATTTAAAAAAAAAATTAGTTACGAAATTTGACATTCATAGGATACATTTCAAACTTGAAGAGCTGCATGACAGAGAGGTATTGAATCTATCGTTTCATATGAAACAATACTGTCATTGTCACTTAGCAAATGGAGTGAACAGGTTAAAAATCATAGAGTTGAGGGAATACCACTTCCCAATTAGCAAGAATGGAGCCAAGATTCAAAACTACTTGGGATTGATACGATTAGATATGGCTAAAGAACAATCACGATTTAGAGAATTGGACTAAAAAACTAAATATTCGAAAATTAACAATAAAATATTTGCATGAGATTGCGTCTCACCCTAGCCTGTAGGATGGCTCTATCCATGCCAATTGGGATCTGCTCTAAATATATATATACAAACATGACCATTTACAATTAAGTCCTTTTACTCATGCAAAAAATCAAAAATAGACAAGAAAATAAACCCTAAAAATATTTAAAAGATTCGTCAACTACACGCTGTCCATTCGAAACAAAGGAAATATGAAATAGAGTACAAATCAAAGTCGTACTGATTGTGCGTGCTTATCTGGTATGGAACAATTTTCTCCGGTTGGGTCGTTTTCCAGTGATAAGCTTTTTAGAAAATTTGGTTGGTACACTTTTTATCTGACAATTATCTAATTTTTAAAAATATTGTGTATAATTTTTAATATATATATATATATATATATATATATTAAACATATGTGCTTTAATTTATACAATTTAAATCAGGCGTTTATCATTGTACCCCATGATATCAAGTCACAGTATAATACTCATCAAATAAAACTATGTTGATGTTTGGGTTATGGTGATTAATGGTTTACAACTGCAACTATAAATCCTCTATTCAATCAGTAAGAACCACTTAGAGAATTTATGGTGATGATTATTCAGTGTACTCATCCTATGAGCACATATTATGTGTGCAGATATATGTGCTGATGAAACGCAGCAACGATACATCACGAATACTGGTATCGAGCGAAGATGATTTGGATCCATCTTATGACGCTGTTTTTTAGCAGGAACATATTTAGAGATTACAGTCACTCGTGAATAGATTTCATCATTGTCAATATTTGTAAAATCACATTCTCATGGACTATATTAACCATAAGGTCTTTATCTATACTCTTGCATGTATACATATAACATGTGCCATGAAGAATATTTTACCGAAAGGTGCTATAATTTTCATTGGCCTACAAGGCACCTGACATAAACTTGTAAAATTGCATGCCAAATGTGAGTGGACCTACAACATTTGTATTGTTTGCTAAATGCTAGTGTGGTACCCAACTCGGGACATATTACTTTATCCCTTTATCTGGTACCACATTCTCTCTGAATATTATGTACGAGAGTTTTAAACCTTTTGGAAAATAGCAGAAGTGTTTAGTCAATCATTCATTTTACGGTAGCGAAAGCGTTTTTTTTACAAACTAGATAATAACAAAATACAACGCAGTACAAACTTCTCACAACGGTCCGACACTTAATAAAGAGAAAATACTAAAACAGTTCCGGTAAGTCAACAATTCCATTTTTCCTAATTTTCATCCGGTTCTGGCTCCGGTACTCCTGTATCTGGAACTTACAATAAATAACAAGGAAAACAGAGGTTAAGTCTTTGGGGACTTAGTGAGTGAATAACTTTAGCTTTAATATCTGTAATTATCAAACAGTGTAATGTATCAATATGATATGTCATGTAACAAAGATCTTGCAATCAAGTAATTGTCAATAATGAACAGTGGTGATATATGATTTTAGAGTGAATATCGTGCGCTAAAGAGGTGGCTCCCACCGGACAGTTCGGTGTAGCACTTTTCCCCACATATTCAGATAGGATCTGTACAATCATTCATTTATGAGCCAATGTGAACCATTCTTCGGACCGTGAAACGGTGCGCGTTGTTCAGATGAACCATATATCCGGATTGTCATTCGTTGTTCATTGGACTCACTTTCCGGGCCGAAGCCGCGTTGTCCAGTGGATAAATATACATGGCTCCATTCATTCAGTCATTCAGTCAAACGATTGATTAGAAATCGATAACATTCAAGATAATTAAACATGCAGATCAAGATGATCAATGGAACGAGATAATGTACAATATGATGATAATATATAAAAGGTGAGATAAGGAATAACAAGATACTGTATATTCTAGGCCAAATGCCAAAAGGGCTATATAACAAGAATTCGGTGGTACACCACACCTCACTATTTGACGTCTTACTGGATTGACTCGATTTTGAACCCAGATGTCAAATAAATTCCTATAAACATAATATAAAAGTAATTTATGGTGATTAGCAACCCAGATATGTTGTTGAATCTTCTTCAAATCATTTTTGTACAACACTTGTCCGGGTAATTTTGAATAAAACTTTAAAAATTCATGATAATTCAACAATAAGTCGAAAAATCACTAAACTTTCCAGATATGCCTAAAATCAGTCCATAAATGTTCGGCCATCGGAAAACTCGATATCGGGGAGGCGCATGAAGTTCACGCGCCACCGTGACGGCGTGTGGCTGATCTCCGGGAACCATGCGCGGCTCAAATTTTACCGGTGTGTTCGTCGCATCAAGATCTACATCTTTGGTTTAGAAACTATTTTGAAATTCTCAAAAGATATTGCCCAGAATTTGAGTTTTCGAAATGATTGACTAGGTGTTTTGGTCACCGAAAATCCGTATGTACACCGGCCCTTTGAGGGATCGGCCGACATACTCATAAACTTTAACACATTTTGAACAACTTTTGTTTAGATTCCAAGTTTAAAATCATTTGATAAAGGCTCGAAATCGAAGATTGAAATCGATACCTTGAAATGGGTTTTCTGGGCTTGGGCAGCTGACTGTTCTTCGGGATTTTGATTTTTTGGACGAATTTGGATGCTGATTTTGCTACACCTCCCACACTAAATGTTTTCTGGGTTTGTAAGGAGGGTTAGTGAAATTTTTGGATTTTTGGGAGAAGATTTGGTAATTTTCCTCATAATTTTCTTATTTCCACCCTATTTTCTACCTATTTTCTACACACTCTCTCTCATACTTGCTCTTGAATTTGTGAGTTAAATCTGATGAAATGGGGGGTATTTATAGGGTTTTGCATGGATTGAGGCTTTAAGGAGTTGGCATGTATTGGGGTCAATGCCTAATACTAATTAAATATTTTCTTTTATTAACTAATATTATGAAATAATTAAACATAAATTCATAAATTAATATTATTATTATTGTTATTATTATTATTATTATTAAAAAAAATATGGGTGTTACAGCTAAGTACAGAAGACTTTTGACTTTCTTTAACTTTTTAATAATTTCACAGGTAAACCATATTGTAATTCTTATATTTATAATAACTTGAGAAATTGAAGTAAATGAACAAACATAAACAATAAACTAATTTTATAAGAAATAAGAAATGAATGGAGGAAGTACCAGCATTAATTAACTTCTTTTGCAGCCTCTGAAGTCTGAAGTATGCATCTGAACAGTATAATTTATTTCCTCAGACACAGCTCAGTAAAACATATCAGACTAAGATAAGCTTATTTTTTCATTAATTACTACACCAAGAGTCCAAGATTATTGTCATTTTCAGTTGGAGCCAGCGCCTGATAAATCCATTATAAATATTGTTCAGTGTAAACATGGAAGTTGCTCATGCCAACTGTATATACCTCACTTTCTGGCCATTAAAAGTTCTTCATATGCAGCTATATATATGATGTAAGATTCCAGTTTCAAATGTCAACATTCCAAATTTATTTGTTTCCATATAGTTTATACTTCGTTTTCTGCAACATTTGCACGTAATAATACTCGCTTGACAGCGTTTTCTTTCCATTAGTGTAATTACAGACAGTCTAATTATATCTTAATCAGAGAAAGTTTGTGTTTGTGTGTGGAGATGGAAAAAGAAGCGCACAAATGGGAGCTGGAGAAGGTGGAGGAAGTAGAAGAAGAAGAGTTGACTACTCTTCTTCTAGTAAGAAAATCAAGAACTGAGAAAAATGACAGCAACATCACAGAAAATTCTACTGTTAATCTAGGAGTGAACGATAAATTAATTTCTGAGAGTAATGGGCAAGCAATTCAGTCAACTGTCACCGAAAATGGAGCTCACAAAGACGAGTCAACTCTTGGAAACGATGAAAAGATAGAAAAACCTGATGGGATTGTTGAAAATGAAGCAGAGAATCTTGTTATCTTTGACAAAGATGAAGGTATGTGAAGTAGTACAGTCAGTGCTTTTGCCTCGTTCTTGGATTCTTCAGCTTTTCTATTGGTTTCTGAGCCTATGTTTGTTTAAGAGTATCGTAATGTTTTTGACTTAACCCCACTTCCACTTCACTTTTAACCCTACCTGTCTGTAAACTGGATCTAAAAAGGCCCACTTCATGTAGTTTCCTCATTTATGTATATCTTCTTATCCGGTGTTTAGCATGTCAAACTTGTGTTTTCAGGATAATACGTAAAATAATTCATCTAGTTTAGGCTTGTTCACGGTTAAGTCCATCAATTTACTTGTGTACTAATTTAATCCCACAAGTATGTTTAGTTGTCCCGATTACGTCCGAAATTAACTCCTCCGTCAATACTTAAGGGACTGCAAACATGACGATCACGTGTTTTCGGCTAGCAAAAAATTAGAACACCGGGATAATACATTAAAGTGTCCCTATAGTTTGGCACTCTTCCCAGTTTAGTTTCTAAAGTATGTTCAATCCGGTAAATATAGACGCGGAAGTTAACATAGGGGACGTGATCGGGACAACTTAGCATATTTGATGGACTAAATTAGCAAACGAATAAATTGAGGGACTGAACTAGGAAAATGCCTACACTATAGGATTGGCTATGATACTTGAACATAGTAGACTCAGTAGTTCATTGTGCTCTTGAAGATAAAATTTGAGAAACTTGGAAGAATGGTATATGTATCCAAGGTTAAGTTTACATTTTCAGACTTAACTTGTAACTGCATGTAGTTGAAGGTTAAAGAAACAGATGTCCACTTAAAAACATATGATTTCAGGTGTTGGACATGGAAAAATGGAGATACTATCTCAAAGTTATAAGACTTCTGAAGAGACTGAAAGTGCAGAAATGGACAGGATAAATGAGGGAGAAGAATACGACGTTGAAACAGTGTTACAAAAACAACAAACACATGATCTATACTGTCCTAACTGCAATTCTTGCATCACAAGAAGGGTTATTCTTAGCAAAAGAAAACGCACCAAAGTTCAAAGTTCTTACAAAGAGGTTAAGCGTAACAAAGTAGACAATCCATCAGTTCAGGGATCTGATGATCAAGTTCATCTTCATCATCATATTGGTGTGGAAGAAGATGTTGATCATGACTCAGGGCCTGATTTATTCAGATGTTTATCATGCTTCAGCTTTTTCATTCCCACTGGTACCAATTTTATATTGTTCATGACTTTTATAAGACAATCAAAGCATTCTACATGTTCATTATGTAGTTAGCAGATTCAATTCAAAACAATTTACATATCCAGGGAACGGATTCAAGTTGTTCCATATATTTGGAGACAAAAGTAGGAAAGAAAATGACCAGGATGAACAAGTACCACGTAAGAAAAAGAACTGGTTTACGTCCATATTTGCATCAAACAACCAGGACACATTAATTGAGCAAGGTAATTCACTTGGTCCTTTCATTATTCTTTATATATGTCATTTAACTGATTAAGACATGGTGACATACAGATGCTCCTAGTGCTTCTGAACCACTTTTAGTGACTGTGGAAAACGATGACACTTGGAAATGTGAAGATAAGATCTTACTGTCTCCAAAGCATGAACTTTCTACAAGTGGACTAGTAGTAATTACAGGGAAGATAGGTATGTAAATTAGATTCAACTTTTCTCCCCATTAAAAGTCTAATATGACGAGCAACATTAAATACAAGGTTTTGATGAATGCCTCTAAAGTTTCTATTGTGAAACAGATGCTAAAACGGAACAGCATGAAGTAGTCGCTGGTTATCATTTGAAAGAACCAGTAAGAGGCAAGGAACAGGTCGAAGTAGCCGTTGGTTATCATTTGAAAGAACCAATAATAAGTAAGGACCAGTTTGAAGTATTCTCTAGCTATCATTTGAAAGAACCAGTAAGAAGCAAGGAACAGGTTGAAGTTGTCGCTGGTTATCATTTGAAAGAACCAGTAAAAAGCAAGGACCAGACTGAAGTAGTCTCCTGCAATCATTTGAAAGAACCAATAAGAAGCAATGAACAGGTTGAAGTAGTCGTTGGATATCATTTGAAAGAACCAATAATAAGCAAAGATGTCCAAGTCACTAGTGGCAGTGATATAGTTGTAACAACACTTATAAACACAACTGAAATTTTTAATGAAGAACCTGCAGAGGATGCTATTTCGTTTCCGAGAAAAGGTGGATCAGATGTGGTGATTTCATCAAACGATGGATCTAAGGCTACTGAGAAATCAGAGGAAGGCCAAATACTCATTCAGACAACGCAAAAGGGAAGCCCGGGTACCAAGAAAATTTTCACTTTTAATCTATTTAAAACCTCAGATTCAGAGAAAAATGATGAATCTTTAAGTGGCTATTACTCCTCGTGAAGATAATGGTTCTGTCCTTTGAACTGACAGGCAAAGTATGTCCAACTGAAGTTTCTCAACAAGTTACGACGAAAACCATATTAGAAGTCCAAACTAGGGAGCCACTAAAAGTTGACAGTATTTTATCCATAAAAGGTGCCTCTGCCGTAAACTTCATAGAATTTTATCCAATTTGAAAAGCAACCATGTGAATTCCTTGAAAACTTTTCTAATCTTTATCAGATCTTTGATGCAGGGAATGATACTTTAATTACTATAGACGCACATCCAGTATCTGAAATAGTTCAAGATATAGTCATTCCAGAAGAAACAGCAATTCCAACACATACGACCACTCAAAATGGTATACCTGTTGAAGAAAGAGCAGAAGAAGTAAGAAGAAGTTTTAAAATAGAAGTTATCAAAAGCATAGTTTACGGTGGATTGGCTGAATCGATTACCAGCCTAAGTGTTGTGTCATCAGCAGCAGGAGGTGATGCTGCCACATGTGAGTATCCTATGAACATTATCATTGCATAAATTTGCCAGATTATGGTTTTGTGTAACCTTTGTTTCTTGAATGACAGTAAATATTCTAGCTCTTGGAATGGCCAATCTGATAGGGGGATTCTTCGTCATTTGTCACAATGTAAGGCATTATTTTCACCCCTTTGAAACAAGAATCATCATCCATGTTTAAACATAAATAGGAAGATAAGTTTGTGATACTATACTTGCAGCTTTGGGAACTAAGATGTGAGCGGGCGGACCAAGTAACTGATCAAAAAGATCGATACAAAGAACTCCTAGGCCGCAGGCAGAATTTCAAACTTCACGCAATTGTTTGTGTTCTATCATACCTCGTATTTGGCTTAACACCTATTATAGTGTACGGTTTTTCATTCCGGGAAATGGATAAAAGAGAACTAAAACTTATGGTGGTAGGAGCAGTCTCTCTTCTGTGCATTGTAGCCCTATCTATTGGAAAGGCTTATGTGTGTAGACCCCCCAAGGCTTACATAAAAACAGTGGTCAATTTTGTTATATTGGGGTTCATGGCCTCGGGAATTTCATATGCTGCTGGTGTGTTGGTAAAAAGACTTTTGGAGGAGCTTGGTCTGTTCCAATCAACTTCAGTTGCTGATATGATTGTTAATGGAACGACATCCAAAGACTCAACATGGGCTTCTTATTGAGTAATGGTATAATGCATGGTATTTCAACTGTCAGGTCTTTATTTCAAGCTGTTTCCATTTCCTTGTGAGAGTTTGAATCCCTTTCACCTTTTTGTCCAAAACTTGTTGCACTTCCCGTCTGAATCTCATCATATTTGCTGTTTTGATTTTGGCATTAAGTGTTTGTTTTTAAGCTTTAAGGGTTTCTCATTTTCAAATACCAAAACTGTTAGATTCTGCATTCGCATGGGAAACAATTACTTTGATTTCCTTTTTTTCCCCTTGTGAATCCAACTGACTAACTCGAACTATTTATATCTGAAATTTCTGTTAGTTTAAAGGCGAAAGAAAGATTTCATAAAATCAGATTTCTTGCACAAAAATAAGAAGATATAGGAAGATATATGAAATGCAAAGCTAGAAATTCAATTCATCAGTGTATCAAGATTTACATTATATAGAAAATCAAGCAAAAAATAAAATCACCTCTCCCTACAAAGTAGGAACTAACCATGACTTGACTGAGTAAAACAAATAAATAAAACTTGCAGTAATTAAAACGTAAGATAGTGGTCCTATTGGAAAGAACTAATACTCCTCACGGAGCTACGAACTCCGAGTCTCTGTCTAAGAAACTCAAATTTATTTGCTGGTGGAGGGTTTGGGAAAATGTCTGCAGGCTGATCTTTAGATATGCAATAAACCAAGTTCACATCTCCTTCCTTCTGCACTTCTCTTGAAAAGAACTTGATCTCGATATGTTAAGTTTTTTTTTTTTTTATTGGTAAATAAATATAATCAAACGTACAATACGGGCAAGCCCGTTACAATCACAATAAAACCAAAAATGCAGACAAGATGTGATTCCCTAGATATACTTGATCAGGGAATAACAAATAGTACGATAAGTAAATGTTTGTATCAAGGAGTTGTACGCTGGATCCGCCATAGAGCCTTCAAACTTCGAGCATTCCTAGCAAACTATATCTGATATACCGTGGCTCCAAGAGCAATGGTCCTAGCCTTAGTGATGCATGTGGTTCCCCGAAACTCCTTGTATTTCTTTAATGCACAGTGCAAGGTAGTCGTATGAAACCGCATCATCAGCCAATCACGAACACGTTTCCAAACATCCGAAAATTGTTCCAAACGAGACAAGCACAACATGGGCTTCTTATTGAGTAATATTATACCATTTCCTTGTGAGAGTTTGAATCCTTATCATCTTTTTTGTCCAAAACTTGTTACACTTCCCGTATGAATCTCATTATATTTGCTGTTTTGATTTTGGCAGTAAGTGTTTGTTTTCAAGTTTGATGGGTTTACCCATTTTCAAATACCAAAACTGTTAGATTCTGCATTCGCATGAGAAACAACTACTTTGATTTTCTATTTTTTTTCCTTGTGAATCCAACAGACTACCTCGAACTATTTATATCTGAAACATGTAGTTTTAAGGCGAAATTTTTTGACCTATATAATAAGAGTCAAAGGCAGCATCACTCTTCATTACTACTCTAACAAATAATGATGAATAGTGATTTTTTTTCTTAACTTTTGTTTTTTTTTTGTTAAATAAATTTTTTTTGTTAGATGCGCGGGTTTGACCTGAACCGATTAAGAGATTTTTTACCTATATCAGTTGTTGATACGCGGGTTTGGCCTGAACCGACTCGGTTGGTTAAAAAATTTTTGTCGATGTGCGGGTTTGATCCAAACCAACTAGGAAAAAAATATATTGTAATCGATTGTTGATGCATGGGTTTGGCTTGGACCGACTCGGTTGGTTAAACTTTTTTGTTGATACGCGAGTTGGTAGATATTTGAGTACATACATCTTAAAAGTATTTTATCTACTCCAACATTTAGCAACTTCAAATATTTTATTTTTTTCATTTTATGGGCATTATTTTTTTTTTTTTTAAAAAGAAGAGTCGATCTTTATTTTTTTCTCATTCAATTACAGTAGCATTATCGTTTTTTTTTTTAAAAATGTTTGTTAAAGTTAATTATTTGAAATGTTATTTTCGATCAAACTAGAAAAAAATTGACCAATATGCTGCTACCTAACACTGTGTCTTGTACGGTGCCAACAAAACTAGTATTCATAAGATCAGATTTCTTGCACAAAAGTAAGAAAATATAGGAAGATATATGAAATGCAAAGCTAGAAATACAATTCATCAGTATATCAAGATTCACATTACATAGAAAATAAAGTAACCCTACAAACTAGGAACTAACCATGACTTGACTGAGTAAAACAAATAAATAAAAATTGCAGTATGATGATCCTATTGGAAAGAACTAACACTCCTCGTGGAGCTACAAACTCCAAATCTCTGCCTAAGAAACTCAAATTTATTTTCTGGTGGAGGGTTTGTGAAAATGTCTGCATGCTCATCTTTATATTTACTAGCAGGAAGCACGTGTCTCGTACGTGAATACTCGCTACGGTTCTTGAATGATAGATTATATTAGCTATAAATTTTCTCCAAATTTCATTTCCTCAAATTTAAATCCAACTTCTTGATATATATAAAATAAAGGTCAGATAAACAAGACCATATAATCATTTAAAATCAAAATCAAAATTATTATCAAATACGATAGTAAAATAGATTCATTTAATAATGAAATCGATATGAATTATTATCAAAATTTACGTGGGAGGGGAAAAAATTATTGTAAAAATTCTCCTCCTCATGTTAGAATTTAGAAATTTATGTCGATCTCCTTTTAACATCTTTTGAGTTATATAAATGAATGGTCTTGCCTGCCCATAAGAAATATAGATTATCTACCAACATAATTGTCTCAAATTTAAGCCATCTAATCCAAATCTTGGATCCTCACAACCAAAATCATGAATCCTCCAGGCAAAGCCACCCTTCCATATGAGTAATGCATGTTAAAAGATTAATTTGATGTTTTTTAAATTCTATCATTAAAACCACAATTTAATCATGATAACAATGCATAGTCTTAATACAATAGAACGTGATAAGAACACAACATCACCTCGACTCAAAAGTAAATGGGAAAAACATAAACCATAATCTTTCTTAGATGGCATCTTATTCGAAAATCCTTGCTTACAAGTTACTTTCTTCCTTTTGTCATATTGGTCTGCAAATCCTTCACCGGATCTCGGTTGAATTATAAAATAAATTATAAAAAATTGGTACAAGAGTACCTCATAGGTAGTTGAAACAAAAACAATAGAATATAATAAGAAAATAAAAAATTGTCGGTGAATTAAAAAGTGAAACTTTTATCACTCTTATAGTCCGACTTCAACTTACAATAACAATTCTTGGTTTTCTATGAGTTGATGACTACATATGCTCATATAAATGGAATCACCACTTGCCTATTCATATTCCCATGTAGAGTAAATGTGCTCTTCATCTTCCATGCCGACATTGAGAAATTAAATTATTCCTACAAGAAATAAATATACATTAATGGGAGAATGAATAATTTATCATTAATTTTGTATTTAATATTTATTAGAATTAATTTTATTAAATTGATTAGATTAGTCGTTGCTAATTGAATGGCCAAATAACATTACTTTCAAATCAAAATTTAATTATGAATTAAACAATAAAAAATAAGTTTGAGCAAGCTCAAAATCGATGGCTCCTTGTATTTCCTTTCACAAAAATAAAATATACATATATGTAAAATCGTTAAAGTGGTTTTACAAATTAGATCAAAATATCAAACATGTATAATATATAGATTATTGTTGACACTTAACATATTTTGTTTCAATAATTAGTAATTATATGTACTAATTAAGAAAATAATCTTGTAAATCCAAAGTCCCTATGAAATTTTTATTTGTGTAAGAAAATATAGGAAAAAAGGGCAAAGTTGTTAAATCACAATGAAAAACTTTGCCCTTTGATCCACACTTTTATATGAGTATAGAATTAGATCAAAATATCAAACATGTATAATATATAGATTATTGTTGACACTTAACATATTTTGTTTCAATAATTAGTAATTATGATGTACTAATTAAGAAAATAATCTTGTAAATCCAAAGTCCCTATGAAATTTTTATTTGTGTAAGAAAATATAGGAAAAAAGGGCAAAGTTGTTAAATCACAATGAAAAACTTTGCCCTTTGATCCACACTTTTATATGAGTATAGATATAGATTATGTCCCTTGTTAATATTATGAGTTTACAATTGTATCCCTATGAAATTTTTATTTGTGTAAGAAAGTATAGGAAAAAAGGACAAAGTTGTTAAATCACAATGAAAAACTCTCTACTATTTATTTTCCTTTTATGTCCCTTGTTAATATCATGAGTTTACAATTATATCCCTATGAATTTTTTATTTGTGTAAGAAAGTATAGGAAAAAAAGGCAAAGTTGTTAAATCACAATGAAAAACTTTATCCTTTGATCCATACTTTTATAGGAGTATAAATATAAATATAAATTAATATTATGAGTTTACAATTATATCCCGATGGCTCCTTGTATTTCCTTTCACAAAAATAAAATATACATATATGTAAAATCGTTAAAGTGATTTTACAAATTAGATCAAATCAAACATGTATAATATATAGATTATTGTTGACACTTAACATATTTTGTTTCAATAATTAGTAATTATGATGTACTAATTAAGAAAATAATCTTGTAAATCCAAAGTCCCTATGAAATTTTTATTTGTGTAAGAAAGTATAGGAAAAAAGGGCAAAGTTGTTAAATCACAATGAAAAACTTTGCCCTTTGATCCACACTTTTATATGAGTATAGATTATGTCCCTTGTTAATATTATGAGTTTACAATTGTATCCTTATAAAATTTTTATTTGTGTAAGAAAGTATAGGAAAAAATGGCAAAGTTGTTAAATCACAATGAAAACTTTGCCCTTTGATCCACACTTTTATAGGAATATATATGAAATTTTTATTTGTGTAAGAAAGTATAGGAAAAAAGGGCAAAGTTATTAAATCACAATGAAAAACTTTGCCCTTTGATCCACACTTTTATAGGAGTATATATATATATATATATATATATATATATATATATATATGGATGCAATAAACCAAGTTCACATCTCCTTCCTTCTGCACTTCTCTTGAAAAGAACTTGATCTCGAAATGTTAAGTTTTTCCATAAAAACCGGATTATGAGATATTGCAATCGCTGCCTGATTGTCCACAAATACGTCCATATCATTTTGTTACTTCAAATGTAAAAATCATATAGGAACTTCCTCAGCCACAAAGATTCACTGCTGTTGTAGTAGCAACAATTCGATTGCTGCAGTAGATTGTGTTACAACTTACAACAATCTCTAGCAGGTCTCGGCCTTTGATCTTCTTCTGCTTTCTTTGATATAATTTCTTATTGGAGCCATCGTCTGATAATCAGCTTATGGTTTAAGATCATCATGTTCAATCACATCCCAAAGATCAATTGCTTCCAAGAAAGTTAAATTTGATAATTTTCACATGTGAAAGAGAGGAGGTGTAGATATGAAGCTTATTCCACTCATGGTGCCAAGAAAGCTATGGCACCACCGCACCGGTTTTCACAGCATAATTCATAGATAAGAACTAAAGAAATGGTGCGGCAATGCATAATGACGCTGAAAGGAAAATGTCACCTAACAGTTTCAAGTCATCAAAAATAAATGTTTCTCGATTTTTTTATAATAAAAACACTAACATCAACCTATATTCGATACAATTTCCAAGTGAAAAATAAACAATAGAATAACAAAAAGCAAATCCTGGCTAAGTTATTGGCTATTTGATTTGCTTATTCGGAGGCACAGGAGAAGATGGGTCTTGAGAGTTTTGTTAGTGAAAAAGCTGCCACAACTTTTCGTCTCTGAAAAATCATATAGTCCCATTTCTGCTATTGATTCATTTTTACATCTTCAAAGGCCCCAAGAACTTTAAGTATACATGCATACTGTTTCATCAATGTAAATCACACCATAGAAAGTTGTTGAGCATTTATGAGACCTCAATTCCCACATATAACAATTCTTTACACCTTTCTTCACTCCATTCTTTGGTATTAACTAAGGTAAAACCAATCATCTCACCGCATAACAGTTCAAGAAAGAGTAAACAACATTAATCCCTGCTGCCTATCCATTTGAACAGCCAAGCCCAGAAGCCAACACTTTTTGTTGCACTCGACTCAACAGGCTCCTTGAATTTAGCCTTCTCGCTGAGTTCTTCAAATGAATTTACGATATTCTGAAGCCTCGCAACAAACTCAATCAACAAAGAAGTAAATGTTGCGAGAGATAATGCACTAGCACTTTCATACGTCCTCACCTCTCTCTCATTGAGAATGGTGTCATTGATAAGTGAGAGACGTGATGGCCACATTGTTTGCTGTCTGAGCACATCTTCTCCAGAACCCCATTGTGAAACAGATATAATACTAGCGTTTGCATTATGTGGATCAAAATTTCTTATTGACAAAGTTGATTTAAGATGAGCTGATTCACTGAGGGAATTAATTACAAATGGCCTTCTTTCATTGTCCTTGGCTTCTTGGAGTTGTTCAGGATCTGCGAATTTTCCAGGCCGTTTTCCACCTTCCCAATTCTCTGCATTTACCAAAAGATACGACTTTTGGTCAATCATCATCTGAAGATTCTCTGCAGCATCATGAACCTCCAAGAGTATGTCTTGAGAGCTAAGGTTTTCCAATCTCTCTACTTTTTCACCGAGCAGACGCAATACTTTAGCTCCTTCAGTTCCAACTTTCTGAATCCCATCCTTGAAAACTAGCCTCAGTTCTGATGATGACTGTAAATCAAAGAAGTTAAATGTGAGGAAAAAATCTTTAACTTGTACAGTGTTACAAAATATGAGATATTAGAAAAAATCTCTATTATAAATTCCTCTTCAATCTGAAGAAAATAATGAAGTATTTATACAAAGAAAAGACAACCAAGAAACCTAGTTTAAACAATCTCTTTAAATATAAACTTATCATTATCTCATAATCTAATATCTCTAATAAATAATAAAGATAAAATAGTATCTAATATGATAATTATCTCCAACACTCCCCCTCAAGCTAGAGAATATATATTTATCATTCCTAGCTTGCTTGTCAATTGATTGAATGCTGCCTTAGATAAACTCTTCGTTAAAATATCTGCAACTTGATGTCCTGAAGGAACATAAATCATACATACACTTTTATCCTCAATTTTTTCTTTGATAAAGTGCCTGTCGATCTCAACATGCTTTGTTCTATCATGATGGACTGGGTTATGAGCAATGTTTACTGCTGCCTTGTTGTCACAGTAGAGTTTCATAGGCTTTTTGTTAAAAAACTTCAATTCCTCCATTAATCTAGATAGCCAAATACCTTCACAGAGTCCTTGAGCAACAGTTCGAAATTCTGCTTCTGCACTGCTTCTAGACACAACTGATTGTTTCTTACTTCTCCAAGTAACAAGGTTACCCCATACACAAGTACAGTAACCTGTAGTTGATCGTCTATCCATTACTGATCCAGCCCAACCAGCATCAGTGTATATCTCAATACCGCGTTTTTTATTTTTTTTCGAAAAACATGCCTTTACCAGGATTTCCTTTGAGATACCTCAGAATCCGTCGTACTGCCTCAAGATGTTTGTTGCATGGAGAATGCATGAACTGACTTACAACACTCACAGCAAAGGCAATATCTAGTCTCGTGTGAGAAAGATAGATTAAATTTCCAACCATACGTTGGTAACTTTCTCGATCCACTTTATTAGTGTCATCATTTAACCCGAGTTTCAGATTCTATTCCATAGGTCTCTCGGCTGTTTCCTTTAGTAAGTCTAGTGTATATTTCCTTTGGGATATCGTGATTCCTACTTTGCTCCGTGCTACTTCCATTCCCAAGAAATATCGCATGTTTCCCAGATCCTTAACTTCGAATTCAGTAGCTAGAAATTCCATCAGTTTTCGAGCTTCTTCTATATTATCACCTGTTAAGATAATATCATCCACATTCTATCAAGATAGTTACCTTTCCATCATCCAAGTGTTGTAGAATAAAGTATGGTCAGTCTGTGATTGAGAGTATCAATTTCCTTTGATTGCTTTACTGAACTTCTCAAACCAAGCCCTGGGAGATTGTTTCAGACCGTAAAGAGCCTTTTTCAGTTTGCATACTTGATCAACTTATTTTCTATCTCCAAATCCAGGTGGTAGTTCCATGTATACCTCTTCATTTAGATCCCCATTCAAGAAGGCATTTTTAATATCTAGATGTTGTAATGGCCAATCAAGATTAGTAGCTAAAGATAGTAGAACCCTTAATGTATTTAATTTTGCTACTGGAGCAAAAGTCTCCTGATAATCAATGCCTGCTATTTGAGTGAATCCTCTGGCTACCAATCTAGCTTTATACCTTTCAATACTCCCATGTGCTTTGTATTTAATAGTGAAAACCCACTTGCACCCTACTGTTTTCTTGTCTTTAGGTAAAGATGTAATCTCCCAAGTATCATTTTTATTTAACGCATTTATCTCCTCAACCACAGCCTTTCTCCGTTCTGGAATAACAATGCCTCATGGATATCCCTAGGAATCTCAATGCTCGACAGATGACATGTAAAATCTCGAAATTTGGGAGACAAAGTATTGTAGGAAATGAATTTTGCTATAGGGTGAGCTGTGCATTGTCTTACTCCTTTACGAAGTGCAATAGGAATATCAAGATCTGAGGGAATTACCTTTGATTCAGTGGTTTGTTGAGCAGGATTTGGTTCGACTTCATGGTTTTGTTGAGCATTGGTCGGTTCTATACCTTGAATCTTGTTCCGTCGTGAATAAACAATGAAATCAGGTCGAGTTTCATCTCCCCCTGCCTCAAATTCGTTGATAGTGGTTATGGGCAGCGTATTTTGAGGCTGGAAGTCAATATTGGAAGGCTGTGGCGGCATATTTTGAGGCTGGAAGTGAATACTGGAAAGCTGATTAGAAGACTGGTCAAATGGATCTGGTGTACCTATTGGGACTGAGCTTCAACCGTGTTCTCCCCCTGAAGCGAAGTGTTTGGAAAAAAAGGTTGATTTTCGAAAAAAGTAAAATCCATTGACACAAAAACTTTGTTTAAGGAGGGGGAATAACACTTATAACCAAGCTGACATGGTGAATAACCAAGGAAAATACACTTAATGGCACGTGGGTCAAGCTTGGATTTAGTTGGATTATGATTGTGGATAAACGATGTGCATCCGAAAGTACGGGGAACTAAGTCTAAGGAAGAGACAAGCTGAAAATGAGGATATGCAGCTTTAAGAGTGGATAAGGGAGTGTGAAGATCAAGAACACGATTAGGCATTCTATTTGTTAAATATGTTGCAGTGAGGACAGCGTCTCCCCAAAGAAATTTAGGAACATGCATAGTGACCATTAATGCACGTGCTATTTCCAAGAGATGACGATTCTTTCGTTCAGCAACACCGTTCTGCTGTGGGGTATATGGACAAGTTGTATGGTGAAGAATACCTTGGTTTGCAAGGTATTCCCAAGGGTGGAATGAAAGAATTCACGGTCATTGTCGGTTCGTAATGTTTGAATAGTGGTATGAAATTGATTTTTGATCATCGAATTAAATTTTTGAAAGGTATGAGTTGCTTCCGATTTTTCTTTAAGCAAATACACCCAACACACTCGTGTATGATCATCAATGAATGTAATGAACCAACGTGACCCCGAATTGGTGTGGACACGAGAAGGCACCCATATGTCACTATGAAATAGTGAGAATGGGCGGCTAGATTTATATGGTTTAGACGGGAAGATAGAATGTGTGTGTTTAGCTAATTGACATACTTCACAAGAGAAAAAACTTGGAGTTTTATTACGAAAAAAGGATGGAAATAAATGTCTCAAATACTGAAAATTCAAATGCCATAATCTACGGTGCCATAACATAATCAAAGCATGATTCGAGGAGGAAAAAGAATCAGCAGTGACTTGAAAAACTTGTGACCGCAACAGGAACAACATTAAAGTTATAAAGACCCGCCCTCAGCTCTAGCATTGCCAATCGTCTTCCCCGAACCCAGCTCCTGAAATATACAACAAGATTCAGAGAATTTAGCAATACAATTGTGAGTTTTGGTTAACATACTAATCGATAACAGATTGGATGTTAATTTGAGTACATGAAGCACTGCGTGAAGTGTTAAGGAAGCAAAAATATTTATGGAACCTTTCCCAGCCACAGTGTATAATGAACCTTCCGCTATGCGTACCTTGAGATTGTCAGGACAAGGTGTATATGAACAAAATAATGTTGGGCTACCTGTCATATGGTCAGATGCGCCTGAATCAAGGATCCAGGAACTCGCAGCTTCCGTCGAAGCACGAAGAGCAGTATGATTAGTACCTGAATCAGCCAAAGAGCAAGCAGCAGTAGGAGGCTTGGAAACAGATAAATTTAGCAGTCGTTGCAACTGTTCCAATTGTTCTCGATTGAGGGAGACATTCACATTGTCAGATGAAACGGTAGGTAGAGATTCAGTGGGTGCCACAGATGTTTGGTAACCTTTTCCCTCATTTCCTTTGTTACGTGGCTTCCAATTGGCAGGTTTGCCATCTAGTTTCCAGCAATTGGCTTGAGTGTGGTAGGGACGATGGCAAAATTCACACTTAACAGGTTCCTCAGTTTGATTGAATTTTGTCGAACCATTCAGTTTTGGTGGCCAAGTGGTGGGACCCTTTGAAGCCAAAGCAGATAGTTCGGGAGAGGTAGCCGAAGAGGGAGCATTGCCGAGCATAACTCGGCGTCTATTTTCCTCGCGGCGCACCTCGGAGAAGACCTCACGAATAATGGGTAGGCTGCCACGGCCAAGAATCCGACCCCGTACTTCATCCAAATCTTTGTTAAGGCCTGTTAGAAAGTCGTAAATCCTCTCATTTTCAACAAATTTCTAGAACTTGACATTCGCCTTTGGTTCACTACAATCACCTATACAGAATTGATCCAATTCCTGCCAAAGGTTGTTCACCAGCGTGAAATAACCGGTTACATCAAGGGTGCCCTGTTTAGATTCACGAAGTTTAGTTTTTAACTCAAAAACTTGCGAACAATTGCCTAGATCAGAATAGGTTTCTGTTACAACATCCCAAATCGATTTCGCAGTTCGGAGGAACAAGAAATTCTGGCTGATACGAGGCTCCATCGAATTTATCAACCAAGCCATAACAATAGAATTTTCGAGTTCCCATGTAGAACTCCCGGAATCGCCATCTGCCGGCAGTGTCTTTTCCCCAGAAATATAACCCATCTTTCCTCGTCCACGAATAACAGTAAGGACGGATTGAGACCACTGTAAGAAATTTCTGGAATTTAATTTATGGTTGGTGATCTGTAATGATGAAGAATCAAAATTTGTTTGTGTTGAGGTGGAGGAACCGGAGGGGTCGTCTTGGAGGAGTCCTCAGACGTTATTATTTGGTTTATGTTTTGTTGGTTGTTTGAAGAAGAAAAATATATAGAGGAAACAACCAAAAAAAAAGACGCACGATTGCGTATAGGCGGAATTCCAGAAAACTCGTTTGGGAAAAGCTATCAGGAATGGTAATCGCTACAGGAGCCGCGCACAGTAATCGCTACAGGAGCCGCGCACAGTAATCGCGCTACAGTAGCCACAAACAGTTATCGCGTGAACAGGAGCAGCGCACAATAATCGCGTGAACAGTAATCGCGCACAGTAGATTTAGCGTTCTGGCCCTGATACCATGTTACAAAATATGAGATATTGGAAAAAATCTCTATTATAAATTCCTCTTCAATCTGAAGAAAATAATGAAGTATTTATACAAAGAAAAAACAACCAAGAAACCTAGTTTAAACAATCTCTTTAAATCTAAACTTATCCTTATCTCCTAATCTAATATCTCTAATAAATAATAAAGATAAAATAGTATCTAATATGATAATTATCTCCAACATACAGAATAAGGCAGGGTAATCCTTTTTAGAACACTCGTAAAATACAATTGAGATCCATGTGGGAGCAGACTGAATTAAGACCAAATTTTTAAGTTGTAAAATGAAAATGATAATTTCATTCAACAAACTGCTAATTCTAATGAATCCAGACAATAGATATGAAATGCACACATGATAAACGATTTTTTTATGAACAATTTTTATACAAACCTTTCAAATAAAATAAATTTTATATGTGTTGACACAAATTCAATCCTGCCAATATCATTACAAAATGACCAATCGATATCAGAACAATAAAGATACTTATTACTAAATCCACGTAATTACTTCACTCTGAAACCAAACTTTCATTGTAATTCTATTTTTTTATCAACTCCCATAAAAGATTATTGGATTAACATGTTACACTAACTTTACTTTTTGGTGCACAGCTATATTAAGTTATTAAATTTTTTATTAATAATTATTACGATTATTATAATATTAAATGTATTTTTATTGGATTATATTAAGTTATGTTAAAATTTTGATTAGTATTAAGATTAATTTAAATTAAAATATTAAACGTATGTTTTTCAGATTATATTAAGTTTTATTACGAGAAACAAATATATATAACTTTTTGAAACAAACAAATCCAATCCAAATTACACATTAGTTCGAGACAATGAAGGGTCAAGAAAATAAATGCATAAACTCCACAATTAATTCAACATAATCACAAACATCAGAAGCAAGACATCTAGGAACACATTTGTGAAAAAACACACAGAATTTTCTGTCACGAGAGCTTCTCAAAATCATCTCAAATATGGTCAAATCGAGTTCAAGATTTTTCGAAGGCTTGGAGGCACCTAGAGGATAAAAATAAAGCTTTTGCAGCCTTAATCTCAGGTTGGCTTAACGGTGCACAGTCCTAAAAACAGTAGGATTAGGAGACAAGTCTATAACTCAAGCCACACCTGTAAGAATGCACATTAGCTAAAGTACCTGTATTTCTGAAAGTATACACCCATGCATCGCCATCACCATGAATGCACAATGCCTCAAAGAACCGCTAACTTTAACATATTCACTCCAAGGATAATTAAACATTCTGTAACGGCCATGAGGCGGTTCCCATACAGCAAAATTCAACTGAAAAATAAAAGAAGATGATAAAAAAAGAGATCATATTTTCTCTACCGATCATAAAGTGTGAATAATATTCAAGAATCATACCAAAGACTCCTCTTGGCTGGTTGACTCCACCACAGATCTATATCCACTATACAGAGGATCATCCGAGGCCTGGTACACCAGAATTTTTGAAGGGATTCTACTGTATTCAATAGACTGCAAGTACATGTTGACACAGCCTATATATACAACATGAAATGTAAAGTGCTAAAATATTTTCTTTAACAAACAAATATCAATTAATTGATAAAGATGAAAGTGGTACTCATTCAACTAAATCTCAACCTTCCAGGGAAGTAGCAACACCCCTGAAATTCTTTACGACGAGCTTATGCAAATCCTCCCCAGACCAAATTGGGTAAATACACACATTTACAAGCAAACAAATACCAGCCCCAATAGCAATAAGCAGCAATCTCGAAACAGCTGTTTCAACAAATTTTGAAGATCCTGCTACCAATACCATACAGTATGTCAACAAGAACACCCGGAATCCATACTCATACTGCTTCATTGCTGGATACAACTTCAAGTAACTAGCAAAAAATGCTAGAACACAGAAAATCATAAAACAATGGTTATTGACACTGTCCGTGTTTGAAGAGAACAAATCACATCAATCAGATAAAATGATAAAAAAAAGACCTGCAACAAAAATTCCGATCACAATAGTCACTTCTTGCAGCTGTCCAGCCAGCTCAGACAAATGTCCAATTCCAAGAGCCAGTGCTCCAGCAGACAAGGTTCCCAGTGCGCGGTTGAAACCTTTACTTAGAGTAGCCCCTATACAAAAACAGCCCATCAACAACAAACAATTTTACAATCTAGAGAATAAATGGCAAACGAATCATGAGGTAAAAAAACCAAACTATAATAGATGAACTGTTTCAAAAGTATAGAAACAATGAGATCACACAATACCTTTGCTAAATTAATACACAATAATAAAGCTGAGGATAAAGAATTAAGGCACAAATAGAAGAATAAGTCGAAAACAAAACGCAGTGAACCAAACGAAATGAAAGACATAACAACTTGCAAACAAAATTTTTAAAAATGAAGCAAATATCAAGATGCCTCATATCTTTAAAAACCTTCAGCTCACACGAAACATATTCAGAAGCAATGAAACAGAGCTACCAAATCCACCACAACGTCATTAAACATCATTAGTAGCCAACCAAAGGTAAAATCGGAGCTTACCTATACTAAATTCAAACACAACAACAACAGTAAGAATGGCCCAGATGTAATGTTGGCTAATATAATTAGTGGGCTTTTTGAAAAATACAAGCAACGAAACCAGAGACAAAGCGATGCTCATTTTAGCGGCAAACACCACTTTTCTCGGGTCGGATCTTCCCATTTCAAACGAACCAACTGCAATTTCCTTAACATCGCTCCACAGCTTGGAAAATTTTTGACCCATGACACGAAAAATCCGGTGCAAACAGCCCTCATCTCTGGCGTAAGAATCATCAAATCCAACGTTAGAGTAGATACCCCGTGAAAGCAGCCTCTCTTTGCTTCTCTCCACAAAACTTTGCCTCAGTGATCCATAATTTGCAGCCATCAAATGATAGTCTTAGGAAACCATGAACAAAATAACCGTGCAAGACTTTGAATTTGAGTATGTTTCTTGATAGAGCCGATTTAATCAATCGCTGAAGTTTCAGAATTCAGACAGGCTGAAATCTGAATGGAGCGTGACGAATCTTGATAGTCAAAGGGTAGTTGTAGATTTTTTTTTTCCTGAACAAAGAGAAGTTTTGAAGTTAATAAATGTTTGGGAAAGCGAGTTGAGGATGATAATGGTATAATTGGAGCCGATTATCGATATCGCGTTGATATGGACTACTTAACATAGGTTACTGGCATCTCCATATTAGACATGACCACGATTTGTGAAAACCGGTTCGACAGTTCAAAAGAGCTCGACCCTTAACCTTAACCTTCGTAGACGGTTTTGGTTACGGTTCGTGAACCGCCGATTACAGTTATAATTACGGTTACGGTTCGATCCTTATATTTTTTAAATTAAAAAATTAAAATCTTATTTAAAAAATTTAAAACTTAATATAAAATAGTCATAAAAAAGAACAAAGAAAATGTAGGGGGGAGAGTTTGAACTTTTTAAGTTGACATTAACTCTTTATATTCATAAGAGTCATTTAGCAATTTATATATTGAGTTCCAACGTGTGTATATCTAATGGAAATTTTCTAGGTTGCAAGTCATTAATCTTACAAAACTTACCCCATTGTTTCATCAAACTCGATGGGACCACAAATAATAAAATGTCATTTTAATTGATTGAATCTGATTATCTAATTATACTAATTACATATGAAATTGGTATGAAACATATATAATTTTGATAATAATTACAAATGATATTGTTATGAAATATTTACAATTATGTTACTAATTACATATGAAATTGGTATGAAAAATATACAACTTTGGTACTAATTACAAATGATATGGTATGAAACATTTACAATTATGGTACTAATTACATATGAAATTGGTATGAAACCTATACAATTTTGGTATTAATTGCAAAAGAGATTGATATGAAATATTTACAATTTTGGTATTAATTACTTATGAAATTGGTATGAAACTTATACAACTTTGTTACTTGCAAATGATATTGGCATGAAACATTTACAATTATGATTAGAACTGTCAAAATGGGCCAGACCCCCGCCAAATAGGTGGGTTGGGCTAGCATTTTTAAGGCCCGCCAGCAGGCGGGCCTATACGGGCTGGCCCAAACGGGCCGCGGGTTTTGGCGGGCCAATCCGCGGGTTGGCGTGCTGGCCTGCGGGTTGGCCCCATTTTTTTAAAAAAAAAAAAAAATTTTTGTTATTTCTTTTTTAGGCTCAATTCATAGATAAAAACTCAATATCACATTGAAGCATTCGATCTACTATATATTTTTCACTTGGTCTTGCTTGAAAGTTGCAACAAGTATTTCAAAATTGAGTAAAATTCTGATTCACTAATCAAGTTTTTTTAGTAGCAGTGTTAATATCTAGATAAAACCTGAAACAAGTTTCAGTATTCTTTCTAGAATCAGTTCCAGGTTCGGCAAGTTTAGATGGAAATTTTTTGTTTCACGTTTTTTTTATAAAAAAAAAATTAATTTTTTTTTTAAAAAATAAATTAAAATTTAAAAAAATATATTTCGGCGGGCCAGCCCGCCCCAACCCGCGGCCCGCTTCGGGCCAAGTTGGGTTGGGGTTTTCCCAACCCGCCTGGAGGCGGGCCCAAACGGGTTGGGCACGTTTGGGCCGCGGGTTGGGCGGGCCAGCCCATTTGGGTTGGGCTGGCCCGTTCTTACAGCTCTAATTATGATACTAATTACATATGAAATTGACGAATATAACATTGAATTATTTGTTATTTATCTATAAAAAACAACACAAAAGTTCTTGTTATGTTAAAAAAAGCCAGAAATGAGATTTGTCGCTATCAATTTACATAAGAACAAATGAGAGTAAAGTTATTTTTCTGATGATTTCATTAATTAATCATAAATATATTAAGTTAGAAGTTATTAATTTATATAATATAAAGTTAGTATAAGTAAATTATTAAAATATTTTATTAATTAATCAAATATTACATTATTAAGTTTCTATTGTAAGTCATATTGTGATAAACTAAGATATACTTATGTAATTATTATATATATAGTGTAAATCAAATAATGAACATAAAGTATTTGTAGAATAATTGTAAAAGGTATATAATATATTTGTTTTGTAATAATTTGCTTCATTATTAAAATATTTTATTTTGCAACCACTATTTATAGTTCTTATTAATTATCCAAATTTTTGTTATATTTTGTTTTGTTATAGATATGTTTTTATTATACAGTATTTATTTAAGAGCGTAACATATTTTTTTAGATAATTTTTATGTGTCAATATAAAATAGTTATTATTGTATTACACATATAATATATATTGTCTTTTAGTATATATAATTATATTGTCTAAAATAAAACAATCAAGACAATAGCTTAGTGATAAAACTGTATATACATGACAGAGGTCAAGAGTTTGAATCTTCAACAACACACTTTAATTTTAAATAATTAAATAATAAATAATTAAAAAAAAATTAAAGGCCATGGTTCCACGGTTCTTGGAACCATGAACCGTAACCGGCCCATACCGTGACGGGCCGGTTACAGTTTCAAACCGTCGAACCGGGTCAACGGGTACTTGGCAAGAGTTTTATACGACAAAAAACTCATCTTCAATCACACTTCAAACTTTATGTCAAAAGAAATATTACGTATGATATTCTTTTTAATTTCATTTACAACTATCAACATTATTCCTTTTATATTTTTTACAAATAAATTTAATTTTTTAATATATTTATAATAAATATTAACTATATAAATCAATTATAATAAATTAAAATATTTATTTTATTATTATTATTAATTTATTTATTTTATATTAAATAATTAAAATATATTTTCCAAATATTATGTAAGAATATAACAATTTAATTAACTAATTAATTTTAAAAAAGGCGCAGCTACAATACTATGCTAAATTTGGTGGAACAATATAGTTGAACCAAATATTTACCCCAAAAGTTGAGCTAGGATGGAGAATATGTGTAAACCTATATTTTGTTTTTCACACCAAATATAGATTGCGTCCAATATGGCCTAAGTCGATTTGAATATTGCCCTGCGGTTGATTAGAAAGCCCAATATGAGAGAATGGTAACTATAATAATATTAATTACAACTTTGTACTGTTCATTATGATAAAGGCATACTTGGATCAATTATAAACTTTTCCACATGTTTTTAATGGGAAATTTGTGTCTAGGTACTGTTAACAAATAGTATTTGCAAATATATCAGCTTTTTAAAAATGTCTACAGATAAACACAATGTGGAGACAAGTTTATTCACATAAGTCCAATTTTCAAACTTTGCATTAAAAATGTCTTCTATCATTCCCGATATACCCTTTTGCTGGAAAAACCCTACCTCCTATTTGAATAGTCGACAAAAGCTCTGTGGCTGCCCAAAAAGAATCTCAAATCAAGATAATTCATTTTCGAGAAATCTGCTGAACCGAATTGTTGCATCACGAGATTACGAAATGTTGCTGCTGCTAATCGATTCAGGGAAGACATAGAAGGTACTTTCTTTTCTAATTTTCTGCGAGTTCGTGTCTGTTGCGATGGATTTAGGATTTATGGTTCTGTTGAAATGTCTTTTAGATACTCTATACCTAGACACTTTAAATGTTGTTTTAGTAGTGAATATGATATTAACATTATGTTTTTTATGTGTAAGATTATAGATGTTCGGGTTGTGTCAATTGATATTTATGATGAAAAAATTTCATATCATGGAGTTCGGGAAGTAGGAATTGGCAGACGTCACATGCTGTTGACGGTGGTGGTAATGCATCGTTTCACTGTGATGGTGCATGAGAGCCAAATGGTGTGGGGTCCTCGTTACTTAATCCTTTATGTATCAATTCATTATACATATGTGAGTAAGAATTAAGTAAAACATACACTGATTTAGAGTTTACTCATGTTAGGTTGTTACAATCCTTACACAAATCCTAAATAATATACATCATATGTACCGTAAAACAACCTAGACTAGTACAACTCCTATGCAGTGGTTCAACTCGCAGCGGAATAGACTCACAATCCCGTCCTCCCACGTCTATGAGTCTGTGATGCCCGGGGATTAATGGTGTTAATCCCGGTGTGGTAATAATCCTTAATGGATTTTAATTGTGGCAATTAGGAATTAATTACGGTTTTGGGTCTCCCGAGGTTGTTAACTCGGGCATTTGGGATCGTTGAATCCAAAGGTTGAGATTGTATTCTTGTTTTGGTGGAAAACCTTTGAGTTGGGTTTTTGGTGGGACTTGGAGTCCGGGGTGCTTTTTGTTAGGGCTGATATGGGGATTTGATGCTGGAGAGAGAGTTTTTGAAAACAGATGATTTTTAATGAATCGTGATGTATTTGTGGAGGTATTGGTATTTTGGAGCATTTTGCTATATATATACCAGATGGACTGGGGATTCCGTCATTTTTCCGGAATCATCTCTCTCTCCCCCCTTTACCCCAAAACCCTTCCCCTCTTTCCCTTCAATGGAAATCGTTGGGAACACGATTTAGGGGCCATTTCTTGAAGAAAAGCTGGTAATCTCATTCTCCTCTCTTGTAGCTTTGATTTGATTGTAATTTTGTTGGATTTGGTTGAGTTTTGGGTTTGGGTTGGTTTGGGTGATTTTGGTGAAAATCATAAAATCTTTTGGGTTTGTTTTAATTTGAGTTTAACACCCTTGTTGGAGGTCCTTGTGTGTGGATTTGTTGTGGTTTTGAGTTGAGAGGAGTTGGGGTATGATTTGTGGAGGTTTCAAGCTCTTGAAAATGGTGTTTTTCGGATTACAGGTCGCGGCGATCGATCGCCCGTTTTTGGCGATCGATCGCGCGCAAGCAGTAGCGAAATCAAACGACGAGCGATCGATCGTTACATTTGAGCGATCGATCGCCTCGCGCCAGTAAGGTCTGGCGATCGATCGCTATATCGAGCGATCGATCGCCAAGGGGCTAGCGATCGATCGCCCGGTATAGCGATCGATCGCCAGCAGGGATTTTTGTGGTTTTCTTGGCTTTTCGTGGGATTTTGGACTTGCGACTTAAATGGCCGGCTTCCGGGGCAATGTTCACATTCCAATGGGAATGCTAGACTTTTAAAATGGTTTGGTTGGAGCCAAGTTAAATTAAACGGAACTCTCGGTTGAGTTTTTGACTATCTTTTAAACGTCCTAAATGGAATATTTTTGGGTATTATGCATGCCTAGCCGGGGGGCTTTTATTTTGGTAATCAGTCATGGATTGACGATGGGTTTTGAGGTTGCAAACATGTGTGGGCACGTGATCGCATGTTTTTACTTGATTGTGAGTTGTTTACGTGTTTTAGCACATATTTCTCGAGGCATGGAACTCAAGCAAGGTTGGCTTGGGCTACGGAAACTTAAGGTACGTATGACGTAGAGCATAGCCTATTATAATGTTGCAACTGTAAAATGCATGGTATGTGATAATTGCATTAAATGGACATTGAAACACATGGTGTGTAATAATTGCATTATATGGACATTGAAATACATGGTATGTGGTAATTGCATCAAATAGGCATGTGAAATGCATGGTACATGATACTTGCTATAAATGGATAGCGATATGCATGGTAAATGGTATTTGCGTTAAATGGTTATACATTGGGAACCAACAGTGCCGCTATTGAGCGAGCAATGATTTGGGATGCTGTCGCCGTTGAGCGACCATCGGTTATGACGCCGCTATTGTTGAGCGTGCGCGGGGTTTAGAATGCCGCTATTGTGGAGCGAGCAATAAAATAGGAACATGGAATCATTGGTTAGATATATGTGAGATCTACGGTCTTTTATATAATGATTTTACCATATTGATTATGAAACTGGCATAATAGAACGGTATTAGTTAATCTATGTAGCGATTAACTGGCTTTGAGAATTTGATGAGTTTGATTATTTTGAGAACAGGGACAATACAGGGGATCCCGGATGAGGGTGTTACCATCCAGGGAGTATCATTTAAATTATGGCATTTACGTTCTGTAAATTATGAATTGCAATGTTATGATTATTGGATTGGTGGTATTGGTATGCACACCCTGTGTGGGGGCTGTCTTTGTTGGGGCAGGTGTTACAGGTGTAGCAGCAGCTTTGGAGTTGAGCTCGGGCTGTTGATTAGAGGTGCTTCCCGGATCGAGGTACCAGAACTGATTGAATAAGTGCATAGATCCAGAGTTGAGATCGAGTTGTGCTTGGGAGGTGCTTCCAGGATTGAAGTGCCAGTAACGGTATTCGGTAGAGTGTTTTTATACATTGGATACACGCTTATTCATTGGGGTGCTCTTATGTGAGTACATTTTACGTGTATATGAGATGTATAAATGGGCTACGGCTTTTCTCCGTTCATTCATGGTTTGCATGCAATTAACTAGGGAATTGCTAAATGAACTAAGAGCATGTTAGTGTATTATGAAGGTGCATGTTATATATGTAATCTTGGTTGGGGAATTTGAATATTATGTGGATCAAATGCAAGAAATTTTCTGGATGGCTTATGGTGTTGTATTTGCATATGGCTTTTCCCCATGATAGTATGATTATATGCACTAATGGTATGTATTAATACACTAATAACGAGTTAAGGGCACGGGGGTCCTTACAGAGTCCCTACAGAAACAATCACACAATATGAGTATAGATAAACAACTATCCCAGTGCGATATCAATACAAACATAACCGATAAAGCACTATAAACATCAAATGTGATTGTCATGTACCATGCATCATCAAATGCAAATATGTCATGACATGTCTCATTCCTCATCCTGTTATAACCAGACCAATATGATATGTCTATCTCAGCTCAATATGTCAGTGGAACTTCCTTACATCTTCATATTAGCAGCACATATCACAGTACCGTCCTCACATGTTATAAAAGCCAGAGCATATACCCAATCAGCGTATATCTCTCATGCCAAAGCATATGTAGCATACCTATCGTGGCAACAATCCCAGCCAAAGCATATGCCCAACACTGGCATATCTATCGTGGCACCGATCTCAGCCAAAGCATATGCTACACATCTATGTGGCATCCATCTCAACAATATAATATCATGAATGCACATGCATATGATGTCACTAATCATATGATACCATGTTCACATCATCATCACAACAATATCATATACTTGTATGTCAAAACGTACCTGTTCTGTGACACAAACGATATAAATTAAGCGTCAATGTCTAACTGCTTCGTTGTCCCGTCCCCTGTGATGATGCTACAACAATACCAATAATGTATCATGTTAGCATAGGCATCAAAATCAAAGTCCACAAAAATATAACATTTAAGTCTACCGATCGATCGGTCACTCTAGCGATCGATCGGTCCAAACAGGCAACCCTAGCGATCGATCGGTCAAAAGCTAGGATTGATCGGTATTCAATCTGAATTTCATAAAAATGCTACGGCATTTGAGCGATCGATTGGTCGCCTTCAGCGATCGATAGCTACCTACACCGCCTTACATCCTCTGTTTCACCGATCGATCGGTACGATCCTAGCGATCGATCGGTCGACAACAGAATTTCAGAACAATGGCGATTTTGATGCTTATCTTCATGGTTCTTCTCATACACCTTAATTCATACCATAACAACTTGAACACTAGTTAAACTAGCATCATATACACACATTTCCATCATTTTATACTTTCAAATGATAACTTTAAACCCATAGAAATTCATGTGCAAGTAATAACTTTACATGTTTCAAGTTTGATATACTAAGCACATATATCCATCAACTAGGATAACAAACCATGAAATTCTACTTTCCTTACCAAATTATGCACTTCCTTGTTGTTCTTGCAAGGCCAACTCCAAAAACAATTCAAGGAGAATTAGAGAGAAAGTGTAGAGATTACTAGGTGAGTTATGGTGTGTTATGTTTGAAAATCTGATTATACCTTCATATAAACTCCTCTACCTCAAACTCAAATTCACATGACATGCAACTCACATACACACCACATACAAACTCAACTTCAACTGCAAATCTAATTCCTCTCAAATTCATGTCCAATGCATGACATAGTACTATCCAACTATGTATAGTTCATACTCAACATGAATTCTCTTGTTATATATATATATATATATATATATATATATATATATATATATATATATATATATATATATATATATATATATATCAACCATGTAACACCATTTCAATCAAATTCCTAAATGTATGAAGGTGTTCGTCACCTCATAATTTCACATGAATTGAAATCCTAGTTATCTCCCCTCGAGTCCACAACATACCGTAATTATTTCATAATTACACCTTAACCATATCGCATCATATATATATCATATCGAGGCATGAGAAATGTGCTCACAGATAGTAGGCAAAATAGTGGTATTGGTGAAGCAAGTTGGCATATAGAACCTGTCGGTGTAAGTGATTTACGTGCATTGGGAGGTGACTCATCTCCAGGATATGATTCTGACCATAGAATATGTAATGCTAAAGGCAAAGAGAAGTTGTTGTTATGTTCCGGTTAGTCATCAAATATTAGTAGGGTTGGTCAACGATTTAGTGGTGGCATAGAAGAGTTTCTATGTGAATTGAGTAAATATTCGGTAGAGGTTAGGTTTGATTTCAACTATGTAAAAAATAATAAGGGCAGCGACAGGAACCACGATAGCAGCAGAGGGCACAACTACCACAGATGATACGTGTAGCACCACACGGAACAAGGCAACTAAACTAGTTCTTTTTGGATTGCAATCTATTCTTTTTATTCGTGGATAGCGCACACCGCAAATAGAAGGCTGCTCCCTTCCAAGATAGCTGAAGGAAGAATTTGAACAGGCTTCGGTTCCTTCTGACTTGATATCTTCGACTCCAAAACGAAGGAAGGAAGAAGAAATAAGGATAGGGTAGTTGCCGAGTGTGCTAGACAACATGATGAAGGATGTGGTTGGTTTGTGAATGCCAGTGTTTCAAGAGTAGATAGGTCTTTTTATATAAAGAAATTCACAACATCCACACTTGTGGGCTCAGAGTGATGAAGGACAAATCTAAAAGGATGAGTTCAGTTTTGATATCTGAAATTATTGCCGAACGAGTGTCTTCAAGTCCAATATTCTTCGCAATTGATGTATGTAAGTTAATGAAAAGAGACTATGGCTTGGATATAACTTACAGTAAGGCACAGTGTTAGGAATCCGACGAGCATACAAGGCAGGAATAAAAAAAATAACGGATTCCCACCGAGGACCTATACGAAGTATTCATATCGGGTGTCGAGAGTTATACCTTTGAAGTGTGTTTGATGCAGAATCCTAGAAGCAAAACGTCAACAAGTCACGAGCAAAACTTTACAGCTGTGCATCTACGGTATCCACACGATCAAATCGAAAGGGATGTTGACGTTATCGAGTTGCTAGACTCGATAACTCAACCAAGGAAAGGGACAAAAAGTGATGGCCGCTCCTCGTTCTCAACGGAGCTTGTAAGACGCTAGGGTTTTTCTTTTTGAGTTAATTCTAAATTAACGTATCATTCTCCATAACCCTCAACTAGCAAATATATATATAGATATCAGAGGCGACTATTATAAAGTTTATGGGCTTTGTCAAAACACTTAACCCAAAACTCTATGTTAGTATACATATATCTCAACCTTATATATATATATATATATATATATATATATATATATATATATATATATATATATATATATATATATATATATATATATATATATATATCTTTATACATATATAAATGGCTCATTAGTTTATGATTAGGACTTTTCCTAATCAAATTAATTTATCTAATGAATTATATCTCCCATTTTAATCTTTTGTGCGACCCGTTAGGATATTGCAACAGTGACATAAAATCTAATTTTATGTCACAAGCAATGAGCGGTATCTAGCAACACATCAAGGCTACCCAAGTTACAAGAATGTCATTTACTCGACATAACCTATGGCCTGTGATAATATTAACCATGTAACTTAATCCATTTGTCCTATGTGTTTAGATTAAACACGAGTCATGGAGTAAGTCATACTCGTATAGTTCAATCTTATATTTCTTGATCCCTAAGTAGACTATAATAAACGAATAAGCTCGATATCACATGTCGTCATATCGACTAATTCGAGCACGGCCATGCATTTTAGTCTCACTTGATCAAGGACCCAAACACTTCTCCTGTTATATAGGAGAGACAAATCCTATCTTGATCACTCAGCATCCCTCTACATAATTCGTAGTGCATCCAATGATTGTCTTTATAGTTTACCCTATTACAGGTAACGTTTGACAATATCCAGATACATAACTTCTTAAGTTGGGATCTCTGGTGATCTCAAGTCGTAAGGATTACATACACTATTATCACTATGAGAATTGCTTATGACATTCATATAACTATCCATGTAGCATTCTCATTGTGGGTTTGTCCAGTACATAGTTCTCTAACATGTACCCATGTGTTGATTCGATATCTCATATCCATGAACAAAATCAGCAATCAATACATATTAGTCTCAATGCATTATCATTATCCTAATTCATGATAATACTTGACTAGGGACAATCTTTAATAATAATATAATTTTCTAAGGACATTAATATATATATATATATATACATATATATATTCATATTACATAGATACTGAAATAATATATAATAATGAATTGCCATTAATAAAATCATATTACACTGTATGCCAAAATCAATCATCTAATGAGTTGTCTTAGGGCATATCCCAACATTGAGAAGTGTGGAGAATGCTTGATCTATTTGTTTGGAAATTATGATGAGTCGTTCCAAGAACTGAAATCATATGTTGACGCGGTGATAGAGATAAATGTTGGAATTTTGGTGGAGCTTGAAGTTGACGATAACAACATATTTTGCTGGTTTTTTGTTTCATTTATGTTATTCCTTGATGGAACATTTCTCAAATCCCGATTCAAGAGCACCCTTCTGTCAGCCACAATGAAAGATGGGAATCAAGGTAACATAGGTATTCAACGAATAATCTTTAAAATGGTGCATGGATATGATAAACTGATGCATGAAATATTAATTTACTAGTGCATGAAATATTAACTTACTGTGCACATATGTACTTTTACTTGTGCACGCGTAATATTAACTTACTGGTGCAGGAAATATGAACTTGACTGGTGCACTGAATTTACATTTTGCTCTTACTGATGCACCAAATTACATTAACTGGTGCACAGATATGAGTAAACTGGTGCACCCATATGAGTAAACTGGTGCACAAATATTAACTTACTGGTGCATGAAATATTAACTTACTAGTGCATGAGATATTTAACTTAATGGTGCATGAAATATTTAACTTGTTCAGTGAATTTATGTTTGTACTTGCAGATGCATTGAATTTACATTTTGTATTACTAGTACGCTGAATTCTATTTGAACTTATTATGGTTTATCTCATAGGTTTATTCCCATTAGCTTCTGTAGTGTGGACTCCGAGAGCTATGATAAATGGCGTTGGTTTTTATCTTGTTTGAGCAATATTTTACATAAGGGGGAAGATGTTGTTTATATATCCGGTCGTAATGTCGGTTTGACGGAGGCACTGCCTATTGTTTTTGGAACTTCTCTAAACACTTCTTTTGTTTATATCATTTAAGTGCAACATGTGTGACAGATATTCCGGCAGGCACTTTTCAAACAATTTTCGCGATCGGTTATGTAACTTGCTCGATGAATGCTCATACTCCCCGGTGGTGGCTATTTTTAATGAGAAACTTGTTCTTGTCAAACAAGAAAGCTGATCAAATTTGGAATATTTTTTTGCAGGGACTTTCATTGGATAAGTGGACAAATGCATACTCTACTAGGATGAGGTATGTATATATGTATTCCAATGCAGTCGAGTCCATCAATTCATGGATATTATATGCAAGGGGTCCTCCTATTACGAATATGGTTGATTGTATTAGAGTTAAGTTGATGTGCTTGTTTTTTGATAGAAGATTAATGGCATCAAAATGCACCGAGGTTTTGTGTGCTCGGGTGGAAAAGAAATGGGCATCTTATGTAAATGAAGGTCGTGCTTGGAATGCAAAGATGTCTTCGAACTAGGGTGTTGTGTGCACACCTTCTTCTTTTGTCAACCGTTTGAACGGAGCATTTCTTGTTTTGAATTTGAATGGACCCTGCTCATTATTTCCCCACGTTTTTCCTCTTCGTAAACATCCACGTCTGGCAGTGTTATGATATCTTTATGAACTTTTTCTACCATGGCATCATTTCGTTTGCACCTCTTGGCCTTTCGTTTGTCAGGGTACGTATGGTCTTTATCTTTCCTAGCCATTATGCCCCACCGTTACTTTATTTTTTTTTTTACCATGGATGATTGGACCGCATTTTCTTTGACGAGTTTCTCGTTTTCATCGTTCAACATCAAACGTTGCTTTCGTGTTGCTTAGCTCATTGTCTACTGTTTGCTTATTCATGTTTCAGCCCTTGAATTTGAACATGGAGCTGTGCATTTAAGATGTCGAGCTCTTCCTTTTGCTTCCTCACTTCATCAAACTTGGAATGCGGGTCTCTCAACTCCTCCTTATTCAGAGTAATAATTGTCTTGGCTTCCTCAAACTGTGTTCTGATTTCTGCATGTTCAAGCCATTGCAGTGTTGGTTCTCAAGAACAAAGGCGTCAAATTTCATTTGTAAATCTTCTAACTCAATTTCCTTTGCGAGAAGCTCCACCTTTGTTTCTTGTAGTTGTGATGCCCAGTTTATTCTGGTTATGATTAATTGTCTAATTGGTAAATTATGAGATAATTTACGTGATTTAAATTTTGGGCCTCGTATATTGAGTTGGGCTGAATTCTTCGGGCATATATGAAACTTTAACATAATTTAAATGCTTCGGGGACTCATAATAATTTTTTTTATTTGAACGGGAAATTTATGAAAAGTTTAGAATATCTTGAAATGTTTTAATTGGGGGTGAAGATTTATTATTTGGGAGAGTTTAAAATTTTGTTGATTGGAATTATTTTTAAGGGGATAAATTAGCTCTTAAACCCACACACACGCACACACATTAAAAATCCGCCCTTCCCCTTCTTCCCCAATCCAACCCGTCGGCCCCTCCCCCTTCCCCCACCAAGATCGAATTCTCCTTTTTGGCTCAAGCTTTTGTTTCAGGTATGGTTGAGTAATCTCATTCTTAACCTCTAGTATGTTTCTTCCTTGGTTGGATTATGATTTGGACGATTTTCTTGCCCATTTTGAGTTCGAAAATTAGGGATCCTTTTGGGCTATGATTGGCCATTCTTTGGGGCAATTTTGGGAGGTATTTAGAGGGTTGTGTTGAAGTGTTTTGAGTTGAATGTTGAGGTGTAGGGGCAGTAATTTGTGTGTGTGCAGATTGTGTGTGTGTGTGCGCGTGCAGAGTGGTGCAGGGTGTGTGTGTGTGTGCAGAGTGTGTGAGTTGGTGTGTGCGTATAATAGACCCATATTCATGTATAAATGTACTCCATATTGTTTTGGCATGTATAGAAGATGATTATGCATGTTGGAGATTGAATTAGCATGTATAAATGTGTATGTGTGCTATATCTTGTAGCATTTAGTTAGTAAGAAGACTAACTTGGTGGAATGAATGTTGGGATGATTTATGCGTTGTGTAGTCTCTTGTTGAGCTATTGATTCTCATTTTGAGTTGTTGGTTTCTTTCAGAGCCTTCTAGGACGTCTGGACAGCGAGGAGAATAGCTTGACCTTCACCATTGATGCTGAGGTACGTAGTGACGTACAAGCATGAATGAATATGTTTTCCATTATGTTATTGAAAAGCGAAGTGTCGCTTAGGTGTAGGGTCGCTTCTATGATTGAGTGATGTGTTATTGTTAGTTTGGGTCGCCATTGTTGAGCGACGTGTTATTATTAAGTTCGGGTAGCCTTTGTTGAGCCACATGTTACTATTAACTGTGGGTCGCATTTGTTGAGCGACATGTTATTAGGATGTGTGGGTCACATTTGTGTTGAGCGACGAGTTTTAATTATTATAGGGTCGCAAGGAACATGTGTGACGTGAGAATATCTTATTGAGGACGCCTCATAAATGAGAGATGTGAATATAATGTGGGGTCGCCGTTGGGACGAGGGATGCGTGTTGTTGGGATCGCCGCGTTAGCGAGCGATGGAATGAGAATGTACAGAGGGGTCACCTCTATGGCGAGCGATGTGTTTATTTAAATAATGGATCGCTACTAGAATATGCGATGTGATTATGTCGTGTGTATGTCAGTTTTAGAATCTAATGCTATGTATGATGAGTTTGTTAAATGATGGAAGTGTGAGGGCAGGACCGATCGAGAGACTCCGCCCTGTTCTAATAGACCCATGAAGCATTCTGTTATTTCACAGCATTACATTATGTACTTTTTATCTTCTACATTCATTTTATTTGTTATTGTGATATGTTTACCCCGGTGGGGGCTGTTTCAGTGGAAAATAGGTGACATGGCTAACTTTTGAAGGATTTGGGAGATAGTGTTGGCACGCCTTGTGATATCCGGAAATTAATTGTGTTGATCCCTGAGTGGTTATAATCCTTAATGGATTTAATTTGGGTAATGAGATAAGTACTGTGTTAGACTCTCGATGATTTTAATCCGGTATCGGGATTGTCGGATCCAAGGGTTGAGATTTTATTCTCATTAAGGTGTAAACCTTGGAATTGTATTGGTAGTGGGATCTGGAGTCTGAGGTGCTTTGGATTGAGATTGGTAATGAAAATAGTGAGTGGGAGAGAATTATTGAACACTGGTGATTTTTAATGAGTCATGGTGCGAGTATTTGAGACTCGGGTTTTTGGAACCTTGGTAGTATATATATGTGATATCCCCGAAATAATTAATTGCAATTGGGCATTAATTATGTTTATGTGATATTATGGTGATAATTAGATTATGTGATGGGACTAATTATCTTGGTAAAATGCTTGTCACATGGTAGGCGTGACCGGTAGAGCATTTCAGGGTGCATATTATACATGTTGGGTGTTTGGGTGTTATAATGGTTTAAATGTGTTGGTTTGTAATTTTGGTAAAGCATGATTTTAATGGTGATTTTGATGCATTGTAGTAAAATGCTTTTAAAATATCATGTTGTGGTGTTTTATACATCATGCTTATATTATGATACACATTTAACCCCAAAGATGGTAAGGACCACTTGCATACCACTTTATATCCCATCACCCCCTCTCTATCAGCTTTTGTCCCCAAAACCCCATCCTTTCACCTAAGAACTCCCATTTTCGTTTCTGAAACAAGAGGAGAGGAGAAAGCTTTGAAAAGGAGTCTTTTTGTGAGCTTTTGCTGAAAACTTGAAGCTCAAGTGGTAAGCTTTCATTATGGTAAAGTTTTGTTGAGTTTTGGTTGGGCTTGTAGCTTGTTTTTGGGGTTATAAGGGTGGATCTTGGTCCAACATGTTGTTTATGTTTGGGGGATGTATTTTAAGGTTGTTTTGTGGTTTAATGTTGTGTTGGGTGGTTGATCTTGGTGGTGTATGAGTTTAAGTGTTGTAGGAAGCTCATACTTGAAATTTCTCGCAAGAACAGGGCTTCTCGATCGATCGAAATCTGGGTCCGATCGATCGAGCGGGACAGAGCCTGGCCAAGGCTTGTATCGAGCTCACCGATCGATCGGGAAAATATTCCGATCGATCGATGTGTGAAATTTCGATCGATCGAGAGAATGTCTCGATCGATCGGCAGAGGCAGAACCAAAATATTTTTGTTGAACATTAACGATCGATCGAGGCTGGGGACCGATCGATCGCAAGGCTAAAAATGTGGGTTTTGGGATTTTGTTTTAAATGATGATGTTTTTGGTAATGGTTCATTTATTGGCTTCTAATATGGATTCATGTGATTGTGTAGAACCATCCCAGGTAGCCACACATCAAAGGAGATAAATTCCACGATATCTCCACTTTTGGAACTAAGGTACGTAGTGAGACGTCCGGGCATCGGACGGTAAAACGTATTTATTACGCTTTGAATTGGTTATGCATTACGGTTGCACACATGGAATTGATTATGCATTGTGGTTGCATATGGGGTCTTGTTTATGCATCATGGATTGCATACATGGTTGGTCATGCATTTTGGTTGCATGTGTATATTGGATGCATTGTTGCATATGATTATGAGTCGGGATTTATATTCCAGTGATGGAGAATACTTGCCGCCAGTGGCGTAGCGATGTGAATACTTCCGCTGTCATACCGTAGCGATGGGAGAATATTTGCCGCTAATATGAAGCGAAGAACACGAACGTTGTCATATTTATAGCGAGGGATATTAGTGCCGCTGGTATTGTCTAAGCGAGGGGTATTTTCGCTGTCATGTTAACGCGATGGGTATTATGCCACTGATATAATAAGACTGGAAATTGGCCATTGGCATACACGGAATGGATACATGTCATGACATGCATATTGGCATTATAATCCTTTGATTATTATTGTGATACAGGGACAACCAAGGGAGCTTTTAAATGTGTTAAATACAGGAAGTGAATTGCATTTACGGTTTATGCATTGAATTATGATCATATTATTGTGGATATGATTTATATACATGCTCATGGTTTTGGGGTTGTTCCTGTAGGTACTTTTGGGCGGAATGGGCTAAGGCGGGTTGATGCGGTGAGCTAGTGAGGAGTGTTCTTGGTAGCAGGCTTATTCTTTTGCATAGTATCTACTCTAGGAGTAGTGTAAAGCTATAGGATTAGCATCCATTAGTTGGGAATGTAACTAATCCCTTTTGGAACTTTATTTTGGCACTGTAATTTAATAACTCAGGGCATCAACACAACCTTTATACTCTGTTTATGCATGGAAATTTTTATTTACGCCTTATTCCGCACTCAAGGAACTAGGGTCCCTACAATATACCAAGTGGGCTCGATGTTCAGTCATTTCCCTCTCCTCCCTCTCTCCTCTCCCACGTTTTCCCCCCTTTCTTTCCCTTTTACCCTCTTTCTCTTTTGATGGAGAAATCGATGGAGGCTCGACTTCGAGGCGTGATTTCTCGAAGATAATTGGCTAATGTTCTTCCCCCTCACTTTTATATTCGTTTGATTATGGTTTGGTAAGGTTTGGTTGGGTAATGGATTTGGGTTTTGGGGATTTTTGGTGAAAATGTTGAAGTGTTGTTTTGGGCTTTTTTATTGACTTTAGATGGAGTATTTGGGTTGTGAAGGTGTTGAGGGTGTTGGTTTTGATTTTGGGTGTGAAAAACGCCATTAAAGCAAAGTTTTTTCGGAAAACCGCAGGTCACGATCGATCGCGGCTTGGCAACGATCGATCGTTACATTAAGCTGGATTTTGGAGACGATGTACAGTACCCATGATCGATCGCGAGAATCTACCAATCGATCGCGGCGAGGCATGTGATGTTGGCGATCGATCGGCAATAAACGACGATCGATGGTGGAGGTTAAATTTTTGGCCAGTAAGATCTCGCGATAGATCTTGGGAAATGGCGATCGATCGCAGCCCTTGTTTCTTTGGTTTTTCAAACTTTTGTTAAAAGTTGGGATTTTGGAATTAGGGTTTGTTTGGTAGATTTTCGGAACGTTGTCTACATTTCAATGGGAATATTGCTCTTTAAAATAAATTTTTTGGGTTGAACTTTCATAAGACGTACTACTCATTCGAGTTAATCGGTAACTCATTGGACATTTAGTTGGGATGGCTTGAGTAGTACACATACTTCATTATGGTAATTAATCATCGCGGTAGGATGATGTATTTGGAGGTTGTGTACATGCTTATGCATGTGGTTGTGAGCTTATTATTGATTGTGGGTTATTAACTGAATATAGCGTATAATTCACGGAATCTTGGGGCAAGGTAAGGATTGGCTCCTGCTATCGGATTATAAGGTACGTGTAACGTACAAGCATGGTGGATATATTATTGTCATGTGCATGAATAATATATGGTTGTTGTAAACATTATGGTATGTATTGACGATCATGGAATGTTGTATTGAGCGAGCAATGTGTAATGCTGTCGTTGTTGAGCGAGCATTGAATTGTGATATCACCGCTGTTGAGCGAGCAATGTGACAGAATGTGATGAGACTGAGAAATCATTAATTGAGATGTATGTGATTTTTGTAAATCATTATTATAATGATTTAACTGTATTTGATTATGAAATTGGTATGGCAATGATGAATTTAGTTAATCAATGTAATGATTAACTTATTTTGGAAGTTTGATGGTTTTGGCTATTGTGAGAACAGGAACAACACGGGGGATCCCATATTGTGAAATGGAATACTTGCCACTGTTAACGATGTATTATGAAATGGAATACTTGCCGTCGTTACATGAAGTGAGGGGTATTGTGAAATGGAATTGCCGCTGTTACACGAAGCGAGGGGCTATTGTGACATAGAATATATGTCACCGTCGTGTCGAAGTGATGAGGAATTGCCGCTGTTACACGAAGCGAGGGGAACAATTTATTCTGAGAAATAAACTCTGAGGTTTGGTAGACTCTCTTTTAAAAAGAGATTGCCGTGTTTTGGATCACGACAGTTCATTACTGGTTAATTCGATAGTATCATTGTATTAGGATTGTTAATTCTAAGGGTAAACAAGGGATGACCAGGATTCGAATTCATTGGTTGTCATTGTCGACCCATGTGGTGAGAATGCAATTGATTTTTTGTTTCCTTGCATGTCCTCTATAGAAACTTGAGACCTTGTGAAGTCTCGATAGTGTGTTGGGACTAAGATGAACACACTGATATTGACATCTTTGGAGATGTGCTTTGGTTTGTTCGGTGGCCGTGGGTTGCCCAATCTGAGTTGCAGGTGGTGCAACTACTCCTTGGCTGGAGATGGAATTGGAGAATGGAAACTAAGTTTAGTGTGAGTATTCATATACTGGTGGTTTCCTTGGTAGAGATGTATGTTTGACATCGTAAACTAAGTTGTAGGGATATCATTGAGGCAATATCTATGTTGGAATCAGGAATGATTCGATTGGATAGCAGTTAAGGTTGACTGACTGCTTTTGGATGGTTAACATCGGGGTATGTTAACATCTTTTAAGGCTATGATGGCTTGGGAGGAGAACTCCATTCCAGATTTGGAGCAAGGTCGATGTCCTTGCGGTTGGTGTTCTGATCATGATGTATTCATGAATCGATATTGTGGACCGGAATCGGGTTGTGTGGTCTAGGCGGTACGTGGAGTACGCATGTGCAAATTTTGAGGACAAAATTTTATTAGTGGGGGATAAATGTGATATCCGGAACAAAGTGGTTATAATCCTTAATGGATTTAATTTGGAGTAATTATGAGATAAGTACCGTGTTGAGACTCCCGATGATTTTAATCCGGTATCGGGATTGTCGGATCCAAGGGTTGAGATTTTATTCTCATTAAGGTGTAAACCTTGGAATTGTGTTGGTAGTGTGATTGGAGTCTAGGGTGCTTTGGATTGAGATTGGTAATGAAAATAGTGAGTGAGAGATAATTATTGAACACAGATGATTTTTATGGAGTCAGGGTGCGAGTATTTGAGACCCAGGTTTTTGGAACATTGGTAGTATATATACCAAGTGTGCTCGATGTTCAATCATTTTCCTCTCCTCCCTCTCTCTCATCTCCCACATTTTCCCCCTTTCTTTCCATTTTCCTCTCTTTCTCTTTTGATGGAGAAATCGATGGATGCTCGACTTCGGGGCGTGATTTCTCGAAGATAATTGGGTATTGTTATTCCCCTCACTTTTATCTTCATATTGATTATGGTTTTGTAAGGTTTGGTTGGGTATAGTAATGGATTTGGGTTTTGGGGATTTTTGGTAAAAATGTGAAAGTGTTGTTTTGGGCGTTTTTATCGACTTTAAATGGAGTATTTGGGGTTGTGAAGGTGTTGGGGTGTTGGTTTTGATTTTGGGTGTGAAAAATTCCATTAAAGCAAAGTTTTTTTCGAAAAATCGCAGGTCGCGATCAATCGCGGCTTGGCGCCGATCGATCGCGACATTACACTGGATTTTGGAGACGATGTACAGTACCCAGCGATCGATCGCGAGAATCTACCGATCGATCACGGCGAGGCAGGCAATGTTGGCGATCGATCGGCGTTAAGCGATGATCGATCGCGGAGGTTGAATTTTTGGCCAGTAAGATCTCGCGATCGATCGCGGGAAATGACGATCGATCGCAGCCCTTGTTTCTTTGGTTTTTCAAACTTTTGTTAAAAGTTGGGATTTTTTGTTTGATAGATTTTCGGGACAATGTCTACATTTCAATGAGAATATTACGCTTTAAAATAAAATCGTTTGGGTTGAAATTTCATAAGACATACTACTCATCCGAGTTCGGTAACTCATTGGACATTAAGTTGGGATGGCTTGAGTAGTACGCATAATTCATTATGGTAATTAATCATAGTGGTAGGATGATGTATTTGGGGGTTGTGTGCATGCTTATGCATGTGGTTGTGAGCTTATTATTGATTGTGGGTTATTAACTGAATATAGCGTATAAGTCACTGAATCTTGGGGCAAGGGAAGGATTGGCTCCTGCTATCGGATTATAAGGTACGTGTAACGTACGAGCATGGTGGATATATTATTGTCATGTGTATGAATAATATATGGTTGTTGTAAACATTATGGTATGTATTGAGGATCATGGAATGTTGTTATTGAGCGAGCAATGTGTAATGATGTCGCTATTGAGCAATCATTGGATTGTGATATCGCCGTTGTTGAGCAAACATTGGATTGTGATATCGCCGTTGTTGAGCGAGCATTGGATTGTGATATCGCCGCTGTTGTGCGAGCAATGCGACAGGATGTGATGAGACTGAGAATAATTAGTTGAGATGTATGTGATTTCTGTAAATCATTATTGTAATGATTTAACTGTATTTGATTATGAAATTGGTATGGCAAGGATGAATTTAGTTAATCAATGTAATGATTAACTTATTTTGGAAGTTTGATGGTTTTGGCTATTGTGAGAACATGAACAACACGGGGGATCCATATGATAACAATACTATACATGGAGTGTCTTTTACATTTACAGTTTTATATTCCGTGAATTATGAATTGTGTTATTGTTGTTATTGAGATGGTGGACTGGTGTGATCACCCCGTGTGGGGGTTGTTTCTGTTGTGACATGTAGAACAGGTACAACAATGGCTTTGGAGTTGAGTTCGAACTGTTGCTTGGAAATGCTTCCAGGGCTGAGGTACCAATGCTGGTATTGAGTAGTATGCTTTATACATTAGATACACATTCATTTATTCAATGCTCGCCTGTGAGCAATTTGATGTATATGGGTTGTATAAAGGTTGTTAGAGTTCTCTTTTCATTTATGGTTGCATGCAATTAATTATGGAGTATTGCATGATGAATTGAGAACATGTTAGTGTATTATAAGGTGTATGTTCATGCTGTTGGAGTGGCATTTGGGAATTGAACATTAAGTGGATTAATGTCGAAATTTTATAGATAGTATATACGGGGTTTTCTTAATGTTGTGAAAGCATGCACCATTATTTGTGATAATACACTAATAGCGGGTTAAGGGCGTGGGGTCCTTACACGTCTAGAAAGATATCCAGAGGAACTTGGACTAGGTGTCGTAGCTGTATAGATATAGGAATCTTTTGATGTCCTTATTTTGATGTGTATTAACTTGTCAAAAATTGTTTACTTCTCACTTCTCCCCTTTTTAAATCATTTCCTTGGCTGAGAACTTATATCCAGTTTTGATTTTGAAAGTATTGTGTTTCCCTGGCTGAGAACTTTTATGTTTGGATCATATTGTGAATATATTGGGAATGTCTATTGTGATATGTATATTTTTTCGGATAGCCCAATTTATGGAGGGACTCTGCCGAATTTTTTGTAAAACATCATGACCTAATTATGGATTAGGTGCATATTTAACTGCTAATACTTGATTTCCAAGAGGGGTCCTACATTAGTGGTATCAGAGTAGTGGTTTGATATCTGGGCTAGCTAAATGTCTAGCGTGAATTGAGAACAATGGTTCTAAGTTAGTGTATGGATATGGGGATGGTCTAGTGTGACTTGAGTCCGTGGCTAGACGTTGGGCTAGTTAAAAGTCTAGCGAAATAATGATTTCCTTGCGAGTGTGTCCATGAGTGGGCGAGTATACTATGTTATACTTCTGATTAAATGGTCTTCGATGCTTGTGCTTTGATGATATAACTGTGGTTGGTTATGTGATGTTGAATCGTTATATATTGTTGTTAACATCTATATTTCAGCATGGCAGGTGTTGAACCAGAGCATCTACCTGAAGGTGTAGGGGATACCGTGAGTGTTAATGCGTCTATCGGACAGGCGAATCATTTACCCCAGCCACCTTTGGGGCAAGGGCCTATTGAGCAACTGCTGTTGCCGGGGGAGTTGAGCTTGACTCAATTCCTAGGTTTCCATCCACCGTTCTTTGAGGGCACTAAATTGGGGGAAGAGGCCGAAGAGTGGTTAGAAAGGATTGGACATATTTATGTTTCGGTACCTTGTGCCAAGTCTGCGTGGCTGAGGTTGGCAGAGTTTCAGCTTGCCAAGAAGGCATCTATGTGGTGGAAGTCGACTCTTTTGGAAACAAGGACCCAGGATCATGTTATAGGTTGGGACTTCTTCCGGACTAGGTTTCTTGCTTTGAATAAGGGAGCCCGGGTCATATGGCTAGATACTAACCGTAGTGGGCGACATGATTTCAGAGGTAATTGGGGCAGGAATTCAGAAGGGACAGTTCAGCAGTGACAACAGTTTGCGCCTCGACCTTTTGGATGGCAAATACCAAGGAGACCTCAGAAACAAGTGTATGCACTGAATAGGGAACAATCTGAGGCTGCTCGAGAATAGGTTATTGCTGGTAAGTGTTGTTTATGTACTCACATTGCTCTTATTCTTATGGATTCTGGTGCGTCCCATTCTTTTATATCATTGAATTTTGTTACAAAGTATCATTTGTGTTCATCTCCGTTGCCCACGTCTCTTATTGTCTCGACACCCATGGGGAAGGATGTGTTAGCTACAAGAGTTTTCACTGATTGTTCTATCTGCTATGAGGACAACGAGTTACGAGCAGATTTGATTGTATTAGATATGACTGATTTTGATTGTATTGTGGGAATTGATGTGTTGAGCAGATATTGGGCCACGATTGATTGTTATCAGCGTACAGTAGAGTTCCAAACCGATCAGGTTAGTAGATGGATGTTCTATGGTAAGGGTTCTAAGCCTCGAGTCCCGTTAATATCTGTTGTTAGAATGTCGAATTTGTTGAATCAGGGTAGTGAGGGATACTATGGTTGATGCTGATCGTGTAGAGGTGAACATTGCTGACATTCTAGTGCTTGCTGAATTTGAGGATGTGTTTTCCGAGGAGATTCTGGGTTTTCCACCGGTCCGTGAAGTAGAGTTTGGAATTGGGTTAGTACCGGTGTGTCTCCAATTTCTCGTGCACCGTATAGGATGGCACCTGCTAAACTAAGAGAATTGAAGGCTCCGTTACAAGATTTCATTGACCAAGGTTATATACACCCCAGTGTGTCATCTTGGGGTGCTCCGGTATTATTTGTGAAGAAGAAGGACGGTTCAATGCGCATGTGCATAGATTACCGGCAACTCAATAAAGTAACAATGACCCTCTCCCTCATATTGACGATTTTTTTGATCAGTTGCAGGGTACCTCTGTTTATTCTAAGATTGATTTACTGTCTGGATATCATCAAATTTGGGTTATGAGTGAGGATATACAGAAAAATGCATTCCGGACACGGTATGGGCATTATGAGTTCTGGGTCATGCCCTTTAGACTAACGAATGCACCGTCTATCTATATGAACTTGATGGATTGGATATTCAAGCCATACCTGGATCAATATGTAATAGTATTCATCGATGATATTCTGGTATATTCACAGAATGAGGCAGAGCATGAATCACATTTGAGGATGGTATTACATAGTTTGAGAGACAGACATTTGTTTGCCAAGTTTAGTAAGTGTGAATTCTGGTTGGACAATGTAGTATTTCTCGGTCATGTGATTTCAAGAGAAAGGATATATGTTGACCCAAGGAAGGTGGAAGCGGTGTTACAGTGGCGTGCTCCGACTTCAGTACAAGAGATTCGTAGTTTCGTGGGTCCGGCCGGGTATTACCGACGATTTATTGAGGGGTTCTCAAAAGTTGCTAGCCATTGACATAGTTGACCTAGAAGGGAGTTAAATTTCAGTTGTCTAAAGCGTGTGAAAATGGTTTTCAAGAATTAAATCATCGTTTAACCACTGCTCTGGTATTGATCATTCCGACAGAGAATGAGAGATTTGTATTGTATACTGATGCATCCTTGCAAGGTTTGGATTGTGTAATGATGCAGGATAAGCATGTTATCGCTTATGCTTCGAGACAGTTAAAGCCACACGAGACGAGATATCCAGTTCACGACTTGGAATTGGCTGACATCGTTTATGCATTGAAGATATGGCACCATTATCTGTACGGCACGAAGTTTACTATCTTTACGGATCATAAAAGTCAGAAGTTCCTTTTTACTCAAGTTGAATTGAATATGAGACAGAAGAGATTGATGGGCTTATTGAAGGAATATGACTGTGAAATTGAGTATCACCATGGTCGGGCTAATCTAACAGCCGATGCTTTGAGTCGTAAAGTTGGTCATACAGCCGATGACGTGAGCCGTCTGTCGGCATTGATGACCTCCTATTTTCAACTGGGGTATGATTTTGACATGATCACCTAAATTCAAAATGGCTAAGGATTGTAGTTTGCGGATCCGTGATGCACATGGACTACGCCAAGGTTTATTACAGTGGGCTCATTGTAACAGATACATTATACATCATGGTGGCAAGAAAATGTACCGAGATTTATGTTCCCACTTTTGGTGGAAGCGAATGAAACGGGATGTGACAGAGTTTGTGAAAAGGTGTTTGATATGTCAGCAAGTGAAGGCAGAAAGGAAAAGGCCAGGTGACAGGTTACAGAGTTTAGAGGTACCGATTTGGAAATGGGATCATATATCGACGGATTTTGTGACTCATTTGCCAAGGACTCCTTCGAGGTATGATACTATTTGGGTTATTATTGACAGGTTGTCTAAAGTTGCACACTCATACCATATAACATGAGCTTTATATTTGTAAAGATGGCTAAGCTGTATATTCGAGATGTAGTACGACTACATGGCATTCCAGTATCTATTCTCTCTGAAAGGGACCCGAGGTTTACTTCCCATTTCTAGGAAGCATTGCAAGCAGCCATGGGGACCGAAAGACTGAGCACAACTTATCACCCTCGGACTGATGGGCAGATTGAGCGTACTATACAGACGCTGGAGGACATGATGCATGCATGTGTGTTAAAGTTTGAGTCTACCTGGCAAGGTTCTCTACCGTTGGTCAAAATCTCATACAATAACAGTTATCAAGCGAGCATCCAAATGACTCCATTTGAGGCCTTGTATGGGCGACGTTGCAGATACCCTTTATGTTGGGATGATTTGGACATGACACTTGTGGATGGACCTGAGATGATTAGAGAAATGGAGGAGAAAGTGAAACTAATTCGTCATAAAATGAAAGCAACCCAGGATAGGTGACAGAGTGTTCTTGAAAATATCTCCGTTCAGAGGTGTGGTACGATTTGATATGAGAGGCAAGTTATCGCCGCGGTATGTTGACCCGTATGAAGTATTACAACGAGTTGGCACTCTGGCTTACAGAGTGGCACTGCTGCTATCTTTATCTGGCATACATGGCGTATTTCATGTATCGATGTTACAGAAGTATGAGCCTGATCATTCACATGTGTTGCAGCCTTCAGAGGTACAATTTGATTCTGATGTATCTTATATAGAGCGTCCTATCTGGATTCTGGATCGGGGCGATCATAAACTTCGAAGTAAAGTGATTCCTATGGTTAAAGTCTAGTGGAGAGACGGGGTGTCGAGGAGGCAACGTGGGAGACGGAGCAACACATGTTACTACACTATCCTGAGTTATTTGCTGGTATGTAAACTTTTACTTTGGCATTTCTGGTAAGCGTGTATTTACATTTAGGGTCGAAATTTTATTAGTAGGGGAGAACTGTGATGCTCAGTTTATCCTGCTTATGATTAATTGTGATATCCCCGAAATGATTATGTGATTTTAATCATTAATTAAATTATGATGATTTTGGTGTTAATTCATGGGATTGAATTAATATTATTGAGGAGATGCATATCAGGGTGCATGTGTTATATGTTGGGATTTTGGGGTTGTGGCATGATTATTTGGGGTGTGTGTCATTTGTTTTGGTGAAGCATGTTTAAATGGGAATTGAAGTATTTTATTGAGAAAATACTATAAATATCATGTGAGGATATTTTAATACATCGTGCTAAATACCGGGACCAAAACATAACACATCACTTAACCCACCACCCAACCACCCCCCTTGACCCATACCCTGCTGCCAGCTGCTCACCCATACCTCTTTCCCCTTCTCCCACTCCACCTTTCCATCTCTGAAATCCCACCATTTGTCTCCCAAAAATCGTCCAACACTTACTGAGCAAGATAGGAAGGATTTCAACCATTTTTATTACTTTGAAGCCTTCCAAAAATTGGAGCAAAGAAGGGTGAGAAACCATGTTCTGTTTTGAATTTAAGTTGTTTAAGTTCATGCTTTTTGTTGGTGTAAAAATGGCATGTTAGCTTAGGTTTCTTAAAACCTTCGATTTAAATGCTTACATGGTGTTGTTATGAAGCTTCCAGTATTTTTCCTTAAGCATGTTACATGTTTTATGTGAAGGAGTTAAGCATGTAAAATATAGTGTTCGAAAATCTGGGTAAAGTGTGTGCCCTGTTTTTCTGGAAAATATGGGATGGGAGTGAAGTTGTGGAGGTATTATCATGCATGTTAGCTAGGTTTTTGGTAAACCTTTGATTTGAGTACATGCATGGTAGTTTTGTAAAGCCCTTGGCGTTTTTGTTCGAGCATGTTTTATGTTATATGTTGTAGTTTTAATAGCATGAAATGAGGTGCTCGAGAAATCTGGAAATGAAATATGTACCCTATTTTCAGAAAATCTTGGATGGGTACTGATATTGTTGGGTGATTTTCATGCATGTGGGTTTAAGTTTGGGTATAACTTTGATTTGATTACACTCACGGTAGTACCTTGTAGCTACTAACATGTTTGTTCAAGCATGTTGTGTGTCATATATGCTAGATTGAATGGTGTGAAATTGAGTGTTCTGAAATCTGAAAAATATCGCGCACAGAGCATGTGGCGATCGATCGCCACAAACGGGGCGATCGATCGCCGAAGGCCAGTAGCCAAAACCAAAGGCAGGCGATCGATCGCCATGAATGGCGTGATCGATCGCCTCAAGCCAGTGAAGTCTGGCGATCGATCGCCTCGGAGTAGCGATCGATCGCCAGAGGCAGAACAATGAAAAATGATATTTTGTTGGATTTTTTGATTTTGGACTATAAATTGGCATCTAATATTGTGTTGTATACTGGTGTAGAGCCTTCATAGATAGCTACACAGCGCAGGGGATAGAGTCCCGCAACACACTACATTTTGGAAAGGTACGTAAACAACGTACGGGCACCCAACGGTAACATGTACTTTATGTTTGTCTATTTGACACATGATGAATGCAAAGTGATGCTGATAGGCTTAGATTTTGAGTGATTTTAACTGTAATTTCTTCCCATTTTCCGTACTTTTTCCTGGATGATATTATGCTTTTTGGTGTTTATTCGTGTGTTTCAGGAAATTAGACCGGAAGTGGAAGAAATGAGCTTACATGAAGATAACGGGTGAAATCGAGGCGTAAAAGAAGAAAAATAAAAGAAGATGGATTTCCCAAATCTCGATCGATCGAGATTTATTCTCGATCGATCGAGCCAGCCAGAAGCGAGAATCAGATTTTTTGAAGGCTCGATCGATCGGTGAAAATATCGATCGATCGAGCGAGGCAGTAACCTCAGCAACAAATTTTGAGAAATCTCGATCGATCGGTGGAAATTCTCGATCGATCGAGCGAGGCAGTGAGTGCAAAAGGCTGACGTGAACAGTGCACCGATCGATCGGTGAAAATCTCGATCGATCGAGACGCGAAATCTGAAGATTTTATTTTCCTTATTTATCGAGATTTTGGGTTTTTTTTAGGGAGGCTGGATCCATTTCGAAGAGGGACGATATTAGACACATTTATCAGATGAATTCTAGGTCAAGGAGCCGCCGCCCAAAGCCGCCAAGGAGATCCAATCTCCGTTCTTCGTCCAAAGTCGAGCCAATCTCTTCCGGAGTGCAAGGAAGGAACAAGAGAAGAAATTACGGTGCAACGCACGGATTCATCCATCGTTTATCGTATTTCTGAACCTTATTTGATTTTCATTTTCATTTGAAGTTTTTGAGGTCGAGAGACAATTAAACTCATCTGTATTTGAATTGAATTTGGTTTATATTATTGAAGTTTTCGTTCGTTGTGTTTGATATATTGATTCATTGGTATTTGAGCGCATTGATATTTATTGTTCATAGATTGATTGCATGTGTAGATCAAAGTCTAGCTAGCTTTGATTGAATTTGAGAGTTACAACCGAGATCGAGAGATAACGTTGTAACACGCTCCATTAATTTATGATGTATGTCACGATTGAGATCGAGAGATGATATCGCATACGTGAGAACTTGAAATCGAAAGATTTAGAGTTATAAGGTTTTGATAATTTAAGCAACTTTGAATTAGTAAATAGGTGCACGAGAGTGACTTATTCTAATTTATTGTTAGTTTCGTTACAGCTCGAGAGAGTGTATCGAATAATAGTGAAAACCTTTCACCTTTAAAATCAATTGAGTGATAATTTGAGAATTCCATTGAATCAGTAGAGATAATATAATTGAACGACGAGCTTGGTAATTTTCTCGAGTGACTTACCTTCGCATTTCCGGAACCATTCTATTCTTTGTTTCTAGTTTAATCTTTATTCTTTAGTTTAATCTAGCTTTAGTTAATCAAACTTCTTTTATCGTAGGCTAAATATAATTTTATTAATCTTATTTGGTACTTATACGTTAGTCCCTGTGGATTCGACAACCTGTACTTAATTTTCACTATACTAAAACTTGACAAGCGTGCACTTGCGGTAGAATCGCTTCAACCCATTCTTTGAAATATCTTTTGTTTAAAATAAAAGCGGTCAGATGCATTAAGAGTATGATACATGTTATTATGCATTGTGATTGCATATTGTGCTGTGGAATAACAGAGGTGTATTCCACGAGTCAGGGGTGATCACTGTGAAGATTTTAATGCTTACGCTTTACCGCTAAATATGTGGAGCGGGAGGGGGGAGGTTCGCTTGCACATAGAGGCGGGGTATGCCATACTAAGCGAGGATGAGATACCGCTTATATGAAGAAGCGAGGATGAGATACCGCTTGTTTTGAGATTATGGAGCGAAGAAGCATTAAAATAACTGATGATGACTGACTCGATAAAAAGTAATGATATGTCATGACATTTATTTATGAGGCCATATGTTCATATAGTGATTTGATTATGAATTATGGTACAGGGACAACCAATAGGCGTTGTAAATGCGATGGAAATACAGGAAGTGTTTTGTATTTATGATTTATGCATTTACGTTTTACATTCATATTATGTTGAATATGAATTATGATATGCTTATGTTGGGGGTTGTCTTTGTAGGTGCTTTTGATGATGAGAACCAGGGTCGAGGTTGAAATGCTGAGCTGTAAGGAGTGCTACAGGATTAGCATATTAGAGAATTCTTTTGTATAGCTTCTACAAGAAGTAGAGTAAGACTATAATGTAGTACCTTTTGTAGGAATATGTGAAATTCCTTTTTGAACTTTTGGTACTGTAATCTCTTAAGCTCAGGTAGTCAACACGTCCTAATACTCGGATATATATATATATATATATATGTTTAGTTCTCTTAATCGTACCTTAATATCTTATTTAGATAACGGGGTCTCACATTAATTGTATAAATAGTAAATTATGAGATAATTTACATGATTTAAATTTTGGGCCTCGTATATTGAGTCGGGCCGAATTCTTCAGGCGTAAATGAAACTTTAGCATAATTTAAATGCTCGGGGACTCATAATAATTTATTTTATTATTTGAACGGGAATTATGAAAAGTTTAGAATATCTTGAAATGTTTTAATTGGGGGTGAAGATATATTATTTGGGAAAGTTTAAAATTTTGTGGATTTGAATTATTTTAAGGGGATAAATTAACTCTTAAACCCACACACACACACGTTAAAAATCGGCCCTCCCAACCCAACCCGTCGACCCTCCCCCTTTCCCCACCAAGATTGATTTCTGCTCTTTGGCTCAAGCTTTTGTTGCAGGTATGGTTGAGTAATCTTGGTCTTAACATCTAGTATGTTTCTTTCTTGGTTGGATTGTGCTTGGGACGATTTTCTTGCCCATTTTGAGTTCGAAAATTAGGACGATCCTTTTGGGCTATGGTTGGCCATTCTTTGGGGCAATTTTGGGAGGTATTAGAGGGTTGTATTGAAGTGTTTTGAGTTGAATGTTGAGGTGTAGGGGCTGTAATTTGTGTGTGTGCAGATTTTGTGTGTGTGTGTGTGTGCGCGCGTGCGCGTGCAGAGTGTGTGAGTTGGTTTGTGTAACATAGACCCATATTAATGTATAAATGTACTCAATCTTGTTTTGTCATGTATAGTAGATGATTATGCATGTTGGAGATTGATTTAGCATGTATTGATGTGTATGTGTGCTATATCTTGAAGCATTTAGTTAGTAAGAATACTAACTTGGTGGAATGAATGTTGGGATGATTTATGTGTTGTGTATCCTCTTGTTGAGCTATTGATTCTCATTTTGAGTTGTTTGTTTCTTTCAGAGCCTTCTAGGGCGTCTAGACAGTGAGGAGGATAGCTTGACCTTCACCATTGACGCTGAGGTACATAGTGACTTACAAGCATGAATGAATATATTTCCACTATGTTATTGAAAAGCGAAGTGTCACTTAGGTATAGGGTCGCTTCTATGATTGAGCGATGCGTTATTATTAAGTTTGGGTAGCCATTGTTGAGCGAAGTGTTATTATTAAGTGCGGGTCGCCTTTGTTGAGCGACGTGTTATTATTAAGTGTTGGTCGCATTTGTTGAGCGACGTGTTATTAGGATGCGTGGGTCGTCTTTGAATTGAGCGACGAGTTTTAGTTATTATAGGGTCGTAAGGAACATGTGCGACGTGAGAATATCTTAAGCGATGTGAATATAATGAGGGGTCGCCGTTGGGACGAGCGATGTGTGAGTAAAGTGTTGGGATCGCCGTGTTAGCGAGCGATGGAATGTGAATGTACAGAGGGTCACCGCTATGGCGAGTGATGTATTTATTTAAATAATGGGTTGCTACTAGAATGTACGATGTGATTGTGTCGTGTGTATGTCAGTTTTAGAATCTAATGCTATGTATGATGAGTTTGTTAAATGATGGAAGTGTGAGGGCAGGAACGATCGAGAGACTCCACCATGTTCTAATAGACCCAGGAAGCATTCTGTTATTTCATAGCATTACATTCTGTACTTTTTATCTTGTACATTCATTTTATTTGTTATTGTGGTATGATTACCCCGGTGGGGGCTGTTCTGCGGAAAACAGGTGACAGTGCTAACTTTTGAAGGATTTGGGAGATAGTGTTGGCACGCCTAGAAAGATATCCAGAGGGACTTGGACTAGGTGTCGTAACTGTATAGATATAGGAATCTTTCGATGTCCTTATTTTGATGTGTATTAACTTGTCAAAAACTGTTTATTATCTCCCCTTTTAGATCATTTCCCTGGCTGGGAAATTTATCTTGTTTTGATTTTGAAAGTATTGTGTTTCCCTGGCTGGGAACTTTTTATTTTTGGATTTTGTTGTGAATAGATTGGGAATGTCTATTGTGGTGTATATATTTTTTCGGATAGCCCAATTTATGGGGAGACTCTGCCAAAATTTTTGTAAAACCTCATGACCTAATTATGGATTAGGTTCATATTTAACTGCTAATACTTGATTTTCAAGAGGGGTCCTACAGTAGTTGTGCGGCTAATTCTGCAGATTCATAAATTCTGCAGTTTTACCTGATTCTGTTGCTTTTGGACCTCCAATGTCCACACCTTCTTGCAACGGATCTGCTTCTCCCTCATCGTCAATCAAAATTTTCTCCACGTGGCTATTCCAACAAACATAAACATATGAGCCACTGACTCGTTGTCAACAAACACATCCACCGAAGTTATCCTCAATGAATATGTCATTGGAGTCCTCATATAAATTTTCTCATGTTGAATGTTCTTGAGGATCAACCAGTATCCCCACAATTGTTGTGTCTGGAAGCTATTATATCACTAACTCATCTGACATTGGCAAAATGCTTTCCATTATCTGCAACTACTTATTCAATGTGAGTATCGTGCACCAGCTATTTCATGCACCACTAATTACATGCACCACTAATAACATGCATCTGCTATTTCATGTTACTTGCATGCATCAGTGGGTCTGTACATGTGCCAACTATTTCATGATTATTACATGCACCAATGAAAGGTTACCAACACCAGTTACTTCATGTGTATTGCATGTACACAATTGCACCAGTTTAACACTTGAGTAACATGCATCTGTGATGCTTATGCACTAGTAGGATATCAAGTGCAAGCTACTACACCACTAATATCATGTGTAAATTATGTGCACTAGCAAATTCATGTTTTAATTTTGAGCACCACTTACGTATGCATGGTTAAGCTCCTTCGTTTCAATATGGTATATCTTATCATACAAGACTTCGAGATTCCACTTCATGAACCTGGGGACCAAGTTCCCATCCACTGGATCAATAAGTTTCGTCCTCTCGCATAGCCAATACTAAAAAATGTTAAACGTTGTTTTCAACATTAATAAGGCCAATATTTTAAACCAATCAATTTCAGAACAACTTACAGGTAACAATGGAACACATCCAGAATGTTTTTCATTGGTTGACTCCAATAAATTACTCGATAAAATTTTAAAAATGTGTTCGGACCAATTGTTGGTGCAAATTTTGTCGAGATCTCCACCAGAGCCATGTATGCCCAATTCAGGTTTGAAGATTTTGTTGACATGAAGAATGTCACCAGCATGTACAACGTAACCAATCGGGCAACATCATTGACAATTGTAACATCCGGACTTGCTACCTTAGATGTCAATTTCTTATAGATCGAGCTCTTGCTCATTCTATAATCTCGTTCTGTCTCCTTCTCTGGGAAGCATCTATTCAGGAATGATGTCCACGGATAATCTATCATCTACATATCAATGTCTTGACTCCCATCTCTTATTCCAAAAATTAGACGAACATCATTGATATTGATTGTCATTGTGTACTCCCCAAATTGGAATCCTTTCTACTCTTTCTGGAAGCAAGATAATTTTCATGATGGGCAGATCCCGTTTCTTGCAATGAACCCACTACAACTTATCAGCTTGAATTGCGTTCACAATATGCCAAAATGGTGTACGCTGAAAAACTTCTAAATGTTGTTGTCGAAGATTAAGTTTCTTCAGGCCAGTCACCACAGCTTGCATGTTTGCTTTGTATAATGAAGTTTTGTGCCATATTTTGGTTTTATCTTTGTTGATTGGCGAGGGGCTACATGCTGCCGACATGAACACAATTAGAAGGTGAAACTACATTAGCTAATTCACACAAATATAGTTGTTGAGCCTTAAACGCATTGTTGAGTTTAATGCTTAATGTATCTCCGAATTATTTATGAGTTTTGATGCTCAACAAAACTTGTGATTGTTATACTAATGTGTCTACTTAGTGTTCAGGTTTAATGGTTGAAAAGTGGATTGGTTGAATGAAATCAAATGTGCAACGCATAGGGCAGATCGCACCAGGTAGAACTGTCAAAATGGGCTAGGCCCGCGGCGCGGGTTGGGCCAACATTTTTATGGCCCGCCAGCAGGCGGGCCTATACGGGCTGGCACAAACGGGCCGCGGGTTTTGGCGGGCCAACCCGCGGGTTGGCCCCATTTTTAAAAAAAAAAAAATTGTTATTTCTTTTTTTTTCGGCTCAATTCATAGATAAAAACTCAATATCACATTGAAGCATTCGATCTACTATATATTTTTCACTTGATCTTGCTTGAAAGTTGCAACAAGTATTTCAAAAATGAGTAAAAAATACAGATTCACTAATAAAGTTTTTTTAGTAGCAGTGTTAATATCTAGATAAAAGCTTAAACAAGTTTCAGTATTATTCTAGCATCAGTTTCAGTTTCGATAAGTTTAGTTGGGAATATTTTTTTGAAGTTTCTTAAAAAAAAAATTAAATTTTTTTTTTTAAAAAAACTAGAAGTAAAAAAATAATAATTCGGCGGGCCAGCCCGCCCCAACCCGCGGCCCGCTTCGGGTCGGGTTGGTTGGGGTTTTCCCAACCCGCCTGGAGGCGGGCCCAAACGGGTTGGGCCCGTTTGGGCCACGGGTTGGGCGGGCCAACCCGTTTGGGTCGGGCTGGCCCGTTCTGACAGCTCTAGCCCCAGGCGATGGCAGCCAGGAAGGACTTCTCCACGCACGTCGACTGAAGCGACGCCGAGGCCCACGCGCAGGGCGAGTTTTCCAGAGGCGATGGCTTGATCGCCTGAGGCGATGTCTTGAACGCCTGAGGCGATGGGTACTTCGCCTGAGGCGATGAAGGTTTTTGAGCAACCGAAGCTACGGCATTGATTTTTGGTGGTGATTGCCTGAGGTGATCCATACATCGCCTGAGGTGATCCATACATCGCCTGAGGCGATGTGTGCAATTTGGGGCCCGGCGATGGTGATCGCCCGAGGCGATGTCCGAGGCGATCTTGGAGTGATTCAAGCCTTGAGTGTAGCAACGGCTAGTAGAAGCCTTGGGGGCCTCCTACACTATATATATGGATGTATCGGAGCATTTTGGAGACAAGAAACATTTGCTCTATTCAAATTACTCTAGCATTGCAAACTTCATATATTTGTGTTGTATTGGAGTTTGTAATTCATTTCTTGTGTGTGAGTTTTGATTCTTCGTGTTGGTACACCGTGAAGGTGTCTATTTGATTTATTGTAAGGTCCTCCAACACCGACGCAAGTTGAAATTTGTAAATGACATCAACAAGTAAAGTTGGTGCAAGTGTGTGGCTATCCTTGGAGCCCATAAGGCCAAGAAGACTCGTGAAGAGTGTGGGTAACTCGGGAAGAGTTATGTGTGGCTATCCTTGGAGCCCTTAAGGCCAAGGAGACTCGTGAAGAGTGTGGTGCTCGTGAAGAGCTTTTTTTTTACTCGGGAAGAGTGTGTTGTGGCTAACTTGGAGCCCTTAAGGCCAAGATCATTTTCGTTCTAGTGGAACCTCGGTTAAAGGTTTTCTAACCGGGAAGAGGAGACGTAGGTGATTCATCGCCGAACTTATATAACAAATTCTCTTGTCATTTATCGCTTTATTTATATTACGCATTTATTTATTACTTCATTTTATTTATTGTTTGATTGACTTGAAGTCTTCCGCAGCGCAAACTCGACATTTTTGCAATTCATTTTAAAACACTAAAGTAGCCAAGGAACCTCATTCACCCCCCCCCCCCCTCTTCGGTTCCAACAAGTGGTATCAGAGCCATTTGATTTTTGTTTTAAATCAAAAATTTTATATGGCTAATCTAGCAAATGAGTTTGCTCAAGGTCAATCGACCAATCGCCCTCCGCTCTTCACGAGGTGATAACTACGGATATTGGAAGAATATAATTTCTCTATACATCCAATCCGTAGATTATGACCTATGGAAGATTATTGTGAAAGGTCCACATATTCCTTTGAAGGAAGTTTGGGGAATAAGTATTCCCAAAGAAATGGACGATTTTACAAGAGCGGATATGATTTTAATTTTGCAAAATGCTAAAGCTATTAATATTTTACATTGTGCTTTAGATATGAAGGAGTACAACCGGATCTCGATGTGCTCAACCGCAAAGGAAATGGGACAAATTGTAAATTTTTCATGAGGGCACAAATCAAGTGAAGAAGACAAAGATAGATCTACTACAACTCAAGTATGAGACATCTGAGATGGAATTTGGAGAAGACGTTGACTCGATGTTTAGAAGGCTCACCCAAATCATAAATGAGCTTGCACAACTTGGTGAGAAGTACCCTCCAAAGCAAATATGGAGAAGAGCACTTAGAGCCTTACCACAAGAATGGGATGCCAAGAGGACGGCCATCATCGAATCCAACAAAGGAGAAAATGCATCTTATGATCTTGATGACCTTCATGGTACCTTGGTGACCCATGAGCTTGAAGTGTCAACAAGGAAGAGAATAAAGGAGGATGAGAGATCCATAAGAAAGGCAATAGCCTTGGTCGGGGGGAAAGATCAATCCGATGATGAAGATGATGATGATGATGAAGAGATGATCTTGTTCACTAGAAAGTTCAAGAAATTCTTCAACAAACACAACAAGCCAAAGACCTCCGGTGCTATCAAACATGATTCAAAACAAGAGGCAACTTGCTATAATTGTCAAGATAAAGGTCATTATGCTAATAAATGTCCTAGGAAGAAGAATGAGGACAAAGGGAAGAAGAAAGCTCTAATAGCCACATGGAGTGATAGTGACTCCGATGAAGAAGCAACAAACCTTTGTCTCATGGCCAAAGATGACGCAAATGATGAAGGAGATGAAAGCGATGATGAGGTACTATCTTTTGATGAATTATTAGATTCTTATCATGAGCATATTGATGTTCTTAGCAAAACCAAGATGAGTAACAAATTACTCAAACTTGAGGTAGCCAAGAGAGATGAAAAAAAACAATTCATTGAAAAATGAATTAAGTTCTTTGAAGAAATCTTTTTTGCAAATTTAGTGATAGTAGTTTAAAGATGAATGAATTGATTGGCTTGTAACGTTGTAGCTTTGATAAAGCCGGACTAGGCTTTTCAAGCAAATCTAAAACATTTTTCAAGCTTGTTGGCTAAAGCTAAGCATAATTCTCATACTTGCACTTATTGTTGTGAAGATGGTCATACGAAGAACAAATGTAGGTTTGCTAAAATCCAATACCAACCTAACAAAATGTGGAAATGGATTCCAAAGGCATTGATGAAAGCTAACCCACAAGGACCCAAAAATCAAATGGGTACCAAAGATCCTCCAATTGTTAATTTGTTTTGTAGGAACAACAAAGGGATGGAGGATGAAGGAACTAGTACCTCAAGGGAGGAAACTATCTCATGCACCACAATAGAAGAAGCGCGAGGGTATAGGACCAATGATAAGAATGTACTCTTGTCATCAACGGGAAATTTATTTTGTGCATTTAAAGAGCAATTCAAAATTTAATTGGCACAAATTAATTGTGACCAATAAATAGTGAAGCTCAATATTCATTGATAGTAAAAAGCAATTCCCCTTAGCATGTGCACATATAAATTGTTTTGATGCATGATTTATGCTTATCTCTTTGTAGTAAGTATCTTGATATGCCTTAAGTTCAAATTTGAATAATGCTATGTGAAAATGTGAAATTATGTGACTAAGCATGCTATAAGTGTTTGGATGCTCAATCTTTGATATAATGCTATTATGACCTTAATGATTTTATCAAATGATGCTTTGAGAATTAATGTCTATTGGGCATGAGTGCATGAACTCTTAGTAGAACATATGCACACTTTGCACATCTAGAATTCATTGTTGATTGCCTTAAACACATGTTTGTTTTTCCTCTCAATGATTTAATTCATATGCTTGTTATGGCTATTACATGCTTAATGAGGGACTTGTGCTATTTGTTAAAATAAGGCTATGTGTCAACATATAATTGTGCCATGTTTATTTGCACTGTATGCTTTTTGATTATCACAAAAAGTGGGAGAATTTTGTGATAAACTTGAAACTTAATACATGCATAGTTTGAGGGGGAGAGCTTAATACATGCATAGTTTGAGGGGGAGAGTTATGCATGATTTGAGGGGGAGAGCTTTTTATGCATTACTTGGTTAAATCTTATATGTGCTATGCAATTGTTAAGGGGGGTCTTGTTTACTCATATTTCATGCATATTACATATTCAAGTTTATCAAGTTTTGTGATCATCAAAAAGGGGGAGATTGTTGAGCCTTAAACGCATTGTTGAGTTTAATGCTTAATGTATCTCCGAATTATTTATGAGTTTTGATGATCAACAAAACTTGTGTTTGTTATACTAATGTGTCTACTTAGTATACATGTTTAATGGTTGAAAAGTTGATTGGTTGAAGGAAATCAAATGTGCAAGGCATAGGGCAGATCGCCCCAGGCGATGGTGACCATCGCCTCCGGCGATGGCAGCCAGGAAGTACTTCGCCACGCACGTCGACTGAAGCGACACCGAGGCCCGTGCGCAGGGCGAGTGCGCAAGAGGCGATGGCTTGATCGCCTGAGGCCATGTCTTGAACGCCTGAGGCGATGGGTGTTTCACCTGAGGCGATGAAAGTTTTTGAGCAACCGAAACTACGGCATTGATTTTTGTGGTGATCGCTTGAGGCGATCTGTGCAATTTGGTGACCGTTGGGGCGCGGGATGGTGATCGCCCGAGGCGATCTTGGAGTGATTCAAGCCTTGAGTGTAGCAACGGCTAGTAGGAGCCTTGGGGCCTCTTACACTATATATATGGATGTTTTGGAGCATTTTGAAGACAAGAAACAAGACTATAAACTATTGTGAAAGCTTTGCCCTATTCAAATTACTCTAGCATTGCAAACTTCATACATTTGTGTTGTATTGGAGTTTGTAATTCATTTCTTGTGTGTGAGTTTTGATTCTTCGTGTTGGTATACCGTGAAGGTGTCTATTTGATTTATTGTAAGGTCCTGCAACACCGACGCAAGTTAAAAATTGTAAAACTCATCAACAAGTAAAGTTGGTGCAAGTGTGTGGCTATCCTTAGAGCCCTTAAGGCCAAGAAGACTCGTGAAGAGTGTGGGTAACTCGGGAAGAGTTGTGTGTGGCTATCCTTGGAGCCCTTAAGGCCAAGAAGACTCGTGAAGAGTGTGGTGCTCGTTAAGAGCTGTTTTTTACTCGGGAAGAGTGTGTTGTGGCTAACTTGGAGCCCTTAAGGCCAAGATCATTTTCGTTCTAGTGGAACCTCGGTTAAGCGTTTTCTAACCGGGAAGAGGAGACGTAGGCGGTTCATCGCCGAACTTCTATAACAAATTCTCTTGTCATTTATCGCTTTATTTATATTACGCATTTATTTATTACTTCATTTTATTTATTGTTCGATTGACTTGAAGTCTTCCGCAGCGCAAACTCGACATTTTTGCAAATTCATTTTAACATCTAAAGTAGCCAAGGAACCTCATTCACCCCTCCTCTTCGATTCCAACAATAGCGCATCATTATTTTTGCAAATTCATGCACCAATCAATTCTTAATGGCTTTACACGCATAAATCTTGCATTAGTGGTTTTTTCCCCTCTCCGTTGTTTTTTGTCAGTAAACTACATTTCATCGAACTACAACATTTCGTCAAACTTGTCGATTAACAACGAACAGAAATATTTCAAACTTTATTTGAAAAAAAAAACCACATATCGTGAAAGAAATCCCTTTACAAACCTATAATTTCAAGAAATCATTTTCACTGTCTAACAACAAGCCCTAAAATGACAAAAACCCAAATGTATACATACTAGTCAATCGTTTTTTTCTGCTTAGTCTTTTTTTTTCCCATCATCTTCCCGCAAGGTTTTGCTAGCTTTTGGAGCCATCTTTTATAGGGTTACAGAGACAATATCTTAGGCTTCTGGAATTGAAACGAAGGTGCAGAGGTCTGGAAGTTGATGCGAAAAAGGCTACTGTCATTGGACTTATCCTTGGGATTGGTGGTGTTGGAGCTTTGTTTTATGGTCTCCAATGATCGTCAGAATTATATATATCTATCTATATATATATATATATATATATATATATATATTGCCTTATACAGTGACTGAATAAATAAGTGATAAAATGAGACTCGTTCTCCTAAGTTTGTGTTTACTAATGCTTTTGCAAACTACTTATCAACTTTTCAGATAAAATAAATAAATTTTAAGTGTTTTATTTACTTGTTTATGCTATTGCTTCTCTAAAAATAAAAAAATAAAACAGAAGCAAATAAACAGGTCATGACATGCTTTTGACTGCTTTAAGTTGTTTGGTAGCAGTTCTGTAATTAACTGAAGTTTATTAAGCTATTTTTTTATTTTATTTTAATAGCAAACTCTCAATGTTTTTGCTTAAAAACAACTTTTTACAACTTTAAGCAAAATCAACATATAAATGCTTTGAATAAGCAATTGCAAAAACAACCTAAATATCGAGAACAAAACATAATGACGGAACTAAATGCTCTATTATACCGTGAAAAGGGTAATACCATAGTATAAACTGAATAAAGTATATGTCCACGTACCACATTTAAATACAACGATACTAATTCAATCACTATGTTCTTTTTGAGTTTGGTAAAAAGACCTTTTGCTAGATTAAAAACCAGAGGATTCAAAATAATGAACATGTAATTAAACAAGAATGATCTCAATCAGAAATTAAGCCCCTTTCTGTACTTGAAGTTCTACTGAGGAGATATTAACATCAACTCCAGGTATAACGACTCTGAACACTTGGCCTCTTGTTATCAAGTACCAGAATCTCATAAACACAAAGGGGGGAAAGAACTTTCAGAATCAAGGTCTTGCAGTTCACAGATTGATCGGTTCTCGTGTCAACCTGCAAATTGGTATTGACAAATAATCGTTAGAAAGAAAGAATAATTACTTTTAAGGAGATTTCTAAGACAAATCAACCTTATTAAAATGATGATGGACCAACTGAAGAAAATCCAGCAGCCCTGTGTTCTTTCAACGTGCTTGCCAACCAGTCCAACCCCTCATACAAGCCGTCTCCTTTAAGTGCACACGTCCCTTGTAAATGCCATTTTCTATTTTTAAGATCATATAGACCCAGGCCTTCACAAACTTCCATTGGTGTCATTGCTCCTTTCTAAACAAAAGAATGGTAGATAACTGAATAGAACATAATTCCATTAATACATTCAGGTATTGCATATGCATAACGATAACCAAAGAGTGCAAACAAATTTGAAGCAGTTAGTAAGCATGCTTATCACTGAGACCATGTCAACAAATTGTCTCTAGGAAATTTATTGGTGGAGTTGGATAGATAGAAGATTCACTCTTTTCTTAGTGAAAAAAATCTAAAAATTCCTAATTCTCTTTTATTGGAAGGAACATCAACATTTTTTTGATCTCCGATTAAATTTTCCCACATGTTCCTATCAAGTCCAAACTACTAGAATCTGGAGTTTCTTGGTTTTCACTCATAATTTTCCTTTTCCCATGTTTTTTCTGGAAAACAGAGACTAAATGTACTTGCAGGGAATGAGCTTCCTCTGTAGATTAAAGGATTTCTTCGGCACTAAACAGACGAATGACAAAATACCCATCTTCCAGAATATGACAGCATTGGATCTTGATTGCTGTGTGAGGGTGAGGATGAGCGGTGGTTGTACTAAGAGAATGATGGAGTGGATATTAAACCCCCACATTTCCTCTAAATTGCAGAGTTCACATTATTGTATGATGCAATGAGCAAACAACAGATACCTTATTTGAAGTATGGGGTGGGGTGGAGATTAGGGGCCTTAAGGAGGTGACAAATATTTGTTCCATATTTAAATCGTTTTCTCGTTACAATCAGAAAATATGTGAAATCCTAAACCATCATCTAAATGGTCAACTCACACTACTGTTGTAATACTCTTGCCCCATATCGGTTTAAAATGGTTTATAAGAGGTTATAACGTACAGAGCGAGAAAGGATACAAAGTAGTTGTTACATGAGTTCATTGTGTTGTCTCACTTGTATGGCCCGGACGCAGGATGTGACAAGTGTACAATTCAATGAACAACAAAATATCTTAATCAAAGTATGCAATGCAGCCTCTCTTTGTACAAACACCAAAATTTGTTGGCATGAATATAGATGTTCAATTTCCTTCCAGGAGATAGACAAAGATGCTTGCTACAAAACTCAAATTAAAGTTTCTCCTTTCAGTCATGAACCTAATGCACTTAAGAACTCGGTTGGCCTAAAAAACTCTCAAGGACAATTGTAATCTCGGCCAATTATAGCTAAAAGCCATCAAAAAAAAATTCATAACCTACATAATTACTGAACGTTAGGGGTTATTATTAGATTGAGTAAACCAAAGGTTGATTAAAGCATATAGACAATTTTTTGATGAAAACCAAAGCTTCCTCAAAGTGAACCAAGGAAACCGAGTACATAGCTTGAATTTCCCAACTGTTGTTTCTTACGTGTTCTGCATCTCAGTTTAGATCCATTAATACCCCTCCCAAAAATTACTCAAATTCCAATTTCCCAGAGAAATCAAAGCATTTCAGTAAAGATGCAACACCTTAAGAGTCCCTGCCTCAAGCTGATTACATAATCTAGAAAAGGCTCAGGAAATTAGGAAAAAAGAACAAATCTTCCACAAACTAAAATGAAAAGAAACAACCAAACACGGGTGGCAACTACGTGCTTGAGTCACATCTAGATTTTGGAAATAACATAGAGTAGAAGTGGTTCAGCCTGAAAAAAGAAATCGAATCTTATTGAAACATAAATTGAGTCGAGAGAAGGTTCGGTCAAATATGTAATCAAAAGTTTTGAATGACATCCATCTAGAAACTATCTTAAACTTAAGTCTCTCAAGAGTGGGATATTTTAATATTTGTTATCTCTAATATGCCCCAACAGCAGTATTGTTCCTTTTCCATAAATGGAATATTGTTTTTCGTTAAGACTAGCTTAGTGTGATACGCAAAAATTACTATATGCATGATAACGTGATTATTCATGAAATTACCATATGAGTTAAAAGGATAAAATGTGTATTGAGGTGGAAAGAGTAATTATTTATGGAAGCAAAGTCTAGGGACTTATTTGCAACTTGGACAATGATTAAGCAAATATCCTACACACATTTACACACTTTTCTCACACTAAATTCCTGCAAAATTTTCTCCTAAATACTTCCTCTCTTCATTTTGATCACTTGTGGAGCTAGAAAATTTGGATACTAACTTGTTTATGAGATCAAAGTGGTAAGGATCTTGAAGTTCTTGAGTTATTAATATGATTATTTGGTTTATGATTTGATGAATCACAAATATGAATTATACTGGTTAATATGTTGAAATTATGATGAGTAAATCTTGTTTCTAACTTTATCTTGATTACCAAAGAAACATGGTATAAGTTTATGAACTTATGATCTATGTTGGAGGAATTATGTGGTATAAATATATCTATTCTTGTTGTTGAAAAAACAAGATGTTTTTGATAGGGAACATGTATTTTGAAGTTGATATCTGAGTTTGCTATGAAGTCTGCGGAGAAACAGAATTTGTGTCCTGTTGTTTCGGGTTTTTGGAACTCTTAGGCTTTGATTTGATGTTGGTGTTCAAATAAAAGTTGTAGCCTGTTGAATTATCTTTAATTTGATAGCAAATTCAAGTAATTTGGAGTTTATACGAAAAAGTTATGGATTTCTTACCAAAAGGTGTCAGGCTGATTTTCGCGGATGAATAGCATAGAGACCGATCTCTACAAATGAGGCGATCGATCTCTGACCCCAGTAGAAAAACTTAATTTTTGCCTTTGAAGAGATCGATCTCCATTTCTTAAGGGAGCGATCTCCTATGCCCAGATTGTGGAAAATTGAGTTTTTAATGTTATAAAGTATGGGAGGAACCTTGATATTAATTATGAAATCATGTTTAATGTGAATGTTTACATGATTTATTGATGTGTTTGGAAATCAATATTAATGTCTTATATTTTATAGAGCCATCGAACAAGACAGAGCACCGAGGAGAGTGACCGTGCACATTTTGGAAATATCAGGCACGTAGAGAGACGTACGAGCATCGACGGTAAAAAATGCAATTGTTATTGTGTGAAAGAATGTTCATGCATGAGCGAATAGATATTGAGTCGTCGTTATACGAAGCAAGGTATTTAATACTTGCCGTTGACATATAGAAGAGAGGAATAGAATACTTGTCGCTGTCATATAGAAGCGATGTAAATAGAATACTTGTCGCTGTTCCACGAAACGAGTGGTATTATGTATGCCGCTAATATGACAAAGCGAGGGGTATTATGAATGCCGCTAATATGTCGAGGCGAGGGGGTATTAAGCTGCCGCTGTTATAACAAGACTAAGAATATGATATTCGCTATGGAACTGTGAATGAATGTTATGACATTTGAGACGATTGTGGAATTGTCATATATTCTTATGATATGAATATGAGTTGTGAAACAGGAACGATCGAGAAGAGTTTATTAAATCCATTTAACAAACGGAGTAAATGCGTACTATCGAATTATGTATTTCGTTATATAATCATATGTTGATTATGAATATTATATTATGCTCATGTGTTGTGGGGTGGTTACTGTAGGGGCTTTTGGCGAGGAGACAAGAGTTCGTGTTGTGAGCTAAGTGAAGAATAAAGTTATCAAGATAGAAGGATGTATGAAGAACTTGAACAATAATCTACAAATGAGTAGTGTGAAAATGTGTAATAATTACAACCATTATGTTGGGATGTAATAATGTTTGTGAATGAACTTGTGATAACTCCCATGATGCACGAGGAATTCAACTTAGACTCTATTACTCTGAAGGTGTTACCGAACTCTTTCTACCTAAATGTATGATTAAGGTATCGGGGTCTTACACTTGGCATATAGAACTCTTTTTTCATAAATGAGTCGCGATCAGAATCTAACATAGTCTCTCTCTTTGGCTGGCTAATACTTGCTACGGAGGAATTTTAGCAAGTCCAAGACTGAAGATGTTGGGCCAGTAACAGAGGCCCACGGAAGAAGCCCGTCAATTTATAGGAGACCAAAGAAACACGTGGGGGGCAGGCGGGTAGTTTGTTATCCATGGGGAAAAAGGGAATAAAAAGGAGAGTGAGGGTGGTTGTGAGTCATACCGGACTTTTGTTGAGTGTTGCTAGGCAAGAAGGGTCTTCCTTCTTGAGTAGGGTGAGGAAGAGTAATTTTCTTTCATTGTATTTTCTTGTCCATTCAGCAATATGAATACAAATCCAATATATTTCAGTAATCTTTTTGAGTTGTTCTGTCCTTTGATTTGTTTATCTGTGTGAACCATATTCTTGGTCGCATCAATACCATAGTGACTAACTTATCTAGAAGTTCAAATTGAGTGAAGTTTTTCTTTTTTTCATAAATGGGTAGCACATAAAATTGAACGTATCTCTTCTTTGCCTACCTGCACGGTGACTAACTCATCTAAAAGTTTAAACGGGGTTAAGTTCTTTCAAGCTTTAGACCTTGTTCTTTTTAAATTTAAAGATGGTTCAAAATTGGAGTGTTCTCTTAAAAACATTAATTACTGAGCTGTTATTTGCTATCAGATTCTCCTGCTCCAATTATATTTGCTCAAACTTAACTTTAACTCAAGGAAATCATCAAAATGGCATACCATGTCTTGTTTGTTTGCAAAGACCAATATAACAGCATTAAGCATGAAGGGGTCCCTGATGATGGCCTGAGCAAAGAATAAAGCAAGTGAAAACTACGAGTGAAAACTACGAGGTGGAGATGTTGAGGCATAAATAAAAGAAACCTGAAACTCTGCCTTTGCTCTTCCAATTCTCTCTCTATCGAGCGAGTCCACCACATAGATCTACATAATAGAAGAGACGAGCATCAAAGAAACAAGCAAACAAGAAAACTCATAATGGCAAGAAAATGAAATGCATAAATAGAAATAGTCCCATAACACATGGCAGTAACAGAATAAGGAAAACCACTTAAATAAAAGAGCCACTGAAAATCAGAATGTGAACTCATTTATTATATTCACTTCCATGTCATGCCACCCAAAGTGAAAATCTACATTCATAGTGTTCTCAATGTTACTTCAATCATAATTCACTTGCAATTTTTTCATGCAAACCAAGTTTTACAAAGGTTACTTTTTTTTCCGTCAAAAAAAGATAGTTACTCTGACCAACATTCCCCGAAAAAATTCACATTTCTCATCTTCCAATTACTGGTTTAATAATTACATAAAGAAAAGAAATCTCCATACACATCTTTGATCATCAAAGTAGATGTTTTCAACGGCCTTAAAAACAAGAGCTGGTCATTCTAGAAAAAACAAAAGAGACAAGGAATGGCAGCAGTAGGCAGAGATGTTCTAAGGGCTATGGTGGATCTTTCGCAGAGGTTTGATGCTGCAAGGGTAAAAATAGCTACAGTTACCATTACTGGGGGAGTACAAGGAGATAAATTTGCAAGGTTTTGCCTTGTTCATGCTGATGCTGGATGTAGTGCCAGGAACTTCTTTTTGAATCTAAAGTAGTTTTGTCCAAGTCTATGGATGACAGTAAACAGTCGATTATGAATAAAATGGTCAAGGTAAGCAAGTTCGTCAGGAGGCTTTAACACAGTTTAAGACTTTCCGGTGATTCTTATTCTTTCTCCAATGGGTAGGGGATTGGCCTTCCTGAGTGTGTGTGTGTGTGTGTGTGTGTGAGAGAGAGAGAGAGAGAGAGAGAGAGCATGGAGATAATCGTATAACTTCTGAAGCCAAAGCTGCACCGGCTATGAAATTTTACCAGGCCATCAGTGTTATTAAAGTAGTGCCTCCATAATGGTCGTAATTTTTCTTGTCCACCAACATCCCACACCGTAAAAATGACATTTTTATATTGAACCTTCTCCACATTAAAACCTGCATGAAAGCCATAAATTCCATCATCTTGGACTCAGCCGTAATATGTAACCAACCATAGACCATTCAAAATACTCATGCATAAGCACGTGTGGACCCAACGCTAACATTAAGAACTCCAAAGAGAAAACCATCCATGTTATGTGTACTAATTAAGGATTAGAATGTAAGGATTAGTCCCAAATGCATGCAGTTTCCTAAATCTCTGATAAATGAATCTATCATTATCATGTTGATTCCAATTCAAACTTTATGAGACTCAACGCAGGTAGGCAAATACATAGATATTGAATGGCCTTCTTTCATTGGATGTCTTCCAGAAAATGTGTCAAATCTCTGGTAAATTTAACCCAAGAAACCACACCATGACCAACACTGCAGTATCCAAGCATGTAAAACATACAGACGGTGCATTACTATAATATGCAGAATGGAGTGACCGAGTGACATCTAATCGTTATATCCTAATTGAATTGTTGAAGAAACAATTTTTAAGTTCAACATTTCAAAAAAAAAAATAATAATTTAGAAATAGTGTAGCTTCAACATTTCAAAAATAATAATAATAATAATTTAGAAATAGAGTAGCCTAATATTGATGTTATGGCCATTAAACAGGTGTTTAAGACATAGATAAATGCATAGAGAAATAACCATACTTTCTAGCAATTTAGGTTAGCAAAAAACAGAGATAATACCATTTAAGCATATGTATGCCTTCAACAATTTTAGCATTAAAAGATTTTAAAACAGAATGAAAATATTTTTGTTTGGTATATCACCAGTTATATTTATGATTTGCATAAAATCACAAGATGATCCTGAACCAATAAAGAAGTTAAATTGAATACTGGGATCAAAGCAATAATATAGAAGTCTTCGCTTTGCCCATAAATATAATTCCATTGATGAGGCTGCTGCAAGTGTGAGGCTGACAGCCAACATCTGACATTTCCTTTCTCACATCTAAATTCGAGCTATAAGAGAATTCAAAGGTTCAATTTATACATGGATATACAGAAGACAAAAGAAGAAAGCATGTACTTGCATAACAGCAACAGCATGATGGAATCATTCAGAGTCAAACTCCAAAATAAACAGGCTGAAAAGCCTACCTAATATCACAGTGATCGCAAGTAAATGAATTCTCACAAACACAAACGATAGCCACTTTTAAGCTTTAAAAGATATGATCATGTCTAAAATGGTATACCAATTGTAGGAACTGTCGATAGAACCTCTCCAATGTGAAGCTTGTACAGTATAGTCGTCTTGCCAGCAGCATCCAGGCCAAGCATCACAACCTATGACATTTCAAGAAGAATAGCAAACATGAACCATAGGCCCGCATACTAGAATCCACATTACAAATAAGTACGAGGCCTAACTTCTCACAAAAAAGTCATTCGACTATCAGTAAACACTAAACACAAAGCTATAAAAAAAAGTTTATGAAATAGTGCTATTAGAACAGAGAACAAGCAAAATATAGTAATACGATCGCAAGAGTTTTTCCACACAACCACCATTTAGCACTAGCCCACGACTATTATAAAGGGAATATGCATTAAACACATTACCAAGCCAAAAAATTCCTTTTCACAACCAAATTTACCCTGCGTCAAAGTGCATACAAAAATTCCGTAACATACTTCAGTGCCAAAAAAGTCGATACCTAGAATCTTAAAGCTAAGAAATTTACATCAGCTTTACAATTTCCTAAATTATAGATGCTAATTCATTTAACAAACCACAGGTAACTTAAACCTAAATATGTGTGAATGCATGTGTGCAGCCAGGTTCAACTGAAACAATAAAACTAATTATTTTTTTCGAAAATAATCAGAATTAACAAAAACAGAGTCGTTTCTGGTCCATAAAAAACGAACATATTTAGATATATAAATTCATAAACAATAGGAATAAAAAACATACCCGCATCTCAGAGTTGCCGAAGAAGGTATCGAAGAGCTTGCGAAAGGCTTGTCCCATCCCAGATTAATTTTGGGGACAGAGTAAAATCCGATCAGATCGAACGGAATTACTTATATTTAATGGGGGAAAAATGAAGAATGTTATATTTTATAATCTGTTATCATTGTTGAAGTTATGAACTTATGAGAGACGACGATGATGGTATTTCTTTTCTTCTTCTCTTTTCGCTCTTCTCGTTTTACGAACGTAGCGTGAAACACAATCGCCAATAGCGTTTCTTAAAGAACCAATCATCACGATCTCTTTTTCTTAAATTCTTTTTTTTAAAAAAGTTTTTTTATTTGATTTATATTTTGAAAAATTGAGTTTTTTTGGATTTAAAAAATTTTAGGTATTAGGTTTGTTCCAAGATAAGTTTAAAATTTAAAATTAGTTTAAATTTGTAGACAAAATTTTTAAACCATAGATAAATATTTATAAATGATTAGATGACTTGGAACAACATACACACATAAATTTATTTTTATTTCAGTCAGCAAATACAATATTATTTACATTACCTCTAATTTCCTCAATCATATCTATGTATATGTCTTCATTATATTCTAGATGGCTCATCTTTCCTAACATTATTTGTTTGTGTTGATCAGGTATAATCCAGATGCTGAACTCACCAATATCATGATAGTGTGGAGTCACATAGAGAATGCAACAAGCGAGACATCAAAATATGGACGTAATTGTGAAACCGGGTACTCCAAGTAGAAAATCACCATATGATTGGGTTGAATCCAGTATAAAGGATGTGTATGGGGATGGCTCTTCATGGTGGGCAAGTAGGGGCACGTAGTAGTCAAATGATGTGGCATCATAGTGGAATGAGGAACAATGTGATGTTGATGCACCACCTGCATCATATGTGACAATCGTAAATGGAGAGATGTCATTGTGAGCATGTACTGGAGTATCAGAGCTAATTGATCGTCTTCTCCTCCGGTTGTCCCCCCATCTGGTAGCTGGCGGTCGTACATGCATAGCATATCTATTTTGTTATGTCCGAGCAAGTTCACACACTTCATCCACAATATCAAAGTTCTGATCTAATACATGTCTGACCACCAGTGAGATCGATTCATCATCACTCAAACTAGAGCAACTAAGTCTGAATTGCTATATATGTGCATCCTCGAAAAAAATAGATGGTTAATAGCTAGCATAATGCAAAAGACAAAGAAAAAGATTATAAATAATAACGAAAGACATATATACATGTCAATTGCTGACATGCAGCATCATCTCCTACAAAGTATCATATCTCAATATTATTATCAGGTGGAGATATAATATGATGAGTAATTTGAACGTACTACAACATGTAATCTTCTTTTAAGAGCATAAGAGCTGGTAACCTGAGGGGCATCCACAATATGATGTCATCTGGTCATCCACAGATCTAGGTAGTCACTATGTTCCCATGGTCCAACTCGTGTCATAACGATCTCGGCGATCGATTTTGTTAGTTCCGAACTTTATCGATGAGATTTTAAAGATGACAAAACATATCAGACCGGATCGAGAGAAATCAGACTGACCAGATCGATCGCCCAAAACAGATCAAGCTGATAAGATGACAAAGCATATCAGACCGGATCGAGGGTAATCAGACTGACCAGATCGATAGCTCAAAACAGAACAAGCTGATAATGCATATCACATATCAGACCGGATCGATAGATATCAGACTGACTAGATCGAAGCTTCAGATCGATCTCAATCTTTATCAGATCAGAGCAGTCAATGATGCATAAAGAGTGGCTCTTCAGTCCGAATCATCAAAGGCTATTTATTGTAGCATTTAATGTCGCAATTAATGCTACAAAGGACCAAAGACTGAAGATTATCATAAAAGGTAAGAAGACAAAGAAGAGCTTACCTGACAGTCGCCGAAAGCATGAACCAGAACGGCAAGTATCCTGAAGAAGAAGACTGTAGCTTACTCAGAGATTAAGCAGAGTCAAGAGTTGCACATTAAGGGAAATAATGTCGTTGGTACATGCAACTATAAAAGGATGCAACGACAATACAGAAAAGTACATAATACAAGACTCTCGCTGATCAATCAAAAAACAGCACAAGCGTTCAAGCTCAGAATCTCTCGAGCTGAAATTATTCTTAAGCACGATTACATTGTAATATTTGATCATTTAGGATCACTGTGCGCATCTTGTGTATTCTGTATTGAAAAATAGAAGTGAGAAACAAATTGTAACTGTCAGACAGAGAGTGTCTGAACAGATCGAGTGACTAGGAGTTTCAGTCTGGTAGTGAGGTAAATCCAGCTGAATCGGGTTTGTACAACAGGATTGTATAAATCAAAGTCTTCTAGTAGAAACCTTCCTTAATTGGAAGAAGGGGAGAGTAGAAAGATTACACCACCTTCGAACTTCCAGAAACATATCCTGTGTCTTATCTTTCTGCACTCGTTCTTTCATTCAAGCCATCGAGCCGTTCTTACAAATATAAAAACAGACCGTTCCGCACTTATACATTCAGTGGTCTGTTCTATAAAAGAGTTGATTAAGAAACAGATTTCTTTCACTAATCCGAAAGAAATCATAAGGGATTAAATTTTACAAGGAGTGTTCATTCACCCCCCCCCTCTTAACACTCCGGACCGATCCTAACAGATTTTATGCAGGACCACAAATATGGCATCTATTGATGGTGGGACAGTTTAGAATATACCAAATTGCAGAAAACTCTTTCTAGACGATATTTCTCCACAATGGAATAACTATCATTGGGTATTTTGTTCGCCAATCATCTGGACCTCATTCTGGAGGTAGTGATCTGTCGTCGTCTGATTCCATGTCATATGTAGTCCAAATAAAATGTAATACAAAAAGCATAATATATTTTTTTAAGAGATTAGCATAAATACATAATTATTAAATTCCTTATTACATAATTAAATACTTGATACCTCTAATTTACCTGGTCCCAAAATATCATATCTAGTAGGTCACGAAATACAAGCAATGTATGTCGGGTAGTGTTTCTGAAGCTAAAAAATTGAGACCACCTAAATAACATCGAAATAATAATGTTAGTACATTAAATTATAAATAACATATATAATCATAGTGTGCACCATATGGAAGGGCATGAAGCATTTGCTCTCACTGAGTATAACTGGCCCTTATTCTACTCGAGAACCATGAGTTGTAGGATTGATAGTATTTATCCTCGTATTTATCCAAATCTTAAATTTTTTATTTGTATATAAAGTTGATATAACGCAATTTACATTTATATATGATTTTATTCAAAGTGACGAGGCTAATAAATATTAATGCCTGCAGAAGTTGCATTCAACCACCGATATTTGTTTTCCTTTGCTTGAAGCCATTGCATAACTCACGATACAACAATGTGAGTACAGTACTACTCCAACTGAACTTACGGACTCTTGAAAAATCCCGTAGATAGCAAATGTATAACATAGACATGTAGTTTCCCGATGCATCACGTCATAACACACCACCTAGGAACATCAGTACGCATGATCGTGTACACTAATGCACCTGCTCCTCAGTGCTCTCATTTATTATTGGGTTAGCAATTAGATGGACTTGTATGTCAGGGTGGTTAATGGACCGGATCAACCGGAACCGGTCCGGTCGGTTCCGGTTCCAAACCGGAACCGGTTGATCCGGTTATAAACCGGGATCCGATCCGGGTTTTGCCCGGATCGGATCGGTTCCACAGGTCCGAAATCTCCAATCCGGCGGTTCACCGGAACCGGTGAAAAATTAAAAAAAAGGGGGGGGGGGGGGGTTCCGTTGGCCAACGGCATTGTAGCCGTTGGCCAACGGACTGCCGTTGCCCAACGACTTAAGTCAAAAAAAAAAAAAAATTAAAAAAAAAAATTTTTTTGCTTCTATATATACCTCATTTTTCCTCTTCAATTTTTCATCTCCAACTCTCTTACTCTTACAATCCTAATCTTGATTACAATTATCTCGTTTTTCCATATTTCCACTAATACGATGGCATCTTCTTCCACTGGTCGTGGTGGTCGTGGTGGTGCCTCAAATCCACATTTATTCCAAGAAAATTATGATATTTTTGCCGAGTTTGATAATGCTTATGATGTTGAAGAAGCGGAACACGTTGCAGAACCGGCGGCCCCCCAAAATCCGGCCCCTGGCGGGTCATCCGCGACTACTGCCGCTTCGAGTCGCACGAGTAACCGTCCCAAATGAAGCAAGGTATGGGATCATTTTGACGTCGAGACAAAACCAGGTACGAACAAATCTGTTGTTATTTGTAAAATATGTAAAACCACATATAATTATAAAACAGGTGGTTCCGCTGGCGGTACCGGAACTTTTAAGAAACATCTAGTTAAAAAACATAATTTTGATGATGTTACTTTACAACCATTAGGTAGAGAACCAACCCAACTTCAAATTAATCCTCAGTCTGGCACTAATTTTATCTTAACACCGGAAATGAACAAAAGAGTATTCATTCGTTTTATTGTAAGATGCGAACTTCCTTTTTTGTTTTCTGAAAAAGATGGCTTTGTTGAATTTTCTTCTGGTATCCAACCATGTTTTAGACATATTTCTAGGCATACTTTGAAAAGAAATATTGTCGATGTGTTTCTTGATTACCGTAAGACTTTAGTTGATCATCTTTCTTCTATTAACTGCAGATTAAGTTTAACTACTGATATTTGGACGAATACCGCATTACTTTCTTTTCTTGTTATTACTGGTCATTGGATTGATGATAACTGGTGTTTGCAGAAAAGAATTTTGTCACTGGATGAATTAAAATCTGCATATACTGGTTCCCAAATTGCTAAATATATTGTTAATGTTTGTAGATTTTATGGAATTGCAGATAAAATTTGTTCGATTACACTTGACAACGCTTCAAATAATAACGCGGCAATGCGTGAACTTAAAATATATTTACGACCAATGCTTAATGGTGTTTTTTTCCATGTTAGATGTGCATGCCATATAATTAATTTAGCAGTAAAAGATGGTTATGAAGATGCTGAATGTAGTAGCATAGACAAACTTAAAAATTGTTGTCAATGGATACGACAATCACGCATTAAGCGTGATTGAAAACATACGTGTGCAAGTCAGAACCTTCGGTTTACTCTTTTTCCACCGCCCATTGTAAGTCGATGGAATTCTTTGCACAAAATGTTAGAATCGATGTTACCTTATCAAGATGCTTTAACTTCTTTTTATAACTCTTATCAAATGCCTGAAAGTGATGAAAGTTATTTATTGTCTGATAATGATTGGTTTTTTGTTAAAAATTTAACTGCTTTGTTATCAACCTTTAAAGATGCAACAGATCGTTTCTCCGGTGTTTGTAATCCTACTTCTCATTATTTTCTACCACTTGTATTTAACATGTTTTGCAAATTTATTGAATTTAGAGATGATATTGAGTTGACGTCGTTCGTTTATCGTATGGAGGAGAAGTTTAAAAAATATTGGGAACAAATTCCACACGTGCACTGGATATCTACATTGTTAGACCCAAGTCAGGGTGTAGGATCTTTCGATACTTTCTTTGAATATTACAGTACGTTTTTGGATAAGGATGTTGACGATCAAAAGACGTCAATCATGCATTCTCTCCAAAATATGTTTGGATTGTACCATAGTGAACAGGGACAGAGCTCATCGGCGCGTGTAGTAGGAGGAGAAGAATAAGATGCTAGTCAGTCACGAAGCGGAGGGATTAATCTGTTGCGGAGCCTTGGAAGAAAGAAGCAGAGAGGAAGCGGAGTGTCATCTACCTCTTCAAATGAGTTGCAGTTCTTCCTGGGTCAAATGTTCATTACAGATGAAAATTTTGACGTACTAGAGTGGTGGAAAGCAAACGCAAGACAATATCCAGTCTTAGCTAAAATGGCTAGAGATGTATTTGCAGTCCAAACATCCAGTGTTGCATCAGAGTCGGCATTTTCAACTTGTGCTCGGCTCATTGGAGACTTTAGAGTTTCTCTACAAGCAGAATCATTGTGCATGCTTACGCTGCTAAGAGATTGGTTCGATGCTGAGAGAAGAAATAAGAGAGAAGGAGGAATCGACGAGTTCTGCAATGAAAGTTCCGAAGAATAAGAAGAATTGGCCAAGACTATACTTATAAATTATGATGAGTAATGTATTTTTGTTATGAATTTCAAATGATGTATCTTTTATGTTGTTTTCCATATTCAATAAATGATATATTTCCTTTACGATTCAAGTTGAAAAAAAAAAAAAAAACGGGTTGGCTAAATCGGTTCCGGTTGGAACGGTTTAACCCGGTCCAATCCGGCAAATCGGACCCGGGGTTCCAAACCGGATCGGTTCCATGGCATTTGCCATGGAACAGGAACCGGACCAATCCGGTTCAGAACCGGATTGGTCCGGTTCCACTCGAAAGGAGTCCGGGACAGGTCGGATCCGGTCCGAATCCGGTCCGATCCGGCCCATGAACACCCTGACTTGTATGTAATCAATGATAGATGTGAAGTCTTGATCACCAGGTTCTGATTATCAGTAAGCATTGAGATGTATGTGCCCCATTCTTGAGCATATTGGATGGCTGGCACATTACGGTAGAGGTGTCAAATGGACCGTCTCGTGACGGCCCTTTTCCTTTAAAGGCATGGGCACGACCCATTTTAATTATTTTTTTAAAATTTTTTTTGGCTTTGCCGATCGATCGGCACTAGTACTAATCGATCGGTAAATGTCAAATATTAAAATATAATAAAAATATTGTTTCGAATGCTACCGACCGATCGACACATATATTGCCAATCGATTGGTAATATAAAAAAATATAAAAAAAAAACTTTCATGCCCACGGGCCTAAACCCTTGGCCCAGCACGACCCACTCCTACGGGTCGTGCCAGCACGACCCGTCACTGTAGCGATATGGTTCTCGTGACGTGCCTCGTGTCCGGTGCCGACCGAGCCGTTTGGCACATCTACATTACGGTGATATATTTGTTCTCACTAAGTATACAAATTGACACTAGTATTTTCAACATCGGGGTTAAAGAAGAATAAATATCATTATACTTTGTCATTTACAGTAAATGCTCGACTCTCCCAGAAGTATTTTTGATATGCGCGATCGATCGGGCCAACATATGGCGATCGATCACGGCCTCCAATCATTTCGTTTGGTCCTCGATGCTTAATTGCTAATTCATTAAGCATTTTTCCAACAAATCCTAGCCCAACCTGTCCAACCAACTTCAACTTATCACCCAAATGGGCTAACCCATTTTGACACATCTTGAAATTGGTTGCTAAACTTTTGATACAACCTACTTTTTTTGTATTGCTAGTTGGGTCAAACATGCCAAATCTAGACAAGCTCAAAGATCATGGCCAATCCATCTATTTGACGGGTTTGGTTGGCCCAAATTTGATTTACATAAAGATAGATTTCAAATAACATCAGTGCAGAACTATTATAATTGATACTAAATTTAGAATGTCAAATTTTTTTATTCCAAACAAGCTTATGATCACCTATTGGAATTGAAATTAAAAAAAAAACTCCAGATTTAAATCCACGATACTCTTCAATTTCATTGATTTGAAGTTCTAATCCGTCGTCGCAATAAAGTCAGTAGCCACAAACAAAAACAAAAAAAAAGATGATATTTTGTATAAACAATATTATTTTTACCTCATTTTATTTACGGTCTTCAATATAGTAATATATATATTACTAAAGTTTAATGTCTCATAAATTAAAACCCTTATTTAGACATGATCAACATTTTGAGACCTTTTTCTAAAGAAAATTGTAATACTAAATTTTAACTTAGAATCAGCATTGCTACGTTTGAGCCCTTTTGTAACTTATGCCATAAGTTGTGGAATTAGTAGTATTTTTCAATGCAATCAACACAAAGACTAAAAGATACCCCATTCTTAACATGAAATACAAGTTTTCAATTTCTTTAAACCATTGTAATAAACAAAATGTGCCATAATACAAGACACTATAAAATCCCAAGAAACACACATTAATCATCACCAATATCTCCAATTAACTCAAAAAAAAAAAAAATGTCTTCCATTGTCAATTTCCCCCACTTCCCCACCCCACCACCACCACCTCTACCACCCCATTTCCCATCGCCACCACCTCCGCCCCCTCATGTTCTCCCACCGCCACCACTGCCACCACCATATGTCGTCCCACCTCCACCTCCACCATCTCCTCATAACGACCCAACAATCATTATTGTTATATTTGTATCATTCGGATGCATCTTTTTCCTTGCTTTCTGCTTGTTGGCCCTATGGTGTTTCATGAAGAAGAAGACGATGCAGGAAACCGATAACATACATACCGATGAGCATTTGAAGATAAAGGAAGCCATTGTAGAGGGACCTCATGGAACACAAGCAATTGTTTTGTCCATTGATGATGATAAGCATGTTGAGGAAGAACTATATAAAACTGAGAAGTTCCAAGGGAAACAAATGGCTGCAAAATCTAGGGAACTAGCTAATGATATTGAGGGGGGAGAATCATCTTCTAATGCTAGTGTTCTTCACTATCACCACAATTCTTGAACAAAGGCATTGAAGGAAATTATTCTAACTAATTATTTTACAAGGATACTAGAAACTGAAAATAATTTGATGTATATTGATAAAGAATATGTCAGAATAAATAATTTGATGTATATTAATAAAGAAATATGGCAGAATAAATAACATTTTACGAATTTATAATTATGTTTTATTGATGGCTATAACCTATTCTATTATTATAAAGTTGCTTTATCTTATTTCTTATCAGTAAAATAAAAATTCATATATAAATCAATATTAAAACATAATATTGGTTTTTTACGTTTTTCTTGGTGAATATTGTTTGTGGATGATTTATTGATGGTTGTTGCATAGGACTTGGCGGGGAAACACTTGCATACATCCAATTTGGCCCCATTTACACCAACTCAATATTAAAGTTTTAAATGAGAAAATACATAAACTAACATAGCAACTATATTAGACCAATCATATTGAGTTGGTTTATAGCTGAAGCTCACACCTGATTCATACTAGCATTTTCTGGACTTGGTGCAACCAAGGGCGGATTTAGATTTAGGTTGGTGGGACAAAAACATTAAAACTAAGGAAAATTTTGAGGGGACAATCTGCAATTTTGATGAAGAAGACAATTTTTGGGGGAAAATACAATTTTAGGGGTAATACGAAAAAAAATTACGAAGGGTTGCCTTCACGCTCGTCTGCCCTCGGGCGCAACATTGAATGTCGCCAAACCAACAAAGGGCTCATCAGTGGCGATTTTGGGGCTTGGAGCATTCGGACTTGCTGTAAGTTTCCTGATTTCCCATGAAATTTTTTGTTTGATTGACAAAGAATCATTTTGAGTTATGCCAAAAAAAATATAAAAATACAAAAAACAATAGAAAATCTATCAATTACTCTATTTATATGGGATTTTCAGGCAGCAGCGTGGACTTGAAATCCAACAGATTTCAAGGAGAAAAAAACATACCAATCCATCATTTATCACACTAAGTGATCTATACATAAGAAAGTAAAATATATGTGATATCTTGCGGGAGAAAGACGACCTTATTCAACTATCCACTGAACTTGACTTTGACGTTATAATTATAACGTTGACATTCACCCTCATAATGCCGACCTCCCGACCTCACTTGGACAAGACATCCGCATCAAGGGCAAGGTGCATTGCCGACCACCCGAGCTCACGAGGTCAAAGCACCCGTCCTAGCTCTAAGTATGTGACATGCCGACCTAACGAGGTAAAAGCGCATGCCTTGACTCCAAGTATATGATCTTTTCACCGACCTCCCGACCTAATGAGGTAAAAGCACATGTCTTGACTCCAAGTATATGATCTGTTCACCGACCTCCCAACTTAATAAGATCAGAATAACTTCAAGAACTCATATCTCTAGGAGTGCTTTGACTGGGTCTAAGTCTTTGACCAAGTCCAGGTTGAACTGACACGTCCCGAGATTTCAAGGAATGATACAAATTATGGTCCTATCAGTCAGCCCACGTGTTCCGAGATTTCAGGAGTCATGTAGAACATGGTCTTACTGGTCCAAGCTACACATTCGAGAGGTAACACCTATATGTATCAAGCTAAGTCAGGATTTCAGGTATGCACTTTTCCTATACACACCTACATACAACAGCTATATCCTTACAGATTTTCCCCATATCTCCCATCACCTGACTTGAGCGTCGGAGGGGACCCGTCGGACAAATCTTCCGGCACCCTTCTAACATTTTGTTTCAGATCTTAGCAGGCCATTTCAGGATCCGTCCCTTGTTATTTGGTCCATTGAAGAACATAAAGAGATGTAATTTAATCTCTTGTTGATACTTAAAGATTATCACTCTTTTTGGAAGTATCAATATGAATGTTTTTTTAGCATATATGAATGTTAATAATAGACTTATCAACAACAACAAGAACTTGCATATTAGTCCTAGCTTAACGAACGTGCTCGAATATATTTCGAGTTTGGGTAAATTACATTGGCACTCTATCTCAATACATAGATATTTCCATCGTTTCAAAAACTTAAAAAACGACCTACGTTGTCATTTATATGATCTTGTTGGGTATATTTTCTGGATGTATGTTTCTTTGGATGAAACAATGCAAAGTAACAAGATGTCACAAAAAATGTTTGTCGATGCGAGATTTGAAATATCCGTCATTAAAACGATATTGCCCTGCAACGGTGCTTACAGTTTCAATAGTTCGTTGCCCAAGATACAACGACTATGACTCGTGATAGAAGTACTTCAAATCACGAACCACAAAGGCTTAAAGGCACTCAAACTTTGAATATGAATGATATGATGAGGAATGCACAAAATTTTACGCTCAAAACTTGAATTTGATCTTGTAAAAGTGTGTTTAAACTCAAATGGGTTTGTTATATATATACTAATCAAATAGGCATCACCAAAATACATCATTTGGTAGCAACTATTCATGAAAAATCACTACCAATTTCCAAAGGGAAAAAACCCATTGCAAAACGTTCACATGCGTGTTCACGCCGCTTGAGAGGTGTAAACACGCGTCCCGTTGTCTGGGATGTTCCCAAACAGAACCCGAGGTGTGTTCACGCCACCTAGGAGGCGTGTTCATGACATCAGGGAGGCATGAACAAGCCTCTCCTGCTGCCTTGGCATCAACATTTTTCCCTTATTTTTCGATTTCTCTTTTGATATTTCAGCTCATATATGCTTAATTGCAATTCATTAAACATATTTTCTAACAAATCTTATATTTAGCCCATTAGGGGCATCCATTGAAGGGTGGATTCCATGTAGTTCACCTCACTTCGTCATCAATTTTAGCTGCCAAACACTAGATAAATCGAAATGATCACAAAAGCGAAAGAACCTCTAACCGTAATTCGACTGGAGGTTGACTGCTGAGTACCTAGAACTTCCTTCTTACTTAGATCTTCGTGACAGAAGCTTGGCTTATTGATACCATTTTGAGTGTTGTTATTTTGCAGCAAAGATATTTGGTATTACTGAATATGTGCATAAACTATGACAAGCCAGTCCAAGAGGTAATAAATTTATCTCACAACTGAGTCATTTCAAACACATCGTTACATATGTTGCCCGCATATCGACATTTTCTTGTGATTATATCCTGTCTACAAGTTATAGCCAAGCCGACAGATGGAGGAGTGAACAGAAGTGTTGAATGCATAGGAAACATCAATGCAATGCTCTTTGTATTTGAATGTGTTCACGATGTAAGTCCCCTAAAACACATTAATCTAAAAAGAGACTCACTATTTGTTGGATAACAATAGTTTCATCCATTGTGCTCTTTGGTTGTTTATATGACACAATGATCAAAACACAATAATTTAAATTGCTACACAATCTAAAGATTGAATCACACATTTTGTACTGCGCCAAGTGTTAAATCCTATCAAATTGGGTACTCCATAAATTAATACATGCTATAGGGATGGGGTGTTGCGGTTCTGGTTGGCGTCCCACACAAATACTATGAATTCAAGACTCATCTGATGAACGTTATGAATGAGACGACATTAAAAGACACTTTCTTTGGCATCTACAAACCGCGATCTGATTTTCCATCCGACAGTTGAAATGTATATGAAAAATGTTAGTGTTTCAAGATCCTATATAAACTCAGAGAACACGTTTTTTTAGGTGAAGTTTATTTTCTCATGACAGTCATGCTTTATCTTGTTTAGGAGCTCGAACCGGAGAAGTTTATAACGCATGAAGTGCCATTTGCTGGGATTTATAAGGCATCCAAACTGATGCTGAGAGACGTATGGGCTTCATTGCCTTATCCGGATGGAGTGATGACAATGTTTTAGCACTAAAGGAGAAGTGGAAAATGAAGTTTGTTGTATATTCTCCGATCGGGTAATTTTAATAGATGCTAAGGAAGGGGGAACTGGTTTAGTCATTGTTGGGTTAGTCCCCAGCAGATTTGATATGCAGCGGAAATATAACATAAAAAGTTCAACTGATCTAAATCCGGTGACGACCGGTATATACTATGTAGATATCAATATAGTGCATGAAAAAATTTTACCGGTGTACGGTAATCCTTTGTGTTCAATCAACCTAGTCACATCTACAAGTCTAACAACAATGCTAGTTTGATATCAGCGTTTCTACGACGAGAAACTATGTGATTGTCTATCGGGTGGTATGTTTTAAACGAGACAAGAGCGATATATGGTGAATGACTTACTAATAGACTTTGGATGCATAAAGCATAACATGTAACTTTTGGCTTAGATGCACATATACTAACAGCAACGCCTTATCTTCTGTTTTGTTGATAATGAAAAGAGATGTTGGATGAATTTGGACTGCATTCTGGTCCACTTATGGGTGCAAGTGAGAACAACTCGTTAGAATTTTTCAAAATATATTGTCTTCATTTTACAATTTCATTTTATTAGACTTTTCATCGTTTCCACAAAAAAAAAAAAAACCTTTATTTTACATTATATTTATAACTCAATTTAATATTTTTTTAAGTATTAAAAAACATGTTATAAACATTAAGTAACTTCCGTATACACCTGATATCATTAACTCAACAAAAATACATGATAATATGATATATATGTTAGCATATATGCCCTGCAAGCCAAAAGTTGGTATATTGAGCTTTATGTACCCAAAACCCATTAGTTACTTAATGACCCTATAAATATGTCATTTTAGTTTCTGAGAAAGAGAGAGACTCCTTTCAAGGTCATTCAATTCACTCTCATAGAAACGCCAACACCAAACTAGCACTGTTGTTTGCTTGTAGATCTGGTCAGGTTGATTGGAATCGAGGACCACCGACATCAGATTGATTTCACTATTATCGGTTATTATCTTTTCGTGCATCTATATTTTGATTCTTGCATGTTTATATATGAATCAGGCGCGATCGATCCGTCCACGGGTCAGATATGTTTATTGTATTATTTTCGCTGCGTTTGGATCTGACATCGGGGTACGAAAACCAAACAATATACAGTATAAAATGTTCCCCCGAAAAAACCATGTATATACCATTCCAAAATAATATCTTAAAATACTTCACCAAAATACTAGAAAACACTTTCTAAGATTTCAAAATAGAATCATGTCAATTGTCGAGCGCACAATTAGTTAATTTGATGCTATCTTTAGAGATCATTATTATTATTGATGTGGAATATTTCATAACGATTTCAGATTATCAAATTCTCCTAATAAGCTCATTCTCACCTTATTGTTAAATTATAAAATTATTAATTATATTATTCTCTTGGAAATTGAATTTTTGAAAATTTACCTTCGGAAAACCCAAGTGTGAGGGATTATTCAGGAAATTGTAAGTGGAAATTTTATTATGGAATTCGGCACAGGAAATATTTTTAAATATATATTTCCTGAAATATTTTTAAATATGTACGCATGAAATTTTGGGTACCCGATATTACCTAAAATTTTTCGGGTACCTAGTATGAACTGCTACTCGAATGGGTACTTGACCTGAACTACCCGACCAGATACCCACCCCCGATTGTGAGGCTGCAGCTTGACACGACGTCGTTCGCCCCTTCCTTCACCTGCAAAATCCCACTTCACTAAACTTTAACCTTTCAAGGTTTCCATCAATGGCGAGTATGAGCTCAAACACCAAGAGCACCAGATTATTCTCCCCCCACCCCCACCACACCACCACCCAGTGTACCCGAGCACACCAGATCGGAGCCCTCGTGCTCGTCGCCGCCACCTTCTTCCTTACCAGAGTCTTCGACCACTCCCTCAGCCCGTGTTCTTCAACTTTAAGCAGCTCATTCTCCTTTCCCAATGGCAATAATGCTCCGCATGATGTTACATTTGATGAGAGTGTGTACGGGACGCGCCTGGATTTGAAGATTTACGTGTACGATGAGAACGAGATCGAGGGCTTGAAGCTGCTGATGTATGGTCGTGATGGGAAAGTTTCTGCTGAGGCTTGCGTCAAAGGCCAATGGGGCAGTCAGGTGCTTTTCCTCAATCTTTTAGGTCTTTTCTCGTTGTGTGGTTGATTTTGGTAATTTTGAGAATTGTAGTGTTTGATGGGATTCCGAATCCGGGTGTATGTATTGGTTGAGAAATGGTATTGGAGAAGAAGTTGTTTAAGCAGAAGACTTAGAATACAACTGTAAAATTGAGAGACTGGTATGAGGAAATGCAGTAAAATAGATAAAAGATGTAGCAGAAAAAAATTCAAAGGATCAATCTCTACTCCTATTTTCTTTTATATGTGAAGAATCCATCATGCAAGACAATCACAATTTTATATCAGTTTATCTGTCAGTTGAGCACTGAATGCTTTTGCTGAATAGCTTTGAATCGTCAATTGGTTACTGAATAGCTTTGCGTGGTCGATGTCTATAGACTAAAACATCATTCAACTGGTCTAATCGGCTCATCTCTCTAATATGTTGGTGGTTGGCATTTCAATTGTATTGGATCGCTCTGAAGTGATTATTTGAATCTCGATTTTGAGGAAAAGAAATTTGATTTCGTTAGTTCATCTCTCCTATGTCTTTACTCTCACTTCTGGATTCTAATGGTCTTCTAATAAATGCTCTTAACCCATCTATTTTGGCTCTCAAATCTCGTCTTGACCACTCTTTGGCTTCAATGCACTTGATTTATTCTGCAATGATCTATATATTGCTATTTAGACAACTAGTTTTTTTTAAAATATAGACATTATAAACCAGTAGTTACGAACTAGACATTACAAACTCTTTTGGATGTTTGCTTACGGTTAATAGATATTGTCTAAGCTAGTTAACAACTATGTTGTTCATCACTTTTCTTCTGCTTCCGGTTAAGTGAATTTCTGCTATGCTTATGGCGAGAGCAAAGCATATCCTAATAACTACACAATTAATTAAACATATTAGCAATACTCTTGTTTTGCCACAATCAAAATAAATGTGTTATTTTTCCGATAATGTTGCAACAGTATCCTTGTGTTGTAAAGATTGCTCGTTGCAAATTTGATGGAAAAGTAAGCCGATAAATATTCTGTAAACTCCCGAATTTGGAGAGAAAAATAATAGAAGTGTTTTTCAATAATTCTGAATGAATAAATCTCTACAAAGAGTCCCGAATAAATATAGGTTCCTTTACAAATCAAATCAAATCTAAAGATACTAATTATTATCTAAAAGATATCTTTAAGATATCTTTCCTTATCAAATCATATATACATTCAAATTAGGAATAAATCCTATCTTATCGACACTCCCCCTCAAGTTGGTATGAAAACATCTATCATTCTCAACTTGGTAACTTGATCTTCAAATACTTGTTTTGATAACCCTTTGGTTAGAACATCAGCAACTTGTAATGAGCTTGGAACAAAGGGAATGCATAACAATCCTTCTTCAATCTTCTCTTTGATGAAGTGCTTGTCAATTTCAATGTGCTTGGTTCTTTCATGTAAAACAGGATTATGCACAATACTGATTGCTGCTTTATTATCACAGTAGAGCTTCAATGGGGGGTCGAAGGTCTTATGTAGTTCTTCCATCACCTTTTTTAACCACACTACCTCACACACCCCTTGAGCCATAGCTCTGAACTCAGCTTCTGCACTACTTCTAGCAACAACATTCTGCTTCTTGCTTCTCCATGTTACCAAATTACCCCATACAAATGTGCAGTAGCCGGTGGTAGATCTTCGATCAGTGACTGATCCTGCCCAATCTGCATCAGTGTATACCTCTATATTCCTTTTATTATTTTTTTCAAAGAACAAACCTTTGCCAGGTGTTCCTTTTAGATACCTCAGAATACGATATACAGCTTCAAGATGCTCTGCATATGGTGAGTGCATAAACTGGCTTACCAAGCTTACTGCGAACGCGATGTCGGGCCGAGTGTGGGACAAGTAAATTAGCTTCCCAACTAATCTTTGATATCTTCCCATATCAACCGGAACCCCATCTCTGACATCTCCTAATTTTTTGTTAACCTCGGTTGGAGTATCTGATGGTTTGCATCCACTCATCCCAGTTTCTTTTAGGAGATCTAAAATATATTTCCTCTGAGAGACTGTTATTCCTCTTTTTGACCTAGCCACCTCCATTCCAAGAAAATATTTCAGTTGTCCCAAATCTTTCATCTCAAATTCGGTTGCCAGTTGCTTCTTTAACCTATCCATCTCTGTGATGTCATCCCCTGTTAGTATAATATCATCAACATAGACAATTAAAATAGATATCTTGTTCAAATCTGATTTCTTTGTAAAGAGTGTGTGATCAGATTGTCCTTGGGAGTAGCCCTGGCTTTTAACACATCTTGTGAACCTTTCAAACCATGCTCTAGGAGATTGTTTTAGTCCATATAGAGATTTCTTCAACCTGCATACCTTAGATCCAAATTCACTAGTGTAACCAGGTGGTGGATCCATATATATTTCTTCTTCCAACTCTCCATTCAAAAAAGCATTTTTTACATCAAGTTGAACAAGTGGCCAATCTAGGTTAGCAGCTACTGATAAAATGACCCGCACTGTATTGAGTTTTGCTACTGGGGAGAATGTGTCAGTGTAATCTACTCCATAGGTTTGTGTAAATCCCTTGGCAACTAGGCGAGCTTTGTATCTCTCTAAAGATCCATCAGAGTTGTACTTCGTAGTAAAAACCCACTTACATCCTACAACAGGCTTACCAGCAGGCAAATTAGCCTTCTCCCAAGTGGCGTTCTTCTCCAGAGCATTCATCTCTTCTTGAATTGCTTCCTTCCACTTAGGAATTGCAAGAGCCTCCTGTACAGTGTTTGGGATACTAACAGAGTCTATTTGAGAGATTAGTGCAGTATATGAAGGTGAAAGATTTTTATATGATATGAAATTGGAGAGAGGGTGCTTTGTGCAGGTTCGAACCCCTTTCCTTTTGGCAATAGGTAGTTCCATTTCATTAGGAATTGAATGGTATGTACCTGGATTTGGAGTTTCAGGACTGTTTGTGACTTCATTGATTGTCTCAGGATTAGGTCCTGGAGTTAAATCATGGTTTGGTAGCGAGATATTGTCTCCCCCTTTCTTTGTACCTTTCCTCCTGGTATAGACAATATCTTGTCTTGGGTGTATTTCTCCTAGAGATGACTTGTTAAGACTGTTCCCTGTTTCAAAATCGATTTGAAAATTGGTATTGTTTAAAAACTCATCTTCATTAGTGCGGTCCCCCGGAAGATGAAAGTCGTGGCCTTCAAAGAAGGTGACATCCATAGAGATAAAAAATTTTTTTGAGGAAGGATCAAAGCATTTGTATCCACGCTGCGTGGCCGGATATCCAACAAAAATGCATTTAATGGCTTTGGGAGAGAGTTTAGAAATGGTCGAGTCATGGGCATGGACAAACGCTGTACTGCCAAATATTTTGAGAGGGATATCAGTGATCAACCTGGACGTGGGAAACGATTTTTTAAACACAGCGAGAGGGGTCTGAAAGTCCAGCGTACGAGATGGTAATCTGTTAATTAAAAAGGCTGCTGTAAGAACAGCCTCTCCCCAAAGATAACTCGGAACTTTCGTATGAAAACTAATTGCCCGAGCAACTTCAAGAAGATGGCGATTCTTACGCTCAGCGACCCCATTTTGTTGAGGTGTATGGGGGCATGAGCGTTGATGCACAATGCCATGGTGAGTAAAAAAATCCCCCAAGATATGATTAAAAAATTCGGTTCCATTATCACTGCGAAAGATCTTGATATTGGTATTAAACTGAGTCTGAATCATTTTGTGAAAATTTTTAAAGACCAACCCAACATCAGACTTACTATGGAGTAAAAAAACCCAGGTCATCCGAGTGTGATCATCAATAAACGTTATAAACCACCTTTTGTGAGAAAGCGTTGGAATTTGACAAGGGCCCCATACATCACTATGAATTAATGTGAATGGAGACGACCGTCTATATTTTTGAGACGGAAAAGTAGAACGATGGTGCTTAGCCAATTCACACGAGGCACAACAGAAAGTAGAAATTAACGATTTATTGATGCAAAACTTGGGAAATAATTTTTGTAAATACGAAATGTGCGGATGACCTAAACGACAATGCCATAACATAATGTCATTAATACTAGAAGAAGAGACAAAATTAAGACAAGGCGTATTATCCAGGCCTGCCAAGAGGGAGGTAGCATCGAAAAGGTAGAGACCATGATCTTGTCTAGCACTGCCAATCATCTTCCCCGAGACCAAGTCCTGAAAGTCACAATGAGAAGAGGAAAACACAATACGACAGTTAAGATCATGAGTGAATTTACTAATTGACAGGAGATTAGAAGTGAGAAGTGGCACATGCAAAACATTGGTAAGGGTATAAGTGGAAGAAATAACAATGGAACCCTTTCCCGCGACCGGAGCAAGAGAACCATCGGCTATTTTGACCCGTTGGTTCCCAGCACACGGGACATAGGAGGAGAACAAGAGGGAGGACCCTGTCATATGATCCGTAGCACCTGAATCTAAGATCCAAACGCTGTTAGAAGGGGAATAAGCAACATTAGCACACGATATACCTGTCTGGGCGAAAGAAGTGGAAGGAGGGGAATGAGGCTTGGCTGAATGGGAGCCAAACAGCTTGTACAGGTGGTCAAGCTGATCCTTAGTGAATGGCAGAGACTCAGAAGTAGATGATGGAGTGCTGGAGTCGATGGTGCTTGATTGAAGAGCGTGACTGCCCGGGGCATGTTTGCTGTAGGTTTCGGATTTTTGTTTCAAGTGAGGTGGACGTCCATGGATCTCCCAACATGTTTCAATGGTATGCCATGGCTTTTTACACTTCGCACACACCGGGCGTTTCTTGCCCTCTCTACGTCCATTATCAAAGCGGAAGTCTCGACTGACCAGTGCAGACCCCTCGACAGCAGGAGGTGGTGGATCACGCTTGAACATCACATTACGGCGAGCCTCTTCGCGTCGAATTTCCGAGAAGACTTCACGAATGCTTGGTAAAGGTTTACGTCCCAAGATTCGTCCACGAACCTCATCCAAATCCCGATGAAGACCAGCAAGGAAGACAAACACTCGACTACATTCAATCTTCTGCTTGTAACGGGTGCTATCTTTTGGGTTCTCCCATTCATCCACGTCAAGGAGATCAAGTTCCTGCCAGATGACCATTAACTCGTTATAATACGATGTGACATCACGACCATTTTGTGTGATCTGCCACATACGAGTTGTGAGGTCATACAACTGAGAATAATTCTCTAAATCGGAGTAAGTATCACGAACAGCAATCCAGACGTCGTGAGCCGTGGGAAGAAACAGAAACGGCTTGCCAACCGAGGGCTCCATGCTATTAAGTAACCATGCCAACACCATGGAGTTTTCTGAACGCCACTGGCTGTATTTCGGGTCATCGGAAGGGGGGGGTTCGGGCTTACCGGTGAGGTAGCCAAGTCGACCCTTACCATCGATGACAAGACGCACGGACTGTGCCCATTCGAGGTAATTACGACCATTGAATTTGTGGATTGTGAAGTGGAGAGAATTGTCGGACAGAAGGAGTCCAGTAGTATGGGTGGCGCCACCGCCTGTGGACGCCTGACCGCTGCTACTGGACGAAGAAGAGGTACTGCCGATGCCAGCCATGAATGGCGCGAAGAACTAGGATCGACGCACGGCGGGCTCTGATACCATGTAAACTCCCGAATTTGGAGAGAAAAATAATAGAAGTGTTTTTCAATAATTCTGAATGAATAAATCTCTACAAAGAGTCCCGAATAAATATAGGTTCCTTTACAAATCAAATCAAATCTAAAGATACTAATTATTATCTAAAAGATATCTTTAAGATATCTTTCCTTATCAAATCATATATACATTCAAATTAGGAATAAATCCTATCTTATCGACATATTCCAATTTAATTCTGGAAAAAAAAAAAAGATTTTATCCCTCCTCTTTGTTTATGCTCTTGCTTCACTGCATGATTCTCGTCCATCTTGCTTGCTATCTTATTAAATTCTTGTTCAATGTATTAGGAATTAGGAATGCTCATAATATCATAGATAAGATTATTGTATGTGAGGTAGATTGTTTTTTAAGAGTGTTTGCATCATTTCTTGAAGTAAGAATAGATAAGATATTCTTTGTAGTTTAGTTCGTGGAAATTATCTTTTTGATGCATGAACAATAGTGTAAATTGTAGAATTAATACTTCAAGTATCTGAAAATATTATTACTGAGTAGATGAGGAGTGCGACCTTCTTGTTGTATTTAATTATTTGTGAAATTTGGCTGTAAGCTAATATATTTTAGCTTCCCTTTTGCACCTTCTTTCCTTCTTTTTCATTATTTGTGCTGATTATTTAGTTTCCTTTAGGTTAAAATACATAGGCTGCTTTTGCAATCTAGGTTTCGAACTAGAAAGAAAGAAGAAGCAGATTTGTTTTTTGTGCCATCTTATGTTAAATGTGTCCGAATGATGGGTGGCCTGAACGATAAGGAGATCAACCAGACTTATGTCAAGGTAATGGTGTGATTCAATTTTTATCTGATGCTATTATTATTTATATCAGTATCTATTTGATTTCAGGTATTAAGTCAAATGCCGTATTTCAGGTTATCTGGTGGCTGCAACCATATTTTTGTTTTCCCAAGGTATGATGTTCAAATCACGGATGATGTGCTTAGTTGAGGATTGACACTGCTGATTTGCATTATAAAGTACATTTTTCAGGAGGAATAAATTGAAATATCATAGAATTGACAAATACATTTGTGTCGGCAATAAATGCCAGTAGCTTGAAGTTCTTTTAAGGAATTTCTGAGTGCTGTTCCTTTTCCCTGGATTCTTAAGTTTTGTCATAGACTCCTCAAGTTATAATACCTTCTGTTGATTGTATGAGTCACTTCGTTGAAAAATTAATGAGATCAATGCTGGAAAAGGTGGGAAAACGGATAGGTGTCTTTGTTACAAAAGATGAGAGATTGGGAAAAACTCTCTATTGTAATTTCATATCAAATCTGAAGAAAATAATGAAGTATTTATACAACTAAAATAACCAAGAAACCTAGGTTAGAAAAACTGTTTAAATCTAAACTTATATCCTTATCTCCTAATCTAATATCTCTAATAAATAATAAAGATAAAATAATATCTGATATGATAGTTATCTCAAACACTCCCCCTCAAGCTAGAGAATAAATATTTATCATTCCTAGCTTGCTTGTCAATTGATTAAATGCTGCCTTTGATAAACTCTTCGTCAGAATATCTGCAACTTGATGTCCTGAAGGAACATAAATCATGCATACACTCTTATCCTCGGTTTTTTCTTTGATAAAGTTTGTGTCGATCTCAACATGCTTTGTTATATAATGATGGACTGTATTATGAGCAATGCTTACTGCTGTCTTGTTGTCACAATAGAGTTTCATAGGCTCTTTGTTAAAAACTTTCAATTCCTCCATTAATCTACATAGCCAAATACCTTCACATAGTCCTTGAGCAACAACTCGAAATTCTGTTTCTGCACTGCTTCTAGACACAACTGATTGTTTACTACTTCTCCAAGTAACAAGATTACCCCATACATATGTACAATAACTTGTAGTTGATCGCCTATCCATTACTGATACAACCCAACCAGCATTAGTGTATACCTCAATGCCACGTTATTTTTTTTTCTTCGAAGAACATTCCTTTACCAGGATTACCTTTGAGATACCTCAGAATCCGTCGTACTGCCTCGAGGTGTTGGTTGCATGGAGAATGCATGAACTGACTTACAACACTCACAACAAAGACAATATCTGGTCTCGTGTGAGAAAGATAGATTAATTTCCCTATCATTCATTGGTAACTTTCTCGATCCACTTTATTAGTGTCATCATCTAACCCGAGTTTCAGATTCTGTTCCATGGGTGTCTCGGCTGGTTTGCAGCCTAACATACCTGTTTCCTTTAGTAAGTCCAATGTATACTTCCTTTGGTATATCGTGATTCCTACTTTGATCCCTGCTACTTCCATCCCCAAGAAATATCGCATGTTTCTCAGATCCTTAACTTCGAACTCAGTAGCTAGAAATTCCTTCAGTTTTCGAGCGTCTTCTATATTATCACCTATTAAGATAATATCATCCACATATACTATCAAGATAGTTACATTTCCATCATCCAAGTGTTTGTAGAATAATGTATGGTCAGTTTGTGATTGAGAGTATCCATTGCCTTTGATTGCTTTACTAAACTTCTCAAACCAAGACCTGGGAGATTGTTTCAGACCATAAAGAGCCTTTTTCAGTTTGCATACTTGATCAACTTCTTTTCTATCTCCAAATCCAGGTGGAAGTTCCATGTACTCCTCTTTCATTTAGATCACCATTCAAGAAGGCATTCTTAATATCTAGCTGTTGCAATGGCCAATCAAGATTAGTAGCTAAAGATAATAGAACCCTTACTGTATTTAATTTTGCTACTGGAGCAAAAGTCTCCTGATTATCAGTGCTTGCTGTTTGAGTGAATCCTCTAGCTACCAATCTCGCTTTATACCTTTCAATACTCCCATATGTTGTGTATTTAATAGTGAAAACCACTTGCACCATACTGTTTTCTTGTCTTTAGGTAAAGATGTAATTTCCCAAGTACCATTTTTATTTGAAGCATTTATCTGCTCAACCACGGCCTTTCTCCATTATGGAATAACAAATGCCTCATGGATATCCCTAGGAATCTCAATGCTCGACAGATGACGTGTAAAATCTCGAAATTTGGGAGACAAAATATCGTATGAATTTTGTTATAGGGTGTGCTGTGCATTGTCTTACTCCTTTACGAAGTGCAATAGGAATATCAAGGTCTGAGGGAATTACCTCTGGTTTGACTTCATGGTTTTGTTGAGCATTGGTCGGTTCTATACCTTGAATCATGTTCCGTCGTGAATAAACAATCAAATCAGGTCGAGTTTCATCTCCCCCTGCCTCAAATTCGTTGATAGTGGTTATGGGCAGCATATTTTGAGGCTGGAAGTCAATATTGGAAGGCTAGGGCAGCGTATTTTTGAGGCTGGGAGTGAATACTGGAAGGCTGATCGGAAGGCTAATCAAATGGATCTGGTGTACATGATTGGAACTGAGCTTTAACCGTTTTCTCCCCCTGAAGCGAAGTGTTTGGAAAAAAGGATTGGGTTTCGAAAAAGGTAACATCCATCGACACAAAGACTTTGTTTAAAGAGGGTGAATAACACTTATAACCATGCTGACATGGTGAATAACTGAGGAAGATACACTTGATGACACGTGGGTCAAGCTTGGATTTTGTTGGATTATGATCAAGGACAAAAGTTGTGCATCCGAATGTACGGGGAACTAAGGAGGAGACAAGCTGAAAATGAAGATATGCACCTTTAAGTATGGATAAGGGAGTGTGAAGATCAAGAACACGATTAGGCATTCTATTTGTTAAATAAGTTGCAGTGAGGATAGCTTCTCCCAAAAGAAATTTAGGAACATGCATAGTGAATATTAATGCACGTGCTATTTCCAATAGATGACGATTTTTTCTTTCAGCAACATCGTTCTGCTGTGGGGTATATGGACAAGTGGTATGATGAATAATACCATGATGAATAATACCTTGGTTTGCAAGGTATTCCCCAAGGGTTGAATGAAAGAATTCACGGCCATTGTCGGTTCGTAAGGTTTGAATTGTGGTATGAAATTGATTTTTGATCATAGAATTAAATTTTTGAATGGTAGGAGCTGCTTCCTTTTAGCAAATAAACCCAATACACTCGTGTATGATCATCAATGAAAGTAATGAACCAACATGACCCCAAATTGGTGTGGATACGAGAAGGCCCCCAGATGTCACTATGAATTATTGAGAATGGCCGGCTAGATTTATATGGTTTAGACGGGAAGATAGAACGTGTGTGTTTAGCTAATTGACACATTTCACAAGAGAAGAAACTTGGATTTTTATTACCAAACAAATATGGAAATAAATGTCTCAAATACTATAAATTCAAATACCCTAATCTACGGTGCCAGAACATAATCAAAGCCTGATAGAAAGAATCAACGGTGACTTGAAAAACTTGTGTATCCGCAACAGGAACAATTAAAGTGATAAAGACTGCCCTCAGCTCTAGCATTGCCAATCGTCTTTCCCGAACCCAGCTCCTGGAATATGCAACAAGATTCGGAGAATTTAGCAATGCAATTGTGAGTTTGGGTTAACATACTAATCGATAACAGATTGCATGTTAAATTTGGGACATGAAGCACTGCGTGAAGTTTTAAGGAATCAGAAATTTGTATGGAACCTTTCCTAGCCACAGTGGATAATGAATCATCCGCTATGCGTAACTTGAGATTGCCAGGACAAGGTGTATATGAACAAAATAATGTTGGGCTACCTGTCATATGGTCAGATGCGCCTGAATCAAGGATCCAGGAACTTGCAGCCTCCGTCGAAGCACAAAGAGCAGTGTGATTAGTTCCTGCAGCAGGAGGCGTGGAAACAGATAAAGTGAGCAGTCGTTGCAACACTTTCAATTGTTCTCTACTCGGGGAAACATTCACATTGTCAGATGAAGCGGGTGTTAGAGATTCAGTGGGTGCCACAGATGTTTGGTAACCTTTTCCCTCCTTTCCTTTGTTACGTGGCTTCCAATTGGCAAGTTTGCCATATAATTTCCAGCAGTTGGCCTGAGTGTGGTACGAGCGATGGCAAAATTCACACTTAACAGGTTCATCATTTGGAGTGAATCTTGTTGAACCATTCTGTTTTGGTGGCCAAGGAGTGGGACCCTTTGAAGCTAAAGAAGATAGTTCGAGTTGTAGCCGAAGAGGGATAGGAGGGAGGTAGAGCATTGCCGAGCATAACTCGATGTCTATTTTCCTCTCGGCGAACTTCGGAGAATACTTCACGAATAGTGGAAATGCTGCCACAGCCAAGAATCCGGCCTCGTACTTCATCCAAATCCTTGTTAAGGCCTGTTAGAAAATCGTAAATCCTCGTTTTTTCAACAAATTTCCAGAACTTGGCATTCACCTCTGGTTCACCCCAATCATCTATATAGAATTGATCCAATTCCTGCCAAAGGTTGTTCACAAGCGTGAAATAGTCGGTGACATCAAGGCTTCCCTGTTTAGATTCACGAAGTTTAGTTTTTAACTCAAAGACCTGCGAACAATTGCCTAGATCAGAATAAGTGTCTGTGACAGCATCCCAAATCTATTTCGCAGTGCGGATGACCAAGAAATTCTGGCTAATACGATGCTCCATCGAATTGATCAACCAAGCCATAACAATAGAATTTTCGAGCTCCCAGGTAGAACTACCTGAATCACCTTCGGCCGCCCGGGTCTTTTCCCCAGAAATATAGCCCATCTTTCCACATCCATGAATAACAATGATGACGGATTGAGACCACTGTAAGAAATTTCTGGAATTTAATTTATGGTTGGTGATCTATAAAGATGATGAATCAAAATTTGTACTCTGTTGAGGTGGAGGAACCGGAGACGGTATCTTTGTGGAGTCCTCAGAAGTCATCGCGATTTGTTTAAAAAAAATTAAGGGGAGGAAAAAAAAGTATACGCAAGAGTGCGAATGAAGCAATGGGAAGAATCACATGTGTAATTCGTGATTGCCCTTGTGAGACTCTTTCAGGTACAGCGATGAAGAAGATACGATCGAGTATTATTATGTAGAAGAGATGAGATGGCTATGAAGAAGAAACGAACACCGCTCAACGTATGGCTCGTGATACCATGTTACAAAAGATGAGAGATTGGGAAAAACTCCCTATTGTAATTTCATATCAAATCTGAAGAAAATAATGAAGTATTTATACAAGTAAAATAACCAAGAAATCTATGCTAGAAAAACTCTTTAAATTTAAACTTACATCATTATCTCCTAATTTAGTATATCTAATAAATAATAAGGATAAATAGTAACTGGTATGATGGTTATCTCCAACAATCTTGTTTGATTTATCTTATCGGTTTCAGCTTTCTTCAGTCTGATGAACTAAGACGAACATGTATTACTTTTGATCCGTTCTTGTTTATTCTGAATCACAGCGGTGCTGGAGCTCACTTGTTTAAGTCTTGGGCTACATATTTGAATCGTTCTATAATTCTGACTCCAGAGGTATGGTTCGTTACAAACATATGCCTTGTCTTTCCCATCGTGAAGAAAAAACTTAAGTAATTGCAATTTGCTCTTATCTGGAGGGCTACATCCTGATACTGAGTGTTTGCTCTATGAAGTGTAACTTTGATAAGCCAATGGTTTGAGGTTCAACTCTTCATTCTTTTGGAAAACGAGAACACTTATTTGTGTGGTTTAGTTTTTCCATTTTCTTTGATTTCACAAAACAAGACTGACTTTGACAACGAATTGCATACCTGGAAAGTGGAAGGTATTGATTTGCATAAAGTTCAAATGAAAGGTTAAAGGGGCAATATATTTATACTTATGGTATGTAAACTTATTTAGCTGTTCTAATCGAGCTTTGCACCTTTATTACGGTTTTTTTCCCAGATTGTGCTTATACGGTTTTTTCCCAGATAGTGCTTATCCATTATGGTAGGTGTTTTTTCAAGTTTCTCTGTATTAATCTTCTCAATTTCCATGAAATTGTAACTATTTGAATAATATGTAGTCCTCATTTGATCTGATTTTCCTTCTGCTAACATTTTTCTATAGAACGCTTCAAGTGATGATGCTATTGGCATCCTGATTATTATTGTATTCAAAACTCATGGTTATACTAGCTAAGTTACCTTAGCAGAGGCTTCAAAATTCTTTTTCGTGCTACATAAGCACACACGTTCCGTCAGTATCTGCAGGGTGATGTATTATGTGGAATATATGTTTAAATCGGAATTAGGAGCCTTGTGGCATTCAAATTTTTGTCCAGATTTTATTTTTTTCCGCATGATTGCTTTTTTTTTTTTGTGTGTCTGTATTTTAACCCATCTTATGCTGGTTTCCATTAACCTATTCCATGTAATTTGGTCTTTGGTTAGTCTTGGCAATTATGTTACGTTAATTGAATAATATTTTCTAATTAACGTTTGATGTGGAAAATGGATTATGCTTGTACATGCAGGGAGACCGCACGGATAAACGAGACATCAGCGCCTTCAATACGTGGAAAGATATAATCATACCTGGAAACGTTGATGATGGGATGACTGCTACTAAGGCTAGACTGATTGGCCCTTTACCTTTATCAAGAAGGAAATATTTGGCTAATTATTTAGGTCGGGCACAAGGAAAAGTTGGTCGTATGCAATTAATAGAACTTGCAAAACAAAATCCTGATAAGGTGTGTCCTTTTTAACGGTTGGTAACGTCTTATTTTTCCCTTCCTGTTAATTGGAAACTTCTTGGCTGGTTAGTTTAACAGGGTGAGAACAGTTAGTTAAATGGTAGATTTAATGGATTTCTATGAGCAATTTCGATTAGTGTTTAGTGGAGATAATTATCAATATTTTCTACGGCTGTACGACCTAATAGAAAGTAGTGGCATGCATGCCATACACTTAACAGCTTACTGAAGTCTTTAGACTCCTGCACCTTCCTCCAAAGAAGAAAACTAAGAAGCCTAACCTCAAACGATTCATAATCAGTTGGAAGAGAATTTTGGAAAGATTTGAAAACATTTGTGGTACCTTGTGCATTAATCGAGGAGGAATCCATGATTAACTTAAACAATGGGAGATAAAACTTAGGGGTTTTAGTTTATCGTTCTTGTCATTTTTCGCAGCACAATAGGAATGTCAAGAGGGCTAACGCAAATAGAAAATTGTGTTTACAATAGTGGTAACAATGCTAGTAATCAGGGTCTGAATGGACTTGAATAAACTACAATATGGGTAATACTCATGGCAGTGGATCAGCGAGTGGGATGGCTGAATTGAGCTTTCGTGTCTCTGAACCATGTTTGTGATAACGATAAAGATGACTCTGCATGATCTGATTTCTATGAATTCAAGAATGCAAAAGCAAAGCTGTTTCTATTTTTTGTTACCATGATTTTTAAATCCCTCGAAAAGATGTGCATTTGTGATACTGTGAACAGTTGGAATCTCCAGACTTGAAGTTCAGCGGCACGGATAAACTTGGAAGGACTGAATATTTTCAACACCTCCGCAATGCCAAATTTTGTCTGGCTCCTCGTGGGGAGTCATCATGGACTCTTCGCTTTTATGAATCATTCTTCGTGGTAGGTCTCATGCCCTTTTCTTACAAGCCCCACGCTTCTTTATGCCATTATGCAATTTATATTGAACTCGTTGTTACCCTTTGTTATGACGAACAACTCATATTTTGAAATATTGAAGCATGAATTTAATTGATCAAATCAGTGTACAACAGTTTATATATTACAGAAGAATGGTTACATAACTTCAATTCCTTCAACTAAATAACCTCTATGCTAACTATAAGCTAACTGCTACTCTAACTGTTGAACTAACGTCTCAACTAAGCTAACTGAATTATAACTGATAATACCCTTCGTTTACTCCAAACAGGAGTGTGTCCCAGTTATCCTATCAGACCAAATAGAATTGCCTTTCCAGAATGTAGTAGACTATACCCAAATATCAATCAAATGGCCATCTACTCATATAGGTCCTCAGCTTTTGGATTACTTGGAATCGGTTCCAGGTCAGACTACTGAATTCCATTCTTGCTTCTTTCTTTACAATACCAGATGAGTTAAGGATACATATTTGGGTTTCTTGCAGATAAAACTATCGAAGAGTTGATAGCTAACGGTAGAAGGGTAAGATGTTTATGGGTTTATTCTCCAGATTCCTACTCTTGTTCTGCTTTTAGAGGAATTTTGTGGGAACTTCAGAAGAAAGTGAGTCGATTCCATCAGTCTGCGGAGACGTTCTGGTTGCATAACGGATCTGTCGTCAATAGAGATCTGGTAGAGTTCAAGAAATGGAAACCACCCATGCTTTTTCCTTAGCCTGTGGTGTGGAGATGTTTGGTTTTGGCATCTGTACTATTCTTTTCTCAATTTGTTCTTTTTTCCTTTGATATTTACACATTTCTAAACGAACGATGTATAGAAAAGCAACTACAACACTTTTGGGCAATTTGTCCTATTGGCGGAATTGAAATGAGTTCTTTCCAACGAATTGGGAGTTTTAAACTTGATTTCCAAGTATAATATATTTGAAATTATTTCAGTTCCTGAGTGATATCACCAAAATTTGCGATGACTTGCTGATATCAATAGAGAGGGGGTTCACCTCTCTTTATCCTCCAACACTCTTTATAACAGCAGGGATATTAGCAAATATCTTCCGCAATGACCTGAAAATACGAAGCAAAGGTGAGAAGGGTGCCGGAAGTTTTTCCGGCGGGTCCCCTCCGGCGCTCAAGTCAGGCGAGAGAATAGGGAGAGAATATATGCGGTAAGTGAAAGCAATTATAACATTAGTCTTTAATCAATACCCCAAACCTGGTATTTATAGGCGGAGACCTAAGAGTTGTATTGCAACAAGGACTCTTTCCATGTTTATCCAAATCTTACCCAGATATGTCAAGATCCTGAGAATACAATCAAATCCCTGATATTGCTCCGCATATCTAGGACTAGATATCTTGGGGGACTGGTTTCCTTGCTGAGCGCCGGCAGCAACAAGGGAAATGAGCAGAGCTCGGCCTATCAGCTCGGGCTCCCAAAAGAGGTCGCGCGTCAAGTGATGGAGGGAAACAGATAAGGCGGAACAGGTCGGCCAAACAGGTCGGACTTCGCAAAAGTGCTTGGAGAGGCAGGCGAGGTCTCGTAGAAGAAAGGCGAGTAACATGCCTTGGAGCCAGGTCGTCTCGTCAGGTGGTATCTTCTAGCGGGTATCACAGTCCCCCCTCCCTGTCGAGCTGACGTTGTAGACCAGAAGCTCGTATGTGCTGAGTTACCCTGACGAGCCAATTCTTGAAAATAGCAAAACTTGATTTAGGCGGGAACTAACGGCTTAAATAATTTGAATTTTAAATTGAAATTATGACCGTTGGGCTCCCCGCCCGATTCCCGAGGCTAATCTAGACCGTACAGCGCATCAAGGATCAATGGCCAGGATTCGTTGAGGTCTCCCTATATATATACCGCTCCGGGTCCCTCATTTTCCACGTTCGCAATTTGCGAAACAGATCGGATCCGACCTCTTTAGCTTTCCATTTTTATTTCTGAAAACTCCTAGGTACGTTTTTTCTCAGCTGTTTTTGTTAAAATGTCTTCACCTGATCAATTGTTTCCTTCCCCTCTAACTGACGAGGATCTTAAAGCGGTAGATCAGTATGGCTCATTTTATCCCGAAGGGATTGCCCTCCCTGAGGGAGTTGAGCCCACTGAAGAAGTGGTGCGCACTGAGGCTCCCCAGGAAGCTGGGACCTCAGCTGAACCCGACCTTCAAATGACTGAGGTGAGCCCTCGTCTTAGATCAGAGTCGCCTCCAGGCAATTATCCTTGGTATGAACTTTATGTTCCTGCCTTGGATGAGTCAGATGAGGCCAAAATACGTCAGGTCAGCCAAGCCCCTTCTGATTATGAGTTCATCTTCCCTTCCTCTTCTCAACGATCCAACCAACCTCCTGAGGGTTTTTTACCTTATACCGCGGCCAGCTAGAAGGGGGTTTACGTTTTTCTCTTCCTGAATTCTTTCAGGAGTTCAGTAGTTTTTACCAGCTAAACCTTAGCCAATTCTCTCCCAACTCCTTCCGAATTTTGTGTAGTCTAGTAGTAATTTTTAAGGCGTTAGGCTTACCTTATGACCACCCCACTCTCTCTTACTTTTTTCATATCAAGAGATCAGATGAGGGCCCCTGGTATGTCACCAGCTGACCTGGCTGTGCATTTGTTGGGGGTTATCCTAGCAAAATCAAAGACTGGAAAAATGAGTTCTTTTTTGTAAAGCCTTCCCAGCCCTGGGTCTGCTGCTCTGATTGGCTTGAACATCTCCCGGCTCTCCCCTCCCCTCCTAAAAATTTCAAAAAGAGCACCGCCTTCTTAGATGTGATGAACGCCATAGGAGGTCACTGTTTTAATTTATCTAAGCTGGTGGTGTAGGATCTACTTTGTTTTGCTGGGCTGAGTCCGGCTGATTTGACCTTAAGGGGGAGAGCCGGTACTTGTTCTAGCATGCTTTAACGATTATTTTATTCACCAAGTGTTTTTTGTTCGGTGTGATTGAACTATGTATCTGTTTATACAGAAGACAGAGTTATGAGCTCCTTAGTGCTGAAAGCTATTCAGAGAAGGAAGCAAAAACAGGGCCAACCCCCAGTAGCCGAGGGAGTCACCATTGTGGATGTAGGAGGTGAGAGCCCCCCCGAAGATGTAGCCCAGCTCTCCCGGAAAAGACCAGCAGTTCCCGGGGGCTCGTCAGGGTCTACTGTTGTTGAAGCTCAGCCTCTGAGACATGTTCGGCCACGCGCAGATCCGTCCGACCTCCCTTCGACGGGCTAGAAAGGGGGTGCACCAGCTCGTGTGGAGAGATGTCGTGAGCGGGTCATGGACGCTTACCGAGGTGGTGTCAGACTAGTTGGGGAAGGACTGAGCACAGTCGCCTTAGCTGTGGGTCGTGATCTTCCTAACACGGAGGATGCCCTTTATATGAGCCAACTGAGCTGGGGGGACCTGATGACCCGAACTGGGAGCCGTCTGACCGAGGCTATGCTCTTGATGGGGGAGTTTACGTCAAGGGCCAATATGATCCGAAGACAATCCTTGAAAGATGCAAAGGTCTTTGATAGTATGCAAGACACCCTTGCCGAGGCCAAATCTCTTCATGAGAAAGACATCTCCGAGCTGAAAGCTCAGGTTGATAAGGGGACCGTCGCTGTGGCCGAGGCTCGCTCTTTGGTTGAGGTCCAGAAACGTCAAATGAGACTGAGCTCCGGGAGTTGCGCAATGAGTTAGCCTTAGCTAAAGGGCTAGCTAATTCTGCTGAGCAGGAACTTGCTAAATCTCTAAAGGAGGCGGCCGAGGAGAAGCAAAAGTCTGAGGAGTTGGTAGGGGAAAAACTCCTTACTTTTATTGAGGCTGGTTTCCAGGGATGCCTTAGCCAAATTAAAGAACGTGGCTGTCTTGTGCCTGACGTCTCTTTAGATTTTTTAGATGTAGAGAAAGTAGCTGCCTCTCTCCCCCCTGATCTTTAGCTGTAATTTACTCAGAATTGTTCTTCTTTTTAATGTTAGTTTTGTTTTACCGTTCTTGTCATTTTTTGTGTGGCGGGTCAAGCATGACGTAGCTCGGATTAGTTTAATAATTTACCACGTAATAACGAACATTAAACAGCTAGGACCAAGAGCGATGCAGCTCGGCCTGGTTTAATAATTTACTACGTAATGGTAAACATTAAACAGCTAGGACCAAGAGCGATGCAGCTCGGCCTGGTTCAATAATTTACCACGTAATGACAAACAGTAAACAGCTGGGACCAAGAGCGATGAAGCTCGGCCTGGTTTAATAATTTACCACGTAATGGCAAACATTAAACAGCTGGGACCAAGAGCGATGCAGCTCGGCCTGGTTTAATAATTTACCACGTAATGGCAAACATTAAACAGCTGGGACCAAGAGCGATGCAGTTCGGCCTGGTTTAATAATTTACCATGTAATGGCAAACATTAAACAACTGGGACCAAGAGCGATGCAGCTCGGCCTGGCTTGCACACCCATGCTCCTGGCGTGACTAGGGCTGAGCTCGTACTCCTGTGGCAGGTTGCACACCCATGCTCCTGGCGTGACCAGGGCTGAGCTCGTGCTCCTGAGGCAGGTTGCACACCCATGCTCCTGGCGTGACCAGGGCTGAGCTCGTGCTCCTGAGGCAGGTTGCACACCCATGCTCCTGGCGTGACCAGGGCTGAGCTCGTGCTCCTGTGGCAGGTTGCACACACATGCTCCTGGCGTGACTAGGGCTGAGCTCGTGCTCCTGTGGCAGGTTGCACACCCATGCTCCTGGCGTGACCAGGGCTGAGCTCGTGCTCCTGAGGCAGGTTGCACACCCATGCTCCTGGCGTGACCAGGGCTGAGCTCGTGCTCCTGTGGCAGGTTGCACACCCATGCTCCTGGCGTGACCAGGGCTGAGCTCGTGCTCCTGAGGCAGGTTGCACACCCATGCTCCTGGCGTGACCAGGGCTGAGCTCGTGCTGTGGCAGGTTGCACACCCATGCTCCTGGCGTGACCAGGGCTGAGCTCGTGCTCCTGAGGCAGATTGCACACCCATGCTCCTGGCGTGACCAGGGCTGAGCTCGTGCTCCTGTGGCAGGTTGCACACCCATGCTCCTGGCGTGACCAGGGCTGAGCTCGTGCTCCTGAGGCAGGTTGCACACCCATGCTCCTGGCGTGACCAGGGCTGAGCTCGTGCTCCTGTGGCAGGTTGCACACCCATGCTCCTGGCGTGACCAGGGCTGAGCTCGTGCTCCTGTGGCAGGTTGCACACCCATGCTCCTGGCGTGACCAGGGCTGAGCTCGTGCTCCTGAGGCAGGTTGCACACCCATGCTCCTGGCGTGACCAGTGCTGAGCTCGTGCTCCTGTGGCAGTTTGCACACCCATGCTCCTGGCGTGACCAGGGCTGAGCTCGTGCTCCTGTGGCAGGTTGCACACCCATGCTCCTGGCGTGACCAGGGCTGAGCTCGTGCTCCTGAGGCAGGTTGCACACCCATGCTCCTGGCGTGACCAGGGCTGAGCTCGTGCTCCTGTGGCAGGTTGCACACCCATGCTCCTGGCGTGACCAGGGCTGAGCTCGTGCTCCTGTGGCAGGTTGCACACCCATGCTCCTGGCGTGACCAGGGCTGAGCTCGTGCTCCTGTGGCAGGTTGCACACCCATGCTCCTGGCGTGACCAGGGCTGAGCTCGTGCTCCTGAGGCAGGTTGCACACCCATGCTCCTGGCGTGACCAGGGCTGAGCTCGTGCTCCTGTGGCAGGTTGCACACCCATGCTCCTGGCGTGACCAGGGCTGAGCTCGTGCTCCTGAGGCAGGTTGCACACCCATGCTCCTGGCGTGACCAGGGCTGAGCTCGTGCTGTGGCAGGTTGCACACCCATGCTCCTGGCGTGACCAGGGCTGAGCTCGTGCTCCTGAGGCAGATTGCACACCCATGCTCCTGGCGTGACCAGGGCTGAGCTCGTGCTCCTGTGGCAGGTTGCACACCCATGCTCCTGGCGTGACCAGGGCTGAGCTCGTGCTCCTGAGGCAGGTTGCACACCCATGCTCCTGGCGTGACCAGGGCTGAGCTCGTGCTCCTGTGGCAGGTTGCACACCCATGCTCCTGGCGTGACCAGGGCTGAGCTCGTGCTCCTGTGGCAGGTTGCACACCCATGCTCCTGGCGTGACCAGGGCTGAGCTCGTGCTCCTGAGGCAGGTTGCACACCCATGCTCCTGGCGTGACCAGGGCTGAGCTCGTGCTCCTGTGGCAGGTTGCACACCCATGCTCCTGGCGTGACCAGGGCTGAGCTCGTGCTCCTGTGGCAGGTTGCACACCCATGCTCCTGGCGTGACCAGGGCTGAGCTCGTGCTCCTGAGGCAGGTTGCACACCCATGCTCCTGGCGTGACCAGTGCTGAGCTCGTGCTCCTGTGGCAGGTTGCACACCCATGCTCCTGGCGTGACCAGGGCTGAGCTCGTGCTCCTGTGGCAGGTTGCACACCCATGCTCCTGGCGTGACCAGGGCTGAGCTCGTGCTCCTGAGGCAGGTTGCACACCCATGCTCCTGGCGTGACCAGGGCTGAGCTCGTGCTCCTGAGGCAGGTTGCACACCCATGCTCCTGGCGTGACCAGGGCTGAGCTCGTGCTCCTGTGGCAGGTTGCACACCCATGCTCCTGGCGTGACCAGGGCTGAGCTCGTGCTCCTGTGGCAGGTTGCACACCCATGCTCCTGGCGTGACCAGGGCTGAGCTCGTGCTCCTGTGGCAGGTTGCACACCCATGCTCCTGGCGTGACCAGGGCTGAGCTCGTGCTCCTGAGGCAGGTTGCACACCCATGCTCCTGGCGTGACCAGGGCTGAGCTCGTGCTCCTGAGGCAGGGTGAAAACCCTTTTCCTGGTTGTACAATATCTGGCACAAATTATAAAACTTTGTATAATAAATGAGTATATCATCCAAAAACAAAAACAATCTTTGCTGAAATTTAAAGAGCTAAACTAAGAATAATATTTTCGGAGATGGTAAGCGTTCCATGGTCTTTTCAACATCTTCCCATCAGGACCTTCTAGGTAGTAAGCTCCTGAGCTTAGCTTTTCAACAATCTTGAAGGGACCCTCCCACTTAGGGTCTAGCTTGCCCACTTGAACCTCTTGCACCTTTCTTAGTACGAGATCGCCGACCTGGAAAGTTTTATGGATGACTCGTCTGTTGTACATCCGCGTCACACGATTACGATAGGCTTCCATTCTGACAGCCGCAGCCTCCCTTACTTCCTCAATCAGGTCCAGGTCTGCAGCTCTTCTCTCGCTGTTTTGTTCATCATAGAAATGCACTCTTGATGATTCCGCTCCAATTTCAGCTGGGAGTACCGCTTCATTTTCGTAGACCATACTGAACGGGGTTTCACCTGTTCCCGTTCTTGGTCTAGTTCGATATGACCATAGAACATTAGGTAGTTCTTCCACCCAATTTCCTTTAGCTTTCCCCAACCTAGCTTTGATGCTTTGTACGAGAGACCTGTTGGTAACTTCTACCTGACCATTACTCTGAGGATATGCCACGGAAGTGAAAGCCTGATGGATTTTTAATTCTTCACACCATGCCCTGAGCAAAGCTCCTTGGAATTGCCTTCCATTGTCCGAGATGATCTTCCGCGGGACACCAAATCGGCAAACAATGTTTTTTCAGATGAAGTTGAAGACCTCTTTCTCAGTGATTCTGGGTAATGGCTCTGCTTCTACCCATTTAGAGAAGTAATCAATGGCAACAATCAGAAATTTCTTCTGAGCTTTACCTGTTGGAAAAGGTCCTACTATATCAATGCCCCACTGATCAAATGGGCATGCCGCCACTATAGCTTTCATCATCATAGCTGGATGATGCTGGAGCCTGGAATGTCTTTGACAACTGTCACATGATATAACCATAGCAGCAGAATCCTTCTGAATCGTAGGCCAAAAATATCCGGCAAGGAGCACCTTCTTTGCCAAGAAATATGATCCTAGGTGATTTCCGCAGCACCCCTCATGAATTTCCCTTAATACGTAGTCTGACTCTTTCGGACCTAAACAACGCAGGAATGGTTGGGCAAAAGACCTCTTGTACAAGACTCCCTCGATGAGTATGAATCTCTGACTCCTCTTTTTGAGTCTATAAGCTTTTTTGGTATCAGAAGGGAGCTTAACATTGATAAGATAGTCTAAGAGTTCTTGTCTCCAATCATTTTCTTCGACAGATTCAGACAGAACATCCTGACCAGGGGTTAATTCAATTTGAAACAACACATCTCTATTTTGCCAAGCACGGAGAGCACTAGCCATTCGTGCCAAACTGTCAGCCTTTCGGTTCTCTTCTCTTGGGATCTGTTTGAATGTTACCTCTAGAAATCCCTCCTTGATTTTTTCTATGGTACTTGCATAATGGATTAGCTTCTCATTTCTAACCTCATAAGCGCCATTCATTTGCTGGGCTACAAGCTGTGAGTCAGAGAAGACATGTATACGCTTAGCTCCAACATTTCGAGCAGCACTTAATCCAGTCAATACTGCCTCATACTCTGCTTCATTGTTGGAAGCTCGGAAATCCAATCGAACTGCCAAACATACTTCTTCTCCGGTAGGAGAGATCAACACAACCCCAATCCCACTTCCCTCATTACAAGAAGAACCATCCACAAATGCTTTCCATAATTCTTCGTTTTCGGGATGCACAGTCTCCGCAATAAAATCTGCTAAGGCCTGAGCTTTGATAGCTGTGCGTGGCTCATACTGTATATCATACTCACCTAGTTCAGTTGTCCATTTAACAAGTCGTCCCGAGACGTCCGCGCGGCTGAGTATTTTTTCCCAAGGAACTGTTTGTTAGCACCGTTATAGGATGTGATAGGAAATAAGGCCCGAGTCTCCTAGCCGTGATGATCAACATTAGAGCCAACTTCTCGATCTCCGAATTTTCCGCTTTTTACCCCGAACACACATTTCTGGGGGTTTAACTTTAACCCGTAAGACCTAAGGGTGGAGAAAGTCTCAGTCAGATCGGCAATTAGATCGGTACCACTTTTTGATTTTACAAGAATGTCATCAACATATACTTCCACATTGCGGCCTAGCTGTTTTGAAAACACCTTGTCCATCAAACGCTGGTAAGTAGCTCCTGCATTCTTGAGCCCGAAGGGCATAACAACATAGCAAAACGTCCCATCTGATGTGACAAAACTAACTTTATCTTGATCTTCTTTAGCCAAAGGAATCTGATGATATCCCTGGTAGGCATCCATTAAGCACAAGTACTGATGTCCTGCTGTTGAATCAACCATCTGATCAATCCTTGGTAATGGGTAACAATCCTTCGGACATGCCTTATTAATATCTCTGAAATCTATACACATCCTCCACTTTCCAGAGCTCTTTGGTACTAAGACCACATTTGAGAGCCATGTTGGAAATTGTATTTCTCTAATTTGACCTGCCCGAAGGAGCTCCTCCACCTGCTCTCTTATGACCTTGTCCTTTTCAGGTCCAAAATGTCTTTTCTTCTGTTTTACAGGTTGGACTCCCGAGAGCACATTCAAATGATGTTCTAGCACGTCTGGTCTAATTCCTTTTAGATCCCGAGCACTCCAGGCAAAGATATCCTCATTTTTAATTAAACATGAGATGAGATCAGCTCTAATAGTTATTTCCAAGTCCTTGGCTATTTTTACTTTTTGATTAGTAGAGACGAGCTCGATCACTTCAGGTTCTTCATCCAAGCTGTTGGGAATGCCTTTGTCATTCGTAACACTATACCCAGCTCTTTCAATACAACCAACCTCCCGACGAGCTCGCTTAACGTCTTCTTTTACTTCGTCCACATAACATCTGCGGGCTGTCTTCTGGTCACCACAAAGAACCCCAACTGCTCTACCCACTGGGAATTTTAATTTCTGATGATAGGTAGAAGCTACCGCCTTGAAGTCCTTCATTGCAGGTCGGCCTAAGATTGCATTATATGATGAAGGTGCCTCTACCACAGTGAAATTAACCATCTTTGTAATGCGAGACATCCCATGACCCAGAGATAAGGGCAGGTTGATCTGTCCAAGTGGTTGAATTGCGTGCCCGGTGAACCCATACAGGGGAGTTGCAATATGTTCATATTTTGATCCCTCTATCGGCATCTTTTTAAGGTATCTTTGAACAGGACATTGACTGAACTCCCAGTATCGATGAAGATCCTTGCTACATCATAGTTAGCTATGGTTACAGTGACCACTAGGGCATCATTGTGTGGTGTTGCAACTCCTTTCAGATCATCAGGCCCGAAACTTATGACTGGCTCATCTCTTGCAATTAACTCTTCCGATACTTCAAAATTTTCCATTCTTCTACCATGACTTTTCCGAGCTCTACCCGAGTCTCCATCAGTGGGTCCCCCTGAGATCATATTAATAGTTCCTCTGGTGGGATTATTATCCACCTGCTCGACCCTTCTCCTTTGATTATCTGTTTCTTTAGGAGCAATACCCCTTTCACGGGACCTAGTTCGGCTCCTATATGTGTCTTCTCTCTTCTTTTACCTCGGTACCGGCTTCTAGCCTGTCCTTTCTGAGAAGGTTCCTGCTTCCTTGTTAGCAGAGTTTTTATTTCAGAGTCTCTTTTGATGATTCTTTCTACCTCATCTTCAAGCTTCTGGCACTCATTCGTTATATGACCGTACTCTCTATGGAATTCACAATACTTATCCGAAATAGGCGTACGGGACCTGTTATCCGGCTTCCTTGGTCTTTCCAGTTTCTTTCTATCATCACATATTTCCATAGCTCTTTCCAAGCTCATGGATAGAGGTATGCGTGATGCAAATTGACTTCTAGTTCGACCACTTTCATCAGCCCTATCAACAGTTCTTTTCTTGCTTAACTCTAACTTATCTTTCTTTTCTGATGGCCGCAGATCAGCCCTTCTCTGTCTCTGAGCATCTTCTAAATTGATATACTTTTCAGCTCTTCCTAGAAGTTCGTCATAACTTCTAGGAGGTTTCTTTACCAAGGATTTAAAGAACTCTCCTGCCTTAAGCCCTTGTGTAAAGGCGTTAATAAGGACATCCACCGTTGCAGTTGGGACCTCTAATGCTGCCCCGTTAAAGCGTTGTACAAACTCCCTCAAGGACTCATGTTCATTCTGCTTGGTAGTAAATAGACTTAGAGAAGTTTTTTGATATCTCTTACTGCTGGCAAACTGGTTTAGAAAAGCCGAACTGAACTCCTCAAAGCATCGTACAGTGTTTGGTTTAAGTAAATTAAACCACTGTTGTGCCGATCTAACCAAGGTGGTAAGGAAAACACGTCATTTGATCCCATCAGAATACCTATGCAACAGAGCAGCATTCTCAAATCTTCCAAGATGCTCTTCCGGGTCTGTACTTCCATCATGTTCTCCCACTGCAGGTTGTCTGAAGTTTGGCGGGAGTTCTTCTCCTAGGATAACTAGGGAGAATGGACTTTCTCTCCTGGCCACTGGAGCTCGGCCACCAAGATGCTGACCCAATCGCCTTATCTCTCCCCATACAGCTTCCATTGGATCTACTAACGGAGGCTCTACGTGTGTATCTGCCACAGCACTTGCTACCCTATTACCTTCAGGGACCCGCTCCGGTTGAACAGGCGAAGGCGCCTGATTTGTTTGTGAAGGGGGTGGAGGTTGGTTAGACTCCGTTGGTGGCGGAACCTGGTGCTGGAAAAAAGTATTTCGCATGGTCTGACTGATGAATTGTGCTAGTTGCTCCATGGTCATGCCTCCCACATTCATAGCAGATGGAGGTGCTTGATCTTCCTGCTGTGGATGAACATCTGGATCTCCCACATTCATAGCAGACTCCGTTGGATTTTCTCTTTTTCCCTGATTCCTCCTAACTCCACGCCCACGTCCCCGTCGTCCAGCCATATCAACGTCTTCAATTCAGTAAATCTTCCCACAGACGGCGCCAATTGATATCACCAAAATTTGCGATGACTTGCTGATATCAATAGAGAGGGGGTTCACCTCTCTTTATCCTCCAACACTCTTTATAACAGCATGGATATTAGCAAATATCTTCCGCAATGACCTGAAAATACGAAGCAAAGGTGAGAAGGGTGCCGGAAGTTTTTCCGGCGGATCCCCTCCGACGCTCAAGTCAGGCGAGAGAATAGGGAGAGAATATATGCGGTAAGTGAAAGCAATTATAACATTAGTCTTTAATCAATACCCCAAACCTGGTATTTATAGGCGGAGACCTAAGAGTTGTATTGCAACAATGACTCTTTCCATGTTTATCCAAATCTTACCCATATATGTCAAGATCCTGAGAATACAATCAAATCCCTGATATTGCTCCGCATATCTAGGACTAAATATCTTGGGGGACTGGTTTCCTTGCTGAGCGCCGGCAGCAACAAGGAAAATGAGCAGAGCTCGGCCTATCAGCTCGGGCTCCCAAAAGAGGTCGCGCGTCAAGTGATGGAGGGAAACAGGTAAGGCGGAACAGGTCGGCCAAACAGGTCGGACTTCGCAAAAGAGCTCGGAGATGCAGGCGAGGTCTCGTCTAAGAAAGGCGAGTAACATGCCTTGGAGCCAGGTCGTCTCGTCAGGTGGTATCTTCTAGCGGGTATCACTGAGTTTTATATATATATATATATATATATATATATATATATATATATATGTTTTACTTGGGTGTATATATTGGATACGATTATTGGTCAAACTCATCCAATGTTTCTTGATTTTTTTTCAAAATGTACATCTCATTATTCACTATTTAATAAGGTTGAAAGGTCTCTATTTTGAAGGATAAATAGTCAAGATTTGAGATTGAGATGTGAGAAATAAGAAATTACTTTTTTATCCTTGTAAATTAAAAATAAACATTAATACATAAACATTTTTAATTTTCTCAACCAAATTAAATTCTTAACCTACTCTCTAACTTTTTTTTGTGGGGGTTGTGACTTTAAAATTCAAAATAATGCAAACCAAATTATTTTTTTAATTGAAATTGAAATTATTATAAATAATAATAATTTTTTTGAGGATATAATAATATATATTTTTTAATTAATAATTTTTTTAATATATGTAATCTACTTTATTGTTTTGAAAAAATAAAATTTAAAATTAAATGAGTGAAAAAAAATTTGAATTATCAAATTCTTATATGTTTTTTTAAAGAATAGATAAAGAAAATCAAACATAATATTACTAATAAGTGTGTGAGGCAAATAAGTAATTTATACTCTAATCATAATTACAATCTCAATATTAATCATTCAAAATAAACATAGTATTATTTATGCATCACTGTTCTATATTAACCACATTAATAATCTATACTATATATATACTATATTATAATATTTAAACCCCTTATAAAAATTAATTTGGTATGGCCATTTTTACATTTCAAAATTACCCTCCTTTTTTTTTTAAAATTATCAATATCTAATTACGCTCATGCCCTTACCAATCTAAAATATTACAATCACACTTGCTATCTATGTACCAATCAATTTACATTATAACATTCACAATCATACAAATTACCATTATATCTATCATACAAAATTATCATATTATCCTAAAAATTTATTAAATTCCAAAAAAATTAAATATAAAAATATTGTTTAATCATTTTATAATTTAAATTAAAAAAGCTAAAAAATAAAAAACGACGTTACAAATCATAATACAAAAAAAATGTATATGTATGCAAGACGTACAGAATGAGACTAGTCATAATAAAGCCCGTGAATCTTTCCCTTTTTTTATCCAAAAATAGAGACTTCGAGTAATGAAACAAAAGAGGCATTTGGTCAAAAAAGCCAGGGAACTTCATGCGCTTATATTCGATGGGACGAATTTAGCTTTGATATTGAGAGAAGCAAAGTTATAATATCTTTAAATATATGAGACAAAATTAATATATAGGGCAACAGTTTAGGAATAACTGCCCACAAGTTTTAATGTGAATTCACATTTTTGTGATAGACCATGAAATTAATACATAACTTACATATAATTTTTGAGATGTAATTTCGATTTATTTTTTAGATTAGTTATAAGTTTTGTTGTTTATAAACTCCTCAACTCCATATTTTGATCAATTATTTTTGTAATATAATTTTTAATTTTAAAAAAAAAATGTAATACATCTGTCTGTCCGATGTCAAAGTAAAATTCAATTAAACCAGAAATAAATGACATCATGTCGATCTTCTGTCTTTGTCGACTTGGTTAAAAACTTACTTTTTTACCCGTGTTCGAATCCCGCGATATTCGAAAAAAAAAATCTCCTCTCCAATAAAAAGAAAATAAAAAACATAATGTCTCACGTGTCATATTCTTACATGCCTGATCTACTCTATCAGTCTATCATATGAGCTGTTTGGCTGTGGTTCAGATAAATTACCTTTAAAAATAAAGAAAAAAAGAAAGAAAAAAGGAAATTTTATTCCCCAGTACCGCTCATTCTTCCACAAAAACCCACATTTTGTTTTTCTAAATTGGATTTCTCTCATTGCTCCCCATCATATTCCTTGCGTTGGATACGATGGGAACAATGATACAAACCATATGTTGCCTTTCATTGAAGAACAACCACCAGCACAAAATAGTATCAGCTCAATCTGGAACTGGGAAAGTTCATTTAAAAACTATTGAAGAAACTTCAGATTCAGGTCCAACAAACAGTACGGGTGTTGATTTTGCAAAAAAAGAGGAATTAAGAGGGTTGTTTGGTAGGAGGGAAACTGTAGTTTCTGGGGTGGTGTCTTTAGTTTCATCGTCAGCTCTGGGATTTGCTGGAGAAGGATTAGGGGTAGTGAAGCAAGGTCTTGTGGCAGGGAGGATTCCTGGACTCTCTGAACCTAATGAAAATGGTTGGTCTTGATGAGTTTTATGTAGACTACTTAATTATATATGTTACAAATCTGCTTGGGTATGTTATTTGAATAATTATGAGGCTGGACTAAGTGCAGTTGTGGATCCAAGAATGTAGTTAGTAGTATAGCTCAGATGGTAACATTTACATTTCTAGAAGTGTTCAAAGAAAGTTTTTGTCCTATGAGTCAAAAGTTTAATAACAAGGTTATTTAGTATGTTTTAGAGTTTAGACGCAAAATTCAATTTTTAAAGAAGTTATGTATGGAACCTTTTTCATGGAAGTGGCGACTGCATTTTGAACCTCAGCCGATTGCTCTCTGTTCGGAGGTGTAGTCTGAACTGTTCAACTGTAAAGGACTAACCATATTAGTTAGGATCTCTGTTTTTCTTTAGGTAGACTCTCCATAAAGCAATGCAATAGCAGCAAATACGTGGGAGTCCTTTTCTTCGGCTTTACATATGGGTACAAAGCGGACAACCCCCAACGTTCACCAACTATAGCAGTTCACCCCTGACCTTTCAAAACGTACACTTAACCCCTGAACAATTTTAAGTAAGTGCGCTTAATCCCTAAACAATATTCGGGAACAATTTTCCAGAATATTCCGGCCGTAAATGCCCTCACGTGCGTGGCACATGCCACGGTCAAGGGTATGTATGCGTTTTCATGTGTTTTCTACATGAATTTTATGATTAAAATTCATTGACCGTGGGTAAACGTAAAACTCTTTTTCATGTATTTTCTTATGGGTAATAGAGTAAATAACGGATACCCCCAAAGTTCACATACTTTAACACTTCACCCCCTAACCTTTCAAAATGTGCAGTTAACCCCCTGAATAGTTTTAAGTAGCTCCTAAACAATATTCGGGGATAATAATCCCGAATATTCTGGCCACCAATTCCCGTGTCTCACATGCCTTGGTCGATAGTATGTATATCTTTTTATGTATCATGTGAGAAAATTTGCAGCCAGAATATTTGGGAAAATAGTCCCGAATGGGGTGAACTGCACATTTTGAAAGGTTAGATGAAGTGCTAAAGGGTGTGAACGTTGGGGGGTGGGGTGTCCGCTATTTACCCTTTATATATCAATGGTAACAGGACTTTAGCTTCTTTATAATTTGGCAATCAAGGGGATGCCGTTTTCTTAGATAGAAAATGCTCAGACAGGTTGGAGAACATACCGGAGACCAGATGATAAGTCAGGAGGTCACGGCGTTGGCTGGAGTCCCATCATACCTTATGCATTTTCTGTGCCTCAAGACTGGGACGAGGTAAAAATCTACACTGCTTAACCTTGCAGAACCCTGCACTGCTTTCAGGAGTCTGAAACCGTTTATAGGACTATATAATTCACTTCATAACTTCTTGCACCACTCATTTTCACCTAATGAAGAAATGAAAAAAGAATTGCTAGCGCCTATTATGCAGAATGTAAAGTTGCTGAGACAGATAGTAGATGCTATGACATGAATCGATTTTGAGTTACCCTTTAATCCCTTCTTGGAAGGTTTTGTGGTTGTCTCTTATGGTGTGCTGTCTGCTGGACAGGTTCCCGTGTCAATTGCTGACTTAGGAGGCACGGAGATTGATTTGAGATTTGCTAGCCCGAAAGGACGTCTCTTTGTTATAGTGGCTCCTGTTCTGAGATTTTCGGATAGTTAGTTCCACTTCCAAGAATGTTTTACCTGCATATATTTTCAATTCTATTAATAGAAGGAGAGTTTTTCCTTAAGAACATTCAGAACAGTCCTAATTCTGGTTGTACTATAATCTCCAGATCTCGGTGACAATGCAACTATAGAAAGGATAGGGAGTCCAGAGAAAGTTATAAATGCATTCGGGCCAGAAGTGATTGGGGAGAATGTTGAGGGAAAGGTTTTAAGTTCTGAGGTAGTGGAACACTTGGGAAGAAAGTATTACCAGTTCGAGTTAGAGCCACCTCATGTTCTAATAACAGCAACAGCAGCAGGAAATAGATTATACCTGTTCAACGTTATTGGAAATGGTAAAGATTCAGTTTTGCACTTCAGGCCTCACATTATTGATGTTTACTTTCAATAAGAAACCTAACTAGATTATGTATATGGTTTTCAGGGCTTCAATGGAAGAGACATTACAAGAACTTGAAACAAATAGCCGATTCTTTTCGTGTAATCTAGACTAGTAGAATTGCCATTAGACATTGGGGAATGTATTAGTTCTTGTATATGACAAGTATTTTATCTAATGTTTTATAGTACACGAAAGGTTCAAAACTTCATGTTAACCAGGGGTTTTCCAATCTATTATTGGACTGATATATTTTATTCAATTATATTAGTTATTTAAATTAATGAGCTGAAATTAAGTGATTTAATATTGTAAGCCAAAGACTACTGAATTTGATATCGGTTTTTTTAGTAGATACACACATATTGACTAATTCGTCAATATTAGGATTTTATGGGAACTATAATTTGTTAATATATAAGGATTCCCTTGGTTATGGTCCACAACTGTGATGCGCGGATACTCCTGAAAATCACTTGGTGCGGTGTCAGACACTTCTAGGATACCGACACTCATCGGACACCCCTCCAACACGTATCGGACACGCCACATGGCGTGTCCTTAATTTAAAATTAAAAATTGATTCGGACACCCATGTCGGACACTTCCGAGGGACGTGTCCGACAAAGAAATGATACTTTTGGGGGTTAACTGTATAAGTTAAAAAGTTTTTGACAAAAATAAAATTTAGATGTGTTTGTTAAACTTTATGGTAATTGAAGTAATATGCATTTGGTGCTGATACAATAATGATTTTAGTGACATTCATTTATTTATGCGCTTCTTGGATTTGGTAAGAATATATTTGGTGTTATATTTTATTTGGGCGTGTTTGCTAAGCTTTATGCTAATTGAAGTAATATACATTTGATGTTAGTATATGTAATATTATGAGGATTTCTGTGACATGCATTTATTTATACGCTTCTTGAATTTGGTAATATTTTTGTTGTTTTTACATGATTTTAGAATTTTAAAAATGTGAATCTTAATATTTTATAATATAGTACATGTATAATATCTATAAAAATGTACATGTGCATCACAGCTGTGTTGTAATCTGTAAATTTTGTAAATCCATGTCACTGTGTTCGTGTCGTTGTCGTCGTGTCAATGCCCGTGCATCATAGGTCCTCAATATACCAAATCGCGGTTTCAATTCTCCCCATCAGGAAGAGAGACGACATTCCATCGAAGACTAAGTAGATTTTGTTGAAGAATACCACAAACCACCCGGTTCATGTTCATCAGTTCGTAACCGATTGTCAATTTCATTCCAGAACAGTTTTGAATCGCTTACAATGAATTTAGGTATATTTATAATTTCATATATGTGAATTCTACTGATTTGACATGATGTGGATCTTGGACTTTTGAGTATTTGAATTTATGATTTTCGATAGTCTTGAAAAATATCTAACACTCGAACCTCTAGCAGGGAAAAACCTATGGCATGGGCTGGGGGGAGCCCTGCCCAAACTTTTTGTAGATATATATATATTTGTGTAATTAATTAGTTAAAGGTCGGTTGTGCAGATGGTAGAGGATTGATGATAAATGCTATAGGTCATGGGTTCGAAACCAATTCACCTCTATTTCATAATTTTTTTGGATCTCATTTCATAATATTTTTGGATTTCTTTATTTGTCCAAAAAATATTTGTTGGTAAAAATAATTTCATACTTATTTTTCCCATTATCTCATTTTTTTATCTATCATTTTTAAGTGTTTTTTTTTTAAATGTGGATATACATTTTTTTAGTAAAAAAATATTTCTTTAAAAAAAAAATTCTTGGAAAAAATTTTCTATCTAAACTTAAACTCATTCTATACAATAATTTGAAATTTAGATTAAATGGCTTTTGAATTATTTATATAAAAGATTGAGAAAGAAGTGGTGAATAAAAGTTATGGAGGAGAAATATCTTGTTAAACAATAACTAACGAGTATGCGAAATAAATGTTTTTTATATAAATAATTATGAAAAATAATATATACTTTTTTATACATGAACATTATGTGAATTGGCTATGGGAAATGAATCTTCAAAAATTCTTCGGGGCTCCGCCCCCGAACCCCCACAACGTCTTCACCTCTAGCCCCCCTGTACAAAATTCCTAGCTACGCCCCTGACCTCTAGTTTTGTTCCTAATTCAGGTTATTGGCTTGAGATAATCTATGCACATCGGAAAGATTACAGCTTTAATATTACATGCTCTAAATAGTTTTTTAGTGTTTCTACCTTTCTTGTGGAAGTAATGCTTCTCCCAGTTCACATCAGAAACAACACCAGCAAATTACATGCAAATGTTCCCTGTACCCCTGACGCCCTACGTAATTGTGCTGCATTCGGGTATTAAATCTTCGATTTCTTCTATTCCATCTTCGTTTACCTAGCTTCAATTATATTTCAATCATGCTTTTAAATTAGTAAACCGAAATTAGAAACTTTTGACGTTTTGGCGTGGTGGAAAGATAATGCGAAACTTTGGCCGGTGTTCGACACTTGATCTACTAAGAACTCTGGTACTCACAGTTTTATCGGAGTCTTCTTTTAGTGCATGTCAGAGAGTTCTTGATGAAAGATATAGATTGATACAAAATACCGTAGATATGTGTATTCTTTTAAAAGATTGATTATGTATCTTCTGATAAAAATGAAGAAAGTCGATTATTTATTATTATTATTATTTAATATTGATTGGTGATTGTAATTTTTATTTATTCAATTCATAGTAAATAAATTTGAATTTTCCACATAATAATATATTATGTAATATATTTTTATTATACTATTTCCAAATTTTAATATTTGATTAATATTAATTATTTAATTCTAAACAATAATATTAAAAATATAGAAAATAACAAATTTAATGTGTGTCGTGCTTGCCCACAGCTAGGTCTAGCTTCAAAATGAAACGGATTGTGCTAGTATTACCCGTTTTCAAAACATGTCGGGCCGGCAAGGCCTATTACAATGCCGACCTGCATGTTTCTAATATATATAATTCCAGATTTGCATAGTTAATCTCGTTAAGTTCCAATTCTATATCGATTGATAAAGTGAAACCTATCTCCCAAATAGATATTCATTCCTTTAATGGTCGAACAGGCATTGCACTAATAATATAATATTTGGTGCTTGATATTAGATAATCAAAGGATGTGAATATGTAATATGATAAATATTGATATACTTAGGCTATTCTTTATTGAAGCTCGAGCTCAAGCTCAACTAATAATTATAGGGTAAATTTCGGGCCGGTACCAGAAAGAAAAAGTTTTTTCATTTCAGTCTACCAAAAATAATTGCTTTCAACTAAGTCCATTTCATGTTGCAATGACCAAAATAGCCCTAAATTGTTATTAAATCTAACACGTCGTCTTCAATAATCATTTCTCTTCCGAATAATCTCCAACACATCGTCGTAAAGTTGCGTATATCGAAACTGAGACATCACACCGTCGGTGAAGGAATGGTTGGTTGCCGCCGCCGTCTCCTCATCTAGCCACGGCATCACACATAAGAAGGCGGCGGAACCACCAGATGCATCATTTTTCGGTAATTGCAATCAGCTTCGTAAGCGATGTGACGATGTGACTGTGCTTTGTGAGAAGACGAATCATGAAATTAAGGAAGAAGAAATCTTAAGCCCTTAATGTAAATTCCATGTCCGTTGGAACACAAGAATATCATCATGTAAAACTAAAGAGTTACAGAGAAAAAACAAATTAAAATCTGAAAAAATAACACATGCCACCATGATTGTAGAACCATACTTAACATATTAACCTTTTCCAAGTAACGCGTCCTTCTTTCAGCATCGTGAATTCAATGGCATTTGAAGGGAGAGCTGTTTTGTAAATGATGATGAGGCTCCTTTAACATAAACATGCATGTGATTCTTAATGTGGTGCACGAATCCTCGTGCACATCTGTGTACGTAAAATACGTGGCATGACTATGTTTTTTGTTAAACATATTTATGAGTCTATCGGTGCATGTAATTTACATGCACTGATAGACTAGGCGGTGCATGTAATTTACATGCACCGCCTTATTAAACTCTTGGAAATTTTCTGGTTCTTCTTAATTTTTGAAATATACTATTAAGTGAGTATTTTGCCTTTGGATATAATGTGTTTCTTTCTTGTCAATTGAAAGTATATTACATTCACATGCATCGCATAAGAAAAAGTTTTTCGGCTCAATCCACAAAAAATAAACGCTTTCAACTAGTGATACATGTATATTACATTTACATGCACCTTATGAGGTTTTTGGTCTCATGTGGTGCATGTAAATTACATGCACCACATGGCTCACATGCACCGTATGACTCTAGATGTGCATGTAAATTACATGCACATATAGACTCATACGGTGCTTGCAAATTACATGCACATATAGACTTGCTAAATTTCCCAATTTTCTTTCAATTTGCTCCTCGATTGACCAATGCATAAAATATTGTGCAAGTGAAATATCGTGGGCAAATCTTCTTGCTTACGTAATTTACTAGTGGTGTATGTAAATTACATACACCGCATGACTCACATGCACCATATGACTCTAGAGGTGTATGCAAATTACATGCACCTATAGACTCATAGAGTGCATGCATATTATTTTTATATACTGTAAAGTGAGTATTTTGCCTTTGAATATAATGGGTTTCTTTCTTGTCAATTGAAAGTATATTACATTCACATGCACCGCATAAGAAAAAGTTTTTCAGCTCAATCCGCCAAAATAAATGCTTTCAACTAGTGGTGCATGTTATAACATTTACATGCACCTCATGAGTTGTTTAGTCAATTACATGCATCGCATTAGTCAATTTTTACATGCATCGCATTAGTCAATTTTTACATGCACAAGATGAGTCAATTTTACATGCACCGCATGAGTAATTTTTGCATGCACCGCATGAGTCAATTTGCACCACATGATTAATTTTTACATGCACCACATGAGTCAATTTTACATGCATCGTATGAGTCACATGCATTACATGGGTCTATTGGTGCATGTAATTTACATGCATCGTTAGATATAAGCTGCATGTATATTATATTTACATGCACCATATAAGTTCCATGCATCACATTAGTCTAACGGTGTATGTAATTTACATGCAACTCGTTCATCCTTGAATCGTCGGCTGTCAATTATCTGATTTTTTTACCATAAACTCAAACCAACCGATCGCTAACAAAATAGTGTCGATGTATTTTTTTATCGGACCCCGAATGTTGAAAAAAATAAAATTGTATATCTCATGGCCAATCCCAAGAGATAACAGCAGAACCTGCTTCAGAAGGCGATATGTTATGAGAACACACAAATCTTCGGAAAACTCGATGAAATCTCAACAAAGAGAGGGCTTCCTTTACGAAACGAACATTGGATTAAAGCTTGCCTCAATTTTGTGTGTATCGTCGAGAGAACAAACCAATAAATTTTTTTATAATATATTTGCGTGTGATTCAGTGTCTGTCAATAATACGATATTTGGAGCTAAAAAAAATTGTGAGGGTGAGGAAGACTGAGGGTGAGCGTCTGTCATTGCAGAAAATTAGAGGTGGGAAATTGGGCAAATGTTTGGGGGGATGAAGGTGCAGAACAAAGGTATTTTAGTCATAATTAATGGACTAATTAGATTATGGTTGATAGAATGGACTTATTTGAATAACTTTTCTAAAATATGTATTTGGTTGAAAGAAGATTTTTGGGAAGATTCAGTTGAAAGATATTTTGAAAAGTGGTACATTCTTATAATTTCCTCGTAATTGTATTAGATTCGGACCAATTTTCCTTCGATTGGATGGTCCGAGCTTACAGTAGCCCGGCCCAATTGACAATCCTAATATAATTCGGCAAGAAGCTTGAATAAAAATAATTCCTTAGACAAGATACTTATTTAGTCATTCAGTTATAAAAAGCTTCTTATTTTTCCATCGTATTTGCTATTACTTTTATTTTACTTTTGTTTTAAAAGAAAAAAAATTTAAAAAAACAAATTGGACTAACATTAACCCAACCTGATCCGGATCGGTCTTTAATAAGATGTGTTCTATTTAGTATCATATCGACCCGATATCGATTGCTGGCTCACAGCTTTCTGGAAATTGTTGGTTTTTGGGTGGGATGCTCCAGCCATGGAGTCATGGCTTTGGTTTTCTTGTATGTGGTTTTGTGGCGATACTATTTGGCTTATTTGGTGGTGACTCTTTTGTTCGGCTTTACTGTCGAGTTAATGTTTGGTTACGATTGCTAGGCATTTAGGTTTATGCACCTTACAGTAATGTTCCTTGGTCGAAGGCTTTCAATGAGGGATTTGGATTTGGGATCTTGCTCCTTTGTTAGTCTTTCATCAATTTATGTATCTCATTTATCCTCATTTGTTCCATCAGCTCCAATGGAAGACAGTTTTCTTGTTCGACCAAATCATAGACTGTATGGTTTGAGGGGACCTGATTTCATTCTGGTGGTCTCTGCATTCTCCAAGTCAAGCTATTGTGCTTCAACTGTCATTCGATCTACACAATGTACCATTCAACTTTTTAGTTCGCCTCGTAATCGATTTGCTTTCGACATAGACAAGTTTGGTCATTGTATTTGTTGGTTATCGTTATGTTTTGTTGTATCTTCCGAGTTTCGGCTGAATACTTGTTGTAACTGTTGTGAGTTAATATAATTATATTTTCTGTTCAATAAAAAAAACAAACATAAATATTATTAAAATAACTTTTGCTTATGTATTTGTATTTGTATTTGTTCTTAATATAATTTATGCTTACTGTTAAAAAAAATACTATCCATTTTTTCACTTTTAATTATACCTGCATTGTTTCTTTATCTTTCTATTTGTAGTTTTAAATTTAATTTTTAGCAATAAATGCAAAATATTTTAAATATCAACTTTTTTATATCAATCTTTATATCTCTATATTTAAGCTAAAATTATAGTCATTTTTGTAGCTTATATTTAAAAAATCCCAAATAAAATCTTATAGAAGATAATAAAAAATATTTGTATGAATCGGATTTGAACCCTACTTATGGATTAATTCAATATGATTAATATAAATAGTTGGTATTTTAATTTACACATCTTTCATTTAAATGGTATTATATTTTAATATTGAGTTGGTGTATAAATAGAGTTCAAATCGGGTGCATATTTTTCGAAGACTATATAGATATTGTTGCTATCCCCAAAACAGTTTCATGCATCGAATGGCAGTAGATTGTGCGGAATATCTTATTATTTATCACACATTATTGAATCTCAAATTATGTAATTATTATATTGTGAGGATAATTAAATACCTTCTTTAGAACCACATAATGAAAGGGGGCTGGGGTCCTACTCTTACCTCTTCAAATAGCTTTTAACGGCCGTTATTCATTTTTGCCCATTAGTGCGTCATAATAACGGCTCTCCGTCAGACATCAATTCCTGTAAATAATTTTTTTTTAAAAATTCTATCTAAAAATTTTTGTTAAAGATTTAAATGTTATAAGTTAAAAATATATTAAATCATCTATCGAATATTCGACCATCGACCTTGTTTAGGGTGTGTTTGCAATTGCTTATTCAAAGCACTTATATATTACTTGTGCTTGAAGTTGAAAAAAGTTGCTTTTAAGCAAAATCATTGAGTGTTTGCTATTAAAATAAAATAAAAAAGAAGCTTAATAAACTTCAATTAATTATAAAATTGCCACCAAACAACTTAAAAGCAGTCAAAAACAGGTCATGCCATGTTTCTCAGCTTCTGCTTTTTTCTGCTTAGAAAATTCAATAGCAGAAGCAAAGAAATAAAACACTCAAAATCATTTTTTTTTTTGTCTGAAAAACGGATAAGTCGTTTGCAAAAAACATTTACAAACACCCACTTAATATCCCATGACCCTCGTCATATGTAAAAATATATATAACGGAGCGACCAACTCGAAATGCCGTTTGATATTCAGGTAAAACTTAACTTTTTTCTTACTTTGTATTGATGGATTTGAGAATTGAATGATTTCAAATTCTTAAATGGAACTCATCAAGTGAATGGATTGGAAATTTTCTTATTTATTACTTTCAGTTATTTCTTAATATAGGAATAATTTTAAAATTTAGAATACATTGGAGTAATTTAAAATCAAAATTTTCAATCCAAACAGTATGTATTCGAAAGAAAAGTCCTCATATTATATAGTGTTCATATTATTTTATTTCCATATAGTTTTATGATTTTTTATATGCATGTAAATTAACTAGTATAATCTATTATTTTTAAATATATTGATACGATATAAACAATTCATTGATATTTACGAGATATTGAACAAAACACATTTTTTTCCTATATAAAATATAAATAAGCGAACCTACACATGCATGGATGACATGGTCATGGATAGTCGGAAGCATTGTATGCATAAATACATGTAAGGCATGTGGGGTCTGGTCACCTTAATCCTCAATTAAGTGTTCAATTAAATAAATCACCTTCTTTTTAAACAGGATTAAGATACTATTACTACTACTGATCAAGAGTTTTCACTATGTTTGTCGCTTACATAGTTCATATACATCACATCCTAGATATCATTTACACATCATAATTCATTCAATCTCGATCAGGTTAACTCCTAGCAGCAGAAGGTAGACTCACATTCCCAGCTTATCCCCAGCTCTGAGTCCCCATAGAACAACTACACAACGTATGGGTATATAAAAATGATGTTCATGCTCCAACATCAATATAATGCATAAATACTGTATAAACAACTTCCTGTAATTCATGCATTTGTAATATTCATCTCTTGTTGTTTCTGTACATACCTCAAAACACAATATACAACATGATACAATTGACCAAATATGTCATCACATATTTATTAACATCCTGTTATAACGGGACCGATATGGTATGCCTCTCAGCTTAATATGTCAGTGGATCAGCTTTCACATCCCATATTAGCAGCACATATCATATAACCGTCATCACACGTTATAACAGCCCAAAGCATATGGCCAACAATGCATACTCAATATGGCATCAACTGTGTGCCTCAATAACACCGTGCCTCACAGCACCAATCGCATGCCTCAACAGCATGACTATACAACATGCCCAACAATGGCATACATATATCATCAACTTTATGCCTCATTCACATCGTGCCTCACATCACCAATCACAGCTGATATTCACAATAATTTCATACCTCAATAAATAATATATCATCATCGCATATAATGATCAGAAATGGAAGATCAATACTCGTTCGTCAACACGTACCTGGCGTGCTGTACAAAATGTAGAAAAGCAGAAGTTAAGATGTAATCTCCCCTCTAACCCGTCCACTGTGATTGTGCTACATGAACATCAACAATTATCATGTTAAAATAGGCTTCACCGTCAAACTTTCCACAAAATATAACATTTTCACAAATTCATCATAGCGATCGAATCGGTCGTTGCTAGCGCCCGATTGCTTCAATTTTTATAACCCTAGCGATCGATCGCTATTTAAGTCCAATTTTCACAAAATGTTTCGGTCTTCTAGCGATCGATCGGTACTTGTTAACGAACGATTGTGGAAAAGTTAACATGTTAATCATGTGTTTTGGTTGATTTTTATGTAACCCACCCATTTCCCATGACATGTGAAAGAGGGTGACTAAAAGTAGGAAAGTAAACACATTTGCCCTGATATTACAAATACATCACTAATGATAGTGAAATAGCCAAACCGACCTTTCGCCTGGTCAAATCCTTGCCCTCAGCCACATTCTTTGTGGTTTCCTCTTTTCAGTTTCAACAGATGCTTCAACTTCTACTTCTTCAACCAGAAAAAATAGCAAAGTCAAGGACGATGTAAATTTAGGACAATGTAAAATGTACGATGGATACAAGACAATACTAGAAACTGTAAAATAACTGTGAATTCGTGCCCTAAGCTTAATTTCCTTGTCGAAACGAACTCATCTGAGACTCCTGCCCGTCGATTTCTTGGAAGATGAAGGAAATGATGTTTTCATAGCCACAAATTTCTTGTAACCCTAACCACAGATTTTCTTGGAAGATTATGGAAAGAATTATTTGGAGATGGTAACCTGAAACTCACGATTTCTTGGAAAATGAAGAAAGAATTTTTGGAAGATGAAGGGAGAGACGTGAAACATCAAGGATGAGGCTTCTGCGAGGTTGAGTGTTGTGTCTCCACCATAAGCTTCCGGACGTCTTCTACCCTTTTCCTGATTTGGTAGTCTCCACCATTTTGTCACCATGAATAAAAGTCAGAAAAGAGATTGCAGGAGTGAAAACTTTGTGATGTGGAATTTGTTGCTTCTTCAAATAGCAATTACACAACAAGGGTTTCAAGTAGTAGGTTTAATAGGGTATTTAAGTCAAAATGAAAATTTATCCTTAAATTTATCCTATTTCTAAAAAGCATACCAAACTTAATATTGTTTGATCACAATATATTATACATTTTGTAATCACATTTTTATCACTCTTGTTAGGATCAGGGTAGTGTTTAGAAGCGGAGTCTGAATAAACACTGGTTTCAATTTCTCGATTCTTCAAAATACAGCAGACTGTTAAGTACTGCAGTAAGATCTCAATTGATTACAAGGCAGTAGACAACTAAAAGATAGTGCGGAATGTATCTACCAGACTTGTGAGTTAAGAACTGATAGGCTAAAATAAAGGGGTAATAAGGTAACGTTCAGAAAGTAAATGATACAAGAATTGTTTATGGAAGTTCGAAACACAAACGTTTCTACGTCTCCGCTTCTTCCTTTGCATGAAGGTTACACTAGAAGACTTTGATTAACATTTTTCAGCATACAACATTCTTAGGCATCAACACAGATTTGCCTAAACTCCTAGCAACACAATAATCACAAAGATTACAAAATGACTTTTACAACACTCTCACAAGATATAAAAACTATGTTTATCCTTGAGTGTTCTTGAGCAGTAGACTATATGCTTAGACCTTCTCAATCACAATAAGGCTTAGATACTGCTCTGCAAAACTTCAGAATATTTCAGTAAGTGTTTTCAATGACAATTTTGATTGTTTGTAAATGAACTAGATTCAAGATTCAGAGTGTTGGGAAAATATTTCTAAGTTTTGGTGATCACAAACATCTACAGCTTGAAGTGTCTACTGCATCGAAGCCTAAAAGACATCCACCGGGTGAAAAGCCTAAACGGCATCCACCGAGTGAAAAGACATCCATCGGGTGAAAAGATAAAAAGAGATTATAGGGTTATCATCCACCGGATGTAGAGAGTGAACGACCACTGGTACAAGAGTATCATCAAACGTCTAAGAAGTCATTGGTTGACCTTAGTCGAGCAGACTAAGTAACTAGTAACTATCCAGCAGATAATGTAAAGAACATCAACTGATCATATGTCCAACAGATATACAGTAAAGGAGAAGTCAGTAGACATATAAAGCAACAATACAAACAAGTACAAACTCACTCTAACAAAGATACAACAAGCGCCGCATTACCGTATCAGCACCACCAAGAGCGTCACATTGAAATAGGCGTTGATTAACGAAATTGGAAAGAAGACAAAATGAATTTGGAAGAATATCAGGAAGCTGATTTTACGCAGATCTTTCCAATTGAAGAAAAGTTGCCGTTAGACTGCTATGTCTATAAATATGTCAAAGTAAAGAATGGAGAAACTCTAACAACGTGATCAATATTTGAAAGTCAGAATCAACTTCATTCAAGCAAAACATTCAACACGTACATTGAAATATTCTGAAGTTTTGCAAGACCAGCAAAAACACATTATTGTGATCTTGAAGATCAAAGTCTACTGAGTATGCTGCTCAAGAACACTCGAAACTTAAGAGATTTATACTTTGTGTGAGTGTTAAAAACAAGTTGTAAACAACTGTGATAGTTGTATTGCTATGAGTTTAGGTCAATCTGTGTGAGTGCCTAAGAATGTTGTATACTGTAAAGTGTAAGCCAAAGTCTTCTAGTGTAACCTTCATGCAAAGGAAAAAGAGGAGACGTAGAAGCGTTGTGCTTTGAACTTCCAAAATATATCTTGTGTTACTTACTTTTTGCACATTGACATTTAGTTATTCTCACAAGTTCAGCAGACGTCTTTCGCACTATTACTAGTGTCTGCTGACTTGTTCATCAATTGAGAACCCACTGCAGTACTTAACAGTCTGTTGTAAGAAAGAAGAATCAAAATTAAGTATAGTGTTTATTTAACCCCCCTTCTAAACATTACTTCGATCCTAACATAGAGTGTTGAGAGCTTTCTTCAGTTTTCTCTTCGACGTATTTATAGACTCGAAAGTCTAACGGCAACTATTCTTCAAATGGTAAGAATCGTGCAAAATCAGATTCCTGATTTTCATCCAAATTCCTTTTGTCTTATTTCCAAATCGGTTCACCAACGGCTAGTTCATTCCGACGATATTGGTGGCGCTGATATGACAGTGCGGCGTTCTATGGTACAATTGTCAGAGTGAATCTGTACGAGTTTTGTCATGTTGCCTTTTTACGTCTGCTGACTTCTCCACAGTGATTTAGTCTGCTGGACTAAAATCAACTGATGTCTTGTAATGTCTGGCGGTATATTCCATTGAATACGCCAGTGAACTTTACAGTGAGCTATGATACTCTGATCCAGTAGGCTTCTATTTTCTGCAACCCGTAGATGATGATCAACTCTTGGCACCCAGTAGACTCTATCTTCCAGTAGATCTTTGTAGAGTTAGTCGACAGTCTTCTTCATCAGTAAGCTTCTTCGATGCAATAGACACTTCAAGCAGTAGACGTTGTTATTACCAAAACTTAGAAATGTTTTCCTAATAATTTCCCCCTTTTTGGTGATGACAAATCTTGGCATTGGAGACTTTAGCTTGAACGTTGATCAGCAGATATATCTGTTAAGACTTAAAAAGACTGCAGTGGAGAGTAGCGATTTATGTTTTAGATAAATAAGCTGATTACAAGTAGTAATTAAGCTGGACATTTTTAAAAAATCATTTTTATATGAAATAATCTATGCTTACAATCCATACAACAATCCTTATATTTAATAAGTAAGTCAACTAGAGAAACATAGCCAGTAATCCAGATATAGTCGAAGAGGAAATTAAGTTAGTCAAATATATTCATAATATCCTGATCTGGCTAGTCTTACAAAGAAAACCTAAGTAAAAACCTAAGTTGTCTTCAAAGTAATCTTCCGCCAATATATTTTGTCTTCCCCCTTTTTGTCATCACACTCTGTTCATATGCCTCTGAAATTACAGGATGGTGAGACAAATGCCACCAAATTCTGAACATACGTGCAAGAACTAGGCAGATGAATGTTAGATAAGTAATCAACACATTGAGGGTTGAATTAGATAAGTAATTAACCCACTATAAAGGACTACAGAATGTTGAAGTAACCTAAATTTAAATTGATATTTAGGCATTTTAGAGTGAGCAAGTGTGAAGCAGTGAAGGTAGTATTTATGTAGCCAAATGTTGGCGGTGTTAACTACTGTGGAATGATATGACACATCGACCAGTGTCATTCAATCCTGAATTGAAAATCAGAAGATAAGAATAGAACACAAGTATTTTATTAAAAAGAAAAGAGATGAAATGACAAAATAATGTCAAAATACATTAGTATGGGCGCCCAAACCAAGGTCTGTAGCGGTCAAAGTCTTTTGAGGCGTCAGAGGGTGGTTGCCTCGAAGTTTCTGTAGCATGCTGGGATGGAGGTCTTTGCTGGCTGGATTGTCCTTGTCCAGTAGATGATCTTCTTACTGGACCTGGATCTCTTCTGGAATGCTCTTCCCATCTGCTGGACTCTGAATGCCCTGGTCTTGAAGGTTTAGCACTTTGCATACACTCATTCAAATCATCTAATTGAGAAGCAAAAGCTGCTTTAATATTTTTTCAGTTGATCGGAGAACGTCACATGCATGTCTTCAATCTTTGCTCCGAGCTCCAGCTTTGTAGCCGCATGTAGGGCATCACTCTACTGACTGAGTTCTAGCTTAATTTGGGCCAGTTTGGAGAAGGAGTCTGAAAGAGTGTCCACTACAAACTTCTGAAATCTGGTAACTTTTTCAGAGAGATTTTGGACATCCCGAGTTATCTACTGAAACTGAAAGTCAGCATGACTCCTTAGATTTCCAACAACATAACTTGCATCTCTTTCCTCATTTTTCATCTTTTGTACTTCGCCAACAAGATTGGATATGATGTTGGTTAAATGAGTCAACTGATCAGACACAAATGCTGGAGTATCTTCAATTTTCAGGTTAGGAAAATCAAGTGCTTGCTTCGTTTGATAATTTGCGATGGTCTGAACAACACCAGAGAGAGCAGCCATTGTAGACTCAGCAGGGGCAAGGGCTGGCAGAACAACAGATGGTACAACCGATACATCATCCTCAGAGAAAATAGTTCCAGTAGGAAGAGCCTCAGTAGGGATCTCCAGGCTAGTAGGCGGTGGTGATTGATGAGGGGATGTGTTGGAATCGACGGGGGGCGGGGGGGGGGGGGGGGTAATGAGATTCCTTGGCTACTTTAGCATTTTAAAATGAGTTTGCAAAATAAAAGAATTTGCGCTTGCGGAAGGCTTAAGTCAATCGATAAATAAAAGAAATGAAGAAGTAAATAAATAAATAAATGCGTAATGTAGTAATGCGGTAAATGACAAGGATATTTGTTATAGAAGTTCGGCGATGAATAACCTACGTCTCCTCTTCCCGGTTAGATAACCTTCAACCGAGGTTGCACTAGAACAAATGATCTTGGCCTTGAGGGCTCCAAGTTAGCCACAATACAACTCTTCCGGAGTACACAAAACTCTTCCCGAGCACAACACTCTTCACGGGTCTTCTTGGCCTTAAGGTCTCCAAGGATAGCCACACACAACTCTTCCCGAGTTACCAACACTCTTCACGAGTCTTCTTAGCCTTAAGGACTCCATGGATAGCCACAACACATGCACCAACTTTACTTGTTGATGACTTTACAATTTCCAACTTGCTTTGGTGTTGGAGGACCTTTACAACAACTCAACAAACACCTTCACGGTGTACAAACAAGAAGAAAACAAGACTCGCACAAAATAAAAGAATTACAAACTCCAATACAACAACAATGTATGGAGATTGCAATGCTATTTGAATTTTGAATTAGCAAAGCTTTGTAGAAGTTTGTAGGCTTGTTTCTTGTCTCCAAAATGCTCCAAAGCATCAATATTTGTAGTGTAGGAGGCCCCATAGGCTCCTACTAGCCGTTGCTACACGTAAGGCTGAAATCACTCGTGCATCACCTCGGACATCGCCTCAGGCGATCACCATCGCCGCGCCCCAATGGTCAGCACAAATCACGCATCGCCTCAGGCGATGGGTCGATCGCCTCAGGCGATCAATTGCACAAATCAATGTCGTAGCCTCAGCAATTCAAATTCTTCCATCGCCTCAGGCGAAGTCCACATCGACTCAGGCGTTCAATGGATCGCCTCAGGCGATCAGCCCATCGCCTCGGGCGAACTCCCTCTGCACGCGAGCCTCGGCGTCGCCTTTGTCGATTCGCGTGGTGATGCCTTCCTGGCAGCCATCACCTGGGGTGATCAAGCCAGATTTTGCATACTTGATATTCTTCAATCAATCCACTTTCAATCAATATACATGTACATTAAGTAGACACATTAGTACAACAAACACAAGTTTTGTTGATCAGCAAAACTAAAAAATAATCCGGAGATAAATTAAAGCATTAAACACAACCATGCGTTTAAGGCTCAACAATCTCCCCCTTTTTTATGATCACAAAACTTGATAAACTTGAATATGTAATATGCAGGAAATGTGAGTAAACATGACTCCCTCTTAACAATTGCATAGCACATACAAGGTTACCAAGTAAAGCATAAAACAAATAACTCTCCCCCTCAAACCATGCATACACAAGCTCTCCCCCTTAAACTATGCATGTATTAAACTTTAAGTTTATCACAAAATTCTCTCCCTTTTTGTGATAATCAAAAATTACAAAATTTAAATAAACATAACATAATTATATGTTGACACATAGCCATATTTTAACAATTTTACCCATGTTCATCAAGCATGTAATAGCTATAACAATCATTAGATTAAATCATTTAGAGAAACACAAACATGCGTTTAAGGCAATCAACAATGAATTCTAAACATTGCAAAGTGTGCATATGTTCTTCCATGAGTTCATGCACTTATGCCTAATAAAGATTATAATTCTCAATGCATCATTAGATAAGATTATTAATCACATAATTGCACATTTCCACATTGCATATTCAAATTTGAATACAAGACAAATCAAGATACTTACTATAAAAGGATAAGCATACATCATGCATTAAAACAATTTATATGTGCATATGCTAAGGGGAAATGCATTTTACTACCAATGAATATTGAGCTTCATTATTTATTGATCACAATTAATTTGTGCCAATGAAATTTTGAATTGCTCTTTTAAAATGTATAATTTTACCTTCGATGACAAGAGTGCGTTCTTGTCATTAGTCCTATACCTCGTGCTTCCTCTATTGAGGTGAATGAGATAGTCTCCTCCTTTGAGTTGCTTGTGCCTTCATCCTCCATCCCATTGTTGTCCCTACAAAACAAATTAACAATAGGAGGATCTTTGGTACCCATTTGATTTTTGGGTCCTTGAGGGTTAGCTTTCATTTGCACCTTTGTAATCCATTTCCACCTCTTGTTAGGTTGGTATTGAATTTTGGCAAACCTACACTTATTCTTAGTGTGACCATTTTTACAACAATAGTTACAAGTAGAAGAATCATGCTTTGCTTTAGCCAACAAGCTTGAAAATGTTTTTGATTTGCTTGAGAAGCCTAACCCGGCTTTATCAAAGCTACAACGTTGCAAGCCAAGCAATTCATTCATCTTTAGACTACACTCACTAAATTTGCAAAAAAGATATTTTTAAAGAATTTAATTCATTTTTCAATGAATTATTTTCTTCATCTTTCTTGGCAACCTCAAGTTTGAGTAATTTGTTACTCATCTTGGTTTTGCCAAGAACATCAATAAGCTCATGATAAGAATCTAAAAGTTCATCAAAAGATGGTACCTCATCGTCGCTTTCATATTCTTCATTATTAGCGTCATCTTTGGCCATGAGACAAAGGTTGGTTTCTTCTTCATCGGACTCAATATCACTCCATGTAGCTATTAGGGCCTTCTTCTTGCCTTTGTATTCATTCTTCTTCCTATGACATTTGTTAGCATAATGACCTTTATCTTGACAATTATAACAAGTTACCTCGTGTTTGGAATCATGTTTGGAAGCACTAGAGGTCTTTGGCTTGTTATGTTTGTTGAAGAACTTCTTGAACTTTCTAGTGAACAAGATCATCTCATCATCATCATCATCATCTTCATCATCAGATTGATCTTTCCTCCAGACCAAGGCTATCCCCTTCCTTATGGATCTATCATCCTCATTTATTCCCTTCCTTGTTGACACTTCAAGCTCATGGGTCACCAATGTGCCATGAAGTTCATCAAGGTCATAAGATGCACTTTCTCCTTTGTTGGATTCGATGATGGCCGTCCTCTTGGCATCCCATTCCTTTGGCAAGGCTCTTAGTGCTCTTCTCCATATTTGATTTGGAAGATACTTCTCTCCAAGTTGGGCAAGCTCGTTTATGATTTGGGTGAGCCTTCTAAACATCGAGTCAACCACTTCTCCGGACTCCATCTCAAATGTCTCATACTTAAGTTGCAATAGATCTATCTTTGTCTCCTTTACTTGATTTGTGCCCTCATGACAAATTTGCAATTTGTCCCATATCTCTTTTGCGGTTGAGCACATCGAGATCTGGTTGTACTCCTTCATATCTAAAGCACAATGTAAAATATTAAAAAGCTTTAGCATTTTGAGATATTAAAATCATGTCCGCTCTTGTGAAATTGTCCATTTCTTTGGGAATACTTATTCCCCCAACTTCCTTTAAAGGAATATGTGGACCTTTCACAATGATCTTCCATAGGTCATAATCTACGGATTGGATGTATAGAGAAATTCTATTCTTCCAATAACCGTAATTATCACCCGTGAAGAGCGGATGGCGATTTGTCGATTGACCTTGAGCAAACTCATTTGCTAGATTAGCCATATAAAAATTTTGATTTAAAAACAAAAATCAAATGGCTCTGATACCACTTGTTGGAATCGAAGAGGGGGGAGGGGGTGAATGAGATTCATTGGCTACTTTAGCTTTTTAAAATGAGTTTGCAAAATAAAAGAATTTACGCTTGCGGAAGGCTTAAGTCAATCGATATATAAAAGAAATGAAGAAGTAAATAAATAAATAAATGTGTAATGTAGTAATGCGGTAAATGATAAGGATATTTGTTATAGAAGTTCGGCTATGAATCGTTACGTCTCCTCTTCCCGGTTAGATAACCTCCAACCGAGGTTCTATTAGAACAAATGATCTTGGCCTTGAGGGCTCCAAGTTAGCCACAATACAACTCTTCCCGAGTACACAAAGCTCTTCCCGAGCACAACACTCTTCACGAGTCTTCTTGGCCTTAAGGGCTCCAAGGATAGCCACACACAACTCTTCCCGAGTTACCAACACTCTTCACGAGTCTTCTTGGCCTTAAGGGCTCCAAGGATAGCCACAACACATGCACCAACTTTACTTGTTGATGACTTTACAATTTCCAACTCGCTTTGGTGTTGGAGGACCTTTACAACAACTCAACAAACACCTTCACGGTGTACCAACACGAAGAAAACAAGACTCACACAAAATAAAAGAATTACAAACTCCAATACAACAACAATGTATGGAGATTGCAATGCTATTTGAATTTTGAATTAGCAAAGCTTTGTAGAAATTTGTAGGCTTGTTTCTTGTCTCCAAAATGCTCCAAAGCATCAATATTTGTAGTGTAGGAGGCCCCCTAGGCTCCTACTAGCCGTTGCTACACATAAGGCTGAAATCACTCGTGCATCGCCTCAGGCGATCACCATCGCAGCGCCCCAACGGTCAGCACAAATCACGCATCGCCTCAGGCGATGGGTCAATCGCCTCAGGCGATCAGTTGCACAAATCAATGCCGTAGCCTCAGCAACTCAAATTCTTCCATCGCCTCAGGCGTTCAATGCATCGCCTCAAGCGATCAGCCCATCGCCTCGGGCGAACTCCCCCTGCACGCGAGCTTCGGTGTCGCCTCTGTCGATGCGCGTGGCCATGCCTTCCTGGCAGCCATCGCCTGGGGCGATGATCACCATCGCTTGGGGCGATCCAGCCCAGATTTTGCATACTTGATTTTCTTCAATCAATCCACTTTCAATCAATATACATGTACACCAAGTAGACACATTAGTACAACAAACAAAAGTTTTGTTGATCAGCAAAACTCAAAAATAATCCGGAGATAAATTAAAGCATTAAACACAACCATGCGTTTAAGGATCAACAATCTCCCCCTTTTTGATGATCACAAAACTTGATAAGCTTGAATATGTAATATGCATGAAATGTGAGTAAACATGACTCCCCCTTAACAATTGCATAGCACATACAAGATTAGCAAGTAAAGCATAAAACAAATAACTCTCCCTCTCAAACCATGCATACACAAGCTCTCCCCCTTAAACTATGCATGTATTAAGCTTCAAGTTTATCACAAAATTCTCCCCCTTTTTGTGATAATCAAAAAGTACAAAATTTAAATAAACATAGCATAATTATATGTTGACACATAGCCATATTTTAACAATTTTACCCATGTTCCTCATCAAGCATGTAATAGCTATAACAATCATTAGATTAAATCATTTAGAGAAATACAAACATGCCTTTAAGGCAATCAACAATGAATTATAAACATTGCAAAGTGTGCATATGTTCTTCCATGAGTTCATGCACTTATGCCCAATAAACATTATAATTCTCAATGCATCATTAGATAAGATTATTACTCACATAATTGCACATTTCCACATTGCATATTCAAATTTAAATACAAGACAAATCAAGATACTTACTATAAAAGAATAAGCATACATCATGCATTAAAACAATTTATATGTGCATATGCTAAGGGGAAATGCATTTTACTACCAATGAATATTGAGCTTCATTATTTATTGATCACAATTAATTTGTGCCAATGAAATTTTGAATTGCTCTTTTAAAATGTATAATTTTACCTTCGATGACAAGAGTGCGCTCTTATCATTGGTCATATACCTCGTGCTTCCTCTATTGAGGTGAATGAGATAGTCTCCTCCTTTGAGTTGCTTGTGCCTTCATCCTCCATCCCATTGTTGTCCCTACAAAAAAAATTAACAATAGGAGGATCTTTGGTACCCATTTGATTTTTGGGTCATTGAGGGTTAGCATTCATTTGCACCTTTGTAATTCATTTCCACCTCTTGTTAGGTTGGTATTGGATTTTGGCAAACCTACACTTATTCTTAGTGTGACCATTTTTACAACAATAGTTACAAGTAGGAGAATCATGCTTTGCTTTAGCCAACAAGCTTGAAAATGTTTTTGATTTGCTTGAGAAGCCTAACCCGGCTTTATCAAAGCTACAACGTTGCAAGCCAAGCAATTCATTCATCTTTAGACTACTCTCACTAAATTTGCAAAAAGATATTTTTAAAGAATTTAATTCATTTTTCAATAAATTATTTTCTTCATCTTTCTTGGCAACCTCAAGTTTGAGTAATTTGTTACTCATCTTGGTTTTGCCAAGAACATCAATAAGCTCATGATAAGCATCTAAAAGTTCATCAAAAGATGGTACCTCATCGTTGCTTTCATAGTCTTCATCATTAGCGTCATCTTTGGCCATGAGACAAAGGTTGGTTTCTTCTTCATCGGACTCACTATCACTCCATGTAGCTATTAGGGCCTTCTTCTTGCCTTTGTCTTCATTCTTCTTCATAGGATATTTGTTAGCATACTGACCTTTATCTTGACAATTATAACAAGTTACCTCGTGTTTGGAATCATGTTTGGTAGCACTAGAGGTCTTTGGCTTGTTATGTTTGTCGAAGAACTTCTTGAACGTTCTAGTGAACAAGATCATCTCTTCATGATCATCATCATCTTCATCATCGGATTGATATCCCCTTCCTTATGGATCTATCATCCTCCTTTATTCCCTTCCTTGTTGACACTTCAAGCTCATGGGTCACCAATGTGCCATGAAGTTCATCAAGGTCATAAGATGCACTTTCTCCTTTGTTGGATTCAATGATGGCCGTTCTCTTGGCATCCCATTCCTTTGGCAAGGTTCTTAGTGCTCTTCTCCATATTTGCTTTGGAAGATACTTCTCTCCAAGTTGGGAGAGATCATTTATGATTTGGGTGAGCCTTCTAAACATCGAGTCAACCTCTTCTCCGGACTCCATCTCAAATGTCTCATACTTAAGTTGCAATAGATCTATCTTTGTCTCCTTTACTTGATTTGTGCCCTCATGACAAATTTGCAATTTGTCCTATATCTCTTTTGCGGTTGAGCACATTGATATCCGGTTGTACTCCTTCATATCTAAAGCACAATGTAAAATATTAATGGCGTTAGCATTTTTGATATTAAAATCATGTCCGCTCTTGTGAAATCGTCCATTTCTTTGGGAATACTTATTCCCCCAACTTCCTTTAAAGGAATATATGGACCTTTCACAATGATCTTCCATAGGTCATAATCTACGGATTGGATGTATAGAGAAATTCTATTCTTCCAATAACCGTAATTATCACCCGTGAAGAGCGGAGGGATATTTGTCGATTGACCTTGAGCAAACTCATTTGCTAGATTGGCCATATAAAATTTTTGATTTAAAAACAAAAATCAAATGGCTCTGATACCACTTGTTGAATCGAAGGGGGGGGGGGGGGGGGGGGGAGGGGGTGAATGAGATTCCTTGGCTACTTTAGCTTTTTAAAATGAGTTTGCAAAATAAAAGAATTTACGCTTGCGGAAGGCTTAAGTCAATCGATAAATAAAAGAAATGAAGAAGTAAATAAATAAATAAATGTGTAATGTAGTAATGCGGTAAATGACAAGGATATTTGTTATAGAAGTTCGGCGATGAATCGCATACTTCTCCTATTCTCGGTTAGATAACCTCCAACCGATGTTCCACTAGAACAAATGATCTTGGCCTTGAGGGCTCCAAGTTAGCCACAATACAACTCTTCCCAAGTACACAAAGCTCTTCCCAAGCACAACACTCTTCACGAGTCTTCTTAGCCTTAAGGGCTCCAAGGATAGCCACACACAACTCTTCCCAAGTTACCAACACTCTTCACGAGTCTTCTTGGCCTTAAGGGCTCCAAGGACAGCCACAACACACGCACCAACTTTACTTGTTGATGACTTTACAATTTCCAACTTGTTTTGGTGTTGGAGGACCTTTACAACAACTCAACAAACACCTTCACTGTGTACCAACACGAAGAAAACAAGACTCACACAAAATAAAAGAATTACAAACTCCAATACAACAACAATGTATGGAGATTGCAATGCTATTTGAATTTTGAATTAGCAAAGCTTTGTTGAAGTTTGTAGGCTTGTTTCTTGTCTCAAAAATGCTCCAAAGCATCAATATTTGTAGTGTAGGAGGACCCCTAGGCTCCTACTAGTCGTTGCTACACATAAGGCTGAAATCACTCATGCATCGCCTCGGACATCGCCTCAGGCGATCACCATCGCCGCGCCCCAACGGTCAGCACAAATAACGCATCACCTCAGGCGATGGGTCAATCGCCTCAGGCGATCAATTGCACAAATCAATGTATTAGCCTCAGCAACTCAAATTCTTCCATCGCCTCAGGCGAAGTCCACATCGCCTCAGGCGTTCAATGCATCGCCTCAGGCAATCAGCCCATCGCCTCGGGCAAACTCCCCCTGCACGCGAGACTCGGCGTCGCCTCTGTCGATGCGTGGCGATGCCTTCCTGGCAGCCATCGTCTGGGGCGATGATCACCATCACCTGGGGCGATCCAACCCAGATTTCGCCTTCTTGATTTTCTTCAATCAATCCACTTTCAATCAATATACCTGTACACTAAGTAGACACATTAGTATAACAAACACAAGTTTTGTTGATCATCAAAATGCAAAAAATAATCTGGAGATAAATTAAAGCATTAAACACAACCATGCGTTTAAGGCTCAACATGATGGTAATGAGAAAATGGCCTTGTCAGTGGGTAGTTGGGTTTTGGGTTCGATTAGTGGGACTGAGACAACTGGGGCAATGGTAGGGTCAATGATTTATTGAGATGGTTCAGGTTCATAAATGGTTGTGGATATTATGGTTATGGCATTTGTGGATGCAATCATGTAGTCAGTAGAGTCATCCTCTGAGGCGAGGGTAATTTTGTTTACTACTGACTCAATGACTGTGTCTAGGTTCAACAGATCAACATCGGGTAGGGTTGGATGCTGACTGGGCAGGGAGAGAGGTGTAGGAGATATAAGGGGTAGTTCTCCAGCAGAGTGGATTTCGTCTGCTGGGACTGCAGTATGCATTTGGACTATAGAGGGCTCTACTGGAGTCACAACAACCACTTGTTATTCAGTAACCCCCTCTGAACTGTGCTGATAAGATGAGACGAGGAGTGCAGCCCCAGAACAACCTTGAGGTCATGAAGAGTTTTCTCGGCCAGCGTAAGATGGGCTTCCAAAGATTTGAGAACCGCTACATCGTGAGTGGTTGTGCCTAAGTTAGGATCAAACTCGACATGTCTTGTTTTCACCAAGGAATCTAGTCCGCTGATGAAGTGCATTAAGCGGTAGACTTCCTTTGGCGCAGACCGTCTTCAACATCATTAGTCTGTAGAAATTCAAGAATGATATTCTCATCCTTCCGAGCCATCTTCCAAAATTTCATTCAAGTGATTGAGACGTATCTTGATCCTGGTCTTAACCCAACCATCAAATAATTTCATCTTTGCGTGAACATACGTTGCAACCTCTTCAAGAACCAGATTAATCTATGTGGCTATGGGGTTGGATGATGCTTCCATTGGATCTTTCCCACTTGCATCGGGAGTGTGAGGAGGAAAGCAGAAGGGACAACTTGTCTTCGGCGCCCCCTGACTTAAGGTATAGTACCCTTGTGCTCGTCTGGAACTCAGAGGGACTACTGATAAGTGTGATTTTTACACTTAATTTGATATATGATTATGGACATTTTTGTAGTGATTCCTGGAAAATATTACGCTTTTTGGTATATATTTATATAATTCAGGAATCTAGGTCTAAATACATGAAAGTGGAGGAAATATGCTTAAAATGATGAAAAAGGACCAAACCGAGCATACACGAAAAATGAGGTACGAAAGTGCAAAATGTTGAAAATCATTGCAGCGATCGATCGGTAGAACCAGCGATCGATCGCCACCAAAGAGTGCACATGCGCGATCGATCGGTAAAAACCAAGCGATCGATCGCCGCGTCGGAAATTCTGAAAAATAAAAACAGTTGCCATCGATCGGCAACTGACGGAGATCGATCGCCAAACTCGAAAGAATCGAGATTTATTTCCTTATCAGGCTATTTTGTGTCCAAAGAATTGATGACTCCTCCAACACAGTACATAGAAGATTTCAGACTAAATTGAAGGATTCTTAGCTCATAATTCACCCTACAAACTCAGCCACCATCACTCTCCTTCATCACCAACCATCTATACCATCAAACCATTGAAGAGAAGAAGTATCGGAAGAGACGGGATGACGGAGCAACGCAAGGAGTAAACGCCACTTGTTATTTCCGTATTTCTAAACTTTGTTTGATTCTATTTGATTTCTTTATGCTTTGGATGTTGAAAAACATGATTTTGCATTTGATTTCGAATGTTTCTAGGCTAAGTCTTGTTGCCAAGACTTAGGGGATCCCATGTTTTAAACCCACAAATTTAATAAGTTTTGATTGATTCTTACAAATTCTTTGAGTTTAATTTGTTGTGCTCATGCTTTCAATGGATTAATATCATCAATTGATTATTTATTGCAATTGAAATTGACCATAGGAGATTGTGATACGATATAGTAAATTAAACCGTGGATTTCAGACTGATATCGAGAGATGAAGTCAAATACACATGTGATAGCTATAGATATCTAGTAATCAAAAGCTAGAAGTTTTCATAAATCAACTTACAATATTGAGTGTTAAATAAGTGCATGATCATTGCCTTGTTGCATCTTAGTATTAGACTTGTTGTAACCGTACCAAGTTATAACAAGTGCATCAAGACAACTCGCCACCTTAGAACGTTTGAATTTAATTCTTAACTATAGGCGAATTGTGGGGGATTGCATGGGTGAACCGAAAGTCTTGATAATTGTTTCTTTTGATTTTTATTCTTATTCATCACTGTTTGCTTGGTTAATTATTGAGTTAATTTCTCACTTTAGTTAATTATTAATAACTAGTTATAGTGGGCTAAATATAGTTAAACTAGTGGAGTTTGGTAATTATTTTCTCTTCCTCGTGGGATCGACAATCCGTACTTTTCATACCATTATACTAAAACTTGACACAGTGCACTTGCGGTACGCAATCGCTACACTGAAAAATATTGTTTAAAATAATAGCGACCAAGTTTTTGTCGTCGTTGCCGGGGACTAGTTTTAATAATATCAAACGAGATTATGACTGTAGTTTATTCATTCATTTTTATTTTTTGATTTTTCTTCAATCCCCTCTACTCTTATACTATTTGTGTTCTTTTTGGTTGATTGTTACATGTTGTTATCTCTTGGTGCATGCTAAGGAGTAGCAAGCCTACACTTGAGCCTTTTGACCCTAAGATCGAACGTACTTGTCAAAGGAGGGTAAGGCAAGCAAGAGCACACATGGCTAATACCGAGGAGATTCCGGTACCACTAATTGCAAGATCATGTAAGGAATCCAACACACAAGTGCGCAGCGGAAATAAAAAATTGGATTCCTAACCGAGGACCTATACAGAGTATTCATATCGGAATGATTAAAAGAGTCTCACCCTTGTAGCGTGTTTGATGCAGAAACGATGCCAATGTCACGAGTCACGAGCAACACCTCCAAGATCTTGCCTCTACGGTATCCACACGATCAAATCGAACAAGGGACGTTCAAGAACAAGTGCTAGACTTATTCTTGAACCAAAGCTGAACTCACGGTTCAAAACCGATCAACGACTACCAATCAATCCACCAAGAAAACGACGGCGGCCGTGAGTTCTTGAAGAAAAGGTGAGGCGGCCGAGAGAGAGCTAGAGTAGCTTTTTAGGTTTTGATATGTAGTGTGTTAATCTCATTGATCACCTTGTTATCAAATTATATATGTATGATTTAATTAAGGTTCAAGGCTTTCTTAAAGCCTCATGGGCCCAAACCCATGATTTAATTAAATCATTATAATCATGTAATTAAGACTCTTCTTAATTAATTAATTCATCCAATGAATTTAATTCCCTTTATCGATTTAATCTTTTGTGCGACCCGATAGGATCTTGTAATGTTGGCAGTGACATAAAATCTAATTTTATGTCACAAGCAATGAGCGGTATCTAGCAACACATCAATGCTACCCAAATTACAAGAATGTCATTGACTAGACATAACCTTAGAACTTGTGATAATATTAACCATGTAACTTAATCCCTTTGTCCATGTGTTTAGATTGAACTCGAGTCATGGAATAGTCATACTCGTATATTCAATCTTTATTTCTTGATCCCCAAGTAGAACTAGAATAAACGAATAAGCTCGATATCACATACCGACTCATTCGAGCACGGCCATGCATTTTAGTCTTACTTGATCAAGGGCCCAAACACTTATCCTGTTATATAGGAGGGACAAATCCTATCTTGATCAATCAACATCCCTCTACATAATTCGTAGTGTATCCAATAGCTGCCTTTATAGTTTACCCTGTTACAGGTAACGTTTGACAATATCAAGATACATAACTCCTTATGTTGGGATCTCTGATGATCTCAAGTCGAAAGGATTACATACATTATTATCACTATGAGAATTGCTTATGACACTCATATAACTATCAATGTAGCATTCTCATGGTGGGTCTGTCCAGAACAATCAAAACATACTAGTCTCAATGCATTATCATTATCCTTATTCATGGTAATACTTGACTAGGGACAATCTTTAAGAACAATACAATATTATTCTAAGGACATTAACTTATATATCAATTCTTATTGCACAGATATTTGAATAAGATATAATAATGATTTGCCATTAATAAAATCATAATACATTGTATGTCATAAACAATCATCTAATGACTTGTCTTAGGGCATATCCCAACAAATCTTCCACTTGCACTCAGACCAATCAGACATATACTTAATGCCTAGAGATCTAGTATGCCGATCATGCTTCTGCTGTGACACGGGCTTTGTCAATGGGTCTGATACATTATCATCTGTTGGTACTTTGCATATTTTTACATCTCCTCTTTCAACGATTTCTCGAATGAAATGAAAGCGCCGAAGTATGTGCTTGGATCTTTGGTGAGATCTAGGTTCTTTAGCCAATGCGATGGCTCCATTGTTGACACAATAGAGTTCAATTGGATCTAGAATGCTAGGCATCACCCCAAGTTCAGAAATGAACTTCTTGATCCAAACAGCTTCCTTTGCTGCATCTGAGGCAGCAATATACTCAGCTTCAGTTGTAGAATCGGCTACTGTCTCTTGCTTTGAACTCTTCAAGCTTACAGCACCTCCATTTAGGCAAAACACATATCCTGATTGCGATCGAAAATCATCTTTGTCGGTTTGGAAACTTGCATCAGTGTAACCTATTACATTGAGCTCTTCCTCACCTCCATAAATCAAGAATGTATCTTTAGTTCTTCTCAAGTACTTCAGGATATTCTTGACTGCAATCCAGTGACATTCACCTGGATCAACTTGATATCAGCTCGTCATGCTCAAAGCATACGAGACATCGGGACGAGTACATATCATGGCAGACATGATAGATCCAATAGCTGACGCATATAGAATCTTACTCATGCGTTGTCTCTCATCTGGTGTTGAAGGACACTGATCCTTCGAGAGATCTATCCCATGTGTCATAGGCACGAATCCTTTCTTTGATTCTTGCATGCTAAACCATTTTAGCACTTTGTTTATGTATGTACTTTGACTTAGGCCAAGTAATCTTCTCGATCTATCTCTATTGATCTTGATTCCTAATACATAGGTGGCTTCACCCAAGTCTTTCATAGAAAAGCAATTCCCTAGCCAAATCTTTACAGATTGTAAGGCAGGGATATCATTCCCAATTAGAAGTATGTCATCTACATACAATATTATGAAGATAATTATGCTCCCACTGACCTTCTTGTAGACACAAGGTTCATCTACGTTTTTGATGAAACCAAACTCTTTGACTGCATCATCAAAACGAAGATTCCAACTCCGAGAAGCTTGCTTCAATCCATAAATGGTTCGTTGTAGCTTGCATATCTTTCCAGCATCCTTTGGATCGACAAAACCATCGGGCTGTGTCATGTACACATCCTCAAGCAGATTTCCATTAAGGAAAGTTGTTTTGACATCCATCTGCCAGATTTCATAATCATGAAATGCAGCTATTGCAAGTAAGATCCTAATGGATTTAACAATGGCAACTGGTGAAAAAGTTTCATCATAGCCAATACCATGAATTTGTTTGAAACCTTTTGCTACCAGTCGACCTTTAAAGGTTTGTACATTACCATCCATGTCGGTCTTCTTCTTGAAAATCCATTTGCACCCTATGGGTCTTACCCCTTCAGGTGGGTCAACCAAAGTCCATACTTGGTTTGCATACATGGATTCCATCTCAGATTTCATGGCCTCTTGCCATTTCTCAGAATCAGTGCCCATATAGCTTCTTGATAAGATGACGGCTCATCCTCATCAATAAGTAGTAAGTCACCTTGTTGAGTCACAAGAAATCCATATCTCTATGGCTCCCGGTGTTCTCTTACAGACCTACGTTGGGCTTGTGTCTCTTGAGCAGGCACTTCATCCACAACAGCTTGTAGTGACTGCTCTGTTTCCATCTCAATATCATGTTCAGTGTTTTCTTGTGGTTGAACTTCACTAAGTTCTATATGTCTCACACTGGTTTTTCTAGAAATAAATTCTCTTTCAAGAAAGACACCAGTCCGAGCAACAACCACTTTGTTCTCGGTGGGATAATAGAAATAGTATCCTTTCGTTTCCTTAGGATATTCCACAAATAAACACCTATCAGATTTGGGTCCAAGTTTGTTAGAGGCGTGACGTCTCACGAAAGCCTCACAACCCCAAATCTTCATAAAAGACATACTAGGACGTTTCCCAGTCCATATCTCAGATGGTGTCTTTTCCACTGATTTAGATGGAACACGGTTCAGTATGAATATTGCTGTTTCTAAAGCATGTCCCCAAAAGGATATTGGAAGATCTGCATGACTCATCATTGATAGAACCATGTCCAACAAGGTTCGATTTCTCCTCTCGGATACACCATTCCATTGTGGAGTATACGGAGGAGTGAGTTGTGGGACTATCCCACACTCCTTTAGATAGCCATGAGACTATTGGCTTAGGTATTCACCTCCTCGATCTGATCGAAGGATTTTGATACTTTTACCAAGTTGGTTTTGTACTTCATTCTTGAAATCCTTGAACTTTTCAAAGGTTTCATGTTTATATTTCATTAGGTACACATACCCATATCTACTGAAGTCATCAGTAAATGTAACGAAGTATTGAAAACCAACTCTAGCATGTGTGCTTATTGGTCCACATACATCACTATGTATGAGACTCAATAAATCATTTGTCCTTTCAACATGTCCCTTGAAAGGAGCTTTAGTCATCTTGCCCATTAAACAAGATTCACATGTTTCATATGATTCAAAATCAAATGAATCCAATACTCCATCCTTATGAAGTTCTGATATGCGATTCTCGTTTATATGGCCCAAGCGACAATGCCAGAGATAAGTTGGATTAGAATCATTATTCTTGATCCTTTTAGTATTTATGTTATAGACAGTCATATCAAGATTTAATACATAAAGACCGTTAATCATTTGTGCACTTGCATAAAACATATCATTTAAATAAATGGAGCAACAATTGTCATTTACATTAAATGAAAATCCAAACTTGTCCAAACAAGAAATAGAGATAATGTTTCTAGTAATAGAAGGCACATAAAAACAGTCTTTTAAATCTAAAGATAAACCGGAAGGCAAAGATAATGAATAATCTCATATAGCTAATGCAGCAACTCTTGCTCCATTTCCTACTCGGAGATCTACTTCGCCTTTTGCCAATGTCCTACTCCTTTTAAGATCCTGCACATTAACACAAATGTGAGATCCAGATCCAGTATCTAATACCCATGATGAAGAAGTAGATAAATTGACTTCTATAAGAAAAATACCTGAAGTGGAAGTCACACATCCCTTCGTCTTCTTAAGATCCTCCAGATAAACTTTGCAATTTCTTTTCCAATGTCCGGTCTCACCGTAATGGAAACAGTTCCCCTCTTTTGCCACTCCCACCTTTGGCTTAAGTGCAGCAGTATGAGGCTTAGATTTGATAAAGACTTTCTTGTTCTTCTTTAAGCCTTTTGCTTTAGCCCTTTCTTTGCTCTTATTCACAATAAGAACATTTGTAGGTTTAGACTTCTTGCTGTTAGCTTCAAAAGTTCTCAGCATGCCAAGCAACTGTGGTAGAGTCTTTTCAATTTCAATCATATTGTAATTCAAGACAAATTGACTGAAGCTTTCAGGCAACGATTGCAAGATCATGTCAGTGGCCAACTCTTGGTCCAAAGGAAAACCCAGCTTCTCCAGATTCTCAATGTACCCAATCATCTTGAGTACATGAGTTCCAACCAGACTTCCTTCTACCATTCTACACTGGAATAACGCTTTAGAGACGTCATACCTCTCTTGTCTTGCTTGTTGTTGGTACAGCTGCTTTAGATGCTCGATCATATCGAACGCCTCCATTTCCTCATGTTGCTTCTGAAGCTCAGAGTTCATGGTGGCAAGCATAAGGCACCCAACATCAAGTGCGTCATTTTGATGCTTCTTGTGAGCATCTTTATTGGCTTTAGCAGCCGTCAAGGGAGGTTCCTCAGCAGGTAAGGGTTCCTTTAGGACATATTGCTTCTTTTCTTGTTTGAGGACAATCCTCAAATTCCTATACCAGTCTAGGAAATTTGTCCCATTAAGTTTGTCCTTCTCAAGGACCGATCGTAATGATAGTGTGCTTGTAACGTTGTTTGTTGCCATGAATATCTACAATATAAATATACAAAATAAGTTTATGATTTTAATCATTTAATATGGTCTTATATTAAATGCACTCCCACTATTTTGTTTAAAATTATCAACCCTCGAAAACGTTAGTGGGCCAAGATCCATATTTCACTTAATCTTGAGTTAGCTTTGGTTAATCGCCCAAGACTCGGTTATTTAGGTAGACAACTCATTGTCAATTACAATCACATGCAATTCTTGGATGGTTGGACGAACAACGCTTTGTTCAAATTCATCTAATGAATTATTTTCCAACCCCATGCCTCTAGGTTCCCAATCCTATTGAGATAACGCTAGTTAAGTCGAACCCAATTTTAAATAACACGGATATCACTTTCATCCTTTCGCGTCTTACTAAGATTGTCACGGTGCTTTGCTTTGGCAAACCCACACATGTTCAATCGAAGTCTTGACGAGTATTTTTAATTGGAAGGCATCTTAAAACTTAATATTATAAGAGAGATTTTGATCTCATGATTTTATTAATATTGAAAATATGTCTGGTCCATATATGAATATATACATATATATATATATCAAGCATCAATATTAAATAAAATAGTAAACATGCATCTCATACATGAACATAAAGTAAACGTGACATGGTTATAGCCCATACTAGCGATTTTCTCAAGCCAATGAGAAAATCCTAAAAGTCCACCTAAGTTTACTTCTCCAAGCACCTCTTTGGCTCTCTTTTGTGAATGGCCTTCTCATCCCGGCACCATGGTCCATCTTCATTGATCTCCATCAATAAAAACTCTAACTAAACTATATAACAATTACATGATTTAGAGAATTCCTCGAGTTACATTTGAGGGGGAGCATAGGGGAGGGAATACATTCAGAAAAATAGACAAGGCACGACTCGCAGGCCGTATTAAATTACAAACATTCACAAACTCCTATCTAATAGGGCATAGGTCTATAACCATGCACCATGCTCAAACAAACACATAAAACATGCTATAACAATTAATGAATTAAATTCTATACATTTTAAAATATAATTCCAATAAAACTGTAAAATAAATTTTATGAAATTATCGTACGCTCGGGACATCACATGTCACGGATCCTTAGCCCCAAAATCCACGTCCAACCACGAGGGTTCGAAACCCTAATAATTGGCGACGGCGGACGAGAGCCATGCACGGCTGCTAGGGTTCGAAACCCTAGCCGTCATGAGCCACAAGGTTCGAAACCTTGCTATAGTTCTCGGCCTTTCATGCACGATTCATGACGTTGGCGGCTTGACCATCTCGAGCCAATGGGTTCGAAAACCCTAGCCCACATGTGGTCCTAGCCGTCGACCTTCAATTTTTCGTGAGCCATGTCGAACCATCATGCGCCGCTAATAAATTTTATCGAGCCAAAAGGAGGGTTCTAAACCCTAGCCATGTTTCGACACCTCCATGCACAACCATGAGCCACAACGGCTAAACCATCTCGAGCCAAGGGTTCGAAAAACCCTAGCCCTCATGTGGCAGCCGTGGGTCATTTGTGATGGTGGTGGCCGAACCATCAAGAGCTATGGGCTCGGTTTTCGCCTTTGTGTATCGTATACATAAATTGTCAATTATATCATATATAATTTTACGATGATTTTCACAAACTCGATTTATTCCATATCATATATGAATATACAGTTTTAAAGCATGCAATACAAATCAAAATATGATTAAACGATTAACCACATAAATCCGATATGAGCTTTGTACACGGCTTTGATACCACTGTAAGGATCCAACACACAAGTGCGCAGCAGAAATAAAAATTTGGATTCCTAACCGAGGACCTATACAGAGTATTCATATCGGAATGATTAAAAGAGTATCACCCTTGTAGTGTGTTTGATGCAGACACGATGCCAATGTCACAAGTCACGAGCAACACCTCCAAGATCTTGCATCTACGGTATCCACACGATCAAATCGAACAAGGAACGTTCAAGAACAAGTTGCTAGACTTATTCTTGAACCAAAGCTGAACTCACGGTTCAAAACCGATCAACGACTACCAATCAATCCACCAAGAAAACGGCGGCGGCCGTGAGTTCTTGAAGAAAAGGTGAGGCGGCCGAGAGAGAGCTAGAGTAGCTTTTTAGGTTTTGATATGTAGTGTGTTAATCTCATTAATCACCTTGTTATCAAATTATATATGTATGATTTAATTAAGGTTCAAGGCTTTCTTAAAGCCTCATGGGCCCAAACCCATGATTTAATTAAATCCTTATAATCATGTAATTAAGACTCTTCTTAATTAATTAATTCATCCAATGAATATAATTCCCTTTATCGATTTAATCTTTTGTGCGACCCGATAGGATCTTGTAATGTTGGCAGCGACATAAAATCTAATTTTATGTCACAAGCAATGAGCGGTATCTAGCAACACATCAAGGCTACCCAAATTACAAGAATGTCATTGACTCGACATAACCTTAGAACTTGTGATAATATTAACCATGCAACTTAATCCCTTTGTCCATGTGTTTAGATTGAACTCGAGTCATGGAATAGTCATACTCGTATATTCAATCTCTATTTCTTGATCCCCAAGTAGAACTAGAATAAACGAATAAGCTCGATATCACATATCGACTCATTCGAGCACGGCCATGCATTTTAGTCTTACTTGATCAAGGGCCCAAACATTTCTCCTGTTATATAGGAGGGACAAATCCTATCTTGATCAATCAACATCCCTCGACATAATTCGTAGTGTATCCAATAGCTGTATTTTATAGTTTACCCTGTTACAGGTAACGTTTGACACTATCAAGATACATAACTCCTTATGTTGGGATCTCTGATGATCTCAAGTCGAAAGGATTACATACATTATTATCACTATGAGAATTGCTTATGACACTCATATAACTATCCATGTAGCATTCTCATGGTGGGTCTGTCCAGTACAATCAAAACATACTAGTCTCAATGCATCCAAGACGGCTAAGATGCGGAATGATAGCACTGCTTTTGCCCAATATGATCCAGAGACACTGTATAAGGCTTGAGAGCGCTTCAAAGATCTACTGCGGAGATGCCCACATCATGGCCTCCATATCTGGCTGCAGGTACAAATGTTTTATAACGGTTTATTTTCTGATAATCGTTCTATGATTGATGCAGCGTCAGGAGGAACTGTGATGAGGAAGACGCCCTAGGAAGCTTATACGCTGTTGGAGGAGATGGCTGTTAATAGCTGTCAATGGCAGTTCGACAGGAACGTGCCAAAAAAGCAAGCCGGAGTACATCAAGTGAGTGAAGTCACTGCCCTAGCTGCCCAGTTGGAAGCGCTGAACATGAATATCGATAGTTTGAGCATGCATGCAATGCAAGTTCAAATTGTTACATGTGAGCTTTGCCAAGAAGGACATCCGAGCAATGAATGCCAAGTAGGTAACCTTTTCATTGCAACTAATGAAGCTGTTAATTTTGTAGGGAACCGACTACCACTGACCTACCCCTACCCAAATACATACAATACTGGGCGAGGAACTATCCCCAACCACCATCAGGTATGCACCAAAGCCAAGCATGGAGGAGATCTTAACCAAATTCATATTGTCAGCTGAAACAAGGATGAACAATCACGAGGCGTCGATAAAGAACTTGGAAGTCCAAGTGGGACAGCTATCAAAGATCATAGCCGGACGAGCACAAGGAGCACTTCGTAGTGACACTGAGACAAATCCTAGGGAGAAAGTCCATGCCATCATGTTGAGGAGTGGAATGAGGTCGCTAAGAAGAAGATGTACAAGTTGAGTTAAAAGGCGAGGCAGCCATCAAACAAGAAGAGGAACAAACACACGACAAAGGTAAGTCTACTAAGACTCCTACACCCATCACACCTGCTAAGGTAAATATCCCAACCCCATTCCCCGCTGCATATAATAGAGCAAAATAGATGTTAAGTTTGATAAATAATCTCCATATTGAGATGTCTTTCATTGATGCTATTTGGCACATGCCGAATTATGCTAAGTTTAAAGGAGATTCTGTCAAAAAAGCGAAAACTGGGAGAGCATGAGATGATAAACTTAACTGAGGGGTGTTCTGCTGTCATTCAAAATGATTCACCTCCAAAGTTAAAGGATCCAGAGAGTTTCAATATACCTTGCAAAATCAATTCTAAATCTTTTAATAAATCTTTATGTGATTTGGGGTCAAGTGTCAATTTAATGCCTTTGTCTGTGTACATGAAGCTGGGCTTAGGAGAGCTCAAAGCAATAAGTGTTTCACTGCAGATGGCGGACAAGTCCATCAAGTACCCTCATGGGATAGTGGAGGATGTACCGGTCAAGGTTGATAAATTTACCATTCCGGTGGGTTTTATCGTGTTGGACATAATTGAAGATGCAGACATGCCTCTAATTCTAGGAAGACCGTTCTTAGCTACTTGAAGGGCATTGATTGATGTCCAAGAAGGGAAGTTGATCCTCCGAGTAGGGAGGATCAAGTTATTTTTGACATGTTCAAAGCTTTGAATACTACACTTGAGCACCGATATTTTAGTATCAATATAATTGATACACTATATGCTGATGCGATGTAGGATAAGAGCGATAAGAAGGTGGAGGTCACACCGAAGGCCCATCAAAGAGGAGACAAATTATGTGAAGGTGACTTAGTTCAAATGAATAGGAAAAAAATGCAACTATTTCCATGGAAGTATGACGCACAATGGGCTGGACCGTTCAAAGTTGTCGATGTTCTACCATTCGATACCTTCAAACTGGGAGATGACCACGGGGCACTATTCACAGTGAAAGAAAAGTGGTTACGACGTTACCACGTGGCGGACGGAAAATCATCCCTCACTGGCCCTTGCGGCACTTGAGCTTACATGGTAAAAAAGTCCAGCTTGGGACTATAAATCAAGAACTTTTTCTTATCCTTAGCCTTGTTTTTGGTTTGTTTTTGTTTTTAATTTTGATTGACTGTGAGAGACTCCATGCATGTTGTGATCTGTCCAACAATATGCCCCATGAGCTGACGAGGAATTGGACGACGATCACTGACGGTCGTTGTCAAAGGTAAATGCTTTTGTCTCATTTTCCATGCCTAGTACATTGAGGACAATGCATGAATTAAGTTTGGGGAGTGCATTGCTGTGTCATGTTTTTTCTTTGGAATTGTATCGTTCCTTGAGCACCAACAAAATTTTTTTCTTGAAAATGAGTTCATTTAGTAAGATAAGAATGAATCATAATAGTGGTCTCGATTCCATGATGATATCAGTCTCACTATGCATGTCAACTTGAGTTTTGATGATTGTAAGACTTGTTTGTGAATATCTTGTTTTGAGTAGCATGTCTAAGATGAGGAATTTATTAAGCACACTTGAGTCATAATCTTTTGAATTGCAATTGTAGTAGTAAAAATATTTGTGAACTTGATGAATTGTTTTGAGCATCTTAGAGTACCTTAGAACCTATTTGACGATGACACTTTGAGGTAAAATTTTATAGTTATGAACTTGATTTGGAAATGATTTAGGCGATCTTTGGACCGTTTGAGCCTTTCAAGCTTACCATGTTTATATCAATCCTTAATATACACTTTTGAGCCTAATTGAAAAAGAATGGTGTATGTTTAACATATTATTAGCCCCCATTCAACATTTTTTTTGGCAACTCATTATACCCACCTTTATGAGCCTAAATTGAAAGAATTCATCCTTACCTAAAGGGAGTATAATGATTCTCATTAGATGCACATAAATTGCTATATTTTGATGAGCTATTGTTGAAAAATTGATGAATGAGAAAAGAAAAGATTATAAAAAGCCTTGAGAAAAAATATCCAAATAAGATCCAACGTGGCCAAGGCTAAAAGAAAGAAAGAGAAGCTCAATTTTGTGCTAAAAATATGAACATGAAATACTTATGTTGGGTTTTGGAAACCCGAATAATCTTGATTTTGATGTTAACAAAACTTGTTATTGTGTTGCTAACATATTTCATCAAGTGTGCAGTTCATAGATGATATTTTACAGCTTGATGATCTGCTAAGAAATGGCCTTGAGTTTGGTTGCTGAAATGAGAATTCAGCACTCAGTAGACCCCGAGCACTGCTGACTAAATTGATCATATCTCATAGCTCGGATATTGAAACGACCTGATTCTAAAGGGGTTGGATAGAAAACTCAATTCTCTACAAGTCGTATTTCAGGCCAGAAGACCAAATTCGAAGGTTTACTTGACGAAAAGACGTCTGCAAGAGCTTGCTGGTGTAGAGCTGAAACACCTACCGGATTGCACCTACCGGATGGCACCTACCGGATTGCACCTACCGGATGGCACCTACCGGATCACACCTACTGGATGGCACCTACCGGATCACACCTACCGGATTGCACCTACCGGATCACACCTACCGGATTGCACCTACCGGATTGCACCTACCGGATCACACATACCGGATTGCACCTACCGGATAACACCTACCGGATTGCACCTACCAGATCACACCTACTGGATGGCACCTACCGGATGGCACCTACCGGATCACACCAACCGGATCCAACCAGCGGGCCTTCCAGAAAAAGCCCAGAAACCAGAATATGACCGTTGCAATGTTTGACAGCTTACCAAAATTGTCCCAACGGTTATATTCTTGTATCTAACGTATATATCATTACTTAGTGCTATATATACATGATTTGGAAGCTCAATAACAGCTGATTGAAGATCAATCCAAGCCTTTCAAAGCAAACCCACTTGGGATTCATTTGAGGAACTTCAAAGACAAAAGCTGCTAAATAGAGAGCACTCCTCAAACCTTTGGCACCTCTTACCTTGTTGTATCAGATTCATTATGGAATCATTTGTGCCTTTGTATTCACTCTATTCATTGTATTTGTGAGCTAAAATAGAAGAGTGAATACCATTGTAACGGTTGATGATTTATCACAACCGATGAGAGGTCTTTGTATGTGAGACATTAAAGAACATACATAGTTGAGTTGCTAGGAGTTCTAGTTGGATGGGGAATTCCCAACTGGATCGGGTTTGTACAACGGGATTGTATAAATCAAAGTCTTCTAGTGGAATCCTTCCATGAGGTGGAAGAAGGGGAGACGTAGAAGGATTACACCACCTTCGAACTTCCATAAACAAATGCTTGTTTATTTATTTTAATTGCATATCTTTAAAATGCCTTTCAAATGTTTAATCGGTTTTAGAGCGGGTTATGTCGAGTGTCTTCCGCTCGATTTTGTAATCAAACTCGATATAATCTCTCGGTGCATTAATTCAAGAACACGAGCTATTGAAGCTCAAGTTGGTTGAACTCGGGTGTGGAATGGCAACCTACCCCCAAAATCGATCCTAACAACTTATACTCTCTTCTTTGTGCTATCCTATCTTTTCTTTGAAGCCGACACCTAGACCTAACATTACAAGCTTAAAAAAACCTATTGATCCAAGTCTAGGAAGTGACTACATTAACGGAGAAGTTGTTTGAAAATAGGGTCTATGGAATGCTCAACGATAATCTTACTTTTCATTGACTAGCATAATTTGATATTTGAAAATTGCATGGAACTTGAAAGTGACAATAGCACCCATTCTGATTTGGAGACATGTTGCTTGATCTAGGAGAAAAAACAACTTGTTAAACTTTTTGATTAACTTTGTTTGCTGCAAGTGAAATATCTGAGCTACATGATTGACTGGGAATTGGTTTATTTGAATCTTCAATGTTGAACTCGACTTTTTGATTTTATTTCTTGCTCGAGACGATCAAGTTTACGTTTGGGGGAGTTGCTAAGTGTGATTTTTACACTTAATTTGATATATGATTATGGTGTTTTTGTAGTGATTACTGGAAAATATTACGCTTTTTGGTATATATTTATATAATTCAGGAATCTTGGTCTAAATACATGAAAGTGGAGGAAATATGCTTAAAATGATGAAAAAGGACCAAACCGAGCATACACGAAAAATGAGATACGAAAGTGCAAAATGTTGAAAATCATTGCAGCGATCGATCGGTAGAACCATCGATCGATCGCCACCAAAGAGTGCACATGCGCGATCGATCGGTAAAAACCAAGCGATCGATCGTCGCGCCGAAAATTCTGAAAAATAAAAATAGTATGTTTTGCCGATCGATCGGCAACTGACGGAGATCGATCGCCAAACCCGAAAAAATCGAGATTTATTTCCTTATCAAGCTATTTTGTGTCCAAAGAATTGAAGACTCCTCCAGCACAATATATAGAAGATTTCAGATGAAATTGAAGGATTCTTAGCTCATAATTCACCCTACAAACTCAGCCACCATCACTCTACTTCATCACCAACCATCCATACCATCAAACCATTGAAGAGAAGAAGCATCGGAAGAGACGGGACGGCGGAGCAACGCAAGGAGTAAACGCCTCTTGTTATTTCCGTATTTCTAAACTTTGTTTGATTCTATTTGATTTCTTTATGCTTTGGATGTTGAAAAACACGATTTTGCATTTGATTTTAAATATTTTTCTAGGTACTTAGGGGATCCCATGTTTTGAACCCACAAATTTAATTAAGTTTTGATTGATTCTTACAAATTCTTTGAGTTTAATTTGTTGTGCTCACGCTTTCAATGGATTAATATCATTGACTGATTATTATTGCAATTGAATTGACCATAGGAGATTGCGATACGATATAGTAAATTAAACCGTGGATTTCAGACTGATATCGAGAGATGAAGTCTAATACACGTGTGATAATTATAGATATCTAGTAATCGAAAGCTAGAAGTTTTCATAAATCAACTTACAATATTGAGTGTTAAATAAGTGCATGATCATTGCCTTGTTGCATCTTAGTATTAGACTTGTTGTAATAGGACCATGGTATAACAAGTGCATTAAGAAAACTCGTCACCTAGAACGTATGAATTTAATTCTTAGCTATATGCGAATTGTGGGGGATTGCATGGGTGAACCGAAAGTCTTGATAATTGTTTCTTTTGATTTTTATTCTTATTCATCACTGTTTGCTTGGTTAATTATTGAGTTAATTTGTCACTTTAGTTAATTATTAATAACTAGTTATAGTAGGCTAAATATAGTTAAACTAGTGGAGTTTGGTAATTATTTTCTCTTCCTCGTGGGATCGACAATCCGTACTTTTCATATCATTATACTAAAACTTGACACCGTGTACTTGCGATATGCAATCGCTACACTGAAAAATATTGTTTAAAATAATAGCGACCAGCTACTGCAGTAGAGGTTGGGTAGCAGGAACATCAGCAGAAGACGTGTCCAGGAGTGCAGTGGATACAATAACAGGAACAGTGGATGCTGTTACACAAACAGTAGATGGGGCAATAGAAAAAATAGACCTCAGTGAGCCAATAGGCTCATCTTCAGAAGCAATATCCGATGTCAGTGTCTCATCAGTGTGTAGTGGTGAGAAGGAGGAGATTGGAACTGTAATCACTATAATTGATACCATTGATACCTCAGTAACTGAAGTAGTTGTACTTGACACATCGGGCTTCCTCTTTAGTGTTCTTGGTTTCTTCGGTGGAGGAGGAGGAGAGGACTTAACAAACTAATAGATTGTTTGTTCAGAGTCACTTACCACATGAGGCTTCTTCCTCTTTGTGGTAGCTTCTTGGATGGGGCTCCTTCCCCACTAACTGGTATCCGATGTGTCAGCAGGTACTTGGTATTGATAAGCCTGGTGGACTGCATATGAGTATCAGTCCCTACTGGTACCTCCAAGCTTTCGAAGATACGACTTAGAGGGAGTGCAAATCCAGAGTTGTCCTTGACCGACTCAATCATTCAAGTCAGCACATTGACATACCACATATCATCGTCCTGAACACTTAGATTGCTTGCATCCGAATTCTTCAATCATCATATTCATCCTTTTTTAACATTGGAACCTTGCTGAATGAGGCCATCGGTTATGGTATTTTCACAATTGAGAAAACCTGCTCTGAAGGCAATTAGGATCGTGGTAGTATTTATAAGGGAGGTTGAATAAACACTAGGTTTAATTTCTCGATTCTTCAAAATACATCAGACTGTTAAGTAATGCAGTAAGATCTCAATTGATTGCAAGGCAGTAGACAACTAAAAGATAGTGCGGAAGTTATCTACAGGACTTGTGAGTTAAGAACTGATGGGCTAAAATAAAAGGGCAGTAAGGTAACGTTCAGAAAGTAAATGACACAAGAATTGTTTATGGAAGTTTGAAACACAAACGCTTCTACATCTCCCCTTCTTCCTTTGCATGAATGTTACACTAGAAGACTTTGGTTTATATTTTTCAGTATACAAATACTTAGACACCCACACAGATTTGCTTAAACTCCTAGCAACACAATAATCTCAAAGATTACAAATGACTTTTACAACACTCTCACAAGATATAAAAACTCTGTTTTATCCTTGAGTGTTCTTGAGCAGTAGACTAGAATACTTAGATCTTCTCAATCACAATAAGACTTAGATACTGATGTGCAAAACTTCAGAATATTTCAGTAAGCATTTCGAATGACTATTTTGCTTGTTTGTGAATGAAATAGATTCAAGATTCAGAGTGTTGAGAGCTTTCTTCAATTTGCTCTTCGACGTATTTATAGACTCGAAAGTCTAACGACAATTATTTTTCAAATGGAAAGAATCGCGCAAAATCAGCTTCCTGATTTTCATCTAAATTCCTTTTGTCTTCTTTTCAAATCCGTTCACCAATGGCTAGTTCATTATGACGAGATTGGTGGCGCTGATATGACAATGCGGCATTCTTTGGAACAATTGTAAGAGTGAATCTGTACGAGTTTTGTCATGTTGCCTTTTTACGTGTGTTGACTTCTCCTTGGTGATTTAGTCTGCTGGACTAAAATCAATAGATGTTTTGTAACGTCTGCTGGTATCTTCCAGTGAATATGCAGTGAACTTTACAGTGAGTTATGATACTCTGATCCAGTAGACTTCTATTTTCTGCATCCGGTAGATGATGCCTTCAACTCTTGACACCCATTAGACTCTATCTTCCAGTAGACATTTGTAGAGTCAGTAGACAGACTTCTTCGTCAGTAAGCTTCTTCGATGCAGTAGACATTTCAAGCAGTAAACGTTTGTTATTACCAAAACTTAGAAATATTTTTCTAACAACTCTATTTATTAATCATTCAATAATAAAATCCTTCAAACCAAACGGTACCTATTAATATTATTGTTCTCGTTGTTCTTGTCAGTGGAGGAGGATGGGGTTAGCCGAACCACCTAGAAACATTATTTATATACGTATATGCTATACTAGTTTACAACCTAATCTTGTAGTGTAGTGCCGATTGTTGTCCAGCTTGTCATTTCAGAGATCCGGGTTCGATTAAACATGGGACTTGTTCATGTCAAATAACTTAATACAATGAGATAATAATTAATTACCTAATCATACTCTTTTTTTTAAACATTTCCAAAAATTATGTTAAAAATGAATTCTCATCATTTCCAATATCATTTCAAATTTCATACAGATTCATTTACATTAATTTGGTTTTATATTTATTTTAATGATAAATATGATATATTTACAAGAAGTTGTGAATTGACGTCGAGCATAACTTTAATTGATTAAATATGATAAACAAGCTAATAAATAGTGATTTTATATTTATTTTTAGTTACTCAAATTTGAAAATAAAAATTACTATGATTAATAATTCTTTTTTATCATTTTTTGAAAATTTGATTGCTAGAAAATATGCGATGGATGAAGTATTGAATACTTTGATAATATACTTTATTGCTCTTATTTTTGATAATTTATTTTTAATTTTATTTATTGCACTAAATTAATTTTATTTTATAATATTTTTTTGTATTAAAATATATGTAAAAATATAATTGTGGTTATTATATTTTGTACCTATATCAATTAAATCTTTTTATATTCTATAATAATTAGTTATTTGAAAATTTTATTTTGTTGTTCAATTTTTTTTTATTTCCCCATAATTTATTTTTCTGACTACATCCCTGATTGTTGTGAATTGGACACAAAATTTCACCTGGATGCTTGATAATGATTTTGGAGATGCCAAATTGCCAAAAAGATTTTTGATGCTATCCTCAAAAAGGTAGTGTCGCGTATAACATCAACTCTTGTTTTGAGTTATTCCAAGTTAAGACTTTGATCTTCCAATGAGGATATTATAGGATAACATCGAACTAATCGTGCCAAAATAATCAATAGGCTTGTTATCAGCTCACTATGTATTTCTTGAATTTTTAGTTCTTATACAAGTAGCATAGCTAGAAATATAAGTAGATGCATGATGAAACTGGAAAATTTAATTATATAATGAGCACAAATTCATTATATTCTACTTATGATATATATTAAATACAGTAACACCTATATAAATTAATACATATATGATTGAAAAAATCATATTAATTTATTGAATATTAAATAATCGACAAATTAATAATTTATAGGTTATAATAAAGCGAGTTATTAATTTATCAAATTGTTATTTATTTTATTAATGAATACATTATTCAATTTAATATTTAGATTATCCAACATGTCATTTTGTTTGATATATTTAACTGTTCAATGTATTATCATATTGTTCAATGTACTATGTATGTTAATCCTTTTTTGATAAAAAAATAATGGTAAAACGATACATCACACATAACGGTGAAATTTTTAATTGCCCGCTATAAGAAAATCACACAAGAAATCTTATCATGCTACAAAAACTAGATATAAGATTAAATGTGACATCGATTTTTTTTTATAAGGGGAGGAGGGGCTAAAGTTTTTTTCCACACATCGTGAGAGTCGAATAAGGTTGATTTTTTTTAATGCATGACACTTTTTAGAGCCTTTTGGCTGAATGTCCAACGACTATTATAGTTATAGCCGTTGGCCCAAAAAAAATTTAAAAAATTCCAGGTCTTGTTTCGTTTGAGATTTGGAATGGGAAACACAGACTGGAACCAGTATTACACATGTTCCAGTTCAATAGGAACCAATCCGATCCATTATTTAAAAGGATCGAACACGATTCCAGAGCCAGACTACCGTGATCCAACCCCGAATTGGATTCAACCGGTTTGATTCAGGGGAGATCCAGGTTATCCGGCCCGTTAAGCATCTGATCGAGAGGTCGATAATGAAATTTCGATGACAATGTATTTGTTTTAATTAATATCCAAAAAAATATCAGTAATATAACAATTATTTCATGAAGTAAATAATCATACTAAAAAAGTAATCATGTAAAAAACCACCTATAAATATTCTTAATTATAATGTAAATTCTCAACTATTTATATTATTTTAAATCAAAAAATAAACATTTGATCAGAAAATACAGTACAAATACACCTCGCTAATATATATATATATATATATATATATATATATATATATATATATATATATATATTTATCATGTATATATGTATCATATATGTACCTATTGTTATCATGTATGTATGTATAAAAGAGAGACAATGGAATGAATTGTCACATACAATGGCATTCATTAGATGAAAATTTGAGACAACCATGCCAGCGGCTAGACCCAACCAAGGGTTATTATCGATCTTGAACCGGCCTAGAATCGAACCGTGGTCAACGGGCCGGTTAATCGGGTCAACAGTTCGAAGGGTCGGACCCGTAACCGACCCGTCTATAGAAGTGTCATAATTTGCTAACCCGTAATCGTCGGTTAACCGACGGTTCAAGGGTTATTTTAATTTTTTTTACATTTTTAAATTTAAAATATATGTTGTGGTGTAGATTTGAACTCATGACCTTCAAACACATTTACACTTTATTTCAAATTTTAATAATATTTTTAATTTTGTTTAAAACATAAGGGTCAAACCGTAACCGTTGGTTAACCGTAACCGGCGTTTCATGAACCGTAACCGGAACCGTCAAGGAAGGTTAACGTTAAGGGTCGATGTTTTTGAACCGTCGAACCGTTGGTTCTGAACCGTTGGTTCTGAACCGTGGTTGGGTCTACCAATGGCCTTTCTGGTTTTTTTTATATATCGGGTGTACACTAATATATATATACATATAAATAAATATAAATAATATATATATATATATATATAATAATATATATATATATATAATAATATATATATATATATATATATATTGATATGATAATATCCGATGCATAGAAGAATCCTTGGACTCAAGTTCAAGATATGTTGATTAAAAAAAAATTATTGACCTGATTAGAGAGAGAAAAAGCGAAAAACGAAATGATAAAGAAAAAAATTCAGTTCGATTTAATACAATTTTGACGTCCGGAGTACCTCTCCCCCACACACATTACACACACTTCTCTCTCCCCTCCGTCCTTTCTCTCTCTAAAACAGTACGTCCCAGCAGCTCAATTAAACTGTTACCTGTGTTTTACTCTCAATATTTTCTCCGAAAGATTTAGACAAGTCTCGTTACAGCTATGTCTACGTACAAATTTATCAATCTGTACTTGTGTTCTTTATCTGAGGTGTTTTTAGGGGATTGAGTTTGATTTAATTGATCGATTGCGAGTGAGGAAAGTACGTGTTTTAAACTTCCCGGTTTGTGGATTTGACCTGCTGCGCTGCCGGATCCTGTTCGGGTGAGTTTATGTTGTAATTTTTGTACTGTTTGTTGCTGGTTTGATTTCGTGTGTATATGTGTGTTCTTTGTTGTGTTTAAGTTTTTGTTGTTGATGGATAAGTGTGATTATGTGTGTGCAATTTGAGGTCTGGTGCACTGGAAAGTATGGGTTTTGTTTTTGCTTTTCGATCGAGTTTTCCTTTTTTGCAATTTTTACTTAGTTTGGGTCAGGATCGAGTTTTGTTTCCTCCACTTATTGTTTAGAAAAATGTTTTTAAATTCTTGAGTTCTCTTTATGATTATTAGAATAATAAATTTTTATTCTTGAAATGGATATTTGGTTCTTCATGGTTTTAGTTCTATTACTCGGGACGCTTTTTTTGAAAGTTTTCTTTTCCTCTGGTTTTGGGTTTTTTAATCTATTTTTCTTTCTACTCTCACATTCATTGGAAGGAAATCGCAACTCTGCCTTGCAATTGGCTGTTTATGCAGGATTGACTGAACCGTGGCGAAACTTTGTAGCTTTGTTAAGCAAGGTGAAGTCATGGTTCTGATTTTCTGTGTCGAACGTTAGCTTGACTTTGAATTTTTCTATTTTCCACTTGATATGTGCAAAACGAAACACCACATACCTCATTAGCGAGGTTTACTCCTTTGGCTTCGTTCTGAATAAACATCTCACAAATTTTTTGTATCAGGGTCTAATTGGGTGTAAATAGTCTGGTACTTTTCTCATTTTTCTGTTATCTGTTGTCTTATTCATGTTTTCAACGGGTGAAATATTGATTTAATGCTTTATAGAATATGTTATCTGTAGTCGATTGGGAGTGTTATAAATTGATTCGTGTTGATTTTTTGCAAAAGATGGTGCCACAAGGGTCTCCAACACCGCTTGGTGGGCCTCAACAAGTTCCGCCTTCATTGTTGAGATCGAGTTCTGAGTTTTTGGGTGGTCAAGGTGGTGGAGTACCTTCACAGAATGCATTTCCATCTTTGGTGTCACCTCGCAATCAGTTTAATAACATGAACATGCTCGGGAATGTTCCCAATGTTTCAGCTTTGCTCCACAATTCATTTGGAAATGGGGTTCCAACTTCTGGGCTCTCCGGTCCTGGGAGCTCCCAGCGCGGAATAATGGACAGTGGAGCGGAATCCGATCCACTTTCTAGTGTTGGAAATGGGATGGGTTTTAATCCTCCTCCCTCATCTTTTGTATCTTCATCTATCACAGCCAACCCAAACTCATCTGGTCAAGTTCAAGGGCAACAGCAATTTCCTAACTCTTCTGGCGGCCAGATGATGACAGACCAGCAACAACCTCAACAACTTGAATCTCAGAATTTCCAACAGAATCAACAGCAATTGCAGCAGTTTTCTGTCCCCAGTAACTCTCAACAGCAGACGCAAATGCAGCAACAGAAATTTCAAGCCATGCGAGCTCCAGGTGTTGGACCTGTTAAGCTAGAGCCACAGATCACTAATGACCAAGCACCACAGCAGCTTCAACCTTTACAGAATCTTGGTACGGTAAAACTGGAACCACAGCAACTTCAAAATATAAGAAGCTCGGCTCCTGTCAAAATGGAACCCCAGCAGTTAGATCCATCTTTATTTTTACATCAGCAGCAACAGCAACAGCTCCTTTTATCAAGGCAGTCCTCTCAGGCTGCAGCAGCAGCACAGATGCTGCAACAACAGAGGCTTATGCAAATTCACAATCAGCAACAACAGCATCTCTTGAAGGCTATGCCTCAACAAAGATTGCCGCATCAAGGGCAGTTTCAGCCTCAGAATCTACCTCTTGGGTCTCCGATTAAACCTGTTTATGAGCCAGGAATGTGTGCGCGAAGGCTGACACACTACATGTATCAGCAACAACACAGACCTGATGTAAGATGCTGTTGTCCAATTAGTTGCATAGCTTTCAAGTAGAAGAATGGTGGAGGTCGTTGGTTCATAGATACCGCAGGGTGCTAATTATCGAATGTTGGACATTTTTTTTGTAGGACAACAATATAGAGTTTTGGAGGAAATTTGTCAATGAATATTTTGCACCAAATGCCAAGAAAAAATGGTGTGTTTCGATGTACGGAAGTGGTCGCCAGACAACTGGAGTTTTCCCTCAGGTCTGTTGGATTACAGATAAAATAATGCATCGACTTCTGCCTTTACATTTGTGGTTCATTTTTTTCTCTTTTTCTTTAAGGATTACTCTTCAATCTTATGTAACTAATTCTTTTTTAAAAGCAGAAATGTAGTTTTTCACATGAACATAATAGTCAATTCTATGTTGGGATTATTCTGAACCTTTTACAGTTGTTAGCCAGTTCATGTTCTAAACTTAATTATTTGATGTCACCATGTTAATATGTGTGTAGGATGTTTGGCACTGTGAGATTTGCAATCGCAAGCCTGGCCGTGGATTTGGTACGTGTTGTCAATGATTTTACTCTTTGTGGGTAGCTTTTCTGGTGTTAATTTCTTCTTGGCGTTATCATGAGTGGATAGGCTCTTGCTTTGACGTACTTTTTAGAGCATCCACGTCACAATGTCAACACCAACTGCAATATGCGTATTTATACATAAAGTAAAAAGGATTGAGGAAGAGAGAAGAAAATCTATAGATATAACAATTTACTTTAGTATCTTACCGTATTTTTATGCATTGTCAACACCCCTGCCCCCAAGAATATTAAAGTGTTGTAGAAGGATATGCAAATAGAAGGTTAGGTGAGAACTGTCTATTTTTCTGTCTGACAATCGTTTTTTTTGTATGTCAGAGGCGACAGCTGAAGTTTTGCCAAGGTTGTTCAAAATAAAATATGAAAGTGGCACTTTAGAAGAACTACTCTATGTTGACATGCCTCGGGAATATCAGAATTCATCTGGGCAAATTGTTCTGGACTATGCAAAAGCTATACAAGAGAGTGTCTTTGAGCAACTTCGTGTTGTTCGTGATGGTCAGCTTCGAATAGTGTTCTCCCCTGACCTCAAGGTTACTCTATTGACTAGGAGTTTTCTTTTCTTCATGTTTTGACTTACAAAGCCACTTCTTGTTTAATGTTCGGTTCTTGTATTACCTTTTCAGATATGCTCCTGGGAGTTTTGTGCTCGGCGCCACGAAGAGCTAATTCCTAGAAGATTGTTGATTCCTCAGGTTAAGAGTTTGGTCAAGGCTCAGATTTTACCTTTATGTTGTGCCGTAAAGCTTTGAATCTTTTTACGTATCTTTGCTTCAATGATCCACCCTGCAGGTTAGCCAACTTGGTGCTGCTGCCCAAAAATACCAGGCTGCTGCCCAGAATACATCATCCGATGGCTCTGTTTCTGAGATACAAAATAACTGCAACATGTGAGTCTAAGATACTATTGATGTGCATGATCTCTGCTCTATACATTTTGATACACTCTATTTGACCTTTTTAAATTGCAAGTATATACCAATCCACTGTTTTCTAGGAGTTTTATATCACCTATATGTGGTGTTCATTTTCCAGATGCAATCTCACACACTTGTTAACAAATTTGATGGCAGATTTGTTCTCGTATTTCCCACTGTTATGAAATTTTTTGTTTTTACCCCATTAGTTCTTTGTTTCTCATTTGGGTATGAATGTTATGCTGACTGTGTTAAGATATACTTGTCACAATGATATTTGACATCTTTTTTTTTACTGTGATTTGATACAGAACTTCAGCTGCTAATGTAGATACTTCAATTTTTTTGTTATTTTATAGTTAAGTGAATGTGGCAAAGAAGGAAATATGTGCTTGGGTGTAGTTTTTGTGGTAGATGGTGCGATGTGTGGAACAGAAAATAGTTGTTTATAGTGTGTCGCTTACTATGTATGGATAACGTCCTCTTTTTTGAAGTCCAGATAAAAAATAATCAATGGAATTTACTATGTTTAACTTTGAATATTAGTATGCTAATGATTTGGTAGAGTGTGGATGACGCAACATAAATGTGAAGAAATTTGAGTACAGAATTATTATTTGCCTATTTACTTTTAAGTTTAATTAATGTTATTTCGAGAAATTCTCCTCAAGGTTCCTCTCACTCTTATGAGAAGATGTGGATTATCTCCATCTTTATCTTTATTATATTTCTTCCATTTTTCTCTGAAAGAGCCAGGCAATCAAGACATCTGAAAAATTATTTTGGTGACAAGTTAGGATTCAACTCGATATAGGAATTCTTCAATGCGCTTTGCCAATTTATCTTTCATTGTTTCTTTCCATTTCTGATCGCGAGTTCTTGACATAAATTTCATTTATTCATCTCTTGGAGCTACACTAGCCTTTCTGTATGCATGTAAAGAAAAATGTGGATATTCAAATCGAATTGTATGGCTTGTCCAAACTGATGATCATGGTGCATTTTTGCTAATGTGAAGTTGATATGTCATTGGGAGGATTTGCTGGCTTTATTTATAGTGGCAATGTTACTTAATGTTCTTGTGCTTGCTGGCTTCCAGGCTTGTTGCTTCAGCCCGTCAGATGGCAAAGGCCTTGGAAGTTCCACTTGTTAATGATTTGGGATATACAAAAAGATACGTGAGATGCCTACAGGTAATGTATCTTGGAGTCTTGAGAGATGGAACACTTACTAAATCTGTCTTTCTACTTTAGTACTTTTTTTGGTTTGTGCCCACGTACATTTGGACTCAATTTGATGGAATTGGCTACTGTTGGAGTGAAAGGTTTGGAGTAAAGACAGAAAAGTCACTTTCTTTGGACGGTTTAAATATCGAGTAAGAAATATGCTTTTGAATACTGGATTTGCATGAGTAAGTTTCTTAAAGTAAAAATGGCATGAATGTTTACTCATGTCAGAACCAGAAATTAACTATCCAAGACATCGTGGATTCTTGGTTATTGTCATGTTCATCAGTAGCTAAGGCTACACATTTTATGTTGTACTTGTGGATGTTTTTCCTCTATATTTTTCTGTTAGTATCCCAAGTAGTGTTAAAAACATGAAAAATTTGACTACTGTTTGGGTTAGTGGATACTAGTTTGACTTATATATTTTCATTGTTAACACTGCAGATATCAGAAGTAGTGAATAGTATGAAGGATCTGATTGACTATAGTCGTGAAACTGGTGCTGGTCCTATGGGTAAGCTTGAATTTTCTCTCTTGATTCTTTCCACCTGGCACCTGTGTTGTTCCGTACAGGTGGCAAGGGGAGGATGACTCTAAAACTCTATGGATTGCAATCAATAAATGCTTTAATGACTTTGAGAAACCTTGATGACGGAAGATTAGTTTAGTATCATAAAACAAGTTTGCCATGTGTTCCATTTTATCTCATCATGATGTAAGACCCCAACTACTAATCTTGTCATTTGTGCATTAATGTCATCATTAGTGTATACATGTAGCAGACTAGGAAACTCTCACTACAATTACCTCCTATGTACAATATGAGTACTATAAAATTTTGACAGAATTTCTCCATAAATTTGGTTTCCAGTCAAACACCAATCATTTATACCAACTACATAATGCACCATACATATACTCAATTCATTATGCAATTTATCTCTCAACTAAATTGCAAGTAACTACCAAATGCGAGAATCTCAAACATTTATACATGCATATACACATTCATAATGCTCACAAACGAGCTTTGAGTAATGAATGTGTATCTATTTGTATAAAACGTACTACTCTATACCAAAATTGGTACCTCACTCCTGGAAGCGTCCTCATTCAATAACTCGAACTTGATTCCAGAACCAATATCGTATATGTTCTGCACAGCCCCCACACGGGGTGAGCATAACAACAACATAATCACAATATCAACACATATACAACTAATAATTTACATAATATAATGCTGTAATTCGGGGAAATACTCCCCGAGTATACCGCAACGAGACAAAATCTCTCGCGCTGTTCCTGCTCTTAAAATGTCCAAATCATCAATTCCAAAATCAATTAATCATCACATCACGAGAATGATTACCATACTCATACTCAGAATCATCAGCTCCATAATCGATAATATACACATAATCATGATAACAATGATTTATTGCAATCAACTACATCACAGTTATCATTTTATTAGTCATAACTCATCATATCACCTCGCACGCTCGACAGCGGCGACATCACAATCCATCGCTCGCTCAATAGCGGCGACACTATAACCATTGCGCCACCAGCGGCGGCACCACTGTCCATCGCACGCTCAATAAGCGGCATCACAATAATTCAAAATACCATTAATTGGTGAACTCAAACATCTATCACCTCATGACTCAACAAATATTTCAACAAATATAATCATCAATGTCTGTACGTCTTTACGTACTAACTCAAACTCAATAAGAATATATTATTCATTAAAAACATCAATAATATATTTACCTATGCTCGTACGTCACACGTAAGTTGACTACGGGATTAAGACACTCTCTACATCCGGAGGCTTGTGAAATATCTATATCGAATATCAATTCAATATTAAGCTCTCAACAATAGCTTTCAATATTAACATCATTTATGATATGGTTTCTTCATGCCTCGTATCACAAACAATCCAATTTATCGCTCTCCGTAGACTACACAACAAGCCAAACATCTTTGTTCATTCGAGTTATCAACTAACTCAAGTATTTATCATCTCTTCATTTCTAAGGTTCCATATTTAGAACGCTAATTCATTGGTCAAGATTGATATCAAAGTATCCTCATCTCAGACCAAAGGTCTGAGTAGACTCTCCATGAATTCAATAATGCAATAGAAATTCATTAATAAAGCCTTTAAACATAAAATTTCACTTCCTTAGCATAACACTTATGTTCAACAACATAATCTCAAATCCAAACCATACCCATCTATGGACCAATAGAATCATCCCACAAAAAGATGAAAAAAGTTTTATTACATTAACATATCTCTTCCTGGGAGGAAACTAACTTGTTTAGCTTCTCATATAATGAGGCTGGACTCGAAACACATTAACAAACTGAATTGAAAAACTGAAATATTATAGTAAGAAAGAAAAAAATTATTACCAAGCTATGAAAGTTGACAAGTTTACATCTTGGAGACTACAATATTTATTTGCAAGAAAAATATGGAGAATTTGTGATGTCCTTAGCTTCATCAATCCCTCGCTTATATAGACATGAATCCGGACTTCAAATGCGGATTCTAAACTCTTGTTGAAGGTTAAGTGCGCCTTTATATCGTGGTTTGGCATCTTTGTCTGAGTGCGCCGATTATTCTCGTGAGTGGTCCTACCATTTTGGTTTCTTTTGATAATAGTAGTGGTCCTCGTCAGAGTTACATGACTCCTTTTTCCCTGTAGTCCTTAGAAATTTGGCTTTTGCGGTCCGCGTGGGAATCTTCCACGTTTTCCTGGTCCCGCTCTGTCCTCTTTCTTCTGGTCCCTTTTTGACAGGGAATCCTTTCCCGAACAATGGCTCATTTTGCTGTGGGCAGATGTGGTCCTGCCATCTTCCAAAGTGAGCCATGTTGCAGAACTTCCGGCATGTTTCTTTGGTCGTCGGAATCCTGTTATCCCACAATACCTGCCTTTACTTTTCGCAGATTTCCTCAGGAAATTTCGTGGTATGGCTAGTCATGGTGTTTACCATGAAGGATCCATTCAATGTTTTCTGTAATATTTTGAATGGATACTTGACTTTGTCCATTTCAATGAGACACCCATAATCCTCATGCTCTTCGGGTAGTGATATCGTCTTCTCTGAGCGGGGAAACTAGTGTAGTTCCTTCGGGCGGTGGCTCAATCTGATCCATCGCCAGTTAGGCCTCTGCAACATTATGAAGTGGAAGCTGGGATGAAGGCATTTTCCTGTGATTTCTGGAGCCGTAGTTAAATTTTTTAGCTCCAGAACATCTCTTCCGAGTGTATGGTTGTTTTGCCATGAGTCATATACTCCCTCGTAGATCCATTCCGGTAACTTTGCAACATCCGGAAAACTTGGTGTTGTGAAAACTGAGGCTAGGCAGCCAAAGTCAAACCACTCGCAAAAACTTTCTGGTTTGACACAAGGATGCGTCCACATCCCTGGGTATTTTCCTGACCAATCAGCTATTATTTTTCCATGAATTACACACACTCTTGTATAGAGTTTCTCCCATGTTTTCTGGTATTCCTGCAAAGGGGGAACTGGAGAAACTTAAATCTCGTTAGTATTAACCTTAGACTTGCCTGATGATGGCCTAAGATATAATCTCTTCTCATTAACCCCTGAGGTGATGGGCTGACTTGATTCTTCAGATATCCTGGATATCTGGGAATCAATTTTTCCTTCTGTATCTTTTCGGAAGGGATCACTACTAAGAAGACTCGTAGTGGTGGTATTTGAATCCTCCAACATCAGTTGATGAGCCTTGCTCTCGTAAACACGACTTTAGCTTCGTCGTCGAAGCATCCCATCGGAGGGAATATAAAGACTGTCCATAAACATGTGTGAGCCTGCATAGTAGCCTTTATAGCATGTTGGACCTTCGTGAGATCCAGTTCCTGAACCTGACCCGCGACCTGAGCATTAATCACCAGGTCATTGATCTGCTTGTCTAGCTCATCCAGACTTTCTCTGAGTTGCTTTGATATCGTTATGATGGAATTGGCTTCACTCGCATCCATCTCTTGTTAAGTAATCTGTAAGAATATTTTTATCAGATTTTACAATGACAATATCATAATCATAATATTGACATTCTGCTTGCCATCTCAAAATTCTAGCCTTTTCTGGTTTTGATTCAATTTTATTTTTCAGGAAAGACTTAACACTTGTATTATCTATTTTCAAGATAAATTTCTTTTCAAGTAAAAATAGTGGCCATTTTTTAAAAGCCTTTCGAACTCCAAAGAACTCATTTTCGTTGATATGACATCTGATAACTTCGATGTCATCAAATAGACCGATGCAATTTTTGCATGGCACTCTCATTCTGGTGTGGCCTTCATGAGAACTGCTGCCCACCAATGATCATTGATATCTGTATATAATACCAGATTGCAAGCTTTGGTAGTTGCCTGCAAACTTTCTTAAGCTGTTTAACATCTTGTCTATGATCTTCATTACAAACATCTTTTTTTTGAGTAGTTGACTGAACACTTTCCTGTGCATTGCTAGATTATTGATGAACATTCGAGCAAAGTTAACAACTCCAAGAAAACTCTGAAGCTGCTTTAAAACTTGAGATCATCCAGATATCCTTGCACATTCTCAACAATGTGTGTTTGAAGGATAATTCAAGATTCATCTTATCAGATGTTTGCTACAAGGAGGGATTAGTATTGTCCGAAAGGAAGACAACTTGTCTATGATCATAACATCTTTTTGGAGTAATGGACTGAACACCTTCCTGTGCATTGCCAGATTATTGATGAACATTCCAGCAAAGTTAACAACTCCAAGAAAACTCTGAAGCTGCTTTAAGTCCTTGAGATCATCCGGATATCCTTGCACCTTCTCAACAATGTGTTTTTGAAGGATAATTCCAGATTCATCGATTTCAATCCCAAGAAGCTTGATTTATCTTGTAGCAACTACTGTCTTCCTTTCGGACAGCACTAATCCCTCCTTGTAGCAAACATCTGAAAAGATTTCCAAATGTTTAAGATGTTCTTTCATATTTCTTGACGCGATAAGGATGTCGTCAATATACACGAAAATAAAACTGAAATAATCCTTGAAAAAGATTATCTATTTTCCTCTGATATATCGCGAGATCATTTGCCAATCTCATTGGCATGACATTCCAAATGTAGTGTCATTGTGGTGTGGAGAAGGTTGCAAACCTTTTGCTAGCTTCCTCCATCTTAATCTAGTAAAACAGATTCGGTATCCACCGAGTTACATTGTCTGGTTTCTTCGTCAGTGGTTCTGTTCTCAACAACATGTTTATTAGTTTCCCGTTCGTCTTGGTTAGTGAACTCGTCCTTCGTTGCCTTATGTCTATTCCCCTCCCCAAACTGCCGTAAAAGTTCCTGGACTAATTGCTCCCATGTTATATCGGGATTTCTTACTATGAGCCTATAGAACCACAAGTCAGCCACTCCCTCGTTAGACATGAACACGGATTGTACACGATGCTGCCACGGTATAGAGTTGATTGCAAACTATTGCTCTGTTGTTTGAATCCATCGCTTGGGATCGACGCCTATGAATGTCGGCAGCACATCATATCCAAAGTTTCTGAAAAAAAGGATGTTCCGATCGTGTGGTCGGACCATTTGTTAGGCTACTGACTGGTTCAATGGCCACGGAAAAGAAGAAATACAGCAACACAAATGAAGATGAAACAGCAGAATGTGCAAATGAAGATAGGTATGAACTTATATTTGATTCATAGACTGAAATGGAGAACAAAGGTTTTCCCAGAAGCAATGCTCTGTAACAACCCTAGCCTAAGCTAGTTACAACACCCAAAACAAAGATATCAGAATGAATCCCCTTAGCCCTCTCTTCCTCACGTTTTATTCCCCTCACCCCCTCATCTAGATTCTTCCAATGGTTTGGGACTCTTGGGCCTAGGTCAAGAGCCCATAAGAATCTTTAAGTCCCTGACGGAATGCTTTTTGCTGGATTTCGGAGGCAATTGTGGCATTCAATTCATTGAAACATGCACTCACCTCCACGCCCATCTTGGCACTTCCGGATTTCGCACATTCTTTTGTCATTGAATGTGACACTTCTGATTATGGAATTAGGGCAGTTCTTCAGCAGTTCGACCGCCCTATTACCTTCTACAGTCAGGCTCTTGCTCAATGTCACCATAAACTCCCGGCATACAAAAAGGAGTTGATCGGTCTGGCAAAAGCCTTCCATCACTGGCATGCGTACTTCTGGGGCCACTCCTTTGTGGTTAAGACAGGCCATTACAACCTTAAATTTCTATTAGAGCAACACATAACTACCTCCCCACAACAACGTTGGATTAGCAAAGTATTGGGGTATGACTTCAAGGTAGAATATAAGGCTGGTAAGTCTAACATCGTTGCTGACGCCCTTTCCCGTCAATTTGAAGGGGAACACATGCTGGCTGCATTATCAATTCCCGCCTGGGATTTCCTTGAGCGCAATAAGGGACGAACACACACATTCCCTGGAGATTCAAGAGTTAATCCAGCAGCATCATTCTTCAAGTGATTGGGCTGTGAATAATGGCATTCTTTTTTACAAGGATCACATTTACTTGTCGTCCAATTCTCCTCTTATTGCTGCTATTATCCAAATGGTTCATGATGCCCACCTTGAGGGCTACCAAAAGACTCTTCACCGCCTCATTGGTGATTTTTTCTGGCATAATATGCGGCAGCGGTGCTCACTATGTTGCGGAGTGTCTCGTGTGTCAACGCCATAAAATTGACACTTTAAAGCCAGCAGGTCCGTTGCAACCTCTCCCCCATTCCACAATAGGTTTGGGCTGATATTTCAATGGATTTCATTGATGGACTCCCATCTTCCAATGGTAAGTCCGTCATCTTTGTGGTTGTGGACCGCTTCTCGAAGTATGCACACGCTATCGCCCGTCCGTATACCGCACTCTCCGTTGTTTGTTCTTTTTTTTGATAATGTAACTTCACGGCTTACGTGAGACAATTGTTAGTGACAAGAGACGTGGCTTTCACATGTTCATTTTGGAAAGAGCTATTCGCATCCATGGCACTAAACTCTGCTTTAGCTCGGCCTACGACCCTCAGTCCGATGGCCAAACGGAAGCAGTCAACAAGGCTCTACAAGTGTACCTATGCTGCTTTACAAGTGATTATCCGCGTAGATGGCTGCAATGGTTATCTTGGACGGAATACTGCTACAACACAAGCTTCCACTCCTCTTTACGTGCTACCTTATTCGAGGTTGTTTATGGCCGCCCTCCCCAACGAATGATTGCATATTGCCCAGGCTTGTCACAGGATTTTAGCCCTCCAAGAGCGTGATAAGATGCTCACGATCTACGTGAACGCCTACTTCGGTCCCAGAATGCTATGAAGCTGCAATACGACGCCAAACATCGGGAAGTTCACTTCGAAGTAGGTGAGTTGGTGCTCCTTCGCCTTCGACCTTACCGGCAAGTCAACTTAACACGCAGTCCAAATAAGAAACTCGCTCCGTGGTATTTGGCCCCTTCAAAATCTTGGAAGCTGACAAACTTGAGCTTCCAACCACTGTAAAGTTATGTCCGGTCTTCCATGTCTCGGTCTTGAAGAAGTTTCAGGGACTCTGACCTGCCACTCGTACTCTTCCACCTATTGATCATGAAGAATTTCGTTCCTTACCACAAGCTGTACTGGGTATTCGAAAGCACCAGGGCCAGACTGAAGTTTTGATTCATTGGCGTGGCCTTCCCCCGCGGACGCTTCATGGGTAAATGCCTGGGAATTATTTACCAATTGTCCCTCCTTAGGGATTGGTTTTGGTTTTTAATTTAAGATTATGATTTGGTTTATATAGTACATAAGTATAGCTTTTTGAATTCTAGGATCCTGGTTTGATTATAGATTGAATGATTCATTAATAAAAAGGGCAAGAACAATTTTCCCAACAAGTGCTCTTTCCCCTCTCACGTTTACTGCAATCTCTCCCCTCCCCTGTGCCAACATACACCGCAAGAATCATAGGGAAACCTAAGAAAAAGGTTAACAAGCCAACCGAAGAATAATAGGGAAACCTAAGAAAAACGTTAACAAGCCAACCGAAATCAACAATATCTGCTATCGTTCCATAACTCGATCCTGTGCACGCGACAGATCCTCTTTTGGCTCAAATTATGTATCAGTATCTTTTTTAATTGATATTTCGTTGACAAATATGTGCTGTCTGTTTGTTGCACATCTAATTTATGACGCCAGTGGAGTTCAATGTGGTCATCCACATCTCTCTCCCAGTCCTTAAAACACTGGGAAGTTTATTTTGTCTAATCATCTCTTCTGTACTAATTTATTTATTTTTGCAGAAAGTTTGGCCAAGTTTCCTCGAAAGACAAATCTTTCGCCTGGGTTTCGAGGTCATCCTCAACAGGCTCATCTACCGCTGCCGCAGCAGCAGCAGCAACAGAAACAGACAGTGATTGTTACAAGCAATGGCTTACCGAGTGCTAATAACTCCCTGAATTCTGGGCCGGCAACATCCTCTTCTAATACCATTGTTGCGCTTCTTCATCAAAACTCGATCAATTCTAGACATCAAAACCCCACGCATAGTGCAAACAGCCTCTATGGAGGTAACAGTATCCAGATGCCATCTCCGGGTTCTACAAGCAACATTTCACTGAAGCAACTCACTCCTTCCTTCCAATCCTCCACACCATCGTCATCAAACAATCCTCAGCAAACTTCACAAGCTAGTATATCAGGCACTCATATGAACTCGATTAGTTCATCAAATATTCCAATGCAGCAACCTGCTGTTTCTAGTGATGCAGATGCTAATGATTCACAAAGCTCGGTCCAGAAAATTATAAATGACTTGAGGATGTCCTCTCAGTTTGGTGGCGGTAGTATGATGGGAATGGGGGCTATGGGTAGTGACGTGAAAAATGTTAACGGAATGTTAAATGCCAATAACACTGGTCTGAATGGCAGCAATTTTTTGGTAGGGAATGGAGTGGCTAATTGTAACCCGAATATGGGTGGTTTAGGCTTCGGAAACATCAACAACGGACTTGGCCAATCTGCCATGGCCAACGGGATTCGAGCAGCACTGGGAAATAACTCTCTATCTATGAATGGAAGAGTAGGCATGGAGATGACACGTCAACAGAGCATGAATCAGCATCACCAACAAGATTTGAGTAACCAACTACTAGGTGGTCTTGGGACCGCTAATGGGTTTAATAACCTTCAATTTGATTAGAAGGGATCTACCTGAGAAGTAATGTACTATTCTTGTTGCTGCCTCTAACGATATGGTGTTTGACAGCATAAAAAATGCAGGGGTTCCCATTCCCTTCGGCGGGTTGATGAATGTGAAGTGCGTAACAAAAAGGAAAAAAACCTTTTTCTGGCTTTCATCTCCTCCCTGCAGTACTAATTCCAGAGAAACAAAAACACAGCCTAGCGTCTCTTACTATGTTATCCTAATGTTCCTAATTTGTTCTAACTTGACTTTGACTGGTTTGTGACAGCTCTCCCTGTCTGCACTAATTGTTAAAGTTGGATATAACCAAAGAGATGGCTAATGGTAATTCACTTTGTATGCTCTCTCTTTCATTACGACTTTTGTAACTTATTTTGTGTGCCAACCTCTCCCACTGGCTCCCGCTTCCCTACTTCAATTTTCTCGAATATGTGAGTATGTATAGTTTGGATTGGCTTGAAAGCTGAGTTTATTGTAGAAGATTTAAGAGTTGAACAGAAACGATTTACGGTCGTTTGATTTGCTATGTTCATCCTTGTTAGTGAATGGAGTCTCTTTCCACATGTTATTTTTCTTGTCTTGGTTAAAGTAAAGCTACAACCTATATATGATGTTTGTCACGTATTATATTGCTCCGAAGGCTCGTTGCGTAAACCTGCCCGTGGTTGAAACTACTGCTCTTTATAGGCTAGGTGGAGCATTTGGCCTTATCCTGCCAAAAAATAAGTTATATATTTATTTCCCCCATGTGCACAAGTCTAAATTCTTGTGTGCTGCAAGTGTGCGATGATAAATTTAAGCCAACTTCAATTTTTATTTTTTGATTACCTTTTGTGAGTTGTATCGTAGTTTTTTTTATCCGTAAATCAAAATTGTATTATTCCAAAGTAGAGAGTACACATAAACTTGGCATACCTGGGTGACAGTACAATCAGTGCAAAGTATTGATACAATTAAATCTCATATGGCTCATGCATAAATAAATTGTTCTAACAATGAAGTACATGCAATTTAGTTCTAAAAGTTTTTTTTTAATCCAAGTCTGCAAGTGAGTTCTAAAAAAATCTTGGCATTCCCAGCTGTCCAAACATGATAGTCAGTCATGACAAAACGAATACTGAGCTATCCGAGAACTTTGTTCCAAAGAGCTATGTTGAAAAGACAAGCAAATACAAGTGATGAAACTTTTCATACCTGTATCCAAGAGCATGCATCCCTTGTCAATGACAAAAGGAAGTCGATTCCGTATAGCAAAGACAGTAACCACCAGGTCATAGAATAAAAACATGTTTCAGTAGGATCATGGTCTCCAAACTACTGAAGCGAACTAATATGCTCGACTAACCTCCAGAGCGACATCAGTGAACCAAGTGGCTAACCAAGAAAGAGTCTGCTGAGATGAGCCAAAGAAGCAGGCCAATTCATCATGTATCATAAGAATCATGTTGACAAGTGGTGCTTAGCTTCCATGCCCATATATCAATCCTGTAAAGATAAATGTGATGTACCCATCTGATTCAAAGGGATTCCCTATCAGACTGAATACCCCATAAGACCTTGGATAGCAGATATTTATTCTAACTCGTAAAATCTCGAAGACCTACACCTCCCTTCTCCTTCGCATAGCACATAAAAGACCAAGAAAAATGTGAGTGTTAAGAGTCCACATAAAGGAACAACATATGGTATCCAAGGGAACCGTGACGAGAGGAAGCCAGAAACATTTTACTCTCAGAAGAACATATCAACTAAGCTCAATTATCCCAACATAAGATAAGGATAGTCGAGGCCATGATCCAAGCCGAGAAGTAAGATTATCCATGAGTGTATCGACAGAAGAGTGCAGCCACTCTACTGCTAAGGGATACCCAAATATAGGAAGGGAAGGGTACCTAAGAGAAACCCATTATGCTCAATAGATAGATGTGCTTGAGCATACTCCTCAATTCTTGAATAGACCCACGAGTTTATTATGCTAGACATGTTCTTTGGTAGAAGTAGATCACCTACATATGCAAGGTGGATAATACCAGTACTCTGAGGTGGAAGTTAGAAGATTGGCACTGCTCAGAGGAAAGAACATGGCTAGCATAATAAACCCATGGGTCTATATCATCACAAGGGAGTTTAATTATCCCCAAAATATTATAACATAAATGTCCATAGCAACCTCATCAATACCAGAAGTATATTCTCCATCATCTCTACAAACAGATTTAATCGAATTAAGCTTGCATTCCTTTGGGAAAGATTGTAGGATCGAGCGCTTATCACTTTACCAATAACTATAGTTAAGGGTAATGACGCAACATCAATCTTTTCAACCATACACTGGCACAAGCTCCACGTGTTCGACCGATCACAAAGCAGAGGCAATTGTTGAACCCCAACAATCCCTTCCCCAATAATTGCACTCTCTGCAACTCATGGGAATCGAACATGTGACCTTGGCTCTGATACCAATTGTAGGATCGAGCGCTTACCGCTTTACCAATAACTATAGTTAAGGGTAATGGCGCAACATCAATCTTTTCAACCATACACTGGCACAAGCACCACGTGTTCGACCGATCACAAAGCAGAGGCAATTGTTGAACCCCAACAAAGATCATGAAAAAAAATTAGTTAAACAATTTTGGAATTGTGGTCTGGTCTAAGAAGTGGCATCATCTTGGGTTATTAGGTATTTATGAGGTGACATTAGGCATCAGGCATTCAGAGAAGGGCGAAAAGAAAGTGCCATTTTTTTATGGTTTGAGCTTCGATTTTCCATTTGGTTTTGTGCTGATTTCTCCATTGTTCCTTTATTAACAACTAGTGTCTCCTAACAGGCGTTGCATGCTTGTATAATCGTTTTTTTCAATGGTTTTTAACTTCTTTTTGGGATTTAATTACAAATATTATGTGATAGGATAATATTTTAATTGACGGTTATGGCATTACAAGCATTTCAGGAATATAGTATAGTAGGATAACATTGGAATTAAAAGTCTCAATGGTATTTCGGTCATTTTGCATGTTGGCATACCATTTGTAATTAGTAAAGGTGTTAGGGACATTTCATTAATTGCATGGCCATACAACGAGACCAATTTTGTCTCTATTATCCTCACACTTGTGCCATAGACATTGCAGGGCTACCGGTCTACAAGATCACATAAGAATTGTTGAGAACTTTGTTCGGACAAACCAACATTCCCCTTAGAAGAATCCCCAATTAATAAGTTATTAATGATCAATATTATTTGACAAATTGCTTCATTTTTTTTATTAAACTCGTTTGAATTCAATTTTAGTTCTTTTTTATTTGTATTAGTTTATATTTGATTGTATGTCTAGTATAGAAGTAATATTTTTTTTTCTGATGATTAGAAAATAGATAAGATACTGGCATAAAAGTAACCTGCTCATATCATATTTGTTTATCTAAAATATATTTTATACAGGTTTTTAATTTACATAATTATTTATAAATTTTAGTTTTGTTAAAAATTTGTTTTTAGTATAATTAACTTTAGATAAAAAAAATAATTTGTATGATGTTGTGGATATTAAAATGTTTTAAAGGAATTTGTTAAAATTTCCCATTTTTAGTATTACATATCTTCTGCTAACATTAGACAAACAGAAGTAATCCAAATAAAAGCTTGCATTACCGGACATGCAAAATAAGACAAAAGAAAAGAAAGATATATATTCTAAACAAACATTATCATATAATTCATGAATTTTAATCCATATATTTGTTGGTATAAATTTCCGGATATATATTTGGTATAATATCAAACCAGATAACAAGATAACAATTGGCTTTGAATGTCGAGGCAATATTTTGACTATTTGTCTTTGAAACGATATTGTCTTGATATTGTAATTACGGTTTAGCGTCAATTTGTTTCTTAATATATAACGACTACGATTCGTGATAGACGACTACGATTCGTGATAGAAGAGCTCCAAAACACGAATCCACAAATAACAAAAGTTTAAAGACACTTAAACAATGAACAAGGAATAAGATTAACAAGATGCACATATTTTGATTCTTAATCTTCTGTATTGATCTGAAAATTGTATCTTTGATCTAAGAGGGTTCTCTCTATTTATACTAGACCAAAATATATCATCAAAAAAGACAACAATTGGAGATACCATTTCATGAAAAACAGCACTTTCAAACGAAAGGACACCCATTATGTAATCTGCACATGTCACGAGCGATCGCGAAATATGGCGTTGTTGATCGCGCCATCTTTATCCAAAAATCAGGCATGTGCGATCGATCGTGTCTGGAGGGTCAATCGATCACGCACGACAGATTTTTGATGCCCAATTTTTCAATTGTCGCGATCGATCATGCCAACACATGACGATAGGTCGCGACCTCCAATATGTCCGACGTACGGATTTCTTTTCGTTTGGTCTTTGATGCTTAACGTAATTAAGTACGCATCTTTTCCCAATAACATTATAAAAGCGTAAAAAGATAAAAACTAAAATAAATTATCAAAAAGATAAAATTCCTCCACTACTCAGAACGTGTAATCCTTCAAATCAGCTTTTGAATAACTAAGTTCCAAATAAGACATGCATTCCGCCGTCAAGGGGTGGAAATTCGCTGGTCTTTCGTCCCAGGTTGTGTTTGTCCCATTCTCTTTTGAAGTGTTCTTGTACTCTTCGGATCTGTAAGGATATTGTCTTTATAGACAGATCAAACATGATTCAAGGAAGCGCATGAACTAGAACTCATGTATCAAAACAGTAAACACAAATTTTCTATTGTCATTCCACAAAAGGCATCTTACTCAATTCCAGACACTGATTAGTTCGTAATATCAGTCATGAAACGGCCATTCCATAATAGGAACAATAGTTATCACGGTACCGTTTCAGACTAAAATGAATATGTAACTATAACATCGTTTTCATGGAATATCCGTGATTTCGCTGAATGAAATGGAGATTTCAATGCCATCGTGGAATTTTTTAAAAAAATTCCAAATTTTTTCATTATTTTGTCCATTAAAAATTTGTCCAAAATTTTCTAAATTTTCTAATTATTTTATTTATTTTTTTTAAAACAATTGTAACAATAACCACGATCGTTCCGCGAAATATCAATAAAACTAGAACAACAGTCTCTTCGCGACCTTGTCAGCAAATCTGGATCGCTAGACTCCACATATTTGAGCTATATCCTTACAATAACTATAGTTTTAAAACTTGCCATCAAATAATCAAATAAAGTTTGATTGTATTCACCTTCCCTCAAATTTGGTTTTATGATAATTATATATCTTGAATATTTTTTAGAAATTTATTTATTTATATTTGCAAGCACAATGAGTAACAATTGATGTAAGTAGACCGGATCATGTTTTTTTTTTCTTTTTCTTCGAACTGTGAACTAAAACAAAATTTATTTACCAAAAATCAAAAGTTGTTTCGGTTTCAAATCAAAATCGGAACTATGATTTATTATTCAGTTTTGTTTTCTAAAAATAAAATGTCAGAGTTGAAATTGTGGAATCATAACTGGAATTATAATAATATTAAATTTTAAGATTGTGGAGTATATACAAATAATTTAATTAGTTTATGTAATATATACTATTTGATTTATACAAACTAAATACATATTTATTTTTGTTTGATAAAAAAAAAATTCATACTAGTTTATAAATGGTGAACAATTATCATCTCCAGTTTTCACAATTAACAAAATCTCTTTCTATTTTGAATAATCACATCTACAACCCCTACATTGTATTTTTATAATAAATTATATGATAGATAGTTGTAATTATCCCTGTATATTTTACAAAGTAGAGATGATGTTATTACAATACATCTATTCTTCAAAAGATTCAGATTTAATTGTTCAATCTAGAGGGGAAATTTGTAATACAAATATTTTAATTTCCACTCCTGCCCTCAAGCAAAGAGGTTTCAAGATACTAAACGACTAAGTTAAAGTGAACAGCTACAAGCAAATCTTCTAGAGAACCTTCCCTTTTCTTATCTCTTCATTCCCTTATCTCCCTGGTCTTCAACCAAATTTTATCAATTTTGCTCAGTTGATACTCCAATACTAATCCACAAAAAAGAGCTCACCATTTTTCTATTGGTTTTGGGGTTGCTACCAAGACGATGTCTTAGTCTTGCCGGACCAGTTGGTATTGCGGGAGCTCCTAGTCCGCCTTCGACTATTTTCCCTTCTCTTCGATGAGTAACTCCTTAGTTATATTCTATTAGATAACACATTGATGTTCGTGGATGGTGTTCGTAGACAACATGAGTTTAGTCAGTTATCACAAATGCAATTATTCATTTATAAATTATTAAATAAATAAATTTAATCAGTTTGATTATCATACATATGATATTATTATTATTATTATTTTTCCTGACTCATAAAATTCAAAAAATAAAATTCAATTCAAATCATTCTAAATCATTAAGATTTGAAATCGAAACCCATATCTAAGTAATTCGATTAGGTTTCGTTTCTCATTGGGGTCAGAGCCGTTGGTTTAAAAACTTGATCGTTGAATTTTTTTTGTTTGTTTAGGGAGGGACAAATGCTTTTAACAAGACTCGAACTCAAGTCCGTACCAAAGATGACAAGAGTGACAATCAATTCGGTTGGCCATGATGTGTCACTTGATAGTGGATTTTAGAACCATAATTAAGACTAATTATAAAATTAGTATGTTCCATTTTTTTTTCAAATACCATTTAAATTAGAAATTAAAAGTTCTTTAAGTCTCCGCACAAAACAATCTAAAAATAAACATATGCTAGACGTTACAAGTATAAAGTATAAGTCACATAATCTTCATACCCTCTCCACATACTGGTGTTTCGGTCGTGGTCTGATGAGCTGAGAGCGCGTGCGCATGCACCGCTACGAATTAAGATTTTCTAATTCACGTATTAAAATTTTCTAATTCGCGCACTATGATTTTATAATTCTCGCAAGATTTTATAATACGCACACCAAGATTTTATAATTCGAGCATTAAGATTTACTAAGCCCACACTAAGGTTTATTAAGTCTTGTTAACCTTTTTACTTTTCCGATTTTTTTTGTTATAAGAAAAAAATATTTCCTCCGATTTTGGGTTAAGATGAATTTTCATGGTTTCTATCGACTTCGGATTGGTAATAAAATTCTATTATATGGTAACTAGATAAATTATTAAGTCACATAATCCTTCTACCCTCATCCGGGTACTGGAGCTTCAATTGTGATCTCGCGCTCCGGTCTTGCATGAGGCGCTTTAAAATGAACTAAGTTATACTAAGCCACGATTTAAATTTTACAATGTCACGACTTATTATTAAACTTTCTTAATTCTCCTCGAAAGAAAAAAAGAGAAGAAAAAAGATTGAGATTAGAATATTAGATTAAGAAAACCCCAATTAAATATTTTATTTGATATTATTATCATATAAATTATCATTTTGTTAAACTTATTTTGGAAGATGAATTTTTGAATGATACTATTTTGTTAAGAACTTCATATTATAAATTGACGCACTCACACATCAGTATCTGCATGAGCATCACTAGAGTAAAGTGACTTAGTTACAAGCATCAATGCATCGAGTACAATACTCCAATTTCATAGGCTGTTTCCACTTTCCACCGCATTGCTGTTTCCACCGCCTAGAAGCAACTTCTTTTTCCATAAGCATATACCGCATTGCTGTTTCCACCGCCTAGAAGCAACTTCTTTTTCCATAAGCATATAATCAAAATTATATCAGCTGTTAATTTTATCGGGTACGTATACGTGTGCACAATTCAGATCTGCTCATCTTTCTCTCGATCAGGTTCTCAATCTGGGTTTTGATTTTTTACTGTGTTTTGTTGATGGGTTTGTGGAATTGTCGATTACTGATTTGAAATTTTGTGTTTCAGGTTCTTGAATTTTGGCTAAACCATGGATTCATCTTCCGGGGCACCGCCAGAATTCGATTATTTGTTTAAGCTGCTGTTGATTGGTGATTCTGGGGTTGGGAAAAGCAGTCTTTTGCTTAGCTTTACTTCTGATACTTTCGAAGATCTCTCTCCTACCATAGGTAGCTTTCTTATTTTTGTCCTGTACTTGCGTATCTTTGTTTATTCATTTTCGTACGTCATTTTTGAAGTCAATGTCTGAGACTTTGGAAATTTTGTTTCCTGCATTTGTGACCGATCAAAACAATTTTTTTTCCTTGTTCTTTCTTAAGTTTAAGTTGTTGGATTGTGTGCAACTGTGCATTTCCGAAATATTAGCGATATAATATACATTATATCATCAAAACATGGGATGCCATATTATGGTAGGGATAGTTTGAAATCCTATAGTTGATCTGAAGTTTTATGAGATGTGCCTAGTGATTCACAGGTTTTTGTTTTGGTCTCTAAAAGGTGGCTTATAGGATGTGTTGGCAGCAAAAAGGATTCTTTCTGGCATTTGATTTTCGTTTAAGTACGCCATCAAGAAAAGTAGCCACGATCAGCATGGGTTACCATCTTCGTCCCATTTTTCATAGAAGAGAAATTTTAATATGAAGCCACTTAGTCTGGTCATAAGTATTCTACTTACTGTATTTATCTTCATTATTCTTCTGATATGCATTCACTTGTTTGCATTTTTTGTGTTTGCATATGCCATCTAATAGGTCGAGGTACTTACCCGTCCTCCCCCACTCTTCGATGCCTAAAATGAATCAATAAAGATGTATTCAATTTAAGTGGACAAGCTTTTTTGTTTGATAGTTCTCATAAAATGGTTTTTGTTTAAATTGTTATCATCATTTTTCATCAAAGTTCACGTCCTTCAGTAATTGAATTAATTACTGTGCAGGTTGGCATATTTTTAAAAAATTATATGACTGAGAATATCCTTCAATACTTATTCTTAAGAATTAGGTGTGTGACTGTGTAGCAGTTATTGACCAATAATTATTTTTATAAAGAATTATTGTTGCTTCACTGATCTTTAGGTAGTTTGTATATGGCATTTTTATTGCTGTGTTGGTTCACTACAGGAGTGGATTTCAAGGTGAAGCATGTTACAGTTGGAGGCAAAAAATTGAAGCTTGCAATTTGGGACACGGGTAAGATCTGTCATGGCTTCCTGTATTGTCTTTTAAAGATTGGTTAAATAAGTTCTCATTTTCAATTTTCTATCTCAAAAGGATCTCAGAATTATTTCAAGTTTGTGTAAGTAAAACTGAATACATAATGGTAAAGTCGGTATTTAACCTTTTTTGCATAAATCGATGCTACATAGAAGCTTGCTTTGGACAGTTGATTTCCCGTGTGATTTCATAAACTTCATTCAATGTTGTTTGCACCTCTCTATGGATGCTCTAGAGTCTAGACATGTATTATATGCCGCTTTTCTCGAGTCGTTCAACATGTAAAATGATTTGCATAATCTGACACTTCACTTTTTTCAGCTGGACAGGAAAGATTTAGAACTTTGACTAGTTCATATTACAGAGGAGCACAAGGAATAATCATGGGTACTCTATCTTATCTATTTTTACTGCTTTTTCTTTAATGTTATTTTGTAAGAAAATACCCAAAAAAAATAAGATAATAAGAAATTGAGGTCAGAAATTATTGTTGTATTTGATGCTAGAATTGTAGCTGTATGTGATGGCCCTCATAATGAGTTCATGCATTTTAGGTTTCTTGTAGTTTAAGATGCTAAGAGTCTAGATATTTATTTTTCAGATTTGGCCTAGTTTTTATTTGATTTAGAATTGTTATTTTAATTTATTTATGAGTCATCTTATCCTAAAAAAATGTGATAGAGTCCTACAAGGATTTAGTGTTATCTTTGGCAATTATATAACTATAAATACGTGGCGGGAGTATCTTGTAGTTGTCAGTTGTATCACTTAATATGTGTGCATTGTAGAATGTTGACACTTTATGATACATACACACATGCATACTCATTACAAAGAATGATAAAGTCTGAAACATTGGGCTATTGTGTAAGCTGAGAGGTAGAGGTACTTACCTAGTAACACCTTATGATCTCATACAAGAATTTGATATATCTTTTTTTGGGTGAACCTGATTATAGGCCTTATATCAAAGAGGGAATAGATGATGATTTTTCTGCAAATTATAGTCATGATGATATTAACCTATTGATACTTCAGAAAAATTTACTAGCATATTTAGCTTGGACTTTGAGTGTCTATTGGTTGGATGACATTGTGTTATAGAACAATATAACAGAGAGAGTTTTGTAGTTGTCGACTTTTACAGGAAGAAATCTATAACAGTTATGGCCTTATGGGCCCATTCTAGAAGCCCAAAGAAGAAACACGGGAAGCATGGGGGTAGTTTGTTAGGATTTTGAGAGGGAAAATCACATATTTTATGTTGAAGATCGATTTCAAGCATAGGCTTGGGGCAAGGGGAGTTCTTCCTGTGTGTATGTTGCCGGGTGTTTCTGTTTCTCATTCCAGCTTGTAAATTTAACACAAATTCCAGCATTCACGCCACGTGTTGTTTTATGTTTTGTTGAAATTCCTGTTGATGATTTGGGGTTGTAACATGCATATATAGTTTAAATTAAGATGTATTACATTATAGAATGTTGGTATCTTATGATATACACGCACATGTATACTCATTAAAAAGAATGTTAAAGCCATAAACATTTGGCGGTTGTGGAAAACAAGAACACGTCGACCTCTTTGCTTACATATTAACATTTTATGATCTCATGTGAAACTTTGATTTTCTTTTTCTTGGTGAACCTGATTATAGGCCTTGTTAATCAAAGAGAGAATAGATCATGATTTCACTGCAATTGTAGTCATGGCGACATTGACTAATATGAATATGCCGTCGGATGCTTTTTTTTCTTCTTACTATGATCCATATAACCCTTAAAAAGAAAATTATCTTCGGTTGAACCTTCTTGCAATGGCTTGATTTCTCTGAATTGTGAACTTTATTATGTGATGATTCTTTACGCTTACATATTTCCAAGCCTTTGTTCGTCTGCCTCTGAAACATCTAATTCACGAGCTTTCGATTTTAAAATATGTTTCACTTTTTGAAATGGAAGAAAGTGAATTACAGCTGGAGCTGGAGAACTGGTTCTTCACCTATAATCTTTTTTTGATGTATAAAAAGCAGCCTGCATGATTAATTTCCTAGGGGATAGCCCTCATGATCTTGTTCGAGTATTCTAACTTGACTTGTGGGTTCATGTGCCATATTTTATTAAAATAATTATTTTGGCATGGGGTTGCACCCCCACCACCCACCACACCCACCCACACACATTGCCTTCGCTGTGCTTTCATTCCCGCACAGCCATATTACTTTAAGTAGTTTCTTTTAATCTCTTTATTCAATTTTCTTCTTGGATGTTGTGTCCAAGAAGCTAACCATTTATTGTCTTACAGTTTATGATGTAACGAGGCGAGAAACCTTTACTAATTTGTCTGATATTTGGGCTAAAGAAATTGACCTCTACTCCACAAATCAAGATTGCATTAAAATGTTAGTTGGAAACAAAGTCGATAAGGTATCTTCTCATCTGCCACAAAACTTGTTTATTTCTATATTTTAGGACTTTCTAGATGTAACGTCTCTCTAATGCTTGCTAGTTTCCTTGACTGTGAGTGCACCATCACTCATCTTCGTAGTAAAAATAGATCGAAGGCGGTGTTACTCCACTGTTTCTGTGTAAATACATTTCACGTTCCATCTTTTTGGTAGGAAAGTGGAAGGGTTGTCAGCAAAAAAGAAGGAATTGACTTTGCAAGGGAGTATGGATGCCTCTTCATCGAGTGCAGTGCTAAAACTCGAGTCAATGTGGAGCAATGTTTTGAGGAACTCGTCTTGAAGGTGAGGGTAATAGCATTCATCTTAGTAAACACGGAGCAAGTCAATTTTATCACATTGAGTTGTCATACAGTTAGATATCCTACTCCTCATGACGATGCCGGTACTATGAACTTAGTTTATTTATGCAGTACATCTATCGAAATTTGACATTTGAGCCGTTGTACGATTTAAAGATTTTGATTACATCATTATGATCAATAAAATAGTTTTTGGCACAACATCATACATTTAGTTCAATATTATCTTTAAGTTGAAGCGTTGTCGAACTCTGCATGAAACTACAGTTATTTCGCATGTGAATTTATTTAGATAGATGTCACGCATTCTTGAATCAGCCATAATTTGCAACGACATTTTTCTCTTGAAATTATTTCTGAACAGATTTTGGAGACACCAAGTCTTCTTGCAGAAGGTTCATCGGTCGTGAAAAGAAACATCTTCAAACAGAAACCTCCAGAATCCGATGCATCCACTAGCAGCTGCTGCTGAATCTGCTGTACTTTCTTCGATATAGTTTTAGTTACTTTGTTTCCCTTTTGTTGTCACATCCAAGTAGTTTTGTGTCATCAGTCTTACCGCTTGATGTTTGTCCAACACGATATGTTACACATCAGTTTTATTTACGTTCTTTCATATTTTGCATAGCATTATTACAAGAATTGTTTTACCTTTAGTCTCACTAGATATGGTAGACTTAGACTTATAGACTATGTGAACCATATAAGTAATCAAATTGGGTCGTGTACATGAATGAGTTTTCATTGAGAAGTTCTCTTTTGGTTAGAATATCTTTTAATATCTTTGGCTTCATGTCTTTGTATTTAAGTTCAAACCATATCTTCTTCTATCCCCCTTGCTATCTGGAAGGGATTAATGAATATATTATGATCCAGAGAAGCTAGGCTTGATTTTTTCTTTTATTATTGTATCTTAGCTCAATCCATCGTGATTAAAGACTTACTTGTTGTGGTGGTGATCTTGCCACACATCTAATGGAAGCGTACACATAGTTGTTACTTATCTTTTATCTTTTGGAAGTGATTCCCAAAGGAAACTACATTTTTTTTAATCAGGTAAAGATTTATATTTATAAATGAAAATGAGTACAAGTAGTGCCCTAAAGTTACATAATTGAAAAAACAAAGGAAAAAACTACAAACAACTAGCACTCTAATCGGTTTCTTAGTCCAATCTAAAAAAATAAAGAGAGTAAATTTTTTTACTACTGCTCTTAATCTATATCTAGCTTCTAAATTTTATAAATCCAAAAGATATTTATTCTCAATGTCTGGCTCTCTGAAGATTCTTCTTTTTCTGTTCAGTCAAATCGTCCATGTCACTGCTAGTTGAACGAATGTATATGTAACGTGTATATCAAATTTACTGAAGTTAATAGTATTTTGAAGGATATAAATCCCACGTTTTTTTTTATAAAATCTAAAGCTAGACATCATAAATTGAATCACGAAATTACTTCATAATAATTGAGAGATTATAAAAGAGAAATGATACGTTTAAATGACTAAAAGTTGGATGATCAAGAAAATACAAACTAGTATAAGAAGAGAATATATATTAAATTACTAAAGAGTCCATTCAAGAGATTGTAAAAGTGAAATTTTTTTTTTTAAACGTTATTCTTGCTTAATCAATTACCTATGCATTGTCAATCTAATTACTTGTTTCTGTAATTTTTTAATTATCATAACTGATCATTTAATCATAATAGATTATGATATGTTATATGGACCATAAAAAGAATCATGTTTGGTGGTGCATATGCGACAGTCTTATTCAAGAGCTTTTTGCAGACACAATATTCTCATTAATCCACTTGGATCTCATATCTCTATATATGACTTCGAATCATATCTTTTTCGGCCATCATATTGTTCTCTTGAAACGAACTTCACTCGACGCATAGGTGTATTTATGGGGCCTATGTCATACGTGACCAAACTAACATAAACGATTTTCATACATTTTTCTCTTCTATGTAGCCAAAACTACGCCAACTCGTATAGAGAAATATTTAATATCCTTTTGTCCGATAATAGTGTAGAGTAGTTACTTTTATCTTATGATTGTATTAATTTTTTCTGTAAAAACATATGAAAATTCAAATGATATTATATATTATATATTCAATATTAAAATAAAAAAAATTAAAACTTTAATCATATAATTGAGTTACTCTTAAAGGTAATACAGAGCAAGTGGCTGAACCTATCGGGCTGGACCAATCTAGTCCACCAAATAGATGGGTTGTGCTAGTATTTTTTGGTCCAACTTGAGTTGGGCCTAAACAGCAAGTCCACTTGGGTTAGCGGGTTAAATTACTTGGCCCGTATCAATTAATAAAGGGGAAAGTTCAGGCCGGTACCCAATAGTAAAACTTTATTCATCCTAGTCTAGGAAAAAAACTTGCAATTATTTAAGTCAACTTTAGGTTAAAATGACAAAAGTGCCCTTAATAAGAAAATGCAGCAATATAAAAAATGGACAAAGTCAAATACTCATTCAAGTTCTTTTTGAATTCAGCCAACGGAACTTTCATGTTGAATTCCATAACATGAACCTCAACAAGATTTGCCGAAGAACTGTTTGAAACAAAAAGAAGAATTCTTTGGGAAACAAGATTCCGACGGGAAAAGAGACTGACCGGACATTCTGTAACATGGCACACGTTGGCCAATGGATAGACCATATTTTTCAAGCATGCCCGGAGCAGAAAGAACCAGAGTTCGGGAAAGGATTCCGATCCAAACCCGACAGATCAGAGGCAGAAGAGACAAAGACCTGCTGACAAGAGAGCCCGTTTTCCTAAAGCTCGGGGACCACAAAAACCAATAATGTAAAGATTCCCCGACAAAGGAAAATAGTGTGGACCATTAACAAATAGTGCGGTACCTGTTCTACGCACTCAGATAAAATTAATGGACCACTCACGAGAAAATTAGCATAACCAGACAAAGATGCCAGACCACGTGAAAGTTAAAGCGCACTCACAGGCGCACCTAACAATTATCAAGATTTGGAATCCGAAGTTGAAGTCCGGATTCATGCCTATATAAGGGCACTTATTCAGGAAGCTAAGGACATCGAAAATTCTTCATAGTTTTCTGAGAATAAATATTAGAGTCTCCAAGCTTTGTAATTGTTCAACTTTCGTAGCTTGGTAATATTTCTTTTCTTTTCTTTCTTTTGTAATCGTTTGTAATATTGTTCTGTTTGAATTTATGTGTTCTTGAGTCAAGCCTCATCTATATGAAAGGCTAAACAAGTACGTCTCCTCCCAAAAGGAAACGTTTTAATGTATTAGATATTATAAGTATTCCAGAATAAAAATAAGGTTGTTGCCCATCTATCTCCCAGATTTCTTTAAATCTTTCTTACCGAAAACGCCATCTGAGGTGGCGACTTCATTTGAAGTCGCCACTTCAGATGTCGTCTTCTGTTCTGGAAAAAAATATATTATTGGATGTGACATCTAAGATGACGTCTTCAATAGAAAAATTATTTTTTTACTGAAGGGGCCAGCTGATATGACGCCTTCAAGAAAATAATGGTTTTTAATAAGAAGACGCCATTACAAATGGCGTCTTCTTAAGTATAAAAATGCGACCGAAGCTCTTCATTTTCTACACCGAAACGAAATCACGTAACATTTATAGTTTTCCTCTGGTTTTATCGTTGAAATTGTCGAAACTCCAAACTTAATTTGCCAATTCAACAAAACTATCTGCTAGTGGCTCAGGAGCAATAACATCGGCGTCTATGTGATCGTCATCTGGATCTCTACCAGAGGTAGTCAATCCTTCTACAATTACAGACAACAATCTACATTTTTCTGGAATACAATCATAGGTTTCGTGGTTCTGTTTCTATGTAAATTTTCAAGCAACTATGACCCTGTTTTTAATCCAATAGCCATGCTAAATTATAATCATTATTTATTTGTAAAATTGCCTGTCGTATCCCGGAAAAATCTCTGAACATGTGTCTTGCATATATTTTCAGAAGGAACTGGTTGCGGTCGATGCCAGTGATATTATATATTTCGTTCAACAACTGCATAAAATTAATTGTGCGAGATATTGTTGTACCTCTTAATGGACCACGATCATATCTAATGGTATCTGAGTCTTGTAATATATTATCCTTCCTCAATACAATAATATTTGAATAGACATATCTGAAAAAAAAATTAAATATTACAAGTAATTAATAAATTCAGTTTAACAAATTTATATAATCCGGGAGATGATAAAATCAATAATATAACATGATTTTTACCTGAAAAATACTTGGAGGACAACAAATTAAGTTTGGAGACTCGACAATTTCAACGATAAAACCATAGGAAAAAAATTATAAATGTTATGTGATTTCGTTTCGGTGTAGAAAATGAAGTGCTTCGGCCGCATATTTATACTTAAGAAGACGCCATTTCTAGTTAAGAAAACTATAAATATTATGTGATTTCATTTCATTGTAATGGAGTCTTCTTATTAAAAAAATATTATTTTTATTGAAGGCGCCATATCAGCTGGCGCCTTCGGCAAAAAAAAAAAAAAATATATTGAAAGGCGCCATCTTAGATGTAGCCTCCAATAAATTTTTTTTCCAGAAGATGTCATCTGAAGTGGCGGCGTTTTAGCTTAGTTTAAAAATATTTTCAAAGATCGATTATTTTGTTAAATTAATATTTTTTTTCTGATTATATTATTAAAAAACCCAGGAAAAGGCGTTGGAAAGAGAGGATGTAGTAATATAAAACACGCACAAAGTATCAGCGCCACAAAGTGACAGTTAAAATACTGTTTCCTCCCGCTTGAAAAAGCTTTCCACCAACTTTATCTCATATTTATAACTGGAAAGTAACCTTTGTCTCGTGGGAGGCCAGGCCAACCATGAATCCCACCTGAAAATCAATTAATATGAACATTAAATATATAAATTTTGAAGGGTAGAAAATCTCTAGATGAAATATAATTTTAAAATTTTAAAAAAAATCAGATGCCTACTTCTTCTATCTTCATACAGACACGCATACTTGGTTTCCCACTTTTTATTTCCTTTTTTCTTTCTTAAATCATACTTTGGTTTCTTGGGATCTTTCCTGTGTTCTTGAAGAGTTTGATCATCAAAATTATTAAGCAGCAAATTGAAAATGGTTAAAGAAACTGAGTTTTATGATGTTCTTGAAGTTAGTCCCGCTGCTTCTGAGGAGGAAATTCGCAAAGCTTACTATCTTAAGGTCTGATTTTTCTTGGATTCAATACCTTTTTCTGTTATGTCTGAATTTGTACCAATCTTTTAATTATGTAATAATATATGATCTGTTGGAGCTCCATGTGTTTTGTCAGTTTCCAGTTTCTTCTGTTATTTTGAAGCTTTTTTTCTTCTTTTTTCTTTTTTTTTAAAAAAATTTTTTGTTTGAAATTTATGGGTCCATCCCAGTGTGGTTGGTTGGTTTTCTTGATCGGTTACTATTTTGTTTGTTTGTTTGGAGTGGTGCAGGCAAGGAAAGTTCACCCTGATAAAAATCCTAATGATCCTCAAGCAGCTGAAAGATTTCAGGCAATTTTCTTCTGTTTCTGATTGTTTTATTTTCTTGATTTATTTATGTAATTAAATACTTATCAAGAACATAAGATTAATTCATCACTAATGTCTCTGATGAAATGCAACTGTGTTCATTTTTTTCTATTTGGATTAGATCATTTTCTTGATATGAATTCTATATTTTTCTTTTCTAAATTAGAGAAAGAAATCAGAGAAAAACCAGCATGAGATTTGCACATATTTTTACCTCGATTTATCACCGTGTATCCATTCATGACAAAGCAGATCTTGGCTTCATTCTCAGGTACTCGGAGAAGCATACCAAGTTTTAAGTGATCCAGTACAAAGAGATGCATATGATAGGAATGGAAAGAACTGCATATCTAAGTAAGTCTTTCTACACCTCTGAAGTTCATATAAATGGCATTTATATCAACATAAATGTATAAATCTGTATAATCAGGCACATTTACCCCATTTATGGCGGGTTTTATGCTTTATTTAAAAAAAAACACACGAGGTTTTAAAAGAATTTATGCTTTTTTGATCTTTCACTGGGATTTTACATGCAATTTACCCAAATATTTATTTAGTTGACCCCAACCCGTTTGGAATAAGTTCACTAGATGTCTCTAATTTTCTAGGGAGACGATGCTGGACCCAACTGCTGTTTTTGCCCTTCTTTTTGGAAGTGAACTTTTTGAAGATTATATAGGTCACTTAGCTGTGGCGTCGATGGCTTCTACTGAGTTATCTGATGATAATGACAATCCCGACAAAGCTCATGACAAGCTTAAGGTAGAGAGAGAGTGTGTGTAGATTTATCTGTGTGCTATGTTGCCTCTATTTGCAATCTATTGAGTATAGATTGAGTCATCGTGCAACACTACTTGCCCCTACCATACTGTAATGTTACCTTTTCAGTGCAGAAATTAAAGCGCAGAACATGATTTGTTGCATGCTCCATTACTTTCGGCTATAACTTGTGGTATAACGGTAGACATTCGATCTTAGAATTTAAACTACACCATGACCATTGTGAAGCATCTCTTGACTCACCACACATGCATATAGACCATAGAACACAGACGGGTCACCGAATGTCTATGGTACCAGTTGTATCGAATAGATGATCATATCTACACGTCTCATCCTCCGATCGATATTCTTCACGTCTTCATACCTGGTTTATCCAGTCAGTACTACTGCACCAAAACCCACATCAAATGTTGAAGAAGATTCGTATTGAACACATGAACATGCCATTTCACTATTTCAGCATGCATGCAGTTTACTTAGAATATGCTTTTATCACAAAATATATAATTTAAACATGTATAACTGATGAATCAAGGCTGTGCAAAGAGAAAGAGAAGAAAAATTGGCAAGAAAACTCAAAGATTTTCTTCACCAATACGTGTGGGGTGATAAACAAAGCTTCATAAAATTTGCTGAATCTGAAGCAGAAAGGCTTTCATCTTCAGGTCAGTTAAGTTCTACCCAAGATTCTACTTCTTCCTGAGGTGGACGCGAAAAATTCGTCTCCTAAAAAAAGATTTTCAAATTAAGCTCGAAAAATATATTGAGTCACTCATCTCTTGGCTTCTGTGTTCCTCATAAACAATAGCCTTTGGAGCTGAAATCTTGAATACAATTGGATACATATACACAAGACAGGCAGCACAGCAGCTGGGGAAAAAAGCTTTATACCTTGGAGTGCCATTTTTGGCCGAATGGGTTCGCAATAAAGGCCACTTCTGGAAGTCACAATTCACTGCAGCAAAAGGTTTGTTCATATTCTCAAATGCTGTTTCATTTTTATACATACAGATGAATAACATTGTCCTGTAATGACACGAGTTCATGCATAACTGCAAATGTCGATTATCAAAGATTTGTATAAGACCAGGTTCCAACTAGTAACCGTTACATCAGTCTGAATTTGGATTTTGCTCGTGCAAAACAATCGGTTAGCAGCCAACCACTCTGGCAATGTGTTACAACTCGACACATGCACTAGATAATTGGAACATGTTACACTGACCATGTCTTAAAATAAGTTAAGGACGTGAGATTCGATTGAAACTTCTTTTGATTCAGTATGTCTACTCTTTCAGGTGCTTTTCAGTTGCTACAACTTCAAGAAGATATCAGAAGACACTTCAAGATGGAGGGCAGTGCTCAGGAAAATGACATCGAATCACATCTAAGACTAAATAAAGATACAGTGATGAATTCTTTATGGAAATTGAATGTTATCGACATTGAGATAACTCTATTACATGTCTGCCAAATGGTTAGTTTTCTTTTTCTCTCTTATTTTTTTTTGAATAAAGTTCCTGATAAATCCAACGTTGGGTTATGGAATTTAAACTGTATCTATATATATTCTACCATTTTCTTGAATTTTTGATTTGAGATTTTCAGGTACTGCAAGAAAGCAATGCGAGGAAAGAAGAGCTCAAGATGAGAGCAGTGGCTTTGAAAATTCTGGGAAAGGTTTTTCAGGTAATTTGGGACTTGTACTTCAAAGAATATTTACCCTTAAATATCTTCTGTTCACTTGTCATTCCAGTTTCCATTCTTGAACGACTAATGTAGATGATACTCGTCTTGTGGACTATATACTCTTTTCAAGAACACCAAAGTTTTCGTTACAAACCCTGTCTAAAATAATAAGATTAAATGTGTTTGTTTGCAGAGCCAAAAGGCACAAAATGGCGGGACTTATAGGAAGAAGACTGCTTCAGCAGGGGCAGATGAAAGTAGTTCTGATAGTAGTGATGAAGAAGACTCGCCACGAACTCTAAATTATCGAACTCCTTTTCTCACACAGGTATAATAATCCATTGTCGCAACAGACGTATTACATTTAGTTCTAGTAATGCAACTCGTATTGTATTGCCACACGAGTTTTATATGGATGGCAATGATTCTTGGCAATTGGCATGGACATAACATGGAAATCTAGAGCAGCCTGCACCATTCAAATAATAAGTTCACAAATTCTGCTTAGTCTCTTGAGAAACTTAAGTTATGCTTGACCATGTTTTGCTACAAATTTATTTTTTAGTCGTCAGAATTCCTAAGTTGACGAACTTCATACGGTTGTTTCTTTTGCTGTGACAGGGCATTGGCAGACTCTTTAGATGTCTCTGTAACCCAGCATTTGATGTTGACGACGAAGAAATTGTGTACAAAGGAAGATGACTGTATGAATTATCCGTGTGTACTAGAGATTTCGAGATTAGTACTAAATTAAAAAATGTCTGAAAAAGGGCATTGTATTTACTGCACTGAACTTACGAAGAAAAACTTAAATGAGGAATGCTGATCTTGTATGTATTTGTAAACAAACTGTCGCAGTTTTTGACACATGATTTTGATCTACTAGAATTCTGAACTAACTGATGTTCTATTGTTATCGAGTATCTCGCATCTATCAAACAAGAACTCAACTGTAATTGATGGTCGATGGCTCTTGACTGAAAAATAACTGCAAATTTTCATGTCCAAATGTGGGAGTTTTGTGAAATACAGCAACGCCTATTCAAAAAGTACAAGATAAAACACCCTTCATTGGTAGGAAGCAGCAAATGCTTTCAGATGAAAATGTTGCTTCCATTTGAAAATGTCGTCCTAAACAGTACACAACATCGAGCCAACAACATTTTTTGTTGGGATAGAAGCCTATTGCACTGATACTCTTGACTATGCACAGAGACGATTTTCTAGTACTGGTTACATAAAAGTATTGAGCATACTACCTTTCCTGTTATTATTTACTGTAATGAGGTATAAATTGTTGTCCGTGGTGGTGTATATGATTGTTCTTCTTCCCACTCAGAAAAGACCTGGTAGTAATCACCATTACTTGCTATAATGTGGTATGAATTGCTCCGTCAAGCGGTGGATATTATTGTTATCCCCCTCAAGAAGACGTAAGACCTGCAGCCATTACCATTATACGATGATTTGAAGGTCGTTGGCAGATCAAAATAACTTGAAGAAAAAAGAACGAACAAGCGACAAAATAGGACGTTTTCACATGAATGGACATGTACAGATGATCACGAGTCACGGACAAACAATCAGGGAAAGACCAACTAGGGGCACCTCATGTTAGGGAACAATGACTATTGTCATGTTCTTGCGGAAGTTGCAGCAGCTATAAGGGACAGGAAAAACAACACACACAAAAATAGAGACACAAAAATTTACGTGATTCGGCAAAACTCGCCTACGTCCACGGAGCATATACACTTCTCTAAATCAAATATGAAGGGATTACAAGAGGAGTACAAACTCACAACTCTCGGAGAATGAGCAAACTTGCTCAACTCAACTCAAAGCTCTTTCAATCACACTTTGCTCTCTCTCAAAGCTTACTAAACTTTTATTTGTGTTGTGATACAAAATGAACAAATATCTTGCCTATTTATAAGTGAAAATCATGGTGTGAACCAAGAAACTTCTTGGTATAACTTAGGCATAAATAGGCATTGAATTCAACCTTCAAACTTGGCATGGTTGTTTGGCCAAATTTATTTGACTTCAAACTTGGCTCACCATTGTGGAAAATTCCAACAATGGGTTAGGTATAATCCAACAATCTCCCACTTGAAGGCTGATTTCAATCCGTCTTCACATCTTGATCAGTGGTGTGCTCGACCTCCATCTTCAACCTTGAAGACCAACTGAAGCTATACATAGCTTCAGCTTATCAATGGTGACAACCTCTGACAACTTATCCGCTGACAACCAACTGCTATCAGCTCCCACTGCATGACCAATATATGGCCTTGTACTGACCTTGTCATACAAAAGACTTCCAATGGCTGGGACTTGAGCCATGAAGTTTCTCTCTTCATCCATTCTAAGATAATGATCCTTGGATAACCTGAAGTGACTGCCCAAGGGCGTACGCACTACCTGACATCACTCATGTATAACCTCTTCAAAAACCCTAGCCTGAGATAACTGCAAAATACAATTTTGCTTATCTCTGGAGATTCGCATCCCAAGAATCTGTTTAGCTGGACCTAGATCTTTCATGTCAAACTCATTTGACAGTTGCACCTTCAACTTCTTGATCTCGTCCATGTCTAGTCCTACTACCAACATAATCATCAACATAAAGTAGTAAGATGATATAACTGGACTCGTGCTTCTTATAGTATCATCAATGGTCAGCATTACACTTGTGGAATCTTGCCTCTGCATGAAACCATGGAATTTCTTATACCATTGCCGAGGGGCTTGTTTTAGACCATACTAGCTCCTCCGAAGCCTGCAAAAAAGATTTTCCCTTCCTATCTCCGAAAATCCTTCTGGTTGTTGCATGTGGATCTCTTCATCCACATCCCCGTGGAGAAAAGCAGTTTTCACGTCGAGTTGTTCCAGGTGTAGTCCTTGAGCAGCAACAATGCTCAACACTGACCGAATAGTGGTTAGCTTCACTACTGGTGAAAAAATGTCGGTGTAATCAATTCCTTTTTCTGTTGGAAACCTTTGACTACTAACTGGGCCTTGAATCTTCTTGATCCATCACTTTCTTTTTTTCACACGATACACCCATTTGTTGTGAAGGGCTTTCTTTCATTTTGGTAGCTTTGTAAGCACCCAAGTCTTGTTGGATATAAGAGACAGCATTTCATCTTTCATTGCAGTCTCCCGCTTGCCAGCATCCTCTGCCTGACATGCTTCCTCGTAACATTCAGGCTCTCCACCATTTGTAAGCAATAGATAATTCATATACCTTCTGTTTGGTATATGGGGCCGAGATGATCTTCTCAGACTCTGATCCGGCGGTTCACCAGATTGCTCTCCACTACTCTGCGCTTCAAGTTCCTCTGGATCTAAAATCTCATCTTCATGTGGCGTTATACTGTTGTCTAGCACGTCATCCTGCTCAACATAGACAAGATCACTCGTTGACTCACGAGTGCTCGTTGTGTGTCTGTCTTTGTACATAACTCTTTCATTGAAGATAACATCATACTGCGTATTATCTTCATGTTCTCATCATCCCAAATTCGATAACCAAATCATCATTGCCATAACCGATGAATGTGCATTTCTGGGATTTTGGATCAAGCTTACTCCTGATTTGATCACTGATATGTACATATACAACACAACCGAAGACTTTAAGGTGTGAGAGTTTTACTTCTTTTCTACTCCACGCTTCTTCGGGTATCATGTACTCTAATGGAACCGATGGCCCTCGGTTGATCAAGTAAGTTGTTGTGTTGATTGCTTCTGCCCAGAACTTCTTTGGTAGACCTGATTGCATACGCATAGTTCGGGCTCTTTCACTCAACGTTCGATTCATACGCTCAGCTACACCATTGTGTAGATGTGTGCTTGGCACGGTTCTCTCCATTCGGATCCCGTGCTCAAAACAGAATTTCTTGAATCTGGTGTCTGAGTATTCACCACCATTGTCGGTTCTGAGACATTTGATCTTAAGACTTGTCTCATTTTCAACCACAGCTTTCCATCTTTTGAAAGTATCAAATACTTCGGACTTCTGCATTAGAAAGAAAACCCATACCTCACGAGAGTGATCATCGATAAATGTCACGAAGTAATTTTTTCCACCAATAGATGAGATAGTTGCTAGTCCCCAAACATCAGAGTGAAAGAGTTCCAGTCTTTCCTTCTTCAGTGTTCTGCCACTTGTCTGAAAACTGACCCTCTTTTGTTTGTCATATATGCAATCTTCACACATCAATTTCTATTGACTGGAGGTCTGGTGGTTTTCCATTAAAATACATAATCTTCATTCCTTTCTCACTCATGTGGCCCAGTCTCTGGTGCCACAAGCTGGCATTTTTGTTGCTAGCTACAACTGCAATTGAGCAACAATTGTTTGGTGTCATGTAAAGAGTACCACTCTTTTTGCCACGTGCAACTGTCGTTGCACCTTTTGAAATCTTCCAATCATCAATAAGGAAGGTCGTGGTGTAGCCTTCGCTGGCCAACCCACTGAAATTAAGTTCTTTCTCAGGTCAGGAACACGTCTGACGTTCTTCAGCTCCCATGTAGACCGTTTAACTTAATCTTCACTACACCTTTTCCAACAATGTCACAAGGTTGGTCATCACCAAGATATACTTTGCCAAAATTTTTGGACACATATTTGTCCAAGAGCTCTTTATCTAAATTCGCATGAAACGATGCTCCAGAATCTAACACCCAAGATTCTTTTTTGCTCTCCAAGGAACATATCAATGCATCATCTTGTCCTGAGGTTCAGTAACATTTGCTTATGTCCTCTCCTCTTTACATTTATTTTTATAATGCCCGGTTTTCTCACATTTCCAACACTTAATAGCCTTTGAGTTTTGGGAATTAGGAGGATTCCTGGATATGGACCTCATGTCCTTTGATCTTCCTCAGTGGTTTGATCTGTTGCGTCCATTTCCTCTGGTTCTTCCTCTTGATTCAATAGACAAAGCTGAAAAAGGACGATGTCTCACTTGACACTCTCCTTCGGATTTCTTCGCTAATGACTAGATCACGAACATCATCAAATTTCAACTTATTGCTTCTCGACGAGCTACTCACTGCTGTGACTGTAGCATTCCAACTTTCTGGTAGAGAAGACAAAAGTATCAATACTCGTACTTCATCATCGAATTCAATTTCAATCGAACTCAGTTGAGTTGTGATTGTATTAAGCTCATTGAGATGTTGAGCCATCGATGCACCTTCCGTCATCCGTAAGTTGAACAGTCGCCTCATCAGGTGCACTTTATTTGAGGCTGACGGCTTTTCGTACATACTGGTGGCTTTTCGTATATACTGGTGAGAGCCTTCATAAGATCTGTCGTGTCTTTTCTTTTGCAATATTGAAAGCAACATTGTGGGATAATGTTAATCGGATAACTCCAAGAGCTTGTCTGTCGATTTCCAATCTTGATCTGAGTTTCTAGTTTCTTTTCTTCGAGAGGCTGATACAGATTTTTCTAATACAAATAGTCCTATATTTGCATTTTCCAGAATCCAAAATCTGCACCATCGAACTTTTCTAGTTTTTGCTTCCCTTCGTCTGAGGCCATTGCTCCTGATACTTTGATGAAATACCTGAATAGTACACGCTAAGTAAGCTCCCACGAAAGAGAAAATCTCGATCTTTTCTCTCTTTCCTAGACAGAACTTCAAGATTCCAGGAAAATTGATGGGGTCCCACTTAGACTGAAGCTCCTCAATACTTATTCACTTATCACACCAAAGCTCTACCCAACAAAATGACCATGGCTCTGATACGAGTTGTTAGGGAACAAGACTATTTCATGTTCTTGCGGAAGTTGCAGGAGCTATAAAAGACAGAAAAACAACACACACACAAAAATAGAGACACAAAGATTTACGTGGTTCGGCAAAACTTGTCTACGTCCACGGAGCACACACTTCACGATATCAAATATGAAAGGATTACAAGAGGAGTACAAACTCACAACTCTCGGAGAAGGAGCAAACTTGCTCAACTCAACTCAAACTTTCTCAATCACACTTTGCTCTCTCTCAAAACTTACTAAAGTTTTGATTTGTGTTGTGATACGAAATGAACAAATATCTTGACTATTTATAGGTGAAAATCATGGTGTGAACCAAGAAACTTCTTGGTATAACTTAGGCGTAAATAGGCAGTGAATTCAACCTTCAACTTGGCATGGTTGTTTGGCCAAATTTATTTGACTTCAAAACAATGGGTTAGGTATAATCCAACACCAAATATATTCAAAATTCCACCCCACCCCTAACCACCACCCTAATGCGCATCTTACCCTCCATGTGAATCCTGGGTCTACCTATTATCACGTGAGGGGGAAGTCCCTGAGTTCAGTGGACCGATGGATATATCATATGATTATGATTTTGAAAGATTAATTGGTCTAACCTTATGGAAGGAAGAATCAATTAACATGTAGTTGAATATGGTGCATAAAGATGCTAAGAGAGCAAGAACATAGAATTACGATACATAAAACAACAATCAGTCAAATGCTACTGGTACTAAAACGACTCAAGTTTCAAGAAATGCTACCTTTTTGCCAAATGAACTTTTATGGTTTGAAAAGTTGCGTCAGAATAACACTCCAAGCATAGAAAAAAATTACCTCTGCCATTGACGGTCGCATCTCGGGGTCAGTTTGGAGGCATAAATATGCTGTTCTAGCCATGTGATATAGCTGATTAGTGTTATAAGATTCTCCGAGACGAGGATCAGCTAGCTCATGCAATGCAAGCTTCTGAATCAGAGATAATGCCTGAGATATGGATGAGAATATGTCTTTAAAAACTTCCAAAATAGCAAGAGAGGTCCAGCACAGAGGGACTTTCCTCAGATAATAACAATTACTTTTCAGAAAAAGATGAAGAAACATTGCTGGAACAATAAGGAGACATCATGTTGAATTTTGAATAATAAAACATAATGAAGAGAGATCAATACAAGTTTGACCATGAATTCCTACATCCATAACACAGTTCTCGGAGGGCCAAAAACTTATCAATCTCTCTTAGTCTAGAGAGATAAAAAACAGGTGAACAGAGTCCCCATGATGCAATCATCACCCTTTCAAATAAGTGTCAATATCATGAAGACATTCCTATAACTAAATAACAACGAAGTCGATTTAAGGATATCATAATATTACTGATCTCAAATCTGATTTCAAAATATATATTTTTATTTATAACAAACCAAGTATATAGCCAAACAACATACCCATTGTCTAATAGATAGTTCATGATCCTCTCTGGTTGAATCCACTGCCTTGCGCCCCGATATTAATTGTATCAGAACAATGCCAAATGCATAAACATCCGTTCGCACGGAAACAATGCCATTCTCTGCATACTCAGGTGCAAGATATCTACACAATGGCAAGAAACCTCAACCACAATTTACTAAAAGACGTATTCATACACGCCAATAAAATGGCATATACTCACCCTAGAGCACCTAAAATTCTAGTCTGTATATCGTCAACATTCGTCGTCCACTTTGCAAGGCCAAAATCCGCAAGCTGTGTATAAAAAAGGAAAGCCATTAAAGGCTCAACAGATTTGGACATCTAAACTCAAAAGTAGGTTTGATTTTCATCTAGGAAAAAATTGTATAAAAACTAATATGAACAATCGAGAAGCCAAGTAAACAGCGGAGCAGCAGCATCTTATGCTAGCGAAGAAAACAAGTTTTTGGTTATGGTGACCATATATATTGAAGTGTAACTAATTAAATCCATTTTCAATAACAGATTGTTTCTTTTACGGACTCAAATATTGTTACGGGGCCCTAATATATTACGTCTGACCAAAACATATCCAAGAGTCACAAAGCTAAGGCTAGGAAAGCTTTGTACACAGGAATACCTCTGAGAACTATATTTCCATTATATGTCATTAAATTCTAGCTCACTTCTTTCTTTGTTGATTATTGTTCATAAATCGGTAGAAATTTGTGGTTCCAACAATTTGACTCATAAGCTTTAAACCAATAGGAAATTAGCAAGTGTAATTTCAAACAAGATTATACAACAGAGTGAAAACAAATTCGGATGACTAAGACTTGCAATTCAAAAGGCCAACTATATAGATTATTGCAACCGGGAAAGATACAAAATTCAAGAATATACCATGGGAACAAAGTCATGGGTTAGCAATATATTGCTTGGCCGCACGTCCCGGTGAATGATGGGACTTCCTCGACACTCTTCATGTAGGAAACGCAACCCTGTCGCGGTTCCAATGGCAATGGCATGTCTTCGATGCCATTCAAGAATTTTTTTAGGATTCTCTGTCAATATTGACGACATCAACATATACCAAAGGAGATTATATCTATATATGAACAAAATTGAGAGACAGAAGTCAACAGAACCTGAGAGATGATTTTGAATCAAATACACATTTTTCACCTTTTCAAAAATAATATTATGAAAATAAACAGTTGGCATCTGAATTTCATAAATTACAATTTTTACTTACCAAACAAATGCCAGTCAAGTGATTTATTGCAGATGTACTCGTACACCAATATATTGAAGTTTTCCTTGCAACAATAACCAAGAAGCATCACTATGTTTTTGTGGCGTGCAAAGTTTAAGACATACACTTCAGAATGAAATTCAGAAAAGCCTTGTGTACTAGCTTCCTTTCGAACCTTTGCAGCAATTTGCTGCCCATCCTTAAGCTCACCTTTATATACATGGCCATACCCACCTTCTCCTAGTAAATTATCTGATGAAAAATTGTTTGTGGCAAGCTGAATTTCAGAATAATTATATCTCGTTGAGTTTAGCTCAGTCTTCAATCCACAACCAATGCAGAGAGCAGGCACATCAGAGGATCTTTGTCGACTTGGTCTTCGTGGCTTTAGTATCTTCACTGGAGAAACATTATATTTTACATCCACCTTCGTATGGTTACCTGAGAAAATCATTCTTTTTGGTTACAATTATCGCCTCTTTCTATAATAAGTGAAATATACTCTGAGATAAATATGGTAAAAATATCATTCCTAATTACATATTTGACTCTAATATATTATTTGATTTCTAACCAGCACAATCTTATGTCTTAAGACACAAAATCACAAGCGAGTAACTGATACGTGAAAATTCAATATTTGGACGATAGTAATTCTGGACAAGACATCAAGATGTGATAAAATGACATCAATTTTTTTGATTACAAAAAAATTGATTTATAAACATTATGTATATAACGAAGGATAAAACATCCTTCATACCAATCTTCCGAAGAACAAGATGAAAACTCAATTCGGATACCTAGTCTCAACACAGTTGTATTACAAAATAATTGTCCTACCGCTGCCGACCAATGAATAATGAACTAAATGGAGTTGTTTTTGATATCCTTGTCTGGATGTGCCGCAAGTGCGTCCTGAATTGATAAAATAAGGGAAAAAGATATTCGAGCTGAAGTATATGTGGCTTGTATAGAAGGAAAATATGCAAGATAGTCACTTACGCTGATTTGGTCGACAGTGAGGTACTTGTACGTCGAGTGGAGTTCATGGATAGCGGTCCTTTCAAGATAGCAAAGGGACCACCGAAGAAGATATAGTTCGAAGTTATGTACAAAGATATGGAGTCCAACGTAGGGGTGTAAACGAATCGAACATGTTCACGAACTTTTCGAGCCGGCTTGAAAAATATTTGATTCGTATTCGAAATTCTCGAATTCGAGCCGAACTTGAACATGTTCGAACTTTTTTGAGCCGAATTCGAGCCCAAATTACTTTGTTCGATAGTTCGCGAGACGCTCGCAAAACATTAATATTTTATTAATATAATATAATTATATATTTAAATAAATATATTTCGAACCTTTCGAATATGTTATTTCGACCCGAACTCTAGAAGTTAAAATGTTAATATAACTAGAGAATCATTATACAAATATAAGTAGGCATCTAAACTATGAGATTGATTTAACTAGGATATTTGTTATTATCCAACATTAACATGAGTGCTCGTGATTCAATCACTTAGTATTTTTTTTTCCTTTAAGTTGAGAATTGGAGGATTTTTGATTGGGTTGGGTGGCTTCAAAAAAAAAAAAACGAAGAGACCCATTCACGAACAAGAAAATATCATCGTGGTTTTTTACTTAAAGGGAGGAGGAATGTATCTCGAACTCGAGCAGCCCAATTGGGCAAATGTTACAAATCATCCGGTTTTGCCGGTGTTGTCAATCACTTAGTATTGTATATGCTCTGTTATAAGATATGCCATTTTCAATTTATACAGCAAATTATATTATGTACATTATAGATTGCCTTTTCTAACATTAATGATTAAGTTGTTCAATATTTGTACCCACTACATTGGCCGTTTAAACTTTGTCCTAAAACATGTGTAAGGTATTTCAGATAAGTCATTAGATGAGCTACACCAGAGTTTGGGAAGACAGGATTTGGTTATAGTTACAGTGTGTTTGGTTGCAGGGGTTTGAAGAGATTTAGAATTAGAAATCCCATTATGATGAGTGTTTGGAATGATATTTCAAAATGGGATAGGTATTTGATATGATTTTAAGGGATGATTTACCCTTGTCTTACGTTAAACCCCTAAATTTTTCCATTGGTCTCCTATTATTGATCATTATTGAATTAGATACTAACAGAATGTAGCTTGAAATCCACTTCTCCATCTTTCGCCGAAACCCTTTTTCGGAAGTACACGATAGAGGTCCATTTGCTATGGTCATATGCTTTCTCAAAATCTATTTTAAGAACAATTCCTAAGTTTGCAATGATACATTTATTATCAATGTCACCAAGGGTTAACTTGTATGTCCACAGATTGAAGTTAAGATTGTTAGGCCGAGAAATTAAGTAGCAAGCACAAGGACTGCAACTGGTGAAAGTTACTAAAGGTTCAGTAATTCAACACAAATAACCTTTCTAACCTGGTTCCTCTTGCTTGTGATTGACACAATATCTTCCAGTAATGAAAAGCTCTGATTTCTGGAGTTCGACGCAAAAGATGACAAGAAGCTACTCTTGGCCATCTCATAGCTAGTTTCTAGAGAATACATAGATGCTTGTAGTTCTCAGAAATTTCCGACTGCTCGTTCTCATTCTCTTGCGCGGGTGGTAATGGGACAGGCTTGGATAGTGTGTAGAACTTGTCGTCATAATACTCCGTTTCTTTATTAGTATAATAATGTCTTAACAACTCCAACGACAAGTTATCAAGGATTAGTGCAACCTTGCAAGATATGTGTTGGAGATAAAAACCTCGATTCTTTTCTTAGGAACCTGCAAATGAAAATTATCAGTTCAATCAGTGAAAATGAAGTCGCAACTAGAGAAGCTCGATGTGTATATTGAAATTTGACACATTCATTTAGTTAATATAGGAAATCCATTCAATATTAACAAGCAATGCAAGCATGCTTCTTACAGAATTATATCCTTTAAGTACCATGCAATCACTATTCTTCAAACACACAGATTTATTTCAAGAATCCTAACGTTATATTAAAGCCAGCACATGATATAAGGACAAAGATACATGCCAATGGAAATTACAGTGTGTGTATAATACAATTTCATCTATTCTGGTCCTGGTCTTCTTTATTATCATGAAATTTTAAAAAAAATCAATTTAATTTTCACAACACTAGAGACAATGGACTATTTTGAAAAGTATGCTCGAAACATAACATGTGAATCAATCATGAGGCGATGTATGTGAGATTTAAGCCTCATGTGTGGTCAAGATCAACAGAATATTCTGACAAAAAGAAGCACTTGGAGAAGAAGACACATGTGTGCAACCCGACTTGATTTCTTCTATGGTTCATGTAGCCTTCCACAATCCATTGAGATAAAAGGCTTAGCTGTAGTGTTGATAATCAAGATTAGAAGGAACAATTTTTGCAATGACTATCAAGGAGAAAGTAAAATAATGCAAATTCTCCATACCACATTTTGCATATTCACATATCAAGGCAAACATTTTCTTTTCACTCATCTTCATCAAATTAAATAGACAACATAAAATAAAATGAGTTTCGATAAGAACACTTGCTCCTTAATCCTTCGAAATAAATTAAAAAATCAAAAATAAGCTAAATGAAGTTCAAAATATCAAATATAATGCAATACCTATCAAGAATAACCCAAGTTGCATTAGAAGTAGCAACTTCTTGTATGGAAACCTTCCTCATTGGACTTCCAGCAGTGATTTTTACTTCAATGTCCACCTGTTGTAGACAACCATGTGAGAACCGACTTTCAAGATACAGAACCAAATACAAAATATATGATGTTGATCTCAATTTTCTTATATACTATAAGAAAACAATAAACGAAGTCTACAAGAGTTTTTATTTACCCCTTCGCCTTCGCATTCCTCAGCGCTATATTGGAGCATGCTTACATACAAATCAATCTTTTTTGATACTTCTTCCTCCATTGCACGTTTATGTGATGTGCCAAGGAAGTTATAAGGGGCTATTTGCATTTGGTAACCCACTGTGAAGAAATGGTTGATAGTAAAGGAGGAATTATAAAAATAACATCAAATGAATTGAGTTTCATATACTGTGATCGAACTAAATACGTAGAGACACTTCATTCACCAAAATGATATCAAATAATTATATTCAATAAATCCTACCAAAAGGTTATGAGTCGTTTAAACAAAGTGACAGAAAATGTCATATAAAGGGCTTGTTAACTAAAAGGGAAAATCAAACAACTAGTTGAACTTTAATTATTCCAAATGAAGGTAACATATGGTAATTTTATTTCATATTGCATTACACTTAGTAAAATCATCCCCAAATGGTAAGCAACATCATATTTCCAAGTTCAGCATACATCACAAACAAACAAATTACATATCAATGTCTTCAAAGTTCAAATCCCAACCTCACTATCAATGAGCAAAGTGGGATGCTTATTTCTCAGTCATGGTTCGCCGACACAGTGGCGGAGGGCGTCTCGGAGGCTTTTGTTCCAGTTCCAGTTCCATTTACATTTCGCGGAACGGTCGCGGTTATTGAGTTTTTTTTAATTAAAAATAAAAATACTTACATAATTTGGGCAAATTATTAATGAAACAAATCAAAAAATTGGAAACATTTGAAATTTTAAAAATGTTTCACAATGGTAGTTCTTTGCACTGCAATCGTCGTTTCAGGCCACGAAATTGCTATTTCGTTCCGCGACGGCCATGAAATCGCTGTTATAGTTACACGTCTGTTTTAGCAGGGAATTTGCAATGGCAGCTGCCGTTCCGCCGCCGTTTTTACGAACCATGTTCTCAATGGCTGAATGAGTATAAAACAGATGATCTCCCAAAGTCAAAAAAATATTAACCACTCTGCCTTATCAATAGCGGTAGCAAACAGCACCAAGAATAAATCACAAAACATTGATCTCGAAAACCACAAAAAAAAAGATCTGAAAAATAGTAATCCCATATGCAGATCATCTGAAACATTTGAAATCAAGAAACACAAGACTTACTGGGATGCAAGACTTTGTGCAACACTCCAAGAACCGTAATTGTATCACCTGAACGAATAATTCCACCGTGCATCCGAATGTTATGAATAGTATGCCTAAATTCATCTTTATTTCTATCTCTGGTAGAATCATATATGATCAGGACACGAGATGGCATCAGAGGATTATCCCTACACCTATCATTGTTACTATTATTAATACTCTCCATTTAGCATTTAAGTTTTTCAGAAAATCAAAATCCCACAAACCAAAGTGTTCAATGCTGCAGGACACGATATAATCGTCTGAAATGAAAACTTTATTGAGAATGCAATTTGGCAAATACGATTTCCCCCAATAAATATTGAAAAAACACCCATCTTACTCCAATTCACCAGTGTTCTGTCTCGATATGCTTGGTTGTTTTCTTGAGGAGGAATAGTATATTTGGAGGATATCTTGTAGGATCATTCGGGTATATTCGAAGTATGAATGTGTGTCAGTGAAGTCGTCCATTAAAGAGCGATTAAAAAACGATGATCGCAAAGCCATTGAAGACGTGATCAAAGAATCCATTTCGGGTTTTTTCTTTCTTTGGATAGCCAACACTTGTTACCTTTGTTTTCTCCGAAATCCTGTAATGTTCAGTCAGGTCCAAAATATCTTGCAGGTTGCCACCTGAAGCTTCAGCTTAGTCTCAATTTAATCCTTTTTTTTTTTTTTTGAACTTATTATTCAGAATTGTTACATTCAAACTTTCATAGATCATAAACAAGTATTCGTTTGCTGAAAGCCCTTTTCACAGGCACCATACTCATTTGAGTATTGAGATATATCAAATTTGAGACCTCTCATTCTCATCCCCACCCCTTCCCAATACGGTAAGCATTGTACTAAAAAAATAAATAAAGGAAATAAGTTTGGGGTTAGCAAGATTAGGTAGGGTTGATGGCTACGACGATTTAGAGGGTTTGACTAAAAAATAAAATTCTGAAAATCAGCAATAAAAAATCTTTTCTTTCCAAATATTACATGGGACTGGAACTCACCATATCCCAAAGGTGGCTCCACCACTAATTATGTGCATAACGGACAAATGCAACAAATAAAAACTAAGCAACGATAAAAAAGTGTCCTGAAGAATAGTAAATACATCAGACATAAAGGGGTTATTTAATTAAATAACCTAATTTTTAAAAACATTTAACAAAATAACCCTAAAATACAAAGTCTTACTTTTCTGACCCAACACGCCAACCCAATTGGCGTGTTCAAGAGTCCCGCCAACTTTAGCTTTTTTTTTTTTTTAATTTTTTTTTTCAATATTTAGTCTGCATTTTATTTTATTTTATTATTTTTTTCAACATTTTAAAACTAAAATACAATACATAAAATATAGAAATCAACTACCACTTATGCACAATGATTAAATATACACTTACTGCAAAAGCAACTACCAAGTCCATACATGAGTAGCAATCTTTCAGGAGTCACCCAGCGGGCCTAGTGCGAGGAAATACTCGTATTGACTTGGTTTGAGCACAACTTATAAATCAACTCAATATGATTAGTAGAGCCATCTAGAAGATGATAGAGTCATATACGTGATTGTGGAACTGAAAGACATATTTAAAGGTTAATATAAATATAAATTCAGTTTGTACTATTTATATCAAAATAAAATTTGCTTTAATATTATTTCAACTGTTTTCAAGCCTTTATTTTTCTTTCAGTTCTATATGTCATTGGCTATGCGAGAGGGGACAAACCTGATTGATCCAGTTGATGTGTGACTTGTTCCCAAGGTTCATGAAATGGGATCTTGAAGAGTTATACAAAAAGCTCCGGTCGATTAAAATCAAGGAGCTTGACCGTGCTTACGTAAGTATTAGTGAACTCCCGTTTATTATGTATTAAAATCACTTATGGTGCATGTATTACTGCAAAAGTAAAATGATGCACGAACATTTTTATACTGGTGCACTAACATTTGAACATATATTGTTGTTGAAACTTATATCGATGCACTAACTTTTGACCTATACTGATGCACTAACATTTTGTACCGCTGCCTGAACTTTTTTTTTCTGGTGCACGAACATTTGAAGTTTTATCTTGGTGCATGTATAATAACACATTAATTTACTGCAAAAGTAAAATGATGCACGATCATTTTTATACTGGTGCACTAACATTTGAACTTATATTGTTGTTGAAACTTATATCGATGCACTAACGTTTGAAATTATATGATGCACGAATATTTGTACTGGTGTGCTAACATTTGACTTAATTGTTGTTGAAACTTATATCGATGCACTAACTTTTGAAATTATATGATGCACGAACATTTTTGTACTGGTGCACAACTAACTTTTTTATTCTGGTGCACGAACATTTGAAGTTATCTTTGTGCATGTATAATAAACACATAATTTACTGCAAAAGTAAAATGATGCACGAACACTTTTATACTGGTGCACTAACATTTGAACTTATATTGTTGTTGAAACTTATATCGATGCACTAACTTTTGAACTTATACTGATGCACGATCATTTTTCTACTGAGCCTGAAACTTTTTTTTATTCTGGTGCACGAACATTTTGAAGTTTTAAATCTTTGGTGCATGTATAATAACACATTAATTTATAACCTCACTGCAAACATAACATGATGGCACGAACATTTTTATAAATACTGGTGCACTAACATTGAACTATATTTGTTGTTGAAACTTATATCGATGCACTAAACTTTTTTTTGAATTATAATATACTGATGCACGAACATTT